>OY992539.1:130724681-131924681 GCA_963921195.1 Pegoplata infirma | reverse complement strand
TAGTGAGTGAATAAAAAAAAAATTGCGTGAGTGATTCGATTATTTTTGCGTGAGCTTGAGTGAGTGTGAGTCAAAATCCACTCACGCACCCATCTCTACATTAGGTTTTTCGAAAATTCACGTGGTGAAAAATACACAAAACATGGTTTTAATTAGAGATGGGCGCGTGAGTGATTTTTGACTCACACTCACTCACGCCCACGACAGGAATTTTTGAATCACGCACACTCACTCACGAGCAAATTTTTTCTACTCACACTCACAATCACGTGAGTAAATTTAATACAACTCACACTCACTCAAGCTTCACTCACACTCTCGTTGACTCACAGTCACGAAACTCTTATTCATACAAAAAAAAATTAAAAACTAAAATTTGAAAAATCTTTTAAAATTTTCAACAAAATTTAAAGTTCAGCGTAACTTAAAAAATCGACTCACGCACACTCACGCAAAAATCTTACTCACGCACACTCCACTCACACGCGCGTGAGTAAAATTGAATTTAGTCACACTCAAGCGTGGTCACGCGTGAATCACGTTCTAATCTGCTCATGTGCCCATCTCTACTTTTAATGACAAGGGAACACCACAACAATGTTTGCCAAAGTTTTTTTTGAGAAGTTGAATTATAATTTTACATTAAAACAATCCAACCCTATTCTTTATACACATTACAATAAAACAGTAATGTTAAACAAGATAAATGTGTGTGTGTTATAGTTTTATTAAATTTTTTCTTTGTAGGCTACAAAAACAATATTTGTAGGCTACCAAAAATAATTTGTAGGCTACAGGTAGGCTACCAAAAATAATTTGTAGGCTACATGTAGGCTACCAAAAATAATTTGTAGGCTACTTGTAGGCTACACAATTCTAATGTTTTTGTTTTTTTTGCTACTTATTCATTTTTAAAAACAATCGTAAGCTCTCGCTACAAAAACAGAAATGTGCAAGTATTAGTAGCTATAGCAATTGAATGATTTACATATTGTTTGTTTTTAAAACTACACACATCGTCAATTTTGGTTGTTTAAGCTACTTTCTTCGTAGTAATTTAAACGCTGCAATAAAAATCTTCTTTTCATAGGAAAAACTTCTTAAGAAGCAAAAAATACCGTAGGGTTTAAATAGTAACATTTAAAATTCTATATAAGTACGATTTTTTTTAGAAATTAAGAAAATCTAAAAAAAAATTAAAAATTAAAAAGAAAAAAAAAATAGTTTTTCTTATTTCCAAAATACATTTTTAAATTTAAAATAGTTTTTGGAAAAAATTAATCTCAACTTGTGTTTTTGCTAATTTATGCCAAAATATGCAAGAATATGCACTTAAAAGCACAAAATATGCATTTAAAATCAAAATGTGCAAAAATACGCATTTTAACCAAAATATGCAAAAACAAATCGATGCAAATTTAACGCAAATTCCTTGATTCGGAAAAATAATTGGTCGATATAGTTTTTAGACTATCGACGAAAACATGCATTTGCATGGAAATCTCATCCCTAGTAATTAGTAAAGAAAAATGACCTCGAGCTAAAACTACCCTACTCAAAATATTATATTTTAAAGGTCAAAAAGAAGTTATTTGTAATAAAATTTTAATTATACCTTAACATCATAGCCTACCACGGTGCCCTGGAGAAGATTTAAATAAAATTTTGGTGTTACTCCAATTTTTAAGCGGATTATGTTTTTGGACTAAAAAAGAAAGAAAATGAGCCAAAAAAGAGAAAAAAGTACTAGGCGTTTTTTTTTTGGCGGGCAAAAAGATGAATTTCAAAAAAACAAAAAATAATTTATTCTTTCAAATGCATTAAAATTTGTATATAAGGATGTAAATTCATCACATATTTACTTATCAGTGAGATTTAGATATATATGTAACATATTTTTCCAGATATGAGATTTAAAAGAATAATTTCACTATTAATTGAAACCAAATGAAATATGTCCTTGAAAATTATTTATAAATGTAAGTTTTTAAAAGTTTTCAGTGTACTACTCAGACGGACATCAGAACACAAAGTTGCCTCAGTTTAGACCTTAGTAAGTCATATAATTTTAAAAGAATTAATACTTTTTTGTTAAAAATGTTTTTTCAAAACTAAGAAAAAATAGTAAAAATCATTAAAAATGTGTTTGCAATGCCTAAGGAAGAGTAAAATAAAGTAAATAGTTTAAAAGAGAAACAGAAAGTGGTTTGGACTATTTTTTTTATTGCGAAACTTATGGATGGACTTAATATCCTTTTTTAATTTTGTTTATTTCGCCAAAAATCCTTTGTAAATTTTGTTTGTATTGTTGAGGTAACTTTCCCCCTTCAAAATCTAGAAACAGGATCAATATTAAATGTGAAGTAACTGCTAGAGTAAAAATTTTCATTAAATTAAAGAAGAAATTTGATTTAGTCTCACTAAATAGTGAAATTATTCTTTTAAGTATCATATCTGAAAAAATATGTCACATATATATTTAAATCTCACTGACAAGTGAATATGTGATGAATTTACATCTGAATAAAAAATTTTTAATGCATTTGAAAGAATAAATTCTTTTTTGTTTTTTTGAAATTCATCTTTTTGCCCGCCAAAAAAAAAGCGCCTAGTACTTTTTTTCTTTTTTGGCTCATTTTCTTTCTTTTATAGTCCAAAAACATAATCCGCTTAAAAATTGGAGTAACACCAAAATTTTATTTAAATCTTCTCCAGGGCACCGTGCTACTTTTAGTTACATACAAACAAAAAAACCGTCTGCCTACTTTAAGGGATATTTTTTAAAATTATTTTTGGATAATGAAATATTTACAAACATTCACTTTCCAACAGCTGTTTGCAAAAAATATACATTTTTTAACATTATTTCTTCTTTTTATTAAATAATAATAAAATTTATGAATGCATGTTCAATAAAATTTCATATGTTTCTATGATGTTTATGAATTCCATACAAATGATGATGATGTTTGAATATTGAATACACACTTTCACTTTCATTTTAGACTGTAAAATATCATAAACCACAATAGAACAAAAAAAAAAGCCTGAACTCTTTTATCACTATCATTTTACTATCATTCAATAATATTATTGTCAAACATATAGTTCTAAAAATATACAAAAAAAAATATTCAACAGTTGTGAATAAATATGGCTGGTAAAGTTCACACATAAACAGACAGACAAATACATACACATATAATATCAAAATTGACAGTAAAACTGCACATTGAACAATTATTATGTGCAAAAAAATTTTGTTATCATGACACTTACTAACGAAATAGAGTTTATTTTTAATTTTGTAATCTGTACAATTCCTGTTTTTCTTATTAACATTTCGGAATAAACACTTTTTTCTATATTTTAAACTCCTGTAAGTATGCTTTAGTTTTTATTATTTTAATTTCCCTTAAAACGAATCTGTTTAAGTTTTAAATAGTGTCCTCTATAAAAATTACCGAAATTCAATGAGAATTTATCGTGCAAACATTTCCTGATATAAGCAACCGACATTTTTTATATAAATTATGCCTAACATTATGCTTTGTAGTTTTACGCCTAGAAGTATCCTGTGTTTTTTAATTATTTAAATTATTTAGAAGGATGTAACTTATTATTATGCATGCTTAAAAAATGCGTAAAAATAAAAAAAATGTAATTAAATGAATCAATTCTTAGTGTTGTGTTATTTTGTGTCCGCTGAATTATGTAAGTAACTGTACTTATATATATGTTAAAATGCATTAACACATTTTATTGCAATTTACGGTGCATTTGTTTGTAACGATTTATCTGTGAAAAAATAAAGAACAACATAGACACTATAGGTACGATTCGAAAGCCAGAATGGCTTTTTGTAGCCTCCAACCATTTGTCATTCTGTGGGTAACGCATCAAAATATCGGCCTAGGACCACTTTAAGTATGTTTCTATTATTGATCCTTGAGCAAATTTAAGCACACTGCAGTCCAAATCAAGCTACGTCTTGTGTTTATCGGCACATTTGGGCCAGGAAAAAAGTTTTCTTTGAACAACTAAAACAACACACAAAAAAAATCTTGTCCAAATTAAAAAAAGTCTCGTAATCTTATTTTACCAGTATTTAACAGTTTTCCTTTTTTTTAACAAAAAATTTTTGATCGAAATTTAATTTTTTTTTGTAATTTTACAGTTTTTCTTGTAATTTTTTGTAATAATTACAAATTTCTAAGATTTTTTACAAAAAAAATCTAGTAAGTTTACGAGAATTTCTTGTAAGTTTTATTTCGCCAAAAAAGTTGTAAATTTACAATGTTATTGGTAAAAAGCTTGTAAAATTACAATTTTTTTGGTAAAAAGCTCGTAATTTTTTACAAGAATTCTCGTAAAATAGGAGATAGCAAAAAATCTAGTAAAGTCACAAGACCTTGTAAGTTTTATCGCGTCAAAATACTGTAGATTTACAATTTTATTGGTAAAAAGCTTGTAAAATTACAAAATTATTGGAAACAAGTAAAAAAATTAAATTCGGCCTTGCCGAATGTGGTTATACCCTCCACAATTTCAAAAAGATTATTGTAAAAAACTTTATTTAAAAGGAAATTACTTTTGAAAAAAAAAAAAAAAAAAATGGTAAAAAAAATCCGCGATTTTTTTTTTTTTTTTGTCAAAAAATATGTTCTTAGTTGTTTAAAAACCATTCGGTGTCCAATTATGTTCACATATGTCAACCAGCAGCCGAATTAAAACATTTTGTATTTTAAGGTTATGTTGAATGTACCAACATTTTTGTGGTGTCCTTACATTTTCGTTCATAACTTTTGAACCGCTGAACCGATATCGCTTAAATGCAATACTAAACTGCTCGGGAGAACTTTCAATTAATATGTTAAGTTTCAGTCATCTCAGTGGAATATCCGATGTCGTAAATGAAATCATAATAATTCAATTTTATTAAAATGCAAAACCCTCTATCTGATCATTTTCATTCATGTACTTAATATTTTTGAGAAACAAAACCCTCTATCTATCAAAAAATCCCCAATTGTGCAAAATTAAAAAAAAAAAAAGTGAGATTGTTAAATTCGGCTGTTCCGAATCTATTATACCCTCCAATATGTAAAAAAATTAAAAAGAAAAAAAAATTACAGGGTCGTTGTTTTGAGGGGGGGGGGGCAAGGAAGGGGGAGTGTCTGTCAGCTGGGGTGACTCCTTGTCCCTCACGGTATATGTTTACAAGTTCATTTTTGTCTGCTTTGTGCCCTAAGGTATTATAGTTTTATAATTATTTAAATTTTTTTTATCCACGCCCTTAAAAAAGGGGCGGGGCAAAATGGCGAAATTTTTTCATCCCCTGGGTCCAAGCGCAGGACTATAAACTTCTACGAACATAAAATGTCTCATTTGGTTCACAAAAATACAAAAAAACGTAAAAAAAATTAGCATTTTTAAGAGGTTGGTTCAGTTCTTCAAGGGGGAACTTTTTTCCCCCTAGTCCGATTTGGCCCATTTCCGAACTTAACCTGCCTAGGAGCATAAGAAATATTTGTGCCAAACTTAAGGGGTCTAGGTTTTTTATTTTGGACTGCATCGTGTTAACTACAGACGGACGGACGGACGGACATCGCTAGAATGTCTTAGAATCGATCACTGATCAATAATATATATACTTTATGGGGTCCCCGACCGATATTTCGTTGCGTTACACACGGAAGGACAAAGTGAGTATATCCCCATACTGTAGTTGGCGGGTATAAAAACGAATTATATGTGAGATTCAGTAGTTGATTTAAAAGAATATTGTAGAATATCGAATTTTGATTGCTCTAACAATATGCGAAATAAACAGTTTTTTGGCTCTCCTGAAAATTTGTTTTTTTAAGATAGAGGGTTTTGAATATAGGCCCTCGATATGATTTGTAATTATATGTTAAAAATTCAATAAATAAATAAATATTCTCTGAGAATAACGTGATATTATGGGTTTAGTTATTGTTTGCTCCTTAAGGTATGCTTTAAGAATGTTATAAAAGTACTCTAAAGTTTACACACAAAAACAGGCAAAGTCGTAGATGAGTAAGGCAACAGAAAACTACTTAGCAGTTATGAAATTATTTTGTGGCCTAAAACTATGCAGCAACATATTTGAAAAAGAAGTCAGAAATCAAACATGTATTTATTGAAATTTGTTTTAAAACAATAAATAATTATAAAGGATTGTTCTTCCTCCTGAAGGTTTAAGGATGTGTTACTTCAACTAAAAACATTTGATTACATTTCTTTAGTTTTGCGACACACTTAATTTTTAAAGCATAGCTTTAGGCCTCAAAATAAATTCTCTAATGACAAATTTTTGAAAGTAGGAATGGTGCCCGATAGGGGGCGCCATTTCACTTAAACGCAGAATATAATATGTGTGTTTAAACCCATTAGATGGCATTGGAGTTCAAAAAATAATGAATTAAAAAAAAATTAAGCCGACCCGCCAAACACCGGGCACTTTATCTAGTCTATATAAATATAATTGCAACTATTAGTTTTATTATAGATCATATGATTTTGTTTTTGGCATAAACTTCATCACTTTATCATTCCAATTTAAATGTTACATATGTATGAACATATGAATTTACACATTCATAAAATGTTTTTATACATAGTTTTTACACGCAACATGCAATTGCGCGCCATTCAAATTGTTTTCAATTTCTGGCTGACTTTTTTTGTTTACTGGCATTTGTTTATACTCCATTTGCCGGGTAATGTCTGAAATTTTATTTTTTTTGTTAGAGCCATAAAAAAAGTGTTTTTAAAACTCTTTTTATTTTTACAACTCGTGTACATAACATGACGTTTTAATGTTTGAAAGCGAAAGGATTTATATTTTTTTCTACTACACACCAACATGTACGTTTTAACTACATAAATACAAAACATTGAAGTATGAGTTTTTAGAGTGTAATATGAATGCATACACTCAAAAGTTAAATGTTTGTCGAAGGGGCAGAAGAGGCTGCACGAAGTGTTGTTGATTTAAAAGAAACGATAAACCTTAACCCAAAAATAAATTTAGATTGATCAAAAATGTTTTTAAAAGACATTTTACAGATTTTTAAGCAAAGTATTGAGACAGAAAAATGCTTCATCATATTGATGAATTAGTTTCATCACTTGCTGTCATCAATTTTACTGACAAATTTCATTATATTAATGAAGATTCTCTAAAATATAATAAAACATATCATCATAATTGAAAAACAAGTGACATTGGGCGAAAATTGATGCAACATTTCATCATATTGATGTAGTTTATCATCTATATGAAGGTTTTTCTTTGAGTGTAACTGCATATAAATGGTTTGGACTTTTCATACACGTTTTGGCTACATAAAAAAAAATTAATATTGTACAACTAGTATCAGTTAAAAAAATACAAAAAAATAAAAAAAAATACCAGACAAAACATGGCTGATATTTTTTTTTTTAGTGGCAAAACATAAAAATTTCATCCACATATAGGAATTGAATAACCAACCAGAGTAGTAAAAAAATCATATAAAAGCCATACTTTTTTTTATAACTTCTATAAGGGAGATAGACACTGCACTCATATTGGGGATATCCAAGCTTATTTTGTATGATATGATCTGGATGCTGCTATATATTGCTTATGATGTTGCTGCTGCTGTGCTGCTACTACAGATGATGATGACGACGATGATGGTAGTTAGCTGCATGACCATAAAAACAAATAATATTGCACTTTTTTTTAGAGTTGCTTTTTATTAATATGGCTGGCATACAATTCTACATTAAACCCAACAAACAAAAATATATTTTTTTAGGAATAATTGTTTTTCAAAATTTTAATTTGTCTGTTGTAATCATGCTAACTTTTGAAATAAATTCCAGATTACTGATGTTTAACATATATATTTTTAATGGGATTCATCTCGTTGCTATTGAATTTCAAAGAAATCGTTTTAGCAGTTAAAAAGTTTTGAGTTACTTCATATAAAATTGTTTTTATTTTTTCTATCCTAAAAAAATTTTAACTCAAAAATATTTTTTAGTGAAAAGTTTTTTGAAGAAAGAATCAATTTTTCGGGGGGCTCCTGTTGGTTAGTTGGTAGCATGCTAGCCTATGAAACGGGGGGTCGTGGGTTCGATTCCCACCAAAACCCTTGGTCGAATTCGCTACTACGAGACGACGGTCATTGTTGCCAGTTCTGGGTTAGGTTTAAATTATTAAAAATGATTTTTAATTAAATTGGAAAAATAAAAAAAACTGATCATTGGATCAAATTTATTATAAAAAAAAATAATTTTTCAAGATAATGAATACACAAAAAAAATATTTACTTAAAATTTTTAAAATTTTCTAATTTTTCTCATTAAAAAAAAAATTTGCTCTTAAATTAAATTCTACTCATATTTTTTCAGCAAAATCGATACACAACAACGAATTTCAACTCAAACAAGTGATCTTTGAGTAACGCAAGCAAATTAAAAAAAATAAATTCGACTGGCTCAGTCGATTTAGCGCAAATACATGAAAATCATCTGCAATACCGAAAACATTTTGAATATGAGGAATTCCACACCAAATGTCCCGCTACAGAAAAACATGTGTCCCGAAAATTTCTGAATAGGTTGTTTGGATAGCCCTATATGGAACTAAGAAAATTGCGTTTTTGGTTTTTCTAATTTTCAAAAACTGGGCTTAGAAGGCGTGGTCAAATATTGGAAAAATGGTAAAATTTGGGGCGAGTTGCCTTGATTAAATATTTATCACATTAAAACGGAATGCACCACAATCTCAAAAATTTACATTCGTATATAGTTTTGTATGGGCTATCGATTAAATTTTTTTTTTTTGGAAAATTTTCAGAACCCGTTCTGAAATTTTCCATTTTATAAAAATGTTAATTTATTAAAAAACATGCCACTTTTTTTTTCTTTTTTAATTTTTTTTTTTTAAAGTTTAGATGTTTGTCCATCCACACAAAAAAAAATCAGAAACACGTTCTTCGTTTTTTTCGAGAAAATCGCATTTGAACTTTAAATTTCATAACAATTTTGTAATTTGCTTGTATTTTCTTGATTTAACGTTGCGAATGAGTAATATCAATTGCATAAATATTACTCATTCGCAACGTTAAATCAAGAAAATACAAGCAAATTACAAAATTGTTATGAAATTTAAATTTTAATCGATAGCCCATACAAAACTATATAAGAATGTAAATTTTTGAGATTGTGGTGCATTCCGTTTTAACGTGATAAATATTTAATCAAGGCAACTCGCCACAAATTTGACCATTTTTCCAATATTTGACCACGCCTCCTAAGCCCAGTTTTTGAAAAAGTGAAAAACCAAAAACGCAATTTTCTAAGCTCCATATAGTGCTATCCATACAACCTATTCAGAAGTTTATGGTACACGTGTTTTTTTTCGCTGGACATTTGGTGTGAAATGCCTCATATACATAAATTTTATTGCAAAAACATTTTTATAGTGATTTTAACTGTTTTTTACAACAAAAAAGAAAAATTGTAAAAAAAAAATTGATAAACATCACAAAAAACAATATTTGTGCTGTTTGTCAAAAAAATAAATGGTGTAAAATATTTTTTTTTTTGCTGTAAAAACTTTTTAAGTAATTTAAGTAAAAACAAGTAAAAAAGTTAAATTCGGCCTTGCCGAATGTAGTGATACCCTCCACAATTTCAAAAAGATTATTGAAAAAAACTTTATTTAAAAGGAAATTACTTTTGAAAAAAAAAAAAAATTTTGAAAAAAAATTTTCCGCGAAAAAAAATTTTGGTAAAAAAAATCCGCGATTTTTTTCTTTTTTTGTGTTCGTACTTGTTTAAATACCATTTGGTGTTCAATTATGTTCACATATGCCAACCAGAAGCCGAATTAAAGCATTTTGTATTTTTAGGTTATGTTGAATGTACTGAAATTTTTGAGGTGTGCTTACATTTTCGTTCATAACTTTTGAACCGATATCGCTCAAATGCAATTCCAAACTTCTCGGGAGAACTTCCAATAAATATGTTAAGTTTCAGTCATCTCTGTGCAATATTTTGTCCGCGACAGCATTTTCCACAGACAGACGGACAGACGGACAGACGGACATCGCTAGAATGTCTTAAAATCGATCGGGCATCATGAATATATATACTTTATGGGGTCCCAGATCGATATTTCGATGAGTTACAAACAGAATGACAAACTTATATATACCCTCTATCACTAGAGTGGAGGGTATAAAAATTGAATCTAATCACACCAAGTTTAGGTTATGTTAAAATGGTGACAATATCGGCTAATGGCATTTTACTCCTCTTTATTTTGAACTTAAAAAATCGTTACCACGAAAATCCTAGCTGATCCTGTTTCCGAATTATTGCTAAATATTACGCTGTTCGGCAACAAAAACCTACCAGTGAAATTTCCAACTGATTTTTATAGATTTATCTTTTCTGAATCCAAATCTGAGATCCAATTTTTTCTATCACGTACCGTTTTTGAGATATTAGCTGTTAAAAAGTAAAAAAAAACAATATTTTCGCACATTTGGGGGTCTACTGTTATGTTGCTTCCAACAAATAGGAATTGATTTTATATAAATTGGACCTCCTGATTTCAAAACTGCAATCCAAATTTTTCTAGCATGTTCCGTTTTTGAGATATTCGCGTTCGAGATTTTCGCGTGAAAAAATTTTCAAACGTTAATATCTCAAAAACGAAACACGCTAGAAAAATTTGGATTGCAGTTTTGGAATCAGGAGGTTAATTTGATATGAAACTGTGGACCACATTTTTTTTTTTTTTAAATCAAAAATATTGGTAAAAATATTCTAAAATTCCAAATATATTAAACAAAATTTCCGCGAAAAAAAAAAAAAATTCTAAAAAAAAGTCCACGATTTTTTTTTTTATAAAAAAATATGTTTGTACTTATTTTAAATGTTCAATTCTGTTCACATATGTCAACCAGCAGCCGAATTAAAGCATTTTGTATTTTAGGTTATGTTGAATGTACCAACATTTTCGAGGTATCCTTACATTTTCGTACATAACTTTTGAACCGCTAAACCGATATCGCTCAAATGCAATACCAAACTTCCCGGGGCAACAAAAAATAAATATGCTTAGATTTATTCAAATCCGTGTAATATTTTGGCCAACGGACGGACTTTATGGGGTCCAAGACCGATATCTCGACGTGTTACAAACGAAATAAACAAACTTATATTTTCCCTATACCACTTACAATTAGTGAAGGGTATAAAAAGGCTGTTTTAAGCTCTAAAAATGGATAAAGGGAATAGACATTTTGAGATTTTTTTTTTAAATATTCTTGAAAGTAGGAAAAACCCCTCATTTTTGCAAACTTCAAATAGTGATATCTCGAAAACCAAAAGTATAAAATCCAAAAAAAATTTAAAAAAAAATTTAGAAAAATTAAAAAAAAAAAATTATAAAAACTCAGACAATTTCGAAAATTGCTAATAATTTCTGTTTTAATTTTTAAATTAACAAAACTGATTTATTTTTTGACCTATAATTTCTATTTAGAAAGATTACTCCAGCTCGAGGTCACGTTTCTTTACTAAATATTACGATGATATTTTCATAGAAAAAATTTTCAAGAAACTATTTATAAAGTTTGTTTGTTTTAAATTGATTAGTATTGTCATTTTGCAGGGCTTACTCGACATGTGTTTCGAAATTTGTCAAATTCCATTGTCAAGAGTATTTAGCAAATTGACAATCGTTAGTGGCAAAACATAAAGTCTCGTATTCGTATGTAAATAGACATAAAAGAGAATTTATGTACTAAGTAAATACACAACATTATCAGTTTGCTCAATACTCCTGACAATGGAATTTGAAACACGTGTCGAGTAAGTCCTGCAAAATGACCATACAAATCAATTTAAAACAAACTTTATAAAAAGTTTCTTGAAAATTGTTACTTTGACAATATCATCGTAATAATTAGTAAAGAAACGTGACCTCGAGCTGGAGTAATCTTTCTCAATTTATCTAATAACACTGCGGAACACTAAAAAATAAACAAGAGTTACGACCATCATTTTTATATATTTCGGACATGCTGATTCGAATTGCGTTCTCCATTTTTCGATGTATGGTACAGTTTTCTTGCAAAATGTCGTTAAAGATTTGCTGCTTTCGAGCCAGTTTTTCCACAAAAAAATTTGCAAAGTTAATTATTTTTAAATTGTATGGCATGGAAAACAAAGATGTGACTTGTAGCAATATTTCTTATACAAATTTGGTTTAAGGCTTTTCATCTTAAGCCCTTAAATTCGCGAATTTCTTAATTTTTTGAGGTTTTCGCGAAATTAACCGCCAAGTTAGTCTTTGATAAAAAACTTGCTTTTAGTGAATCAAAAAGGCATCCTTAACAATACGAATAGTGGACAAAAAACAGCTATGTTATATGGACCATCATGAAGAAAATCGCGAAAAACCGTTTTTTTTTGTATATGCCAGCATCACTTCACGAGATGATTTAAGACTCCATCTTTTAGTATATAATGTGGAAACCTAAAACAATTAACTGACCAAAAATTTGGCCAAAAAAGTTTTCATTTGCAAAAGTTATCTTAACAAAAACTATTATTTTAGTGTTAACCCCACAATAATTATAGTTTTTGTTAAGATAACTTTTGCAAATGAAAACTTTTTTGGCCAAATTTTTGGTCAGTTAATTGTTTAAGGTTCCCACATTATATAGTAAAAGATGGAACCTTAAATCATCTCGTAAAGTGATGCTGCCATATTCCAAAAAACGGTTTTCGCGATTTTCATCATGATGGTCCATATAACATAGCTGTTTCTTGTCCACTATTTGTATTATTAGGGATACCTTTTTGATTCACTAAAAGCAAGTTTTTAATCAAAGACCAACTTGGCGGTTAATTTCACGAAAACCTCAAAAAATGAAGAAATTCGCGAATTTAAGGGCTTAAGATGAAAAGCTTTAGACCAAATTTGCATTAGAAATATTGCTACAAGTCATATCTTTGTTTTCCATGCCATACAATTTAAAAATCATTAACTTTGCAAATTTTTTTGTTGAAAAACTGGCTTGAAATCAGCAAATCTTTAACGACATTTTGCAAGAAAACTGTACCACACATCGAAAAATGGAGTACGCCATTCGCATCAGCATGTCTCAAATATATAGAAACGTTGGTCACACCTCTTGTTTTCTAAAATAGTGGTCAGTTTTGTCACGCTGTGTAATGGTCAGAATAAATCAAGAGAATTATCAAAAAAAAAATTCAGAAAAATTTTAGAAAAATTTTTGAAAATTAAAAAAATGTAGAAAATTCTGAATAATTTTTATTAAAAAAAATAAAAATATAAAAACAATACTTTATTTCACCTTTAAAATATTATATTTTGGGTAAGTTTATTCTAGCTCGAGGTCATTATTTTCTTTACTAAATTAAAACTATCATATTTCCATACAAAAATTTTCAAAAAAAAATATTTTCCTGTTTTAAATATATTTATGTTGGTAATTTTTGCAAAACTTAGTCTACATGTGATTTGAAATTTGCCAGATTCCATTGTAAAGACTATTTAGCGAATATAGAGGGGTTCTATACTTCAAGTAGCATATTGAATTTAAATGACAAATAGCTAATGTTTAAGCAAAATTATAAATACATGTTTAAAGTCCAATGAGTAATCATATGTAAATCTGTTTCAATTAGTGCCCCCCATTTCCCCGTTCTCGGTATTCCCGGTTCTGGTACCGGTTTCCCGGTTCTAGATATATTTCCGGGAATACCGGTATTCCCGGTTCTGATCCTGGTACCAGTTCTCAAAAAAAAAAATACTATGCGATTAAACATTTAAAATTACACTATTTAATCTGTATTTCAGACTATTGTACTATTTTTTCTTAAAGTCAAAAATTTAAATATAAATGTTGTTTTTCACATGTTTTGTATTTTTTTCGTAAAAGCTAAGAAAAATTTTTAATTCTACAAAATTTTACAAAATATACATACCGGTAGTCCCGGAATACCGTCAGAAACGGAACCGGGAATACCGGTATTCCCGGGAATACCGAATGATTCAAGAACCTGGAAACCGGTATCATTTCCCGGTAATACCGATAACCGGGAATACCGGTATTCCCGGTACTACGGTACTGACCGTAGGCACTAGTTTCAATAGTTTTTTGTCGATTGTTTGACAGTCGAGATCGAACTAAGTGAATGTACAATTTACCTCTTGTAATTCTCAATGAGGGTAGAGTTGAATTTATATTAATATTTTTGTTTGAACATTATCAATTTGTCATTTAAATTCCCTATGCTACTTGTAGTAAAGCGTTATTATTAAAAATCTAAAAAAATCATGAAAAACTACTGTCAATCAGAAATTAAATTGAAAATTTTTTTTTGAAAATTCAGGAAAATTTAGAAAAATTAAAAAAAAAATTAAATAAAAAAAATTCAGAAAAATTAAAGAAAAATTTAGAAAATATCAGAAAAATTTAAACCATTAAGAAAAAAATCCGAAAATTAAAAAAAATATGAAAAATTCAAAAAGGATAGCAAAAAGCAGAAAAACTAAAGAAAATTAAAACTTAAAAAATAAAAAAAACGAAAAATATGGGTGTTTTTTATGCCGCACAGCCGATTTGCATTCTCATTTGTTTATCTCTAAAAAAATATATTTTGGGGCATGTCACAGACTCAATTCCGTTCGGATTTGAAGAAAGTGGTTTACTCGTAAAACGTAAAGCAAATATTTTTTTTTGGAATGAAACCACTTTTATGCAATTCAATTCCACTTTGATTTTTGAAAGTGATTTCATTCCGAAAAAAAATAATTTTCGTTTTGCGTTTTACGAGTAAACCACTTTTTTCAAATCCGAACGGAATTGAGTCTGTGACATGCCCCTTTATTTCATAATTTTTTTTTTAATATTTTTACTCAAACTTTCTTATTTATTATTTATTTTTTAATTATTTTTAAAATTTTTTGCTGGGTTTTGTTTAAAAAAAACAAATTTTCTACCAGTTTTTTATTTTTATTTGTTTTCATATTAGTATTCTGCTTTTAGTTTGAGAATATTATTTTATGTTTATTTTTGTTTCATTTTTTTTTTTAAATCTTTTTTTTTAATTAAGTGAAAAATAATGAATTTTTCATGTTCATATATATTGTGGTGGTTATTTTTTATGAGTTTTTGTTGAAAAAAAAAATATTTATATACATTTTCTGTTGTTGTTTATGATTTTGTTGAATATATATAACCATTTTTTAAAAACCCTGTTAGCATCATGGTATGGCTGTTCCAGACGAGCCTCTGTATATATTCTCGCCATCCTCTTCAGCATCATTGTCATGATTTCATTGCAAATATATATATTTTTTAGATTGTTTTTTTTTAGTACCTTTAAGCCATTAATTGGAGGAAACCAGTTATTGTAGGCCTTTTTTTAGCTTTGGTTTTGTTACAACAGAAATGCCAGTTTAAAACAAATGAAAGTGAATTTATATGTTAAATGATGACATTGAAAAATTGAGTTGAGTTGTGCCAACAACTATATGTTGTAGCCATATGTACATATGGAGGTATATAAATAAAAATTAGTAATGGAAATGGAATACATACATATCTGGATATTTTATTTTATAATTAATTGTTCATTAAAAAATTTTAAATGAGTTTAATTTTAGTTTTTTAATAAAGTTAAATAAATTAAGAGGTTTTAATGGATAGTGCCTAAAAATAGGCAACACTTTTTATGATTTTTATATCCTAAAGGTATGTGAGTTATTTGTAGATATAAATTTGAAATTAGCAGGTATTTTACAAGATTTTTATACTAAAAAAAGTTAATTTTATATTTAAACAATTTGAAAAAAGACTATTTACGTGTTGATTTTGGAACATATTTGCCTAAATTTACCTGATTTTTCCAAAACAAATTTAAATATTTTTTTAAAACCTTTTTTAAATATTTTTCTTCACATTTTAATTATTTCCGTTTTTTTTTTTACATGTAATTTTGTTGCTGTTGTTATTAACCCATTTTTATGTATGTTAATTTTAATTAAAAATTATTACCATAAAAGAAACAACATTAATATAAATTACTTTGCATCATATAAAAACATCCTTATGCATGGTTAAAAAAAAGTAATTAAACTTTATATATACAAAGTAGAATGGATGTACACAAATTTTGTACATCTATATATTAGGGGAAATACTTTTTTTTGTAGGAAAATTCGTATGGCTCACTTACTCGCCTGCCATAACCTGAGGCAAACATTTTATGCACGAAAAAAATATATTTTAGGAGCCTAAAATTTGCTTAAACAAATTTTCAAATATACACTAAAAACTATAAAAATATCTTCTTAAAAAATAAAAATAATGTAAGAGACAAAAAAGTTGAAAGAAAGTATGAAGTGAGGTTGAGATTGCTAGAAATAGAATTGTAGTGTTGGAAACTGTCAAAATTTATTCTGTAGAAACTGTAAATATCCACATACATATATAAAAAACAGTTTTCATTAACAAGACAAACCGACATTTAAAATCCTACTGATGATGACACTAACTGGGGTGTTTGAAACCGGTATAGGAAATACCAGAAATGTCTATAATTTTTAGAAATTCAATTTTTCTTCTGCATTTTTTCAACTTGAACCCTTATAAAAAATTTTTTAGTTTAACTTTTATAAAAAAAAAATTCCACGCATTTAAAAATATTCTTTTCTTTGTAAGTTTCCCAGCAAAACTTTGGTAATGGGTAGTGATTATATAACACATTACCAGGTAATGTATATACCTTATTTGTAGCATTATTTTAGGATGTCTTACCAAACATTTGTTCCACAACGTATTATTTTAAAGTGAAAAATAAGGCATTACTAATAATTTGCTACGTAATGCATGATTATTGGAAAAATGTATTTCATATTTATTATTTCTAAACATTATATCATGGATGATTTATATTTGGTTACATTAGGTATTATTTAAAAGTTTGAAATAATGCATTATTTATAATTGGATGCATAATGCATTACAATAACATAAAAAATAATTATTTTATAAAAAAATGCATAAGTTTAAACTAGAGATGGGATCACGTCAAGAAATTTCTAACGACACACACTCACTAGCAAATTATATCTACTTACCCTCACTTACAATCACGTAAGTAAATTTAATACAAAATTACTTTTTCACTACTCGTAACACCTTATATATTACGTTCTGGTATGCTATATTATATACCTTACTCGTAACCTATAAAATATCATATATTTTACACCTTACTGGTATTCTTCGTTATAAATTTATGACTTATTTTATACCTTACTGGTATTCTATGTGATAATGTGGATGCATTACTTTGAGTCTCATCGCCTGTTAAAATCATCAATGCTGCAATGTATAAAATAAGAGATCATATACCTTATTTTATACCTTATTTGGTAATCTAAGTTTTGCTGGATTACTTACGAAATAAAAAATAATTTCGGTCGAAGTAGTACTTCGATTCCAAAATTGATATTCAAAAATTATTAAAAAAAAATTCTGGACTTGATTTGAACCATTTTTCAACTAAATAAAGTTAACCCTTAACATCCCGCCTTTTTTAGAGCCGAAAAAAATATATGTTAAAAAACTCGCAATTCTAAACAACATTTGTTTTACGCAAGGTTGGCAATCGAAACAAATAACGGTATCGATATCGGTATTGGTATCGCTTTTTTTTATTTCGGTATCAGTTACGGTATTTAAGTGGAATCGATTACTGTAATACCGATACCGAAACGTCAGTACAGGTACGTACCGGTATTATCGAAAAAATATAAAAAACATATAAAAACTTTAAAAAAATTGTATACTCTCCAACTACAACTGGTATACTCACTTTGTCATTCCGTGTGTAACGCATCAAAATATCGGTCTAGGACCCCATAAAGTATATATATTTATGATCAGTGATAGATTCTAAGACATTCTAGCGATGTCCGTGCGTCCGTCTGTCCGTCCGTCTGTAGTTAACACGATACAATCCCAAATAAAAGAGCTAGACTCTTGAAATTTGGCACCAATATGTCTTATGCTCCTAGGCAGGTTAAGTTCGTAAACAAGCAAAATCAAAATTAAGTTCGTAAACAAGCAAAATCAGGCCAGGGGGAAAAAAGTTCCCCATTGAAGAACTAAACCAACCTCTGAAAAAAACACTTTTTGATATGATATTTTGTGTTTTTGTTTAACAAATGCAACATTTTTATGCTCCAAGAAGTTCAAAGTCCTGCATTTGGACCCAGAGTATTAGAAAATGCAATTTTTTCGGTCCAACCCCCTTTTTGTGTGCGTGGATAAAAATTTTTTTTTTTTAAATATTGATAAAATTGTATTTCTTTAGCACAAAAAGCATAAGAATGAATTTTTAAACATATATTACGAGAGGAAATTTCCCCCCACAATTACCACTACCGACCCCCCCAAAAAAAAATTTTAAACGCCCCTGCAATTTTTATTTTTTGCATGTTGGAGGGTTAAGTTAACACTCTTACTTGTTTTTTTTTTTTAATTTAAATACTAAACACTAGGGCGTCCCATCTAAACTATCGAATTTCGTTTCGTAATACCTGATTTTCTGTGACCATTGGGTCAGTCGGCAACCAGCGATCAAATTTTGAAAAAATTTCAAAACAGCGATTTTGGTCCACAGATGCTGATTTTTAAGTATAACAAATTTTGTTAAACCAAACTCGCCTCAAAAGTTGGAAGATGATGAGTATGTTATGTAAAAAATATTAAAAAAAATTTTTCGTCCAAAAATGCTGATCAGCATCTGTCAAAAAATCCAGTGCACCCACCCACATCGAGGATTAAATAAAAATCCCCAAAAAACTATACTATACGAGTACAATGGCAGTATCGAGTTTTTCTTTTTTTGAGCTTAAAGTCGCATAGAAAGTTTCTATTGGGAGTCAAAATGACTATAAAAATTTAGAGAAAATCAATAATTTCCTTATACTCCCGCATCGGGGTTGAAGTATGGATTTTTTTTTTGGAAATTTTTACTTTATCCGCGATGTGGGTGCCCAAATTTTTTATTTAATTTTTATGAGACTTCGGGGGAGGCATATGGAGTTCCAGCTGAAGGTTTTCCACCATAGCACAGAAACCGCCAATGAAGTATTTGAGTAGAAAAGCACTTTTTATTGCAAAACCACAATTTACGAGTTTTTATTTATATAGTTTTTTTTAAAACATAGTTTTTTAAGAAACACCGTTTCAATACCGGTACGTACCGGTACCGAAGGAAAAGGTTTTTGGATACCGGTATCCGATACCAAAACTGGGTTTCGATATTGGTATTGGTACCGATATTCAATTTAAAGGGTTTTGAAACGGATAACGGTATTGAAAAGGTATCGATTGCCAACATTGGTTTTAAGACTTTGTTTATAGGTTACATTTACCTGAACTATGTGAAGAAAACCTGGTTGGATCCTTGCGAATCAACCAGGCACCTGGGGATTAAATTTTTACTAAGGTCTTTTTGCAAAACATTTTTATACCCTCCACTCTGGTGATAGAGGGTATATATAAGTTTGTCATTCCGTATGTAACACATTGAAATATTGGTTTAGGACCCCATAAAGTATATATATTCATGATCCTTGATCGATTTTAAGTCGATCTAGCGATGTCCGTCTGTCTGTCTGTCTGTCCGTCCGTCTGTCTGTCTGTCTGTTGAAATCACGTTTTTGGCAATACTCCGAAACCGATTTAAACGCTTGGGGTACCAAAAGTTGAGTAATTTTCCCAGGCAAAAACTGATGTATTTTTTTTTTAAATCGGTTAAGTATTTTAAAAGTTATGAGCGAATTACTGAAAAACACATTTTTTTTTTAACATAACCCTAAATTAACTCATATTTTGTGTGATACATAAGAAAGAAAACGGAAATGAAAAAAAAAAACTGAGAAAAAGGAAAAAATCTTTACACAAAAGCTTTAAAATATGTAAAACAAAATCTAAATTTAATTAAAAAAAAGTTCGTTAAGTAATAATAAAAAAATTAATAGTTATTTTTATATAGCATGTGTGTGTGTGTGTCCATTTTTTGCTTCGTCATATTAACGGGGTTGCCAGACTTTTTTTGGCTTTGTCGCCAAATAGGATGTAAAATATCGCCAAAATTCAATTTTGTTCAGATTTCTTAAAAAAAAATATTTTCATTTAAAAAAATAAATTTTGTTAAATAATAAAAGACAGAAATAAACTTTATGGCAAAAATCGCCCAAATCCGAAAAATTTATATATATAAAAGAGTAATATGACTGACTGACATACTCATTCATCATCGCCCAGCCCAAACCGCTGAAGTTAGAGACTTGAAATTTGCACTGTAGTTTGACCTCCCGGAATATAGATCCATTAAGGCTGTATTTTTGCCAGTGTTAATTCTAAGGGGGTCAAAAGGGTAAAAAACAGTACTTTTGGTGCTTTTTATATCTCCTGAAATAATGGTCATAGAAACTTGAAATTTCGACAGTATGTTCACATCCTAGAATATAGATCCAGTACGGCTGGATTATTGCCAATGTTGATTCTAAGAGGGTAAAAAGGGAAAAAATCTGTACTTTTGGCACCTTTTATATTTCCTTAAAAAATTGTCACATAGACTTGAAATTTGGACTGTATGTTCACCTCCCGGAATATAGATACCCTAAGGCTGGGTTTTTGCCAATGATTTTTCTAATAGGGTAAAAAGGGTAAAAATATGTACTTTTGCTACATATTTTATTTCCTTAAATATTGGTACTAGAAAATGGAAATTTGCAATGTCGGTTCACCTTCCGGAAAAAAGATTCACTAAGGCTCGGGTTTTGCCAATGTTGATTCTACTGAGGTAAAATGGGTAAAAAAGTACTTTTGGTACTTTTTTTTATTTACTGAAATTTTATTCAAACTTTTATAAAATTACTTTTTATAAAAAGTACCATTTATAAAAGTACCTTTTATAATAAGTACCTTTTATAATAAGTACCTTTTATAATAAGTACCTTTTATAAAAATACCCTTTATAAAAAGTACCTTTTATAAAAAGTACCTTTTTTAAAAAGTACCTTTTATAAAAAGTACCTTTTATAAAAAGTACCTCTAATAAAAAGTACCTTTTATAAAAAGTACCTCTAATAAAAAGTACCTTTTATAAAAAGTACCTTTTATAAAAAGTACCTTTCATTAAAAGTACCTTTTATAAAAAGTACCTTTTATTAAAAGTACCGAAAGTACACTTTTTGGTACTTTTTTATTTCCTGAGGTATAAATAAAACAAACTTTTTTGTTTTTTAAATCATCACATTGGTGGAGGGTATTTAAAGATTCGGCACAGCCGAATATAGCTTTCTTACTTGTTTTTTTTTTTTTGTTTTAAATATTCTGAAAATTCAAAAAATTCACGGAAAATATTTTTTTCAGCTTCAATTTTGACGTATTTTTCACAAAAAACGATTTTTCGAAAATAAGTATTTTCAAAAAATTTGTGGGTTTCTGACACCCGTATGCACTCTAATGAGCATATGGGTGTCAAAAAAAGGTGATTCTAAAAGGTGAAAGGCGAAAAGGTTAGAAATTGTATCAATAAACATGTTTAAGTCACAGAAGGAAGTTTCAACAAATTTTTTTTAACAAAGCTAACAATTTTTTTGGTTGGTTCCTTGTGGAACCAGTAGGATATTAAGGGTTAATCCTAATTTTTATCCGGTCTGCAAAAAACAGAGTTCTTATTTAATTATACCTTTGATTGCTCTTAATACTAAATTAAGGTACAACCCTATTATTGTACATATATTATTCCTTCTTAATAGCAAAAAATAGCAACAAAAAAGGCGAAATATATGCATATACAATAAATAACTAAAAAGACACGTAAAAACAATAAAAATATAGTAAAAAAGAGCAAAAAAAATATCCTATATAATCATCGTCATCATCATCGTCATCATCATCACTGGCAAAATCCAGTAACAACAAAAAATAAATGTAAAAAGGATACAACAATTTATGAGCCTTTTGTCTTTATTATTATTTTTTTTTTTTCAAGTCAAAAAAGGGCAATTTTTCAACGTGTAGAAAAATTAAATGAGATTTTTTTTTTTTATGTAACATCATTCCTTTACAAAACTTTTGTAAATATAAATTCTCACATATGGGGTATTGAAGAGAAATTGATTAAAAAATTGGCAAAAAAAAACTTGAAAAATTAGCAAAAACAAAAAAAACCTTGTAAAATTACTAGAAAAAGTCTCGTAATCCCATTTTACCAATATCTGACAGTTTTCCTTGTTTTTTAACAAATAATTTTCGATCGGATTTTATTGATAAAAATCTTGTAAAATTACAAAACAGTTTGTAATTCTTACTAGGAATTCTCGTAAAATAGGAGGTAGAAAAAATCTAGTAAAATCACAAAACCTTCTTGTTTATCGCGTCAAAAAAATTTTAAATTTACAGTTTTTTTGATAAAAAGCTTGTAAAATTACAAAATTATTGGTAAAAAGCTTGTAAAATAACAAGGAATTCTTGTCAAATAGGAGGTAGCAAAAAAATGTTACAAACTTTTCCTGCAATTTTACAATGTTTTTTAGTGTATTATTTAATTATTTTTTCAGAATCTGATTTTCTATATTTCGCTAGGGTCACCGTTTTTAGTTTAGACCAGTGGTACCCAAACACAATGATTAATCGTCTTAACAATGATTAATTAACAATGATTAATCGTCTTTTTACACGTGCACAACCCGAATGTCAACGATTATAAAAACAGAGAGCGTAAAAAACAAAAAAAAAACAATCAGTTGCTTACCAGCATTCAACGAAGCAGATCAACATCGCTTTGTTTGATAAAAAATCAATTACTTTTTTAACTGTTTCAATTAAAACAATAATTGATACTGCGAGTTATAAAAAATATCACTTTAGTCGATCCCCACAATTATTTTCAGAAAAATGTTTAATGAAATTTTTTTTGGAAACTTTTTTATTGATTAATATTTAAATTGAATCAATTAAAATATTAAGCCAATTTACCAAAATATTTAAATTATTTAAAATTCGCCTGGTCGTCTTAAAATCCTTCGGGTATTAGGAATACTTTTACTTCCACCGATATGTTTAGTGAAGAGGGACTATTTTGTTATATAATGGAATCTCCCATAAGTAAATATTCACCTCCCGGATCACCGCCCTAAGTTTATACCAGTGGTGCCCAATTACAAGTTAATTAACAAAGATTAATCGTCTTTTTACAGGTACACAACCGAAACGTCAACGAAAATAAAAACAGAGAGCGTAAAAAAAATCAATCAGTTGCTTGTCAGCATTCAACGAAGTAAATCAACATAGCTTTGTTTGATAAAAAATCAAAAACTTTTTTACCTGTTTCAATTAAACCAAAAATTGATACTGCGAGTTATAAAATATACTACTTTAGGCGATCCTCACAATTATTTTCAGAAAAATGTTTAATCAATTTTTTGTTGGAAAACTATTTGTTGATTAATATTTAAAACCAATAAAACAAAATATTTGAATCAATTAAAACATTAATTAAAATTTGAATAATCGTTTTAAAATCCTTCGGGTATTAGGAACACATTTACTTCCACCGATATATTTAGTGAAGAGGGACTATTTTGTTTTATAATGGAATCTCCCATAAGTAAATATTTACCTCGTAGTTATTTTTGTTTTTTGGGGAGGTGGAGTAAGATGCTTTAAAAAATATTGCAGTATATTGTTTTTATTTTGACCTGTGAATACACTGAAAAAATTTATTTATAAAAATATAAACCCTTTTAACAAGTTCAAAATAAAAAGCTTCACTTAACAAAACTAAACACGACCGACCATAGTGTTTCCAAAAAATTGGTCTTAAGTCCAAACGTGGACCGATTAGATTTATCTTTTGTTAAATTTATTAAGTGTAGAAAACACACAACAACCAAATTTAAGTGGAATTGCCTTATTTGTGTTGCCAACCGATTTAACGAATATCGGGCGAAATGTTTATATGGGGACTAAGTCTAAAAATGGTCCAATTATATTAAGATTTGATTAAGTTACCATAGCACAAGTTTAATACCTAAAAACAAAATTTTAATTTAATATTTCCCATTTTTATTAATTTTGAGGGAATTATGAGAATATCGGGAGGTTGGTTTATATGGGGACTACAAGGACTGACCCGATTCCTTTGAAATTTGGAATAATTATTTGATCACCTGTTAAATTTCAAAACGATATCTATTATAATACGGTTATTAAATATAATACGGTAATTATAGTCATGTAAGCCAAATCCAAAGGGGGCGTTTGTATAGGGGCTAGGTCTAAAAATGAACCAATTTTTTCCAATTTCAATAGACTTCATCCTTGGGCCAAAAGATGCTTAAGTTACAAATCTAGTTAATTGATTTTTTTTTGCAAAGCTACTCCCGCTTTTTTTTCACTGTATTTTGGGAATATTGCTATTTGAATTGAATTTTTTTTTATGTGAATACTGTATGTCTGGACTTAAGCTCATTTCTTATTACGTTATTGTTCTATACCCTTTATTCTATATGCAGCAATAATAGCACAGCAACAGCACACAAAAGACTAAGGAACATTATTTACGGGTACTGAATACAATACTGAAAAATGGGAAGGTTTCCTAAGGGTACTTTTGGAAAATCAATGACATTTAAAGTAATAGCATTAAAAGAAGAAAGAAGAAGAAGAAGCATTAAAAGAAAAATAAGTAAATACCCTACACCAGTGTTTTCCAGAAAATGGGTCCCAAGTCCAAACATCGATTCGATTGGACCTACCTCTTGTTAGATCTTTAATTAGTAGAAAAACACACACAAACGCAATTTGAGTGAAATAGGCAAATAAACCGATTTAATAGAATATCGGTCGAAATTTTTATATACGGACTAATTGTAAGTCCAGAATTGGTCTAATTATAATCGGATTTGATTAGGTTAACACCTACACTCAAAAAAAACCTTGTAAAAGAATTTCTTGTATTTTTACAAGCTTTTTACACATAGTTTTGTAATTTTAGTAGCTTTTAACCAATAAAATTGTAAATATACAATTTTTTTGGGGCGGTAAAACTTACAAGGAGGTTTCGTAACTTTACTAGATTTTTTGCTACCTCCTATTTTACGAAAATTCCTGGTAAAAATTACGAGCTTTTTGGTAATTTTACAAAATTTTTACCAATAAAATTGTAAATTTACAAATTCTTTGGCGAAATAAAACTTACAAGAAATTCTTGTAAATTTGCTAGATTTTTTTTGTAAAAAATTTTGGAAATTTGTAAAATTATAAGAAAAACTGTAAAATTACAAAAAAATAAAATTTCGATCGAAAATTATTTGTTTAAAAACAATAAAAACTGTCAAATATTGGTAAAATGGAATTACGAGACTTTTCTTAGTAATTTGACAAAGTTTTTTTTTTTGTGTGTAGTAATTTGACTTGCTAAATCCGTTAAAAACTGTATAATTATTCAGTTTTATACAAAAACAATTGTTTTTATTTATTTCGGGTGTGACGAATGTAAAAAATTAAATAGTTTTTGTATAAAACTGAATTGATGCACTTTTGTTTAAATGCACGTTACTTCTAAAATTTTTGACGGATTTAATTAAAGAACCTTTTATTTTCTTTGTAATAAATCAGACTTGAAATTTAAATATTGAAATAAAATTTTGAAAAAATGTTATCATTTTATGCAATTAATTAATAAAACTCAGAAAAAAAAATTTTATAAAAAATGTTATTTCTGTTTTTATACCCTACACCAGCGGTTACCAACCTTTTTGGCTCGCGTACCCCTAATTTTAAATTTTATCAGCCGCGTACCCCCTAACGAGTTTTTTGTTTTCGTTAAAAAACTTTACATATAAATATTAGTGTTAATTTAGAAATTTTTTAACTGCGGGTATTATAATTTTTTTGAGAGGTTTAGGGGAGATCAAAACAATGCACAGAAAATAATATCGTGATTTTTTTTTTAATTAAAAATGGATTTGATATTAAATTTAATTTCAATTAAACATTTTAATTGATTCAATTAATGTTTTAATTGAATTCTTAACTTTACTGAAAATAAAAAGAAAATAAACAAACGAAACCGGTTTTGTATGCATTAGTGTTAGTAGCCAATGAAAAAATAAAATGCAAAAAACAACAAAAAAAACTTTTGAACTATTGTTTTGTATATTTTGGTGGTAGCAGCCAATGAATACATTAAAGCAACAAAAAAATTTAGTTTTATTGTTTTCTTTAAGGCGAGCGGTCGTTGCGGATAAATTGTTTTGATAATAAAATGTGTACAGTTGTGTTTTGCACATTGAAATATAATACAATTTTTTTTGATTCAACTAAGGCGACAAAAATGCATGCAATAACAAGATTTAAAAATAAAAATGTAATTTTAAATTGTTATTGATATTTTAAAATACTACTATAATTTTTCTATGCAAAACTATACCAAGTGTTTATATTTAATAAAGAAAATAAATTTCTTAATAACATATAACAAAAACATGCTATGTTTATTTATTTTAGGGCATTTTTTTAAGTTCAACTTTTAAAATTAAATTGAGTTTTGGTCTTTTTTCAATTAAAAATTTTATGTGAATCAATAACTCTATATTATTATATATATATTTTCAATTTTATATTATTTTTTTTTTTTAAGTTTATTTAATTACAATTTTAATTGGTTTTTCAATTTATTTTCAATTAAAACTTTAATTGATTCAATTAACAATTTAATTAAGTTTTAAAACTAGTTTCAAACAAAATGAGTAATTAATATGCGCATTTTCGTGATACGTCCGAAATCAATTAATTTTTTAATTGAATCAACGAATTTCGTAATTGAAATTCATTTTTATTTTTTTCTGTGTGGTGGTATTTTTTTGGAAAAATGTTCGGGTGGTTCAATGCATCTGAAAACGCGGATTTTGAGCTGATTTTTTGACAGAGCTAAAACGGCTGAAAATATTCCAAATCTGATTACACCAGTCGATTTTAAACCAAAAATTAAAACAACAGACGTTTTTTGAACTCTTAAAAAAAATTCCAAAAACCCATCACAGGGGGCGGAAATATAATGTTTTTAATTTTTTTAAATGTTTTTTTAAAAACGAGGGCAGATCAATAATTCCGTAACTTTTCGAATGAAACACCCCTTATTTACAATGAAAGGGCGTTTTGAGCTTAACAAAATGGTACCAAAATTTCCACTCACTCTTTCACAACCCGTCTTAAAAATGCCCAAAAACACGTTTTTTGAGAACTCTGACATAGGGTTATATAGTCGCAACAAAAAGTCGACTTTTCGATTTTTTTCAATTTCTTAAAAGTCGATTTTTCGACTTTTCGACTTTTTTCAAATTTTAAAAAGTCGACTTTTTAAAAAGTCGACTTTTTTCGACTTTCGACTTTTTTCGACTTTTCGACTTTCTTCGAATTTTTAACTTTTTTCAACATTTTCCAACTTTTAAAAAGTCGATTTTTTTTTTAAATAAAAGTTTAGTTTTGACTTGTTGTAAGCATTTAGGTGCTATTTTTTTTGGTTGTATTTTATATATCAAAAAAAGTCGAAGAAATCGAAAATGTGGAAAAGGTTGAAAAAATCGAAAGCAAAAGAGTCGACTTTCGATTTATAGACCCCTATCACTAAGGTGTTTACAATAATCAAAAATATTGGTAAATATTGCACTTAACACTTTCTAACTTATGAATTTAGTTGTTATTAAACTCGGCTCTCATTTGAAATTTTTTTCAGAAGAAAGAAATTAAAAAAAATCAAAAAAAAAAAATGTTTCGAAAATAGTCGAAAAAAGTCGAAAAAGTCGAAAGGAAAAGTCGACTTTTCGACTTTTAAAGAACAAAAAAGTCAATGTCGACTTTTCGACTTTTTCATACAAAAAGTCGATTAATCGACTTTTCGACTATAGAACCATACTCTGACATACATTTTCTCAAAAACCTGACATCATAGAAAAATTTGGGAACCATATTCGGAATCAGCGTCGAAAGGTTAATCGAAAAAAGTGGTCAGATCTCAAAATATCATCCAAAAATATTGCAGAAACTGTTCTCTTAATTGCACAAAAATACGTTTTTTGTGAACTTTGACCTCAACTTTCTTAAAAACCTGACGTTATGGAAAACTTTGAAAGCCAGATGCGGAACCAGCATTGAAAGGTTAATCAAAACGAATGTCCAAATTCCTCAAATTTTGCGTACCCCCGCGGACAGTTTCGCGTACCCCCTAGTGGTACGCGTACCATAGGTTGGTAACCGCTGCCCTACACCACTCTGTGGTACAGGGTATAATGAGTTTGTGCTGATGTTTGTAACAACCCGAAATATTGGTCCTAGACCTACCTTCAAGTATACCGAGCGACTCAGAATGACTTTTTGAGTCGATTTAGCGATGTCCGTCCGTCTGTCCGTCCATCTACCCATCTATCGGTTTAAGCACGATACAGGTCGCAATTTTCAATCAAATGACTTGAAATTTGAAACTTAAGCATCTTTTGGGCCAAGGACGAAGCCTATTGAAATTTGAGAAAATCGGTTCATGTAAAGACCTAGCCCCCATACAAACGCTCCCTTTGGATTCGGCTTAATTGACTCTAATAATTATAATAGATATCGCTTTAAAATTTAGTAGGTAATCAAATTTTGTATGCACAAATCTTCATTTCAAATTTCAAAGGAATCGGGTCAGTCCTTCTGGTAGTCCCCATACAAACCACCATCCCGATATTCACATAATTCCCTCAAAATTCATGAAAATGGAAATATTTGATAAAAATTTTATTTTTAGGTGTTAAACATATACTTTAGTAACCTAATGAAATCGGAATATAATTGGACCATTTTTGGACTTAGTCCCCCATATAAAAATTTCGACCGATATTCAGTTAAATCGGTCTATTGTCAAAAAAATAAACAAATTCCACTAAAATTTGATCTGTGTGTGTTTCTACACTAAATAAAGATCTAACAAAAGACATATCCAATTGGTCCATGTTTGGACTTGGGACCCATTTTCCGGAAAACACTGGTGTGAGGTAAAAATGTCAAAATCATGAATAATAAGATGCCAGTCAGACCCGTTTGCCCTTCAAAAAACTTAAAAAAGTCTAAAAATATTTTTCAATAAAATTAATTTACTGAAATTTAAAACATTTGCAACAAGGATACATTCCCTGGGCAAGGTAAATAACTTTAATGGAAGTTCAGAAACAATATATAAAACAGATTTCTTCTACTCGTTCTCTGCAAATAAAAATTCATATAAAAAATGCACTTAAGCTTTTTCAACAACATAAAACAATAAAAATTAAAAATGGTTTAAGGAAAAAAATAATCAAAATATTGTATTATTTTATAGCAAAAATAATAAAAAAATGTAAAACAAGTAGAAAAATTAAATTCGACTGGGGCGAATCTATGAATACCCTCCACAATGCCCTTTTTAAGTGATATAAATTTTCTAACCTGAAAAAAATAACATTTTTGGTTAGAAATATTTTATTTTGTGTAAAAAAACTTTTTATTATTAATTTTTGAAAAAAAAAAAAAATAATTTACTAATTTTTTTTTGAGTGTAAAATTTTTTTGAGTGTAAAATTTTTTTTGACTGTATTTTTTTTTGTTTTAGTGTAAAAATATTTTTGTGTGACAAAGAAAAACCTTGTAAAATATTTTTTTGACTTACAAATGTTTTTAAAACCTGTTTAACGGGGTTTCAACACGTGAATTTAAGGTGAGGCGAATCTGAAATTTACGGTTTTGCTAATAACTTTTGAACCACTGGACCGATTTGGCTGAAATTTAAAACGAACCGGACCAGAGGAACGGCAAATATATATGCCACACTTCAGCAGAATTCAGAATTGCCGTTCGAAAGTTACCGTGTGTTTATCTCGTAAATTCCAGAAAAACCCTTGCCGAAATTCACTCATTTGCTTATAACTTTTGAGCCACTGGACCGATTTCGCTGGATTGCAATACCAACCTGACCAGGTAAATGCCCAACATATATGCCAAACTTCAGGAGCCTCCGTAAAGTCTTTCAAAAGTTAGCGTGTTTTCAACAGACAGACAGACAGACAGACGGACAGACGGACGGACGGACGGACGGACGGACGGACGGACAGACGGACAGACGGACGGACATCGCTAGATCATCTTAAAATCGATCGAGGATCATGAATATATATACTTTATGGGGTCCTAGACCAATATTTCGAGGTGTTACAAACGAAATGACAAACTTATATATACCCTCTATCACTAGAGTGGAGGGTATAAAAATAAATAAATAAATATTTTTTAACAACAAAATAAATATGTTTTTTTACAAAAACTAAATATTTGCAAAAAAAATTTTTTAATAATTAAAATTTTTAATAATGAAAAAAAAAAATATTTTTAACAAAAAAAATATTTTTTTTAAATAAAAATTTTTTTAATAATTAAAATTTTTAATAATAAAAAAAAATATTTTTAACAAAAAAAAATATTTTTTTTACATAAAAAAATATAATTTTTACATAAAAAAAATTTTAATTTTAACAAAAAAAAAATATTTTTTAACCTAAAAAAAAATCATGTTTTCTTAAAATTCTGTACACATTTTTAAAGTTTTTCATCAATATTTACAAAGTTTTAAGCTTTGTTTTTATTTTTTATTTTATATTTTTTTATTTCTTTTGGTCGCTTTTTAGGGCTAAAGCCATTAAATATACGGAGAAGCAATAAATCATGGATGTTAAGCTGTATTTTTTTTTAAGTATTTTTATATTTTTTTTTCGTTCTTATGTCTACTTGGGCTTATGGGTTTGAGTTTTTATTTATTTTTTTGTTTTATTTTTTCAATATTTATGTTGTTGTCTTTAGACTTCATATAATGATTTAAAGTTTATGGTTTAAATTTTAAGATAAACAATATTTTATAAAAACGAATATATAAATGTTTTTGTTTTTTGAAGGAAAAATAAAACTTGAAACATTTTTCAATATTTATGGTTGTCGATCTAAAAAAGGAATAAAAGCTATAAAAATTTGTTATTTTTATTAAATGCAAATTTATTTTTTTTAAAAAAAGATAATATTTTTTTTTATTTTATAACTAAATTTTGTTATAAATGCATTAATTTTGATATACGAAAAATTTATTGGTTTATGATAAAAAAAATTGGATAAAACAAATCTAATAAAAATTGATTTGAAGTGTTATAAAAATATTGGGTTGCCAGCAGCGAATATTTGAAATCAACAAAAAAATGAGACAAAAAAAAATTTTAGTACACTTTTTTTGAGTGAAAAAAAAAATTTTGAAATTTTTTTTTTTAATAGCAAATTATTAAAAAAGCTTTTTTGTTTAATTATATTTTGAGTAAAAAACATTTAAACAAATTTGAGTAGAGTATAAAATTGAGTATGAGTTGTAAAAAAAGTTTTGAGTGATAAATTACACTGTGCTACAGTGAAAAAAAACTTCTGATGCGACATAGTATATGTTGTTGGTCTTGTCGAGTAGATCACAAAAATTCCCATTAAACTTGCCAGACACCTTCAACTTTTAGAGTTATTGTCAAAAAACGTTTTTTGGGACTTTTCTCACTAAACCTTGTGTAATTCAGAAAATTTTCAACCGATTTTAAATTTTTTAACTGTTTTTGATAGAAGAAGGATGGGGCTTTCCATATGTGTGAATTGGTCTATACATATAAGAAAGATATTTATTGATATTTTCAATAAAATCTAATTTTTTGTTATTTTTTGAAAATTTTTCGAGTTTATCATTTTTTTCTGCTATAGTTCGTTTAACAACCTTTATAGTTATAAACGTATTTTTAAAGAAAATTTAATTCTGAATTCGACAAGCTTTATGCTGAAGAAATCAGATAACAATTGGCAGAGTTGTGATAATTTTTCTAAAAAAGAAATTAGGATTTTGCAGGAAATCGCCGTTCAGATATCCCAGGCAAAAAAAATAAATTTATCATAAGAGGTCATGTACAATATTTTTAAAGGTTTTTGGCGCGCTAAATCCGAATCTGGACTTTAAATTGCTCTATCTGGTCAGGTTTTTGAGATATTTAACATAAACTGATATATCAAAAACTTAATAAAATAGCGCAATTTCAAGGTCAAATTCGAACTCAGGAGGCCAAAAACCTTTAAAATATTGATACGCGACCTCTTAGTGTGTTCGTTTATTTTATTATTTTTTTTTGCCTGGGGTATCCGAACGCCAATTTCAAGCAAATCTTAATTTTCTTTTTTAGAAAAATTATCACAACTCTGTCAATTGTTATCTGATTTTTTCGGCATAAAGCTCGTCGTATTCACAATTAAATTTTCTTTAAGAATACGTTTATAAATATAAATGTTGTTGAACGAACTATAGCAGAAAAAAATCGATAAACTCAAAAAATTTTAAAAAAATAACAAAAAAATTAGATATTGTTGAAAAAATCGATAAATATCTTTTTTAATATGTATAGACCAATTTACACACATGAAAAGCCCTATCCTTTTTCTATCCAAAACAGTTGAAAAATTGAAAATCGATTGAAAAATGTTTAAGTTACACGTGGTTTAGTGAGAAAAGTCCAAAAAAATCGTTTTTTGACAATAACTTAAAAATTTGAAGGTGTCTGGAAAGTTTGATGGGCATTGTTGTGATCTTTTCGACGAGACCTACAATCTTAACTACCTCATTTTAAAAGTATTTTCGATTTTGTGTTTTTTGTAGCACAGTGTTATTTTTATGTGAAAGCTTTTTTATGAGTGAAAATTTTTTACAAATGTGAAAAATAATTTGGAGTGGAAAATATTTGTAGAAAAAAAATTTTTAGTGAAGTGTGGAAAATATTTTTGACTAAAAAAATTATTTTTAATTTAAACCCAGACACTATTAAAACGAAAAAAATGTTGAGTGATAAAATATTTTTATGTGAAATCGTTTTTATAAGTGAAATTTTTTTTTTAAGTTAAAAATTTTTTTTTTAATAAAAAATATTTATTTTTAATTTAATCCCAGACCCGAACCAACGAACTCTTTTTTTAAAATCAGAAAATAACAAAAAATTTTAATAAAAATCTAATTTGAAAAATTTCTACCATCGAAATTGAATTGAATAAAAAATTCATGTTATTTGCAAAACTATTAAAATCAAGACAGGTTGTTTATTTGTTTGTTCTTTTTGAATTACGAAAAAAAGAATCTAAAATAAAAACAAATAATGTCTTGTATTAATTTTAAATCATAGCCCAAGAGTCACGAACATTTTCACTACAACTTGAGCACATCATGTACAGAAAAAAAAATAAACACTTTAACATTTTAACATTGATGAAGGGTTTTTGAAAAGTGTTTTTTTTTTTTTTTGTTTTTTCTGAATTCAACCAGCTGGACTTTTGAAAATTTTGTTAACACAAATGCTGACAGCCGGAAAACAAAGGCAGGATTTCAAAGAGTGCTTTATTTTGATGTTTCTGTTATAAAATAATATTATGAATATGACCTTATTTTCTCAAACCTACTTTTCAAAAAAACTTTCCTGAAATTTTTCATGAGTTTTAATAAAATTTTACGATTTTTTTTTTGAATTTTCCAAAATTTTCTGAAGTTTACAGAATTTTCGGCAAAATTTGTTTAATTTTTTCAAGTTTGTTGAATTTTTCAGAATAACGTTTGTCATTAAAGACCTTTTGCTGCTTGTAGTATAGGGTTTTTATTTTTGCCAAATAATCTTGACAATGGGATCTAAAAAATCCCGAAACACGTGTCGATTAAGTTGCAAAAAATGACCAGCATAAATAAATTTAACACAGAAAAATAATTTTCTTGAAAATTATTTAATGAGAATATCATAGTTTTAACTAGTAAAGGAAATAATGACCTCGAGCTACAATAAGCCTACTCAAAATATTTTTTAGAATTTTCCTAAACTTTTTGAAATTTCCTAATTTTTATACACTCCACTTAGTGATAGAGGGCATATATAAAATTTGTCATTCCTTTTGTAACTCATGGAAACATCGGTCTAGGATCCTATAATGTATACAGGGGCGTATCCAGGATTTTATTTCGGTGGGGGCCCAACATTATTTTTAATTTTTTTTTTTACAAAAAAATTACATAACAGAACATGTTTTAGAATTTTTCCCGATCTTTTCCTTGAACTGAATGTAACACAATGAGATTCTTCATTTTTGTGTGAGTTTACCACCGTTTGGGGGGGAAATTAAGATTTTTTTTATATTTAAGAATTTTTTGAGAGACTTAAGCATTTTTTTAAAGTGCGAATTTTATCAGATGCTGAAACATTTTTACAAAGAAGATTATCAAAAATTTGTTCAAAGAAAAGTCTAAGATTCTATCACAATTTATAGTTAAGACAGTTTTTGTAATAGAAAAAGTCAAAGACTCTAAATCATATTTTTAATGGAAAATGTTTCTCGGAAAAATTCAGTTTAGAAATTGATTCTATAAACATATTCATAAAATACTTTTCCAAAAGAAAATACTCCGATTGTAAGACATTTTCCCATAATCTGAGATATTTCTAGTTTAGCACATTTTCTCAGATTCTAAAACATTCCACACAAAAAATTTTAGATTCTGAGAAAATCTTCGCTTTTTCAATAAATAAAATGATTCAGATTCTGACAACTTTTAAAAAAGAAAACAGTACAAAAAGTCTTAGATTCTAAAACATTTTTCCTATAGAAAAGGTCTAAGATTCTTAGACATTTTTCCTATAGAAAAAGTCTCAGATTCTTATAAAAAAAGTCTCAGATGCTTCGACATGTTTCTTATTCGACATTTTTACTATAGAAAATGTCTCAGGTTCTCAGACATTTTTTCTATAGAAAAAGTTTCTAATTCTGAGACATTTTTCCTATAAAAAGTCTCAGATTCTTAAAGCAAAAGTCTTAGATTCTTCGACATGTTTGTTACAGGAAATATCTCAGATTATTCGACATTTTTTATATAGAAAATGTCTCGGGTTCTCAGGCATATTTTCTACAGAAAATTTCTTAGATTCAGACACATTTTTACAATCGAAAAAGTCTAAGATGCTTAATCACTTTTCTTATAGAACAAGTCTCAGATTCTGAGACATTTTGACTATAGGAAATTGCCAGATTCTGAAACATTTTTCATATAGAAAAATCCTCAGATTCTGAGACAATTTTCATAAAGAAAAAGTTTCAGATTTGAAATATTTTTCCCATAGCAAAATACTCAAATTCTGAGACATTATTCTTATAGAAAAATATATTGTTACAATAGAAAAAGTTTCAGATTTTGAGCATTTTTCTATACAATATGTCTCACCTTGTGTCTCTGAGACATTTTTCCTTTATTTGATTTTGAGATAATTTTCCTTAAGAAAAATTCGTTGATTCTAAAACATTTTTCGTAAAAAAAGTCAAAATTTTGAGACATTTTCCTGATTGTAAGAAAAATTCTCAGATTCAGAGACATTATTCCTATAAAAAGTTCTCAGCTTTTAAAACATTGTTCATATAGAAAAGCCTCAGATTCTAAGATTTTATTTTTATAGAAAAAATCTCAGATTTTGAGACATTTTTCAGATTCAGAGACATTATTCCTATAGAAAGTTATATTTATTTTAAAACATTTCTCATATAGAAAGCCTCAGATTCTGAAATTTTTTTAATTTAGAAAAGCCTCAGACTCTGAGAATTTTTTATAGAAAAGGTACCAGTGCCCAATTTCTGTAACTATGCGAAAAGTTTTCGCATCGAGAAAAAATAAATAATATTGTAGTCATTTAGTTTTCTACAGGGTGAGTATAATGATGGTAGTGTTAAAAACATCGAATACAAAAAAGAAATCAAAGCTTTTTTCTGAATCACTCTGTGACATACTGGATGACTATAATGTTATTTAATTTTTTTCAATGCGAAAACTTCTCGCATAGTTACAGAAATCGGGTACAGATTCTGAAACATTTTTTCTATAGAAAAGGTCTTTTATTCTGTGAAAAATGCTAATATTTTAAGGCATTATTCCTATAGAAAAAGTCTTAGTTAGATTCTCAGACATTTTTTTATATAAAGTTTTAGATTCTGAGAAATTATTTTTTTAAGAAATAGTCTCGTTTGGAGACATTTTTCTAAATGACAAGGTCGCATTTTAAGATTTGACTACATTTTACTTACAATTAGGTCCATTTTTTGTTTACATAAAACTTCAGGTTCTAAGTTATTTTTTCATTAGAATCTTAAGTTGAAAAGTTTCAAATTCTAAAAAAAAAAATTTCAGATTTTGAGATTTTTTTAACAGAAAAATTTTCAGTTTCAAAACATTTCTATTCAAAAAAATTTAGATTCTTAAATGTTTTTAGATTTTTTTACGAAGTTTTTTAACATTGTACTTTTTATTTGATACCAAATCCTGAAATTTGTGAAATCATTTCGGGGGGGGCCCGGGCCCCCGGGCCCCCCCCCCTGTATACGCCACTGAATGTATATATGGGGCATTCCATGTCAAATCGGACACTTTGAAATTTTTTTTTTTTAGATTTTTCCAATTTGTTTACAGTTTTAAGTACCCTTTGAAAACTCCTTCGTGGTAAATTTTCAGATTTTTTTGATGACCCGTTCAAAAGATATAGAATTTTTAAAAATTGGTAGCTTGTTCCTTTACTCAAACTTCTTTTACTCATAACTTCTTCAACAATGGTCCAAATTTCAAATTTGTTTTTCAAAATTTTTATTTTTTTACGTACTTAAAAAAAAAAAAATCCAAAAAATTCTTAAATGCGCGCTAGTATGCGATTTTTAAGTATTAAAATATAAATCTCATTTTTGAAAATGTTTGTACTCTTCGATTTTTTTGAAATTTTTTTGTGTAAAACTTCTATCGATTCTACAATTTTTTTGCCCAGGAGGATCGTGGGATAAGGATTATTACTATATTTTAAAATTTAAAAAAAAAAAAAAATTATTGTAATTTTCCAATCTTAAAATCATTTCTACTGCTACAATGGTGCGTCTAAGAGGGGTCATTTATAAGACCGACCCCCCATTAATTTTTACGTCTTAAAATTTCTTTGTAACAAACTAATACCCTATCTCCAATTTCTAAGGGGGCTCCCACACAAAACGACATTTTTCAAAATTTGTTCCAACCGCTCTAACTGCCCTAATAGTGCCCTTAGAGCAACAAAATGTATGACCGACCCACAATATTTTTTTAGTCCAAACATTTTCTCTGAACACACCTACCCTCTATCTTTAACTGTTAAAGCGGTCCCCATACATTTTTTTTTTTATTTTTTGTAAATTTGTTTTATTAAATCAGCTTCTACCGGTCTTATGGTGCGTCCGAAAGGGGTCATTACCGACCCCCATTTATTTTGACCCTACAACATTTTTTTTAAAACATACATACGCCCTATCTCCACTCTCTAAGTAGGCTTCCATTCAAAATTACATTTTTATAAAATTTGCTCCAACTGTTATTTGTATGGGATCCTACTTAGGGAGTGGAGATAGAACGTAGGTATGTTTTAAAAGGGTATATATAAGTTTGTCATTCCGTATGTAACTCATCGAAATATCGGTCTGGGACCACATAAATTTTGATCACATAATTGATCAGTGATCGATTTTGAGACATTCTAGCGATGTCCGTCTGACTGTGGAAATGGCCCTCACCGCCAAAATATTACACGGAGATGACTCCAGCGTAACGTATTTATTAGAAGTTCTTCCGAGCAGTTTGGAATTGCATTTGAGCAATATCGGTTTAGCGGTTCAAAAGTTATGAACGAAAATGTAAGGACACCTAAAAAATTTTGGTAGATTCAACATAACCTATAAATACAAAATGAGTTAATTCGGCTGCTGGTTGACATATGTGGACATAATTGAACGCCGAATGGTATTTAAACAAGTACAAACATATTTTTGACAAAAAAAAGAAAAAAAAAACGCGGATTGTTTTTTTTACTAAATTTTTTTTTCGCGGATTTAATAAAAAAAATAAAATTATTTTTTTTTTATTTTTTTTTGCAAATGAACTTTTTTAACATGGTGGAGGGTATCAATATATTCGGCAAGGTCGAATTTAACTTTTTTACTTGCTTTTTTTTAATTTTACAAAATTTTTTTAACTTTTTACGAATTTTCCAAAATTTTTCGAAATTTGTTTTTAATACCCACCACTTCGCGATAGAGGGTATATATGTTTGTCATTCCGTTTGTAACTCATCGAAATATCGGTCTGGGACCACATCAATTTTGATCACATAATTGATCAGTGATCGATTCTAAGACATTCTAGCGATGTGCGTCAATCTGTCCGTCTGTCTGTGGAAATGGCGATCACGGCCAAAATATTACACGGAGAAGACTCAAGCGTAACGTATTTATTGGAAGTTCTTCCGAGCAGTTTGGCAATGCATTTGAGCAATATCGGTTCAGCGGTTTAAAAGTTATGAACGAAAATGTAAGGACACCTAAAAAATTTTGGTACATTCAACATAACCTATAAATACAAAATGAGTTAATTCGGCTGCTGGTTGACATATGTGGACATAATTGAACACCGAATGGTATTTAAACAAGTACAAAAATATTTTTTGACAAAAAGAAAAAAATCGCGGATTTTTTTTTACAAAAAATTTTTTTTTGCAAATAAACTTTTTTTGCATTGTGGAGGGTATCAATACATTCGGCAAGGTAGAATTTAACTTTTTTACTTGTTTTTTTTTTTAATTTTACGAAATTTTTCTAACTTTTAACGAATTTTTCCGAAATTTGTTTTTTATACCCTCCATTTATTGTTAGTGATAGAGGGTATATAAGTTTGTCATTCAGTTTGTAACTCATCGAAATATCGGTCTGGCACCATATAAAGTATATATACAGTCCAAAATAAAAGAGCTACAAATATGTCTTATATTCCTAGGCAGGTTCGGAAATGGGCAAAATCGGACCAAGGGGAAAAAAGTTCCCCCTTGGAGAACTAAACCAACCTTAGAAAACCCGCATTTTTTGCAGGATTTTTTGTACTTTTGCTAAGCAAATGCAACATTCTTATCTCAGAAGAAGTTCAAAATCGCATGGGGAAGGTGCCAACTAACGGCTCCCACCAACCCCAAAAAAAGACGCCCCTGTATTTTTTTTTATTGTTTTTTTACATTGGAGGGTATAAAAGATTCGGAGGGTATAAAAAATTCGGCACAGCCGAATGTAACACTCGCATTTGTTTTATTAATGCAATTTTATTAATTTTTTAAATTTTTTTTTTTTTAATTTTTCAAATAATTTCAATATTTTTGAAAAACTTTTTTAATTTTTCCAAAATTTTCTGAACTTTTTTTTCTTATTTTTGTAATTTTATTGAATTTTTTAAAATTTTCCCGAATTTTCATAATTTTTTAAATTTTTTATGAATATTTTAGAATTTATCTGAATTTTCTGATTTATTTAAAATTTTAATTGATTTTTAAAATTTTTCCGAATTTGTTCTAAATATTTCTTATTTTAAATTATTGTTGTTTTTATTCGACCTGTCCAAGTTAATTATTAAAATAAAATGTTTGAGCTCGAGGGCTGGGTTTTTCTTTAATTAAAATTCTTCTTGTTTATTTTCGATGTCTCGATATTCGTCGAATATTATCCTCAGGGAATATAATGAATTTGAATAAAAATACAAAATTAAAAAATTATAGTTGTTTATATCTTGTCACTTTTGAGTGCAATTTTAAATGACGAGTGATAAACAACTATAATTTTAAAATTTTATATTATTCACAACTTTAAACATTTTATATTTTTATTAAAATCTAGTATATTCCCTAAGTATGATATTCGACGAATATCGAAATATTAGAAATAAAGAAGAATTTTAATTAAAGAAAAACACAGGCCTCGAGCTCAAACATTTTATTTTTATAACTAGCTGTTTCGCACCCGGCGTTGCCCGGGTTGAAAAAAATATTATATAATGAATAACAGTTTGTAATGCCCTATGGTTGCATTCTCGGTTAGCACTCCATCTGGTGAAAATTTCAATTTCGCATTACTTTACACCACCTCTGTCCGATCGCGCGCTGATATGACCCTTTATTCCCGCCTTGTTTAGTACTCGACGTTTAAGCGTGATAAACGAATAGGCAGAAATATATTTCAATATATTATAAATGGGTGTGGAAATTTACGTCCCTTTGTTCGATCGCACACTGATATGGGCCCGCATCTGTTAGTCATTTATTAAAAATTGGCTCAGCCGTTTTTGCGTGATTGCGGAACTGGCAAAAATACACGCCTTTGCCCAATCACGCGCTAATATGGCATATTGTTCCCGCCTAGGTTAGTAAGTACTATATGTGTTGAAATTTTGTTAAAATCAGTTAAGGCGATTAAGCGTAATTACGGAACAGACAGAAAATAACTTTCAGTGTGGTGCAAAGGGGCGTGACAACTTGCGCCCCGTGGTCTAAACACGCTCTATTATGGTTTATTATTCCCGTTACGAAAGTACTATATGCGGTAAAAAATCCATTAAAATTGGTTAAGCCGTTTAAGCTTGATTGTGGGACAGGCAGAAATAACTTTCAATGTAATACAAAATAGCGTGGGTCCCCTTTGTCAAACCACACTCTTTTGTGGCCTATAGTTCCAGCCTCGGTTAGTACAATCTGCTGTGGAAATTTCTTCAAAATCAGTTAAGCCGAATAAGCGTGATTGCGAAAAAGGCAGAAAGGAGGTGCAATAAATTTAACAGGGCGTGTTATTTTATGCCCCTTTGTCCGATCGCTCATTTTATGTTCTATAGTTCCCGCCTCGTTTAGTACTATCTGTGACGAAAATTTCATCTTAATTGATTCAGCCGTTGATGCGTAATTGCGGAACTAACAGAAACAACTTTTAGTATAGTACAAAAGAGCGATGCAACTAATGCCTCTTTGTCCAAACGCGCTTTATTATGGCAGTCAAAAATAATTTGAAATTAATACAAAGAGCGGCATTTTAAAACGCGTTTGCCCAATAACGTGCTGATATGGCATATTGTTCCCGCTTCGGTTAGTACTATCTGTGTTGAAAATTGCAATAAAATCTGTTCAGACGTTTAAGAGTAATTACTAGAGTTGTCAATTATTCGACTTTTAACTTTGTTCGAATAATTCAAATAATTGTTTTTCCTCGTTCGATCAAACGATTAAAGATCAAAATTTATTCGATTAATCGAAGAGAATAACGAATAAAAAAATTATTTTAAAAAAGTATTTTTATTAACAAAAAAAAATAAACAATTCATATTTTTATAATCTTAAAATAAGAAAGTTAAACTTTTTATTAACGAAAAAATGCATACAAAACTTAAAAATAAAAAAGTTAAAAGTTAAAAAAACTTAAAAATTGAATAACTGAGATCACTTTTAATAAATGGATGTCGATTTTAATACTTGTTGAGAAATAATTCAAATACAAATTATTATTTGAAGTATTCAGACAAAATATATCATAAATGATTTTTGTCAAATAAGACAATTTAAGTTGTTCTTAAGAAATAATCTTTTAAAAATAAAAGTTGACTCAATTTTTTTGCTTTCAAACGATTTTTGGTTTTTGTTTTTATTAAATTAGTTTTTGAAAACACTCTTACGCTAATTGTTGAAGTAGGTGATATAGTAAGAAGAACATAAAAAAGTTTTTCTATTTTTTCTGTTTTTCCAAATATATATTTTTCAGATTTTTCCAAATATACCATATCGTCTGATATATCGCTGAAGTCCTATTTATTTTCAAAATTTTTAATACTTTGAATTGAAATATTTAACTCGCATAAAAAATTATTATTTTCATTAATAATAACTTCCTCTATTTCAATACTTTTATCTGAATTATTGTGATTACTTTCAACATAAAATAATCTGGAGTATAATTCATTTGCATATTCTTTTGTTTCGCTTTTTGGAGAATATTTTAAAAAACTTTCATTGCTCGGAAAATTTCCAGAATTTAGAAAATTTTTTAACGTATTTAACACTTTTATACGTCTCTCATTAATTATTATTAATACGTTTTAGTAAGTCTGATGCAAAAGAATTATTAAATTATTTATTAAATATATTGTAGCCAGGGCTATGGCTACAATATATTTTAACTTTCCTACATTTTGTATAAAATCTTTCAAAATTTATGAAAATAAATCAAATTCTAAGCATTTATTTAATTTTTTTAATTAAAAAAATTGTTCGATTAATCGACATTAATTAATCGATTTATTCGTTATTCGAAAATCGTCATTTTTGAATTATTCGAACAAGAGTTGGGTTTTGTTTGATCGATTAATCGAATTATTCTTAATCGACTGACAACTCTAGTAATTACGGAACTGGCAGAAATAACTTTCAATTTAATACAAAGGGGCGTGGACTTTTACGCCCATCCGTCAGAGCGCCCTCCTATTATAACCTATAGTGCCCGTCTGGGTTAGTACTATGTGTGGTGAAATTTTCATTAAAATCGGTTCAGACGTTTAAGCGTGATTACGGAACAGATAGAAATACACGCCACGCTTCTTTGCACCACACTAAAAGTTTTTTCTGTCTGTTCCGTAATAACGCTTAAGCGCCTAAACTGATTTTAACAAAACTTCTACAACATATAGTACTAACCGAGGCGGTAACAGTATGCCATATTAGCGCGTGATTGTGCAAAGGCGTTGTAGAATGCTGCACCCCCTTGCACTATTTGAAAATTATTTTTGACAGTTCCGCAATCACGCAAAAATGGCTGAGCCAATTTTTACAACTGACTAACCGATGCGGGGCCATATCAGCATGCGATTGAACAAAGGGACGTATATTACCACACGCCTCTGTAATATATTGAAAGTTATTTCTACCTATTGGGTAATCACGCTTAAAAGTCGAGTACTAACCGAGGCGGGAACAATGGGCCATATCAGCGCGCGATCGGACACAGATGTTGTAAAATGATGCGAAATTAAAATGTTCACCAGATGTAGTGCTAACCGAGGATGGAACCATAGGGCGTTACTAACTATCATTCATTGTATAATATTTTTTCAACCCGGGCAACGCCGGGTGCAAAACAGCATTAGTACAAAGGGGCGTGGCATTTTCGCCTCTTTGTGTGATCGCCGCCCTATTATGAACTATATTTCCCGCTTGGATTAGTAGTATGTGGTGAAAATTTTTTTAAAATCGGTTCAGCCGTTTAAGTGTAATTGCTGAAAAGGCAGAAATAATGTTCAATATAATACAAAGGGGCGTGGCATTTTACGCCCACTTGGCAGATCGGTCTCTCTTATGGCCTATAGTTCCCGTCTCGGTTAGTACTATCTGTGGTGAAGATTTAATGTAAATCGGTACAGACAGACAGAAAAACCAAGGAATGCCACGCCCCTTTGTAAGGATCATATATTTACAAAAAGTGGGTGTAAAAAGAGGCGTGGCTTCCAATCAAGATGCGGGATGGCATATATTTCCTTGCAAAAACGCCCTATTAGTATGCCAAATTGCATGTTTATCGGTAACAAACATCCAAATATAGTACAACAACCAAATATATTGAAAAATCGGAAATTCACAAAAAGTGGGCGTAAAAGGAGGCGGGGCATCCAATCGAGATGCCATTGGTGCCAGTTTTCATTCCAGGAAACGTACTATCTACATGCCAAATTTCATTTGAATCGGTTCAGTAGTTTTTTTCTGAAAGCGACACAAACAAACAAACAAACTAACATGTCATTTTTATATATATATAAGGATAAGGATAATTCAAAAAAGATATTTTAAATATATAAAGTGGAATGTTAAAGAAAACAAACAACCAATATATTGTAAAATGTCGAATTTATAAAAAAGGTGGGCGTAAAGCCACTATTGCATTCCAGAAAACTCACTGTATGCCAAATTCCTTTTGAATTCGTTACATCGTTTTGGCGTGAAAACGGCATAAACTAACAAAAAGTGGGCGTAAAAAAGGCGGGGCATCGAATCCGAATGCGGTAAGGCCTATATTCACTTCCACAAAAATTGCTATATGTATCCCATGTGAATTGGTAACAATCAACCAAATATTGTAACAAACAGGCAAATGTATTGAAAAGCCTTGAATTTACAAAAGTGGGCGTAAAAGAGGCGTGGCTTCCAATCAAGATGCGGGATGGAAAATTTCATGGTAATCGGTAAGAAACATTCAAATATAGTAACAAACATCCAAATACAGTAACAAACATCCAAATATATTAAAAAATCTGAAATTCACAAAAAGTGGGCGTAAAAGGGGGCGGGGCATCCAATCGAGATGCCCTTGGTCGCATTTTTCATTCCAGAAAATTCTCTATCTACATGCCAAATTTCATTTGAATCGGTTCAGTAGTTTTTTTCTGAAAGCGACACAAACAAACAAACACACAAACAAACAAACTAACATGTCATTTTTATATATATATAAGGATTAAATTTGTCGATTAAAAACAACAATAATTTAAAATAAGAAATATTTAGAATAAATCCGGAAAAATTTTAAAAATCAATTAAAATTTTGAATAAATTAAAAAAATCAGATAAATTCTAAAATATTCATAAACAATTTCAAAAATTATGAAAATTCAAAAATTATTTCTTATTTTTTTGTAATTTGATGGAATTTTAAAAATTTTCTTAATTTTTTTTTTTAGTTTTTCAGATTTTTTTAAATGTTTTTATTTATTTATCATGTAAATTTGTTTGAATCTGAAGATTTGAAAAATAATTAATGAATTCTTTTAATGCTCTGTCTTCAAAACCCATTCTCATCATTTGCATCATTGTAATTATCATTAAGCATAGTATTTTAGTGTGTATGTGTGTGCCAAAGTATAGCATTAGAGTTAAAATTTCCCAGTTTTATTATTTCATCCTTCAAATAATAAGGGTATTCACGGCAACAATTTTATACTTGCTATGATAAGAAATCAGGCAGGTATATAAATGCAGGGTCTATCAAATGAAGAAAAAAATAGCAAAAATAGAAAAAAAAAATTATTTTCAATTCACAAATGGTTACACTAAGAAAAATTATTTGTCGAGACAACTAATTTTCCTGATAGTCGATCAGTAGTAAAATTTAAATATTATACAAAACAAAATTATTTTTTCGATGCTACCAAATTATGGATTAAGAGAAAATCCAGCTGTCACAGCTTTTCTGTTCCAATGTATCGATTTTGATTTTTATGTATTTTGTAATGATGAAGTTATTTTTTTTTTTTGCAATTTTGCTACATATAGCAATTTTGTTACATTTAGCAATTTTGCTACATCTAGCAATTTTGCTTCATCTAGCAATTTTGCTACATCTAGGAATTTTGCTACATCTAACAATTATGCCAGAGTTAAACTCTAGCAATATTGCAAGACTTTTCTGAATCATTCTGTTGGTTTTTTCTACAGTGAATACTCTTAATGTTTTTAGCTTAAAAGGGTTCCTCTCTATAAACAAGGCTTCTTTTTTGACTTAATGACCATTTTAGTAATTTTTGTTGTTGCTATATTCTTTGGCCATTTTACAACATTGTTGTCGAAAATTTTTGTTATAGTTGTAGAGTATGGTAGAAGTGAGTAAGTATTTCTTAGGAAATTATGTTTGATTACTACTTTTAGTTGGTGTTTATTTGAATTTTTTTTTATTTGCTAGACGTTATGGTTATTTTTTTTTTATTTCGAAAAAAAAAACAGTTGAACGGTCGAACGAATAGTGCAAATTTGTTTGCTACGGCTAACAAATTGTTGTTTAGGTAAAGTGTTATTGACTTTAAACTTGACCAAACTTAAAAGTACAATGCACTTTATTGTTCTTCTTTGTTTTTTTGCTGGTATTGATGTTATAGTTTATTTCTTAAAGTGAAAAAAAGGAAATTATTACTTTTTTTTCTTGGCTTTATTGCTCAAAGTGTCAGAGGAGGCGGAAGATATTGATTGGTTTGTCAGAAATATTTGAAGTATTTTTTTTTTTAATTTGACAAGTGAATTTGTTTACTTTAACTTTGAAAGACAACGATAAAAGTACTAAATGAAGACAGTTCATTAGTCCAAATGGTAAAAAAAAATACAGGAAACTTATTTCGTATCGTTATTTTCGTAAATATATACAATATGTGTAAATTTACACTATAAATGTGTAACATTATATATTTTGACTATCTAAATAATAAAACATTTTCCTATTATTACTTGTTTACAAATTTTTAAGAGTGTTTGACTGCAGGTAATAAAATCTGAAGTTATTTTTTTGTAAATTTAAACACTGCATTCCAATTTGTAGAAAGTTTTTGATTTTCGACCTTCTGCATTCAAATATTTTTCTTACTTATATTTAATGTTATTTTGTAATTCACATTAATAAAATTTAAAATTTTTTTTTAAATTCATTATTTTAAATTGATAATTTTAAAAGCCTATCCCTATTAATTTTTATTTGTATAACTAAGCCAAACAATGCATAACCCAGCAAAATTTTGTTGGTGGAACTTTTATACCTGAATTAAAGCTATAACGAAATTTTTATCGTACATTATTACTTCAAGTACTACACACTATCATCCTCACATATTCATAAAAATAGATTTACATATCGCCACATAAAATGCAAAACAACGTAACAACACTTTTTAAAAATCAAGTTATTGATTGATTGTGATGCTTTATATCAAAATGCATGTTCCCACTAAGTTTCAGTTATCTACGTTATTTTGTTTGGTTCCCCTATAAACTTATAAAAATGTGATTTGCTAGTTATGATGCACTTCATTACCCAAAAATATGTCCAAAATATCTGACCTATCCTCTATATTATGACGGACTTATAAATAAAATACCAAAAATGCATAACAACGTTTTTCGGTACTGCTGAAAAACAGCAAAAAGTGTTGTTACGTTTTTTTTGCATTTTAGGTGACGATATGATTCATATTTTGAATTAGTAAAGGAAATAATGACCTCGAGCTAGAATCTAATATTTTAAAAGTGGAATAAAACAATTTTATTTTTTTTTAATTCAACTCGCAAATAGCCCATATATTTGAGCATTTGCACACTAAGAAAATTATGTCATTAACTGTTTGTAGGTTATTTTAAAATGTAATCAGTAAAGTTATTTTAAATGAAAAATCATTAATTCTATTAAGGACTTCTTATTTTCTACTGTTTCTGTAGTTTAAAAAAAATAATTTACTGTATTAAAAACGAATTTTCTGTTACATTTAATTTCGGCAGTAAAAATTTTCTTCTATAGTTTTACTGTTTTTCAATACAAAATAACTGAATATTCACTAGTTTTTTAATGTTTTGGTTAGTCATTAAATTAACATTTAAAATTGACTGTAATATGTATTTATTTTAAATGAAAAAACAGTGGAATGGTTTTTAAATAAAATTTCATTTGTTTTAAGTGAATATTCACTGGAATTTACCTACATAATTTTTTGAGTGCAACAAAACCTGCATATAGTATCGCTCAAATGAGAAGCATATCGTCACCTAAAATAATAAAAAGTCCGTTATATTATTATCGGATAGGTCTGACATTTTGGACATATTTTCGGTTAATGAAGTGCATCATAACTAGAAAATCACATTTTGATAATTTTATAGGGGAACCAAAAAATTATTGAAAGTACAAAATATAATATTTTTGAATTTTAATCGTAAAACTTGTATTATTTAACGTAGAGATCTAAAACTTTGTGGGGACATGAATTTTGATATAATCCATCACAATTAATCAATAACTTGATTTTGAAAAAAGTGTTGGTACGTTGTTTTGCATTTTAGGTGACGATATGTAAATCGGTTTTTAATAGTTTTTTTTTGTTGCTTATTTGACGATAGTGATCTCACTAAGATGGTACAATTTTCTTATTCTAATTCTCAATGAGTCGAATGAGTCGAATATGCAATAATATTTTAGTTTCAACTTTAGCGATTTATCATTTAAATTCCCTTTGCTACTTGTAGTATAGGATTTTTATACCCTCCACTTAGTGAAAGAGGGTATATATAAGTTTGTCATTCCGTTTGCAACTCATCGAAATATCGGTCTGGAACCCCATAAGTATGTATATTAATGATCTCCGATCGATTTTAAGACATTCTAATGATGTCCGTCTGTCTGTCTGTAGAAATGGCGAGCACGGCCAAAATATTACACGAAGATGACTGAAACTTAACATATTATCTTGCTGTTGCCCCGAAAAGTTTAATATTTCATTTGAGCAATATCGGTTCAGCGGTTCAAAAGTTATGAACGAAAATGTAAGGACACCTCAAAAATTTCGGAATGTATACATTCAATATAACCTAAAAATACAAAATGCTTTAATTCGGCTGATGGTTGACATATGTGAACAGAATTGTACACCGAATGGTATTTAAATAAGTACGAACATATTTTTTTAACAAAAAAGAAAAAAATCGCGGATTGCTTTTTTTTTATCAAATATTTTTTTTGCGGAAATTTTTTTCAAAATTTTTTTTTTTTTTTCAAAAGTAATTTCCTTTTAAATAGAGTTTTTTCCAATAATCGTTTTTAAATTGTGGAGGGTCTCAATACATTCGGCAAGGCCGAATTTAGCTTTTTTATTTTTTTGAAAAGCCCCAAAACCGTCACACAATTGCCCCAGGAGGGATAAAATGCAAGACCGACCACCATTAGTTTCTCCTTCTAACACTTTTTGCAAACATTCCTACACTCAGAAAAAAAACTAACTAAAAAATGGGAAAATTAACTAAATCCAAGGAAAATTGATAATGATTTAGCTCCATTGCCATGTATTCCTACTTTTTAGTCCATATTTTTCTTTAAAATTAGGACCAATTTAAACTAGAAAGTGGGAAAAATTTCCCATTTTTTAGTTAAAAAAAAATTTTTGATGAGGACATTTTTCCTAAAAATTAGTTAATTTCATATTTTTATTGGTTTATTTATAGAATCGCATGTGAATACACACAGAATTCTCATTATGTACATTTTTTATTTAAAATATAAAAAAAACGTTCGTTTCTTATGGTCAAGTAATAAATTTCATTAGTTTTTAAAGTTAAATTACAACAAAGACTTTGTCTTTAACGTTTGTTCCCAGACTATGGGAAAACACGCCAAAGCCAAGGCCTTTGTTGTGATTAAAATATTATTTTTTCCCTCACACATACATGTGTAGAAAAAAATGTAAACATTAAATTTATTACTTGTTTATACAAGACCAAACTCTCTTTTTCATATACTACAAATAATAAACAAAATGTGAACTACAAGCAATCATGAAAAAAAAATAAATAAATCAACTAAACAATTTTATGTTATGAAAAATTTACTAAACTTGTGGAAAAAACTTCCTCAAATTAAAGAAGATAAATATGATAAACTAATTGGTAGGAAATTACGTCCTAAAACTGAATTTTTTGAACTAAATTTTGTTTTAAGAAATATGAAATAAAGATTTTTTTCATTTATTAAGGGAAAATTTCTTTGGCGGAAAGAATTTTTTCCATGTATTAGGGAATTCCATTTAAGGAAAATTATGGCCTATTTAACAGTCCATGAACTAAAATTTTTTCCTAAAAGTTGGGAAAATTTCCAAAATTTTAGTTAAATTTAACTAAATTGTGGGAAAATTTATAAACTATTTTGAAGAAAATTTTTCCAACGTTTAAGTTAATGGTTTTTTTTTGAGTGTAAGCTCTGTTTCCACTCCTTAAGATCACATTTTAATAAAACTGTTCCTACAGCTCTAACTGCCTCAAAAGTGCCCCTAGAGGAGTCAAATGTATGATTGGCCCTTGATATTTTGTCCATCCCAACATCTTCTCAAAGCATAACCACGGCCTACCTCTAACCCTTAGGGCGGCCCCCAAACATTTTTTTTTTACTTCTTAGAAATTTATTTTATGAAATCAGATCCTACCGCTTCAAGAGTGGTTAAAAGTGAGACCGACTTATTCATTTTTATCCCTCTAAATTTTTTCCGAACATATCTACACCCTATCTCTACTCCCTATGGGGGCTCCCATACAAAATGACATTTCTATAAAATTTTATCCCACTGCTCTAAGTGTCCTAAAAGTGCCCCTAGAGGAGTCAAATATCTACCCTCTATCTTTAACCCTTAAAGTAGTTCCAATACAATTTTTTTTAATTTTATAATTTTTTTTAATTGTATGGGGACCCCTATAACTAAAAAACAAATATTATTAATGATAGAGGGTATAGACATATGTTCTGAAAAAATGTTGAGGTTCAAAAACTTTTGGAGTCGGTCATACTTTCGACCACTTTAACGGCGCTCTTGGGACAGTTAGAGCGGTGGAGAAAATTTAATAGAAATGTAATTTTGTATGAGAGCCCCCATAGGGAGTAGAGATAGGGTGTAGGTATGTTCGGAAAAAATGTTGAGTGGTAAAAATAAATACGGGCCATTCTAGGAGGCACAATTGAAGCGGTGTGAGCTGATTTCATAAAATAAATTTATTAAAATTGTATGGGGACCACCTTAAGAGATAGAGCGTGTGTATGTTCTGAAAAGATGATGGGATGGATAAAATATAAAAGGTCGATCATACATTTGACTCCTCTGGAGGCACTTTTGAGGCAGTTAGAGCTGTAGGAGCGGTTTTATAAAAATATAACAATTTTTTTTAATTCTATAGTAGTAGACAAGCTCGAGGCTCGAGTGGCCTCGAGCTTGTCTATTACTGTTTTTTATAAATTTCTAAAAAAATTTTTTTTATCAAATTAAAAATTTTCTAAACAAAATTTAAAAATTATAAAATTCATTTAATTCCTTTGAAACATTTGCTGGGTTTTATTTTATAATCTTATTGTTTACCCTTGGCTTGTGTAGCTAAATATATTATTCTTATTTTCATTTCTCCTCCTCCCACCATTCTCGTGTGCCATCTCTTCTTCTTGTTTAAGCTTTTAAGCGGCATAATACTAAAAAGAAACTTACATGGCGTACACGCAGAAAAAAAGAAAAAAATAATGTTTATTGAATTTATTACTCCAAAGGGGAAAAATATATTCTTTAAAAAATTATTGTGTCCAGGACAATAAATAAATAAAGTTTAAATTCGGATTTAAAAAATAAAAACTGTCTTATTCGACCTTTAAAATATTATATTTTTGAGTAGGTTTATACTAGATCGGGGTAATTTTTCCTTTACTAATTAAAACTATTACACTCAAAAAATTTTGTCATTAACTGTTTGTAGTTTATTTAAAAAGTTTTACGTTTTGTCGTTTTTAAAAGAAACAAGTAAGAGTGTTAAATTCGGCTTTGCCGAATCTTTTATACCCTCCAACACGTTTAAAATTAAAAAAAAAAATCCCAGGAGCGTAATTTTTTTTTTTTTTGGTGGGGGGGGGGGGTCGGCGGAGTGGGTGGGGGACTCCTGTCCCCCGCTATATATGTTTACAAATTATTTGTTTATGATATTTACGCTTAAATAATAAATTTTTATCGTTATTTTTAATTAATTTCTATAACCACGCCCCCAAAGGGGAGCTGCATGAAAAAAATCGAATTTTCTAACCCCCTTGGTCCAAGTGCAGGTCTATGAACATAATATGGCATACAAATGTTACATTTGTTGAGCAAAAATTAAAAAAAACTCGTAAAAATATCGTATTTTTCAGGGGTCGTTTTAGGTCTTCAAGGGGGAACTTTTTCCCCCTGGTCCGATTTTGCCCATCTTCGAACTTAACCTTACCAGTAACATAGGAGATATTCTTGCCCAATTTCAAGGGTCTAGCTCTTTTGGTTTGGACTGCATCGTTATTTCTACAGACGGACGGACGGACATCGCTAGAATGTCTTAGATTCTATCATGGATCAATATTATAAATACTTTGTGGGGTCCCCGACCGATATTTCGATGTGTTACACACGGAATGACAAAGTGAGTATACCCCCATACTGTGGTTGGAGGGTATAAAAACATTTGTTTAACGTTCAGTTTTTTTAAATGACTATTTCTGTTCTTTGTTTCAAAAATAACACACTAAAAAATAAAGACTTTCATTAACACTTAATTTTTGTAGTCATTTATTTTTATTCTGTAAGTAAAAACTACAGAATATCCTTTACATTTTTAATGATTTGTGTAAGTATTTTTTTTAAATTGTTGGTATTTTTTAATGAGATATCAGTGGTTTTTACCTACTTTATTTTTTTGTAGAACAAAACTTTAAAAAAATATTTAGAGAAATATAAAAACATATTTGTATCAAGTTACTTTCGCACGATGGTAGAGTGTCTGACCAGAATGCGGGATCGATTCCCAAAATTTTATTAAAAAATTAAAAAAAAATATTTCAATAGAAAATTGTAAAAAATAACCTACAAAATCATTAATTTTTAGTGTTTTCTTAGGTTTTTTTTGGAATTTTTTGGTAAAAATAACAGAACTTTCATTAATTTTTAATGTTTCCGAAAATTTTGTCAACAGTACAAAATAAATGTTGATGTTTGTTAAAACAAATGAATAATTACTGGGATGGTTTTCAATTGTTTATTCACTGGTTTCAAATGTGTTTATTATTTGTTTTTGCCTACAAAATATTTGGAGTGTACATTTTCATAGAATAATTTTTAAAAAAATAATTTTTCTGTTTACAATTTATTTATGTTGGTCATTTTTGCACGACGTAGCAGACACGTATTTTGGAATTTCTCAGATTCCATTGTCAAGACCGTTTAGCAAAGATAAAAAGTAGTATAGGAAGTTTAAATGACACATTGCTAATGTCCAAACAAAATTATTAATATATATTTAACTCTACCCTAATTGAGAATTAGAAGAAGGAAATTGTGTAGTCTCTTATTTTGATCACGACAGTGAAACGACCAACAAAAAATATTAAAATTTGTTTTTCTTGGAACTTCAAAAAATTTCCAAATTGTTTTTTTAAGCATTTTTTTTTATTTTCAAAACGTAAAAAAAATTAACAAATATGGGACCGGGATTTGGAAAATTTTCAAACAAATGTTCGGGACTTGGAAAATTTTGAAACAGTTTTTTTGTTTATCAAAAATCAGTTTAAAGAAATTTCTTACTAAAACACAAATATAAAATTTTGTCAGGGAAGTAAAAAAAGATCCGGATATAATTAAAAACAGAATCATATATTTTTTGATAAATATTTTTTTTTCAGCAAAATTTTTTTCTGGTGAAATTTTTTTTTATTTATTTTTTCCAAAATAAATTTCTTTTTCCAACTTTTTTGTAATAACCTTTTTAACATTGTGGAGGGTCCCCACACATTTAGCAGTTAAGAATTTAAACTTTTTTTACTTGTTTTATTTGTTTATTCAACCCACATTTATTTTCAGTGTATACTTTCATCATACACACATAGTAAAGTTCGCCTACAAACGCCCACCAGCAAAACATTTAATTATATTTACTTTTTTTTTTTTGTTTTTTATTTTCTGTTGATTTTCATATCATTTAATTAAAATCGCTTTTATATATTCCTCTTCTTCGTTTTTAACATTTTACCATTTTCGGAGTATATTTCAATAAAGTTTTTGTATGTATTTTGTATTAAAATATATGTATGTGTGATATATTGTTTCCGAAAAAAATATACAATATATGGGTGCGATTTGAAATCTTTTCTTAAAAATAAAATTACAAAAAAAAAAATATTCTTAAAAAAAAGAAATCATAAAAGTTTAAACTAAAATGTTTAGTTTTAACTCTCTAAGGATTATCATTTTTTTTTTTTGAAACGTGTTAGTACAAGCAATTTATCGCCGATGGGGTTTAAAATGCCTGCCCCTTAAAATATGCTACAAAAAATTTAACAAAAACTTTAAATATAAAAACAGGATGACTCAAAGATTTCTTAATGCTACTTGTGTTGAGCATTTTTTTAATTCATCCTTTTGTGACGACAAACCTTTTGCAGAAAACAGGATGACTCAAAGATTTCTTAATGCTACTTTTTTTTTCAATTTATTTCAAAAATAATTCATTACATTATGGTGCCTCAGCGCCTTATAGGCATTGCAGAGGATTTTTTAAGTCCATCCTTTTGTGACGACAATTATTTTGCGGAGCTAATATTCAAACCTCCTCAGGCCTGCATGACATTTTTTATCTTTTCCAGTAATATTAATGTTTTTTATAAAAATTTTCAATGTTTCAAAACTTTTGAACAAAAATATTTGAACAACTTTTAAAAAAGCAGGTGTCATATTGGCATTGACCCTTTTTCAAAAACTCTGCCCTTTAAAGGGTTAATAAAAAAAAGTATAAATTAATACTAAAAACTACAACCCAAAAACAACAAAAAAAAACTAATCTTAAAATCACGACATTAAAAACAAAATAAAAAACACATTTATGCAGACATAACTACAAAAAAGGGGCGTAACTCCATTAAATATTGCCATGTTCAAAAACGTGGTTAATTTTTTTTAATATGCAATTTTTGTTAATGGTATTTTTTTTCGGTTCTCCATCAAACCGAGCAAAAAATTTGCATTTAAAACTATTTTTTAATTAAATTTTAAATTAGATTTTTAATAATTTTTCATATTCATTCAAATAAAATTTTATGGCATAATTTAAGGATTTTATAACGTTGTTTCTTTTTTTTTTAATTTTCAAACACAATTTTGTTTAATTACTAAACATTACAATGGCAAAATACAAAAAAAAAAACCTTATAAAAACATTTTTGTTGAAAGTTTTACATTTTCATTAAAAATATTCTAAAAAAAAAAAACATTCAATATTGAAAATAAAATTACAAAAATAAAATCTAAAAGCTTTCAAAATTAAATAAACATCTATGAGAAGAGAGTATGCAATCATGGTATAAAACAACAAAAAAAAAAGTAATTTTTAAAATTTCATTAAAAATACAATTACACCTTGTGCCTGCTTTTATATTTTTTTTTTTGAACACTATACAATACAATAAGAGACATAGATGACCCAGTAAACAAAAATGTATCGTGGAGAGAAAATATTTGAAAGGCTTTTTACAGTGACTTAATAATCCACCAAAAAGTTACTGGTTTTTACACAGTCTTTAGTTCAAACTGTTACTCGCAAAACTTTTAATTGAATCAATTAATAATTTGATCAATATTACAAATTTCTGTAATTGTAATAACAAATAACGGTAAAGGGAATTTTACGATTTACAATAATCAAATACTTACTAAATCCTTATGAGTATAATTTTTGATTGCAGAAACTTACCTAAAATGAAAAAAAAAAAAAATATATAAATTAATAAATTAAAATAAGATTAACCCCTTAGGGGGTGAAAACTAAAAATACAGCCATAGTGTTAGCAATTTTTAAACAGCTATACAAAAATAAATACGTAATATTTTTTAATTATTGGCTGCAGTGTACAGCAAAAACAACTGAACCGATTTTGATGAAATTTTTTTGTTGATTATTAAATTCTCTAGTACGACTCAAACGACTCTAAGATTATAAATTTTTAGCACATTTAATCACTGACAATTTAAAGATCCACGTATTACAACAAAAGATAAAGAAATGCTTTCGAAAATTACAGGTCATATACAGTTACGATAAGAAAAACGAAATGCACTAAATTTAATTTTAAATTTAGTGGATTTTGTTTCGGATGTTTTTTTTCAAGTACAAAATCGGCTGCAGTTGTACAGCAAAAACTACTGAACCGATTTTGATGAAATTTTTGGTAGATTATTAAATTCTCTAGTACGACTCAAACGACTCTAAGATTATAAATTTTCAGCACATTATATCAATGACACTTTAAAAATCCGCGTATTACAAAAAAAGGTAATGAAGTGTAATCTTTTGCTTTCGAAAATTGCAGGTTATATACAGTTGGCCCCACGGTGGGCGCCAAAATTTAGCGAATGCAAAACAAAATCTATGTTATTAATTTTAAATTCTAAAACTTTAATTGTTTGGGTACACTAGGCTTTGAATATAGTAGAACTTTAATAATGATTAGTTTTACAATTGAACACTGCCGGACCGATTTCCATCATAAAAAAGTCCCTTTTTAGTGGAATAAATTTTTTTTATAAAAATTCTTATTTGAGAGACTTTTCGAACAAATTTTCTAATACTTAATGTTCGATATTCCAACAAAATTTTCTTTAAAAAAGTAATATATTTCATTACACCGTCCGACAGATTTTTGAAATATTTGTAATTCTTCTAGGGTGACACTGGTGACGGCAGATGAAAGAGGAGGATCTCCCCTAATTTTTCCATTTCATTTTTATATTTTGCCATATCAGGAAAACAGGATGTGAATAAAGTCATTTGAAAACTCTGATTAATTTTTATTAAACAATAAAAATTGTTTTATTCGGCCTTTTAAATATTATATTTTGAGAATATTTATTCTGGCTCGAGGTCATTATTTGCTTTACTAATTAAACCCATGATATTCTCATAGCATAATTTTCAAGAAAATTATTATTATTTTTTTTTTTTGTTTTAAATTTATTTATGTCGGTCATTTTTGCAAGACTTAATCGACACGTGTTTCGGAATTTGTCAGATTCCATTGTCAAGATTATTTAGCAAAAATAAAAACGATTTAATACAAAGTAGCAAACGAGTGTATTAACAAATCGTTTGTGCACAAACTAAAATATTAATACATAATCGACTCAAGCAGAAATTGACGACGGTTCTAAAAAAAAGCGTTCTGAAAGCACTGTAACAAAAAAAAAAGCATTCTCAAAACGCTATTTTCAAACGCTTTGCGAGCGTTTTTGAAAAGTGTTCTGAAAGCAATATAACAAAAAAAGCAATCTCAATACGTTTTTTCGAACGCTTTGCGACCGTAGTCGAAAAGCGTTTTACGAGTTCTTTACATTTTTTTTTAATTTCTTAGTTCCGAAACTATTTTTAAATAACATTTTTTTTTTTGTTTTTTTTTTTTAATTTTCTAAGTTTTGAGAAATTTTTTTAATATTTTCTAAGTTTTGAGAATTTTTTTTTGAAAATTTTCTAAGTTTTTAGGAGTAAAAACATTTTTTTTTTAGATTTCTTTTTGTATCAAAGAAATTATTTTAACCGAACTAAAACAGAAATTCTTTACATTGGGTTTTTAAAGCGCTTTGGCGACTTTTACAACGCTTTTAAAACGCTTTAAATATAGCATAGATCGATGTTATCATTCGGATCATCTGAAGGCGCTTTGAAGTTGGTATACAGAACGCTCGTATAACCGTCCACAACGCTTTCACAACGCTTTTGCGATTGTATTTTTCTGACTGGGTATCCACAATGGGAATTAGAAAGACGAAGAAATTGTACTATACTAGTAAGGCAACGATTGTCAATAACCAACAAAAATATTTAAAACATTTTTACATATGATAGTCCATTGGACTACAACAATCTGTTAGTTGTTGTTGTGAGTGTAATAATACCACATTATGGTTATTCATCGCTATGGCGTGCCAACCATTATGTTCAAATTCTGATTAATTTTTATTAAACAATAAAAATTGTTTTATTCGGCCTTTAAAATATTATATTTTGAGGATGTTTATTCTGGCTCGAGGTCATTATTTTCTTTACTATTTAAAACCATGATATTTTCATAGCATAATTTTCAAGAATTTTTTTTTATTTGTGTTGGTAATTTTTCCAAGACTTAATCGACACGTGTTTCGGAATTTGTCAGATTCCATTGTCAAGATTAATTAGCAAAAAAAAATTTTTTTTGAAAATTATGCTATGAGAATATCATGGTTTTGAATTAGTAAAGAAAATAATGACCTCGAGCCAGAATAAACATCCTCAAAATATGTCATTTGAAAACTTGATCAAAATATTTTGATGAAAATTTTGAATGATATTTAAGGACACATTTTTGAATGGACTTAACTTACATCCATTTTCCCGATATATGAAAATAATAAAATTGGAAAATTAGGGGAGATCCTCTCATTCTGTTGCTATCAATAGTGGCACCCTAGGACAAGTACAAATATTAAAAAAATATTTTATAAAATGTAATCCTTTAAAACTTGGAAGTCCTTTTTAATGGAAACAAGATTACGAAATGAATAACTGTAAATGCAGTTTTACTACATTTAGTCTCTAATTTCAAACGTATATTATCCACTTGGTGTTCAACAATTTTTTTTTAATTTTTGTCAGACGGTGTTATCAGATGGTAAGACCAATAAACAGCTTTAGCTGAATATCGGAAGAAATTTTTTTATGGGTCTAACTCCAAAAATGGTCCGATTTTAATCAGATTTAATTAGGTAAAGTACGTCTAAAACACATGCAAACCAAATTTTAATAAAATATTTTTTATTTTCATGAAATTTAATAGATTTATTTATGTGAATATCGGGAAGATGGTTCGTATGGCGGGCTATAAGAAGAACGGGTCTGATTTCTTTAAAATTCAGAATGGAGATTACTGAATACAAAATACGTTTACGTGCCAAATTTCGAAATGATTTCTATTATAATATGGTTAGTAGAGCCATTTGAGCCAAAATAAAAGCGGACCTTTGTATGGGAGCTAGGTCTAAAAATGAATCGATTTTTTCCAATTTCAATCGGCTTCATCCTTAGGCCTGTATGCGACCTTTATCATGTTTACAACGTTTAGATGGACAGACAGATGGATGGACGGACATCGCTAGAATGACATAAACAGTTATTTAGAGTAAATCGGTATACTTGGAAGGAAGCAAAAAGTCAAAATTTTATAGCTAGTGCGAGTACGTCGGCAATTCGAATGAATAGCACACTGCAATGAAAGCCTTTTTGAGCAGCACTTTACCACTATGATACCAATAACATCCGGGCATTTCGAAAAGTGGAGCCACCATAAATCTTTACACAGATGGATCGAAGCTACACAAACAAGTGGAATAATTGGTCTATTCGAAAAAGCTTGGTTTGGGTTTGGCTCGAAGATTGTCAGATCATTGCAGTGTCTACTAGGCAGAGATGCTAGCAGCAAAGGAACTGGCTCTCTGATTAAGTTGAAATGGCTTGTCTAAAACCGCAGTCAATATCTATCCTGACAGTCAAACCGCAGTCAAGTCCCTGGATTCAATGTTTCTGAAAACAAGATCTGCCCTTAACTACCGCAAGTCTTTTTACATTCTACTCAAATGGAACTCAGGGCACGGAGACATTCTACAAGATCCTTCTGATTTGTCGGATGTCAAAATTCAAAATCTTAGAGTTTCATAAGTAGCTAAAATTGGTTTAACAGCAGTGTATCACAACGGACCCTTTACATAGTGGTAGAGGGTATATTTAAGTTTGTTCTTTCGTTTATAACTCATTGAAATATAGATTTGGGACCCCATGAAATAAATATATTATTGATCAGTAATCGATTTTAAGACATTCTTGCGATGCCCGTCTGTCTGCTAAAATGATCATAGGCAGATGTGACTGAAACTAACATATTTACTTGTTGTTCCGAGCAATTTGAAATTGCGTTTGAGCGATATCGGTTCGGCGGTTTAAAAGTTATGCACGAAATGTAAGGACACTTCGAAAATGTTGGTATTTTCCACATAACCATAATAAAAAATCCTTAATAAATTCGGCTTTTGGTTGACACATCTGAACCGAATTGGATCCTGAATGGTATTTAAACAAGTGCAAATATATTTTTTTACAAAAAATTAAAATGTCGGAACTGGGCTACAAGGATACATCCAAAATTATATTCAAAATTGTTTCTTGGTTCATCAAGTAGTGCTACAACAAAAATATTATATACTAAGAGAAAGACAAAGAAGGAGTAGTAAGTGTTGTAATATTTGTGTATGAGACATAGGAAATGTTATTATAGGTAGAGGAGATATACATATATATATTTTGTATAGTACGTAGGTTGGCATAGGTAGGTTAAATGCTTTGATGCTTGGTTGGTTTACTTGTTTCGTTTTGGCTGTGTTTTTTTTTTTAAAGAAGACGAAGGAGGAGGAGGATGTTTGGTTTGTTGGAATGTTATGATGATGGCAGCAGTACAGTTTTAGTTTATTTTATTTTTAAAAGAAGAAAATGGCAATTTTCGAACATAAAACTAATTAAATATATACGATGAATATTACTATTTTACATTTAGAGGACGTCTTTGAAGCAATAAAAGGCATAAAACTAAGATGATAAGATTTGGAGGAGGTAGAAAAAATGTTTTATAGCGACAAATGTAAACGATGTAACTGCTAAGACTAATCGAATTTTAAACATAAAGCAAAGTGCATTATTTTCGTGTTATTTGTTTCCAAAAAAACGATAAGAGTAGCAACTGGCCCCAAGTTGGGCGCCAACATTTTTAAACAAACAAAAGGAAATCCTGGAAGTTTTTTAATACTAAAATTCTAAGAATTTCCCTGAAGTTTAACAATTTTTAAAAGTTTTTAACAAATTTCACATTTTATCCTTCATACTGCACTTTAAACAAGATTAGGTCTTGTAAAAATGGCGACAAAGTAGCGTAATGGCATTTCATTCCTAATTATTTAGAACATTAAAAATCGTTTACACGAAAATCCTAAATGATCCTGTTTTCGAGTTATTGCTAAAAATTACGACAGTATAAACCTTCTAGTGAAATATCTTATTCTTATTACAAATTTGCCATCAAAACTTTTTTAGACCATTCGGCTTTTAAGATATTCGCTGTTAAAAAATATAAAAAAATAATAATTTAGCACTTTTCGGGGTCCACTGTTACAATTCCAAAACTCCAATCCAAATTTTTCTAGCATGTTCCGTTTTCGAGATATTCGCGTTTGAAAATTTTTTTACGCGAATATCTCAAACGCCAGGATCTTGAAAATGGATGATTAGGTTGGATGGGCGTCCGCTAATTCGGCGAATTCACTTGGTGGCCATAAGGACCATTGTGATTCCCTTAATTGAAAATGGAACTTTCTAGAAAAATTTAGATTGCAGTTTTGGAAGCAGGGAGTCCACTTTATATAAAATCAAGTCTAATTTTTGGAAGCAACGTAAGAATCAGGAGCTCAAAATCTATGAAAATCAGCTAAATGTTTCACTGGGAGGTTTTTGTTGTCAAACAGTGTAATTATTTCGCATTAACTCGAAAGCAGGAGGATTTTAGGATTTTCGTGTTAACGATTTTTAAAGTTATAAATAATGAACAATATAATGCCATTGTTTGATTTTGTCACAATTTAAAAAAAAAACGCTGAACTTGCTGTAAGAGGGTTGTCACTTTTAACAAAACCCCTTGTCCTAACATTTTCGTGCCCAGTGTAGCGCCAGCTGTTACATACATTGGATATTTGCTGCCGTTTTATATTTTAGAAGGCAAATATTTGCATTTTCAACAAAAACACCGGTTTTAAAATTTTGGCTCCCAACGTGGGGCCAGCGGCTATATACGTTGTATATCACTTGCCATTTACATTTGGGTAACCAATAAGGTGCCAGCTGTTTTATAATCGTATATTACCTGTCATTTTATGTATTGTAAGTCAAATAATTGCACTTTAAACCGCAACCCCTGTCTTAAAATTTTGGCTCCCAATGTGGGGCCAGCTGCTTTCTACGTTGTCATTTAGTTATATTGATCATACTTTTTAAATTGTTTTCATTTTTTTTTGAATTAACTAGTTAACGATTTTAACGAGTTCTAAATAAAGTGCAATGAAATGCCGTTACCAGATTTTGTCACAATTTTTACAAAACCAAAACTTGCTTGAAGAGGGTGCCAATTTTAACAAAAACCCTTGTCCTAACATTTTGGCGCCCAGTGTAGGGCCAGCTGCTACAAATATTGGATATTTCCTTCTATTTTTATGTTTTATATTTTGGTAGGCAAATAATTGCATTTTCAACAAAAACATCGGTTTTTAAATTTTGGCTCCCAACGTGGGGCCAGCTGCTATATACGGGTTATATCACGTGTCATTTACATTTTGGCAACCAATAAGAAGAGAGCTCTTACATCTTTGTGTTTTACCTGTTATTTTATATATTAGAAGTCCAATAAATGCATTTTCAACCACAACCCTTGTCTTAAAGCTTTGGCTCCCAACTAGGGTTGCCAGATACCGAAAGTTAAATAACTGGAAAATGGAAAATTTTCAGCTGGATTTTGAGAAAATAACTGCATTTATACATATTTTTTTTTTTAGAATAATTAAAAAAACAAACAAAATTTTTTTATTTTGGAATACTTTTCAAATATAATATCGATTAAATGGCTGTCTCTATTGGCCACGTCACAATGTGCCTTTTTAATCATTTCCATTACTTTTTCGAGCATCTCGACATGTTGAGCTCGTATTCTTTTCAATTAACCCCAGTAAAATAAGTCCGGGGTGGTCAAATCTGTAAATCCAGTTGGCCCGTTAAAATTCCCTGGAAGTGCGATGCCAAAAAATGGCGACAATAAATGACCCTTATTTGGAGATTTGACCCCTCCTGACTTATTTTGTTGGGGTTATTTGAAAAGTAAAATGTACGAAGCAATCCTCAGATCATCGACGAGCTCAAGGAAGACATTTGTGCCGAATTCAACGGTACACTACCCGAGATGTTCAAAAAAGTAATGAAAAAGGAGTGAAAATGTATCAAAAAGAGTACATTTTGCTGTAGTCAAAAGGGGCATTTATGTGTTATTCATGATTTATGTTTCATTCAATAAGTAGTCAAAAAAAAATGTAAAATATATTTAATAAAAAAAGGGTAAAATTGAAGATTCTTTTTTAACTGGAAAAATTATATTTTACCTGGAAACTGGACCAGACCCACAATAACTGGAAAATCCAGGCCATTCCAGGCCGTCTGGCAACCCTACTCCCAACGCGGGGCCAGCTGCTTCATACATTGTCATTTAGTTATATTGATCATACTTTTCAAATTGTTTTAATTTTTCACTGGGAGGTTTATGTTGTAAAACAGTGAATTAACAACTTAACGATTTTTAAATTCCTAAATAAAGTGCAGTGAAATGCCGTTACCCGATTTTGTCACAATTTTTACAAAACCAAAACTTGCTTGAAGACGGGTGCCAATTTTAACAAAAACCCTTGTCCTAACATTTTGGTGCCCAGTGTACAAATATTGGATATTTTCTTCTTTTTTTTTATATTTTGGTAGGCAAATAAATGCGTTTTCAAAAAAAACTCCGGTTTTTAAATGTTGGCTCCCAACGTGGGGCCAGCTGCTATATACGTTGTATATCACGTGTCATTTACATTTTGGCAACAATAAGAAGAGAGCTCTTATATCATTGTGTTTTACCTGTTAATTTATATATTGGAAGTCCAATAATTGCACTTTCAACCACAACCCTTGTCTTAAAGCTTTGGCTCTTAACGTGGAGCTAGCTGCTTCATACATTGTCATTTAGTTATATTGATCATACTTTTCAAATTGTTTTCATTTTTTACCGGGAGGTTTATGTTGTAGAACAGTGTAATTAACTAGTTAACGATTTTTAAAGTTCTAAATAAAGAGCAATGAAATGTCATTACCCGATTTTGTCACAATTTTTACAAAACCAAAACTTGCATGAAGAAGGGTGCCAATTTTAACAAAAACCCTTGTCCTAACATTTTGGCGCCTAGCGATATGCCGGCTGCTACGTATATTGTATGCTTCTTGTCATTTTATATATTAGAAGGCTAATAATTGCATTGTCAACAAAACCCACGGTTTTAAAATGTTGGCTCCCAACGTGGGGCCAGCTGTATATCACTTGACATTTAAATTTTGTTAACCAATAAGATGAGAGCTGTTATATCATTGTGTTTTACCTGTCATTTTATATATTGGAAGTCAAATAATTAAACTTTCAACAACAACCTCTGTCTTAAAGTTTTGGCTCCCAACGTGGGGCCATTTAATTCATATGTTGTCATTTAGTTGTATTGATCTAACTTTTCAAATTGTTTTAGTTTTTGGTGTCCTCTTAATCTAAACTCCTGTTTGAAATTACCATACTATGAAATTGAAATGGTAATTTGGTTATTTCTTTTTGAAAATAATTTTTTAAAATACAAAAAAAAAATATTAGTTTTAATAACTTTCTTTATGGAAACTATAAAACAAAAAGGCCTCAAAGATTAGAAAAATGTGCATTAAAATATTTTAATACTGTTTAAAATTTTATAAAAGCAAAGAAGAATATTTTTTTTTTTATATTTTTATATAGACATTAGAAAATTTCCATTTAAATTTAATTTTGTGAATATTTTGTTTCATTTTCTATATAAGATTCAAAATTTCTGTTCAAAAATATTTTTTTTCTTAAATTTATTCTTTTAAATGTTCAAAATTGCACCAAAAAAAATGTATATATTTTTATAATATAATAAATAACAAACAGCAACAACAAAAAAAAATACAATTTTAATTGTGGCATAGATACACAAGTCGTGCAAACATGTCGATATCTCAACTGCAAAAAAAAATTGTTGCTGTTGTTGGAGACGTTCATCGCAGCCGCATACCCAACTTAATTAAAAATCTATGTTGACGTTAAAATGAAAAGAAACCAACAGCACAAAAAAAAAACAATTTCTTGATAAAATTATAAAATAACATACAACAACAAAAAAATTGCTAAAAAAATACAAAAACTAAAAAAACTAAACCAGCAACAAATACGAAAAAAAGAAGTTTGAGAAAAAAAACAAAATCATCTTTTAAACAAAATCAACAAGTAAAATGCAAAAATGTGGTCTAAACAAGTCTGCTTGTTTATTTATTCCTTCGTCTATCTGTATAAAATGTTCGTCGGTCGGTCTGGTTGTCTGTCCGTCTATCCTTCTTTAGTTATTCGCTGTTGTATTATTTTTTCTTCATTGTTCCTTTAACTCCAACACAATCATCTTTCCTTAGGAGACTTTTAAAGTTAACCCTTTAGTGAGCAGGATCGATAAAAACGAACGATCTGTGATTTACTAAACTTATAACACAGATCGCTACAAAGTTTTCCCAGCCAAAACTATTACCGATCCTGATATATTTTATGCTTCCGAGTCCAAATTCCTTTCAACACTAACTTGTTTATATTTCAGTGTATGAGAGACACCAGAAAAAGACTACAACGATGAGTATTTCAAATAATAAACAATAAAATTTTCCTTGCGAAAATGTCTTTCTTTCTGTTAACAAATATTTAAACTCTCTTTTTAACAGATTTTTAGTAATCGCAATATCATTTTATGTTCAAAAAACTATAAAATTTTAAAATATATAAAAATAACAATATATGAAGCAAGCAGGCCCCAAGTTGGGCGCCAAAATGTTAGGACAAGTAAAAGGAAATTCACAAAGTTCTTTATACTAAAATTCTAAGAATTTCCCTCAAGTTTAATAATTTTAAACAAATTTAAAATTAAATTCAAATAAGGCAAAACACTTTTAACAAATAACCGTTATTTTTTGGCGCCCAATGTAGGGCCAGCTGCTTTGTATACACTTTGAAAAACTTTCTTTTTAGATTTTCCCAATTTGTTTACAGTTTTTAGTACCCTTCGAAAACTCCTTCGTGGTAAATTTTCAGATTTTTTTGATGGCTCGTTCAAAAGATATCAAATTTTTAAAAATTGGTAGTTTGTTCCTTTACTCAAACTTCATTTAATCATAACTTCTTCAATAATGGTCCAAATTTATTTTTTTTTTTTTTAAATTTTTGTTTTTTACGTACTTTCTAAAAAAAAATCCCAAAAAATTCTTAAAAGCGCTCTAGTATGTGATTTTTAAGTTTTAAAATTTAAATCTCATTTTTGAAAATGTTTGTACTCTTCGACTTTTTGGAAATTTTTTTGTGTAAAGCTTCTATCATTTCTACAAATTTTTTGCCCAGGAAGATCGTGGGATAACGATTATTACTATTTTTTAAAATTTTTTGAAGAAATTTTATTGTAATTTTCCAATATTAAAATCATTTTTACTGCTCCAATGGTGCGTCATAGAGGGGTCCTTTATAAGACCGACCCCCATTAATTTTTACGTCTTAACATTTCTTTGGAACAAACTAATACCCTATCTCCAATTTCTAATGGGGCTCCCACGACATTTTTTAAAATTTGCTCCAACCGCTCTAACTGCCCTAATAGTGCCCTTAGAGCAACAAAATGTATGACCGACCCACAATATTTAACTGTTAGGGCAGTCCCCATACAATTTTTTTTATTTTTTGTAAATTTGTTTTATTTAATCAGCTTCTACCGGTCCAATGGTGCGTCCGAGAGGGGTCGTTAGTGAGACCGACCCCCATTTATTTTTACCCTACAACATTTTTTCAAAAAATACCTACGCCCTATCTCCACTCCCTAAGTAGGCTCCCATACAAAATTACATTTTTATAAAATTTGCTCCAACTGTTATTTGTATGGAAGCCTAGTTAGGGAGTGGAGATAGGCCGTAGGTATGTTTTAAAAAAATGTTTTAGGGTAAAAATAAATGGGCGTCGGTCTCATTAATGACCCCTCTCGGACGCACCATTGGACCGGTAGAAGCCGATTAAATAAAACAAATTTACAAAAAATAAAAAAAAAATTGTATGGGAACCGCCTTAAAAGTTAAAGATAAAGGGTAGGTGTATTCAGAAAAAATGTTTGGACTAAAAAAATATTGTGGGTCGGTCATACATTTTGTTGCTCTAAGAGCACTATTAGGGCAGTTAGAGCGGTTGGGACAAATTATAAAAAATGTCGTTTTGTGTGGGAGCCCCCTTAGAAAGTGGAGATAGGGTATTAATTTGTTCCAAAGAAATGTTAAGACGTAAAAAATAATACGGGTCGGTCTATTAAATGACCCCTCTATGACGCACCATTGGAGCAGTATAAATCATTTTAAGATTGGAAAATTACAATAAATTTTTTTCAAAAAATTTTAAAAAATAGTAATAATCGTTATCCCATGATCTTCCTGGGCAAAAAATTTGTAGAATTGATAGAAGTTTTACACAAAAAAATTTTAAAAAAATCGAAGAGTACGAACATTTTCAAAAATGAGATTTAAATTTTAAAACTTAAAAATCGCATACTAAGCGCTTTTAAGAATTTTTTTGGGATTTTTTTTGTAAAAAGTACGTAAAAAAATTGAAATTTGGACCATTACTGAAGAAGTTATGAGTAAAAGAAGTTTGAGTTAAGGAATAAACTACCAATTTAAAAAAAATCGACATCTTTTGAACGGGTCATCAAAAAATCTAAAAATTTACCACGAAGGAATTTTCTAAGGGTACTAAAAACTGTAAGCAAATTGGGAATATCTAAAAAAAAAAATTTTCAAACTGTCCGATTTGACATGGAATGCCCCATATACATAAAGGGGTTCCCAGACCGATATTCGATGCGTTACACACGGAATGACAAAGTGAGTATACCCCCATACTGTGGTTGGAGGGTATAAAAAACCCAGTGAAATATTCAACTGAATCTCATAAATTTTGTTCCCCTGATTCCAAATGTGCTATTAAAATTTTTCTAGCACGTACTATTTTTGAGATTTTCGGTGTTAAAAAGAAAAAGAACAATAATTTAGCACTTTTGGGGGTCCACTGTTACAGATTCTTACGATGGGTCCAAAAAATAGGACTTGATTTCATATAAAATGGATCTCCTGCTTCCAAAACAGCAATCCAAATCTTTTCGCGTTCGAGACATTCGCGTGAAAAATATTTTCAAACGCGAATATCTCGAAAACGGAACATGCTAGAAAAATTTGGATTGTAGTTTTGGAATCAGGTGGTCTATTATTTATGAAATCAAATCCAATTCTGTGGAAGAATTTCACAAAACCTAAACTGGCTTAAAGAGGAATGTGCCCTTGATTGAAGCATGAGTTTTAGTCGAATCGTCTCGTTGTGCGAAATTCGCCATTTTTTATGGAATTGATAACTCCAAAAAATCTTGTTTTCATGGGTTAAACGTTCAAATACAAAAACCTAAATATATTTAAACCAACAGAGAGATGGCAAAACAGAAAAAATTAAAAACAACACGAATATTGAATCCCAAAAGAAACAAGAACAACAACAAAAATAATAAAAGAATTTATGCTTAAAAAAAAAAATTATCTTAGTTTTGAAGGAATAAAAAAAATACATACAAAAAGCGAAAAAAAAAATTGAAACGAAAACATGTTATTTAAACCAGCAATATGCACTAATAGAGTGGCCATAGGTTTTACAAATTTTATAAAGGAACATAGACAAAAACGTTTTTTTAAATTTAGCAAAAAGAAATAAGCTTTTCCAAAGCTTTTAAATAATTTTTGAGGTGTTGGTACTCTAACTAACAATTTTTATTTATATTTTTGAAAGCTCGTTAGTAGGAAAAACAGATTTTTTGTCTATAAATTCTAAATACTTAAAAAATATCTTACTTGGAAGCATTACAAGCTAAGAAGAAAAAAAGCATGTAATGAGTAAAAGTGTCATTAAAGCTTTAGAGCAGAGCTTTTCACAGAATATCACCATATTAAAATCATGACTTCGGTAATGAAAAGATTTTGATTTAATTTGCCGCTTTCAACAAATGACCGTTAAAGTGAAAGTCTTATTAAAGCTTTAAAACAGAGCTTTTCAGAAAAATATTGCCATTTTAAAATCATGTCTTGAAAGCTCATTAGAAAAAGTTTAATCGATAAGCTCTAAGTACTTACAAAATGTCTTACTAGGAAGCATTACAGGCTAAGAGGAAATCAGTAAGTGTCATTAAAGCTTTACATCAGAGCTTTTCAGAAAAATATTGGCATTTTAAAATCATGTCTTCGGTAATAGGAATATTTAGATTTAATAAGCCGCTTTTAACAAACTTTTTTTCTTTTAAAAAAAAATAATTATTAAATTTTTTTCAAAACCTCAAAATTTGTTATTCTCACCTGGTCCCCTAAAATCTTAAAAACAACTTTTTATATATTAAACAAAAAAAAAACATCTTAACATGTTGAGCGCAGCAACAACAGCAGAAGACAAAAAAAAACTAAACATACAAAAAGATGTTGCTGTCGCAACAACAGCAACAACAAATATACTACAACAACTTTAGCAGCAACATGAACAACAAAATATGTTTGTATGCTAAAATAACAACAACATCTTTTTTTAAAAAAAGGAGCATAAATACATGTGACAAGATAAAAAAATTAAATTAACTAAAACAAATAAATATTTTAAGCAAATAGAAAGAAAATACCATCGACTAAAAAAAATACCAAAATTGCATTTAAATTTAAAAAAAAATATTTAAACAATTTTTATTGAAATTTTTGCCTGAGAGTTTAAAGACAAACAATACTTTTTTAGGACTTTTGAAAGTTTTAAGTATGTCAAATTGTTGTTGATCTTATAAGATAAACTTGTATTATGCATAATATGCATTGCATATAATATAAAATATGCACATATTTGTATAATAAACTAACAGCAAACAAATAAAATTAAGATAATAAATATTTTTAGCAGAATACACAAAAATTGCAATCACTAATAAATGCAGCTGGTTACAATTGCAAATATTTCAACCTCATGATTGAGGTTGTCGCAACAGATCATTTGGTTCTCATCACACCTTTATAGAGGGTGGTCACAACGGAATTAATTGTGTGACAATCGCAATTTGCTTGTGACAACTGAAAGACCAGTTGCAACAACCTCAAAAATTAGGTTGGCATCTTTTCGGTTAAAAGAGCAATGTTTAAGCTTTACCCTTGAGTTATCTTGAAGTCACCAACACATCGCACTATAGGGAATTTATAAGGAATTGTTGGCCAAAAGTCCATTTTTGATGTGTTAAAAAAAATTTTTTTCGGATGTCATTATACAGTAAACTATATAAAAGTAAGCTATCACACATATTTTTGTACACCAAACTCTTTTACCGCTAGTACGGAGGCGTCAAAAACAAAATTTAATTTTTTATTATTTTTTTTTTAATTTTGGAGAACATAACTTATTACAAAATTATAGTACTTAAAATCCTGTATTAAAATCATTTGAAATTAATTTCAATTATCAATAGAGCAAATAAATATATTTTGTACAAAGTGCAGGTTTAAAATGTTGATTTATGTATTTTTTTAATTTTTCTATTTAATTAATTTTTTTCTTTTTTAAACTAAATATATTTGTGGACTGCTACTTTTTTTGCATATAATTGCATACTCCCATATCTCTATGAGGTACTGGGAAACTCTTTGTGAGTAAGATGTATTCATCCGCTAAGCCATGCGGCTCCATGGGGAAAAGATATTTAGTGATGTCCGTCCGACCGTCTGTCGGTCTGACTGTCTGGGGAATACACGATGCTGTCCAAACCAAAAGAGCTAGCCGCATGATGTTTGGCACGAATATGTCTTATAGTCTTACGATGTTCAAGTTCGTAAATGGGCAAAATTGGAACTTGTAAAAAAAAGCTCCACCTTAAATAACTTAGTCTAGCTACGCAAAATCCCATATTTTACATTTTTTTTGTACATTTGCTTAAAAATTAAAAAAAAAAATACGCTACAAAAAGTTCAAAGCCCTGCACTTGGACCAAAGGCACTAGAAAAATTATTTTTTTGCCCGCCCCCTTTTGTGGGCGTGGATGTAAAAATTATTGACAAAATTATATTACAAAATTGCATTAAAAACACGATTTATTAGGCCAGATCATGCCAATTTTTTATACAGAGCCTTAAGACTTACCGCCAAATAAACTTGCCAAATTTTAAGGCAATATCCCAACTTTTAGAGTTTTGGCCAGAAAATACCAGAAAATTCCCTATAGTGCATCGGCTTAATCAGCTATAAGTCTTGAAAAATGTCTAAAACCGCAATTTGTTTAAACTTTGAACTCAATTTTTTCAACAACCTTTTGTGATTGAAAAGTTTGGAGACTGACTGGATTTGTGACCAGGAGAACTATCGGGTCCTTTCGTATCAGTTTTTTTTTTTCAGTATTAATAACGGAAAAAATCAGTATTGTGAAAAAATACATCATTGAAAGCCAATTGGTGCTCCAACGGTTAAAGAGCCAATTGGTGCTCCAACAAATGTGTTATGCATCTTCAGGGGCAGTATTCTAGTTTTCACGAACCCGATCATCCCCTATGAGTTGTCAAAATTGCTTAAAATATCGTTTTTAGAGTGGTGTAGGGTATAATGAGTTTGTGCTGATGTTTGTAACTACCCGAAATATTGGTTCTAGACCTACCTTCAAGTATACCGATCGACTCAGAATGACCTTTTGAGTCGATTTAGCGATGTCCGTCCGTCTGTCCATCTATCGGTTTAAGCACGATACAGGTCGCGATTTTCAATCAATTAACTTGAAATTTAAAACTTAGGCATCTTTTGGCCCAAGAACGAAGCCTATTGAAATTGGAGAAAATCGGTCCATGTTAAGACATAGCCCCATACAAACGCCCCTTTGAATTCGGCTTAAATGACTCTAATAACCGTATTATAATAGATATCGCTTTGAAATTTAGCAAGTAATCAAATTTTGTATGCACGAATCTTCATTGCATGTTTCAAAGGAATCGGGTCAGTCCTTCTGGTAGTCCCAATACAAACCACCCTACCGATATTCATATAAATCCCTCAAAATTCATGAAAATGGAAATCTTTGATAAAAATTTTATTTTTAGGTGTTAAACGTGTACTTTAGTAACCAAATCAAATCGGAATATAATTGTACCATTTTTGGACTTAGTCCCCCACATAAAAATTTCGACCGATATTCAGTTAAATCGGTCTATTGACTAAAAAATAAACCAATTTCACTAAAATTTGATCTGTGTGTCTTTTCTACACTAAATAAAGATCTAACAAAAGACAGATTCAATCGGTCTATGTTTGAACTTGGGACCTATTTTCCGGAAAACACTGGTGTAGGGTATCATATGGTCGGTCTTGACCAGCGTTGCCAGAATTGGAAAACAAAAAAAGCTAGATTATTTCAAAAAACCCGATAAAAAAAAGCTAAAAAATTTAAAAAAAAAGCTAAAAAATAAAGCTAAACTTTTTTTAATTGATTTAAATTCAGTGTTGCCATTTCCAAAATGAAGAAAAGCGCCAAAATTTCGGAAAAAAGGGTAAAAATGGGTAAAAATTTACAAAAAAATGGGTAAAAAAGCGCCAAGAGGAAAAAGTCAAAATTTAAAAATTTATTTTGAAAATGTACTTTTTCACTACGAAAAGAACATTAAAAAAAGGGTAAAAAGGGGTAAAACTGACACATAAAAAGGGTAAAAAGCGCCACAAACATAAAATTAAAAAAATATATATGATTTTTGTTCGTAAATTTACTAAATTTTTTTAGACAAAACTAAAATGAAAATTGCAATTCAAATTACGAAAATAATATTAAGATAACAATTAACACAAAATTTTAAATAAAAATATTTGTCTTTATAGAAAAATAAACAATTTTGAAATAAATCTGTTCCATTGTCGCACTCATCACGCCACAAAATACTTTTTTTTTATAAAATACCTCTTTTGTGAATGATATTTGATAGCCTTGATTTCAAAAAATTTGACTGTAAACACTTGAAGGCAGTTCATAATTTTGCCAGCAAATTTCAGAATTGTTTCAATAAACAACAGATCAGAAAAACGTACAAAAACTTCAGTAAATATTTTCTGAAAGACCTTGACATAAAAATAATCAACAAAAAGAAATAATAACAATATCACAAAGTTTTTATAAAAAGCACCAAAAGCGTCACGAAAAAATAAAAAAGCGCCATGAATACCCGTTTTTTTAAAAAAGGGTATTCGAAAAAAACTCCGGGTAAAAAGACAAAAAAAGCACCATAAAATACCCGAAAAGCGTCAAAATGGCAACACTGTTTAAATTAGCTTTTCATCGATTGTACAATTGAATTGCAAAAAAAGGGATCTGTTATTTCTTCTATAGCATATTTGGGACTAAAATAATGCTTTTTAATGAACAAAATATTAAAATATTACAAATCTTCATAAATTTCAAAAAAAAAAATTATGTTTCCGAAAATTTCGAATGTAGGTACATATAAATAAGGATTAAAAATAATAGAATCAAGAAAATCTTAAACGTTAACAAATTCAAATTGCATTTGAAAAATTTCAAAACGTTGTGTATAAATTTCCAAATAAGTCAAAGAAATTTTCAAATACAATTTAGATTTTTTTTATTTTTTCAATTGCATTTCAGAATGTATTTCAAATTGTTTGAATTTTGATATTTTCAAATTAGAAATTTGGAAAAAATTGGAAGTGGAAAATTTTTTTAATAATTTCTGAATATTTAGAAAAACAGTTTATAAACACATCAACACTTTCTCAACAATTTTTAAAAAAATACAAACAATATTAAAAAAATTTACGAATACATTTCAGAAATCTTCATTTATATTTTAAAAATTTTTAATAAATAAGAATGCTTTTATTTCGAGCTCGAACCAAGTATTGAAAATAAATTTTATTTTTATTCGCTGCCGATATATCGACACACTTTGAGTATCATCAGAGTATCGAAATATCGGCAACGAATAAAAATAATATTTATTTTCAATACTGGCCTCGAGCTCAAAATAAAAGCATTTTTAAATAGAAAGGTCGAATAAAAACAACTTTAATAAAACATTTCTAATTTTATTACACAAAATACTAAATATGTATGTTTTAGAAACTTCTTTATATGTTCCAAAAATTTCATTTTCTCAAATTTATATTTAAGAAATTTCTAAATACATTTGAAGAATTTTTATTAAAGTTTTAAAAATTTTCAACTACTTATAAGAGTTCTAAAAAAAAAAAAAATAATTAAAAAAAAAACTTCCTAAAACTTATTTAGACAAACTTTAAAATATAAATAGTTAGATGTTTCTGAAATATAATTGTGGTTTTGAACACAACTAGAAATTTTTCAAGTAAAAATTAATGTTTCTTCTCTTTTTACATTGATATTTAATGAAAAAAAGTTAAAAAAGTCAAAAAAAAAGCTAAAAACAAGCCAACAAATTTCCAAAAAAAAGCTAAAAAATCCGCTTAAAGCTAAATGCAAAATTTTCCCGCGAAAAATTTAAAAAAAGCTATATCTAGCGGGAAAAAGCTAAATTGGCAACGCTGGTCTTGAGTCAAGACTCTTGACCGACTATAACTTTCTTACTTGTTTTTTTTTTTTAATATGATCTCAATTTTCTTAAAAAAAAATCTGATGCGAAGGAAAAGTTTGGAGACAGGGTTTTTGACCATTTTTCAAGTGTATAAGGTCGGTTTGAGAAGTTTAATAATGTTATTAACTAATTTGACAACATCTATCGCAAGGGGAAGGTGTTTTCTAACATCTCCCACCAAAAAACACCCCTGAGAATTTTTTAATATTTTTTGTACATTTTGGAGTTTTAAAAAGATTCGTAGTTAACCCTCTCACTTGTTTTTACTTAAATAAATTATTTGAGAATCGAACCCAAGACCCCATCGCTCATAGGCAAGCACGCTTCCAACTAACATACAGGACCCTTTTTTGGTAAAAAATATTTTATATGTAGAAGTAGGAGTTTCAGTATTATTGTGAGATTTTTAAAAAAATCTTGACAACCACACACACATTCAAGATTGACATAAAAAATGTATTAACAACATACCTAAATGAGTATTCCTGTAATACTTAAATGCTGATAATGGCTTTTATCATCTAAATTTTTGCGCACACATATAACAAATACTCATACATAAACATAACCATATTAAAAATCCACTTATACATTCTTAAATCATACTTATCATAGTTAAGTATTAAGCCGGATGTAAAAAAGGGGGATTAGGATTTTTAACAAAATGGTGGAAGTGATTTTTTTTATTATTTGATGCAAGACTTTCAGTTTAAAATAAGAATTTTCTTAAAAAAACCAACACGATTTGATTTTTTGTTAACTTAAAAAATTCAATTAATTTTTTAATTATTGCAATTAAAAAATTAATTAATATTGGGAATTTAAAAAAAATGTTTTGAATAATTTTTTTATTTATTTTTAGATTTCTAGAGATAATGTATTGAAATTGATATGAGCCATGAGTAAAATGTCAAATAAAAATAATTTTCAATTAATTTTTTAATTATTGCAATAAAAAAAATAATTAATATAGCTAATTTATAAAGTAGTTATAGATTATTTTTTTTTAAACAACAAAGTTAATAAAGAATATTTTTAAAAATATATCTATTAATTATTATATTAATTAACTCAATTAAAAAATTAATTAAATATATTTTTACAATAACAAATGATATACTTCAATCCACCCTAATAAAAAAAAAGAAAAAGTATTTATGACTGCAATTTTTATATTTTCTTTTTTATTTTTTCAAATTAAATTGACGTCATTCATAATAATAAAATATCTCTCAAGTCCATCAAAATTAATTGCTTGCCAAACAAAATTTTTCCATATAACAATCATAAAACTCCTCTTCCTTTTTCCACAAAATCCCAACGATACGATGTTTGTACAAGTGTTTAACCAAAAGGTAGGACAAACAATATAAAGGAAATATTAAAGAACGAAAAAAAATAATAGAATACAAATTGTTCAAGTAAAAAATAAAAAAAAAATATATAATGCATATTAATATGAGTTCACGTATGTATAAATACAGTAAAGTGTGTTTGTAAAGGACATTCAGTAGAGGGAGATTTTTAGAAAAAGGATGGTGTTGGAAAATAATCTTTTACTCGAATTTTTTTAATTCTTAAATTTTTTGAGTCTTCAACCCTTTTCGTGTAAAAAAAAATATATCTGATCGGATTAGCTCATATCTGGTCTGATCAAATTATATATAATGTTATATGGCCAGTCCTGTCAGATCTCAAATTTGACTAAAAGAAAAACTTGTAACTTTTTTTGTTTGCTACCTCCTTATTGACAAAATTCCTAGCAATTTTAAAAGCGTTTTACCAATAATTTTGTAATTTTACAAGGTTTTTACCAAAAAAATTGTAAATTTACAAATTTTTAGACACGATAAAATTTACTAGGAGGTTTCGTAATTTTACTAGATTTTTTGCTACCTCCTATTTTACGAGAATTCCTAGTAATTTTACAAGCTTTTTACCAATAATTTTGTAATTTTGCAAGCTTTTTGGCAATAAAATGGTAAATTTACAGTTTTTTGGCGCAATTGAAATTACAAGGAATTCTTGTGAATTTACTAGATTTTTTTGTAAAATTATCTTGGAAATTTGTAAAATTACAAAAAAAAAAAATTGTAGAATTACAAAAAAATGTAAATTTCGATCCAAATTTGTTTGTTAAAAAACAAGGAAAACTGTCAAATATTGGTAAAATGGGATTACGAGACTTTTCCTAGTAATTTGACAAAGTTTTTTTTTTGTGTGTACACTCAAAATAACTACACTCAACAAAAAAAGGTAAAACGCATGGTAAAATGCCTTGTAATCACGTTCTACCAATATTTAACAGTTTTCCTTGTTTTGAAACAAAAAATCTTGTACTTTGCTCAAACGATAACTGCAATTTTATTGGTAATTTTACAAATTTATTTTCGTAATTGTATTCTACCATTTTGAAAGGTTATTTTACAAAAAAAACAGTAATTTTAAAACAAAGTTTTTATTACGAGGATTCTAGTTGATTTACAAATAAACTGTTATTGTACAAAAATTATGTTATAAAAGGATTTATGTTGTTTAACAAAAAAAAAAAAAAACATTTTTCTATTTTTTTAAAAAATTTTCCAAGTCCCGGACAAAAAAGTTGACAAAATTTTGATTTTTTCTTGTAAATTTACCAATTTTGTTATAATTTTTGTGGCTTTAAAATTATCACTACCAAAAATTGGTAAAATTTAAAATTTTTTTTTGGTAAATTAACAATTTTTTTTTTAATTTACAATTTTTTTTTATTTACTATTATTTTTTGTAAATTTACCATTTTGGTTTGTAAATTTACCATTTTTTTTTTAAATATTTACCATTTTTTCTTGTAAGTTTACCATTTTTTTATTTTTCCGGTTTTAAAACAATATTTTTACCAATAAAATTGGTTATTTTACCAATTTTTGGCGCATTCAAAATTACGAGGAAATACACGTAATTTTACGAGATGAGGATTTGAGTGTAGACTCTACACTGTAGAGTAAGATTTTTAGAAAAAGGATGGTGTTGGAAAATAATCTTTTACGCGGATTTTTAAATTTTTTTTGTAAATTTACAATTTTTTTGATGCGACAAATCTTACAAGTAGGTTTTGTGATTTTACTAGATTTTTTGCTATCTCCTATTTTACGAGAATTCCTAGTAAAAATTACGAACTTTTTTGTAATTTTACAAGATTTTTACCAAAAAAAATGTAAATTTACTACTTTTTTGGAGCAATAAAACAAACATGGAATTCTAGTGAATTTACTAGGTTTTTTTTGTAAAAAAACTTGGAAATTTGTAAAATTACAAAAAAAAAAAAATTGTAAAATTACAAAAAAATATGTAAATTTTGATCGAAAAACGTTTTAACATATGACATAGTCTATGCTTTCCGAACGGACATTCCTGGAACGTCTTAAAATCGATCATGGGTCAATAATATACTTTACCCCGACCGATATTTCGATGCATTACACACGTAATGACGAGGTGAGTATACCCCCCATAATTGTAAAATTACACATTTTTGGCGCACTAAAACTTACAATAAATTCTCGTAAATTTACTAGATTTTTTTAGTAAAAAAACCTTGGAAATTTGTAAAATTACAAAAAAAAAATTGTAAAATTACAAAAAATATGTAAATTTCGATCGAAAATTATTTGTTAAAAAACAAGGAAAACTGTCAAATATTGGTAAAATGGGATTACGAGACTTTTTCTAGTAATTTGACAAGGTTTGTTTTGAGTGCAAAATTGAAAATTGAAGTTCTGATCAGATGAAATTATATATTTATTAATAATTATTTTTTTTTCACGAAAACATTTAAAGACTCAAAAAGTTCAAAAATTTAATTTTGTTTTCCAAATCTGACCGATTTCAAAAAAGCTTCCTGTACTGAAAGTTCATTATATACATACATCACTGCATTTACCACCTATTCCAAATTTTTCTGTTTTTTTTTATTAAAGTCTACACAAAATTTTGTTGTTTTCTTTTTTCTAGACATAAACGTGCAATATATTTAAATATCTTAGTAGTGCCTGTCATATACTTGATGATATAAATATTGTGTTATTTGCATAAAATTCTAATTTAACTGCTGCCGCGCTACTATGTATATGCTGCTGCTACTTCTAGTAGTACCAGTAGTACACCTCGTCGTTGAGCCGCCACTTCCTCAACTTCTTTTTCCAACTTTAATGTCTACTGGTTTCTGCTTGGTTTTTTTGCCATTCTTATACTACAACTTCTATTATATTTTATTTTCTAGCAATTTTTTTTTCATTTTATTATTTTTCTATACATACTGGGTACAAAATTTAAGTTAAAGCTTCTGCAAATATTGTGTAGTTTTATTTGTACCTCCCGGCTAACTCCTTAACAGCCGAAAACAATTCATACAACCCAACCAGGCTTTCTTCCTTCCCCCCCCCTATACCATGTAAAATGCTTGGTGTATATATCTATACAACAACATTGATTTTTCTTTATTGTGCAATTAATTTTATTTTCCAAGAAATTTCTTTTTATTTTTCATCAAACACTTGGAGGAATTTAATTAGGGGCATTTAAAACTTTTGCAGAAGCTTTTAAGGTTTTTTGAGGAATTTTTGAAAGCTTGCAAAGCTTTAAAGCTATTTCTGTAGACAGTCTATGTTGGGATAGAATTTGGGATAGAATTTTTGTTTTTAATTATTTTAAAAATTACATTCAATACACAGTGCAACAATCAAAATCGGAATGGAATGAAACCAAAAGCAAATGAAAGTTAGCATTTTCCATAACTAAACCCTTAAGGATTTTCTTTAGTTCAGTGCTAGATTTTTTTTAGTGAATGATATTTTTTTATTATTATAATAATAATTACTTGAAAACTGTATAATGGCGTATACTTAATTTTGTAATTGCCGTTAAATAACGATCATACGCAACGGTGCACAGCGGTTTATTTTTAATAATTTGGGTATTTAGTAAGTAGGTACTAGGCCGATTGCAGCAAAATTCATACCGGTTATAGTTAACGTAATTTTGAGCTTAAGTTTGGACGCTGGACCCCACAAGTCTAATTAGGTCACCACCAGGAGCCCCTTAAGTTGGACATATTAAGTATACAAAAACTTTAATATCACCAACTTTAAATGTGTTAAAAAAAAATCTAGCACTGAACTAAAAAAAAACCTTAAGGGGGTTGTTATATAAAATGTGAACTTTAGTTTTGGTTTCATCCCATTCCGGGTAGAAAGTTAGATTTTGTATCGCTGGGTGTTTACCAGTATTTGTGAAAGATTTCGTAGATGGTATGAAACAGCTTTTATGAAGCTTTTTATTATTTTAATGAACTTTTTTTAATAAGTGTAGAAGGAAGTTTAAACACGTAAGTACTTTTACACTACATTAAATTTTAAAAAGATTGGTCACTCCTGTCAATAAAATTTGAAGAGAAAAAATTTTAATAAATGTACCAAATAAAAGGTCCTTTTATGTTTTAGTGTCACATTTTGCAATGTAGAGCTAATGTAAAAAAGTTTCACTTTTGCAAAACCTGGTCACTCCAATACCTAAAAAAGCTTTTGGCATGACACACTTTATTAGAAAATTTTAAAGCTTTTCATAGTTACAAGGTTAGAAATAATATACATCGGGTCACTTTAATAGCTTATTAAACGAAAATAATTTAAAAATCTTCCTTAAATTGTGATAAAACGTTCAAAAAATTTGTTAAATAATTAAATATTTCAAGAAGGCCTTCTAAGTTTGAGTATCACATTTTGCAATGTAGAGCTAATGTAAAAAAAGTTGCACTTTTGCAAAACCTGGTCACTCCAATAAATAAAAAACCTTTTTGAAAGACAAACTTAATTAGAAAATTTAAAAGCTTTTCAAAGTAACAAAGTTGAAAATAAGATACATCTGGTTACTTTATTGACTTATTGAACAAAACTACTTTAAAAATCAACCTAAATTTGTACGAAATATTTCAACAATTTCAAAATAATTGTAAAATAATAATTTTTTTTTTTAATCTACAAATTTTTTGATATTTTTTTTCGTTCTGAAAAAAAAAAGGCAGGCCTTATAATATTGCAAGAAGTTTTTGCTAGTCAACACCTTTCCTACACACAAAAAAAACTTGTAAAATGACAAGAAAAGTTTGTAACTTTTTTTTTGCCACCTGCTATTTGACAAGAATTCCTTGTTATTTTACAAGCTTTTTACAAATAATTTTACAATTTTATGAGCTTTTTACCAATTAAATTGTAAATTTACAATTTTTTTTGACGCGATAAAACTTACAAGGAGGTTTTGTAACTTTACTAGATTTTTTGCAACCTCCTATTTTAGGAGAATTCGTAGAAAAATTACGAGCTTTTTTGTAATTTTACAAGATTTTAACCAATAAAATTGTAAAATTACAATTTATTTGGTAAAACAAAGCTTACAAGAAATTCTCGTGAGTTTACTAGATTTTATTTGTAAAAACCTTGAAAATTAGTAAAATTTCAAGAAAAACTGTAAAATTACAAAAAAATTTAAATTTCGATCGAAAAAAACAAGGAAAACTGTAATTTGACAAGATTTTTTCCGTAATTTTACAAGTTTTTTTTATTGGGTGAATAAAACTATAGGGGTTTTTGAGTGCATTCGAATTGAACTGGCCTTAATTAAATCTTCCCAACTGTATTCATATATTGTAGTAGTTATATCTCGCCATGTTTCCCCTCCATGTAATCTCCTCCATCGTCTATTTGCTATAGCAGTTATTGTTGTTTTCTGGTAATACTACTGCTGCCTGTATTCTATGCCACTTCTTCTTCTGCTACAGGGTGATTCAACAACAGCATTCTTACTTCTTTTTGAAGTAAAAGCGTAAATAAATAATGCTTTCGTATTTTTTTTATATATTTTAACTAGCATTGTGTTGTTTAGAATTCGCCTTTAGAATTCTTGCAGCAAAATTGGAAAAAAATTTTTGTATGCCAACTTTTTTTCGATTTTTAACGTCCGCGCAAATTTTTATTCACCTAAGTAGGCCTAGAATATATTTTGAACAAGTTTGAGGCCAATCGGATTAAAATTACCTGTAGCGCCCGGCGATCAAAGTTTTTGATTTTTAAAACTGAAAAAAATTATAATGGTCTTTAAGATATCGCTATTCGAAATTTTCAGAAAATTACGGTTTCCCTACGCTCAAGAAATTAAAAAAAAAATCTTAAAATGTTTTCCCTTGACCCTTTTATAGAACTTGAGACAAACTTTCATTTAAACTTAATATGAGCCAAATCCGATAATTTTTACCCGTGGCGCCCTTTGATCAATGAATTGGTTTTTTTCAAAAATTTGAACCAAAAGTTTGGAATTTTAAAAAATTAACAAAGAAAAAATCGAATATCTTGCGATAAATTATATTTATTAGTTTTGGCATGCTTAATAAGAATGTCAAAAAGTTCTCGAATCGGTCGAATGACTTTCGAGATATAGCCATTACACCAATCGGCTTAAATTAACCCGTGGAGCCCACTTATCAAAGTTTTGAAGTTTGAATTTAAAAAATAAAATAATAATTAAAAATATGTCTTGCGATATTTATTAATAAATTAAAAATGCACTAAATACTGATATCAAAACATTTTGAAAATCGGTCAAATGGTTTTCGAGATATCGCTATTTGAAATTTTGAAAAAAGTTTAAAAAAATAAGAATTTTTTTATTGATCCTTTCCTACACTCAAAAAAAAAACTGGTAAAACGCCTGGTAAAATGCCTTGTAATCCCGTTCTACCAATATTTTACAATTTTCCTTGTTTTTTAACAAAAAATTCTGTACTTTTCTCAAACGAGAACTACAGTTTTATGGGTAATTTTACAAATTTATTTTCGTAATTGTATTCTACCATTTTGAAAGATTATTTAACAAAAAAACTGTAATTTTACAACAAAGTTTTTATTACGAGGATTCTAGTTAATTTACAAAAAAAAAACTGTTTTAACAAAAATTATTTTAAAAAAAAGTTGAAAAAATTTTGAAAAATTTATTATGAGGATTTTAGTTAATTTACAAAAAAAAGTTACATTTACAAAAACGATTTTATTACGATGATTTTGGTTGTTTAAAATTTTTTTGTAAATTTACCATTTTGGTTTGTAAATTTACCATTTTTAAACATATTTACCATTTTTTCTTGTAAGTTTACCATTTTTTTTACTTATCCGGTTTTAAAACAATATTTTTACCAATAAAATTGGTTATTTTACCAATTTTTGGCGCATTCAAAATCACGAGGAAGTCCTCGTAATTTTACGAGAATCTTACCTACCTCCTATTTTACGAGAGTAGCATCGTAAAATAAAGAGATTTGTTGGTAACTTTTTTTTTGAGTGTAGAGCTCGAGACAGACTTCAGCTTAAAGAGTAATTGAGCCAAAACAGATTATTTTAAACCGTGTAGCTTTTCGATTAAAGTTTTTAATTTTCCAAAAATTCAAAATGATTGGATTTGACTAAAATTAATTCAGTTCATTTCAAATTCTATGAAGGGTCAAGGAAGAACATTTTAGGAATTTTTTGTAGGAAAAAAGCTCCATTTTTTTGCAAATTTCAAAGAGCGATATCGCGAAAACCTTTTGCCCGATTTAAAATGTGTTGGTATTTGGGTTCAAAGTTATTATGTCCCCATAATGTGGTTGCAGGATGTTACAATCGGTAGCAATAGTTGCTTCACCCTGTTCTTCTTCATCATCATCTTCTTGCTACTTCCACTCCACGTATTTATTCTTATACAGCGTGTGCGCGCAATCAATTTTCTTCGTTTTTTCCAACGTAGTTTTTTGGTTTTTATACTTACACGGGAAGTATCCCAGCCTTTATGAACCGATTTGCCTGATACTCAAAATATATGTAAAAGAAATAATTTTAAAGTTGGGGTGCCTCGTCTTATCGGTTATATCAGTGTTTAAATATTTCGTTGCCACCTTACAATTGTTTCGTAAGGTGGACCCACTGAAAAATTTCGAAAAATCTTGAACGAACAGGAATATCGTCAAGAGCAAAAATACGTGTCGACTTTAATTTAATAAAGATTATTTTATATTAAAATGGATTTTATAAGAAATGGCTCAAAAATAAAAACCGATTTTCGCAATTTTTGCCTCTTTTTTTGAACTCTTTAATCCTCGATATGGCCGCTAAGCCAAGACACCCCAACCTTAAAATTTTCTCTTTTATATATATTTTAAGTTTCTGGAAAATCGGTTCCTAACGGTTGGGGTACTTCCCTTGTTAGTACAATATTTACTTAGCATTTTTTTTGTTCTTGTCTTGAGGTTTTTTTTTAAGGGAAAATGCTGGATTTTTTATTCTTGCCATTTTCTTTATTATTATTTTTTTTAATGGCTACACGTTAACATTATTTATATTTATGCGTTATTTTTTTTATAGTTTATTCATGCAAATTAGGAAAAAGTATACAAATTTTTAAATATACATTTAACAACATGTTTTAAAAATGTAAAAATTTGTTATTGAAACAAGGAATATTGATATAATAATGAATTTAAAATTTATTACTTAGCAAATATAAGAAAATTTATTAAATTTATATTAACGCCAACAAAAATAAATCGAGATTTTAGCAACACACTAAAAAAAAAACTTGTAAAATTACAAGAAAAAGTATGGAAATCCCATTTTAGCAATATTTGACAGTTTTCCTTGTTTTTTCCATTTTTTTTTTTTTTGTAATTTTACAATTTTTCTTGTAATTTCAGAAATTTCCAAGGTTTTTTACAAAAAAAGTCTAGTAAATTTACGAGAATTCCTTGTAAGTTTTATTTCGCCAAAAAAGTTGTAAATTTATAATTTTATTGGTAAAAATCTTGTAAAATTACAAAAAAGCTCATAATTTTTGCTAGGAATTTTCGTAAAATAGGTGGTAGCAAAAAATCTATTAAAATCACGAAACCTCCTTGTAAGTTTTATTGCGTCAAAAAAATTGTAAATTTACAATTTTATTGGTTAAAAGCTTGTAAAATAACAAAATTATTGGAAAAAAGCTTGTAAAATTACAAGGAATTGTTGTCAAATAGGAGGTAGCAAAAAAAAAAAGTTACAAACTTCTCCTGTCGCTTTACAAGTTTTTTTTAGTGCAGCTTTTGAATTAGGAAGTTCATTCTACGTGAAATCAAACTCCTTGGTAAATTTTCAGATTTTTTTGATGACCCGTTCAAAAGATATCGAATTTTTAAAAATTGGTAGTTTGTTCCTTTACTCAAACTTCTTTATACCCTCCACTCTAGTGATAGAGGGTATATATAAGTTTGTCATTCCGTTTGTAACACCTCGAAATATTGGTCTAGGACCCCATAAAGTATATATATTCATGATCCTCGATCGATTTTAAGACGATCTAGCGATGTCCGTCCGTCTGTTCGTCTGTCTGTTGAAAACACGCTAACTTTTGAAAGACTTTACGGAAGCTCCTGAAGTTTGGCATATATGTTGGGCATTTACCTGGTCAGGTTGGTATTGCAATCCAGCGAAATCGGTCCAGTGGTTCAAAAGTTATGAGCAAAAGACTGAATTTCGGCAAGGGTTTTTCGTGAATTTATGAGATAAAAAGCACTATAACTTTCGAAAAGCAATTCTGAAGATGCTGAAGCTTGGCATATATATTTGTCGTTCCTACAGCCTAGTTCGTATTGAATTTGACCCAAATCGGTCCAGTTATTCAAAGTTATTAGCAAAACCGTGAATTTCAGATTAGCTTCACCTTAAATTCGCGTGTTGAAAACCCGTTAAACCTGTTTTATAAACATTGGTAAGTCACAAAAAATATTTTACAACGTATTTTTGTCACTCAAAAATATTTTTATACCAAAACAAAAAAAAATACACTCGAAAAAAATTTTACACTCAAAAAAAATTTTACACTCAAAAAAAAATTAGTAAATTATTTTTTTTTTATTAGAAATAAAATATTTCTAATCAAAACTGTTATTGTTTTCACGTTAGAAAATTTGCTATCACTTAAAATGGGCATTGTGGAGGGTATTCATAGATTCGGCCAAGTCGAATTTAACTTTTCTACTTGTTTTCTCATTACTTCTTCAATATTGGTCCAAATTTAATTTTTTTTTTTCAAAATTTTCAAAATATTGTGGATCGGTCATACATTTTGTTGCTCTAAGGGCACCACTAGGGCAGTTAGAGCGGTTGGAGCAAATTTTAAAAAATGTCGTTTTGTGTGGGAGCCCCCTTAGAAATTGGAGATAGGATATTAGTTTGTTCCAAAGAAATGTAAAGACACAAAAATTAATGGTGGTCGGTCTTATAAATGACCCCTCTAAGACGCACCATTGGAGCAGTAGAAATGATTTTAAGATTGGAAAATTACAATAAATTTTTTTCAAAAAATTTAAAAAAATAGTAATAATCGTTATAGTATAATAGTAGAATCGATAGAAGTTTTACACAAAAAAATTTCAAAAAAATCGAAGAGTACAAACATTTTCAAAAATGAGATTTAAATTTTAAAACTTAAAAATCACATGCTAGAGCACTTTTAAGATTTTTTTAGATTTTTTTTTAAAACTACGTAAAAAACAAAAATTAAAAAAAAAATTGAAATTTGGACCATTATTGAGGAAGTTATGAGTAAAAGAAGTTTGAGTAAAGGAACAAACTACCAATTTTTAAAAATTTGATATCTTTTGAACGGGTCATCCAAAAAATCTGAAAATTTACCACGAAAGAGTTTTCGAAGGTACTAAAAACTGTAAACAAATTTGGAAAATCTAAAAAAAAAAATTTCAAAGTGTCCGATTTGACATGGAATGCCCCATATATATCATTGACCTATGATCGATTCTAAGACTTTTCTAGAATGTCTGTATGTCCGTCCGTCCGTCTGTATAAGACACGATGCAGTCCAAAATAAAACAGATAGACTCGGTTAAGTTTGGCAGGATATATCTTTTGGTCCTAGGCAGTTTAAGTTTATAAATGGGCAAAATCGGACCAGGGGGAAAATAGTTCCCCCTTGAAGAACTTAACTAACCTCTAAAAACGTTATATTTTCACAGTTTTTTTTTTTTGTATTTTTGTTAAGCAAATGAAACAATTTGATGTCAGAAAAAGTTCAAGGTCCTGCAATTTGACTTAGGAAACAAAAACAAATATTTTTTTTTACCGGCCCCCCCTTTTGTGGGCGTGGATATTAAAAACGGTTTTAAATAATGATAAAATTGTATTACTTAAGCTCAAAAAGCATAATAAATGAATTTTTAAACATTTACCGCATGGATTAATGTGTCCCCATATGACTCCTTCTGACCCCCCCCCACAAACAAAAAAACTACATTTTTTTTTAATTTTTGTTTTATATGTTGGAGGGTATTATAGATTCGGCACAGCCGAATTTAACACTCTCACTTGTGTTTTTTAATTTTTAACACCTAATATCTCAAAAACGGCAAGTGCTAAAAAAAATTGGATAGCAGATTTAGAATCAGGAGAGTAACAACTATAAGAATCAGTTGGATATTTCACTGGGAGGTATCCGTTGTCGAACAGTGTAATAATTTAGCAAAACCTCGAAAACAGGATTTTCTAGTTAACGATTTTTTAAGTTCTAAGTAAAGGTGTAGGACGTAAGCCTCCTTTAAAAATTTTCCCAGGTGTTGCAAATGAAATTTCATTATGTTTAAAGGAAATCGAATTATAAAATTCCTTAAAACTCTACGGAAATATATTTCTATAAAATTATCTTTTATGTTTTATGCAATACTTGTATAATTTGATTTATTATAATTTATCATATTTTCTTTTCGATTTTTTTTTTTAATAGCCATCATAATGATATATGATAGGCTGCATACACTTTTTCTTGCATTTTTTCATTTAATTTAATTTATGGAAAACATTTTATTGTACGACGATTACGAGAAAAAAAAACTAAACATAAAATAGGGCGTATATTTTTTTCCTGTTTTTTATAAGCGAAATAAAAAAATCGCAAATGAAGGAAAGAAATGGGCATATAAGAATTAAAATACAACGAGAGCGGTAGGTTAGATTTAATTTACATAAAAATTCTTTTTGTATTTAAGAACAAAAATTAAAAACATTTTGGAAAACTATCGTGATCTTACTAAAAGATTGTACAATTTTCTTCTTCTAATTCTTAATGAATTTGTATTAATATTTTTGTTTAAACATTAGCGATTTGTCATTTAAATTCTCTACCCTACTAGTAGTATAGGATTTTTATATTTGCTAAATAGTCTTGACAAAAAAATCTGACAAATTCCGGAACATGTGTCGACTAAGTCTTGCAAAAATTACCAACCCAGCAAAAAATAAACGAAGTGGTTCAAAAATAATGGTTTCACTACATACAAAGTAGCGATAGGTGCCGAACTTCATATTCCGTAGGAAATACTTTTAAAATCACTTCCAAAAATGCTACAAAATAACAATAAAAACATCTTTCACCAGTTCTTTATTTAAGGATTTTAAAGTACCTCTTTTATATGTTCTTAGCAATTAAATCAAATTAAATCAAATCACCACAGCATATGAACTTCTTTTTGAACTGAAACACTTACAAGGGAAGTCTCCCAAGTGTCACCCGCGGATCTTTATGGAATTGGTTTTATTTTGTAGATCAGAAAAAATAAAGGGACACGTATTTTTTAGCGGCCCAAATTTATATTTAGGGGGTAAAAAGAAGGGGGGAAGACCAGGCCATTTTTCAGTTTTTTTCGTTTATCTCCAATATTATGCAAAGAAACCTAGTCATGTTACATACCAAATGAAAGGTCTTTGAAAAACCTATCTACGTGTGCTAAGAGCGTGTCCAAACATGCACAACTTTTCGTCATATTGAGTAAAATACCAGAATTTTAGAACATTTTTGTTAATAATTCGAAAAATATTAACTTCTTTGGCCCGTTGTTAGCACCACGAGATAGGTATTTTTAATACCTTTAATCTGATAACACACATGCCTGTATTATTTTTGTCTAAATAGGCGTAAATCGTAAAAAACTGAAAAAGGTCAATTTCCCCCCATACAAATCGACCCCGCCTAAAAATGAGTTTGGGCCGCTAAAAAAATACGTGTCGAATTAATTTTCGTTCTTAACAACATATCCAAATTTCATGAAGATCGGAGGGTGACAGGGATTTAGGTTTTGCAAAAATGGTGACAAAATTTGGTAATGGCATTTTATTTCTCTTTATTTAAAGCTTAAAAAATCGAAAAGACAAAAATCGATTATTGATAAATTTTTTAAATTTCATACAAGCAATTTGAACTTTAACTGCCATTCGATATCTTATATCGAAAAAAGTTGGTTCTAAATTAAATAAATACATTTACGAACTAAAGCGGGTGTTTCTCCATCACATTATTAAAGATTGTTTAAGCTTTTTAGAAAAATTGCGGTTTTAGGCTTGTGGTAAGAACAAACTGGTGAATCGATTCGCCGTGAATTTTTATAGTTTTGTGTGATCTTTAAAATTCCTCCAATTTTAAGTCGAATGATATACGTTTGATTATCAATGAAATTTTTTTTTCTATCGCGTAAGGTTTTTAAGATATTCGCGTTTGAATATTGATATATTTGGGTCTCCTCAATAACGTATTCTTAAGTTGCTCGATTAGAATAGTACTCGATTTAGTAAAAATAAGACATTTTTATTACAAATCTGGTATCCAAAATTTTTCTATCGCGTACTGTTTTTGAAATATTGTTGTTTAAAAATCTAAACTCCACTGTTGAGCACTTATATTCTTTATAAATCACACTAACATTTTCAAACGCGAATATCTCAAAAACAGAACATGCTTGAAAAATTTGGATTGCAGTTTTGGAATCCGGGGGTCCATTTTATATGAAATCAAGTCCTATTTGGTGGAAGCAACGTAAGAATACGTAACAGTGGACCCCTAAAAGTGCTAAAATACTGTTTTTTTTTTTTACTTTTTAACAGCGAATATCTTAAAAACGGTACGTGCTATAAAAATTTGGACGGTAGATTTGGAAGCAGGAGACCAAAATCTATAAGGACCAGTTAGAAATTTCGCTGGGAGGTTTTTGCTGTCGGAAAACAAAAAAATACTCTTTCAATTTATCTTACAAAAAGAAGTGAAAAAATCACTTCTAATTTAGAAGTTCTAAATCACCAAATAAAAATGACATAATCACACCCAAAATGCCAAGAAATATGTACTTCTAAAGAAGTGATGAAATATTAACATCCGGATCACTACTTCAGAAGTTGTGATAAAAATGTTAATATATACATAATAAACACTAGTGATATATGTTATTCTGAAGTGTCAATCTTTCGCCACTGAAAAGTGGCGAAAAAAAGAACATACTTTGTGTGTCACGCCCATATTAAATTCATCAATGTTTCAGTTGAAGAAGAAGTACATCTGGTTCATAAGTTGTGGTGAATTTTGTAGTGAATTGTAAGCTCTTTTTTTGCTGGGAACATAAATAAATTTAAAACAGAAAAATAATTTTATTAAAAAATATATTATAGTTTCAATTTTGTAAAGGAAATAATGACCTCGAGATAGAATAAATGTATTTAAAATTTTTTAAAAATAATTTACAATAAAAGAATAATTAAAGCTTATGCTTTTATTTCAGATACATCACGAGTTTTAAAAATGCAGAATTCTTCCCCAAAATTTTTAAAACATCATAATTTCCCAAATTTCTCATTTCAAAAGTAAATATCTGATGAAGCCTTAACGCTTTCATTGTAGTTAAGCTTTAAATAGCAAAAATAAATACTAAAAGACATACAAACCAATAATAATACATAAAAATAATACAACGAAAATCCACCAGAGACAGAAATATTAAAAAAAAACGAACACAAAAAAAACAATATCAACATCGACAGGATAAACATAAAAACCCATAAATAATAATGTAAAATGATAAATTGCAAACTGCACATAATTATGCAATTAAAGTTCGACGTTGTTGCACGAAAGTCGACAGTATGACGTCGTCGTTTGCAAAATGTTGTTCTTATGCTGCAACAAAAAAATATTAAAAAAAAAATATTTTATGATGCAGTTTTTAAATTGTATGAGTGTCTTAAAGACTTCTTAAAGGCTTGATATTATATCGAGGGCGAATATTCAAAACTTGCTATCTGCATAATAATTTTTTTTTCAGAAGATTAAAAAGAACTATTATTTTTAGGCAATTCTAAGAGTTATTATTAATAATTTTAGTACAATATAATTAAAAACAAATCTTTTTGAAATAATAATTCATTTAAAAATTAATTTGATAAATTACAACTAATTCAGTAAACACATTTCTATCGCAAACTCTCTTTCGAAAAAATTGCAGTTAGCAAGTTTTTAATATTCGTCCTCGATATGTATTTTGCTAAAAGAATCATACAGTAAAATCTACCCTAAAAGGAAAGTCTAGTTCACTAAAATCAGTTGTGCTTTTGTTCAGAACAAGTAACCATTTTAAAGAGATTTTCTTGTTTTAAAACATTTGGAAGAACTCTAAACACAAAGTTATAGCCATGTTAAAAAAAAAAACTCCCATGAAATTATAAAAACATCTTTGTGTGTAAAACGAAAAAAACAGAAAAATGAATTTGTAATAAAAAAAATATTGTATTTTTAATGAATTTTGTTGTAAAAAAAAATGTTACTGGAAGTTTAATGTTTTTAAATGACTACAACAATAATAGTAATAATGACAACAACAGCAGCATCATCATCATCATCAATGTCAACAACAATTTAAAAATCAACAATATTTACAAAAAAAAAAAAAAAAAAAAATTGTAGCAGGGATAAGGGACTAACAACCAGTTGGTGAAAAATCTATTTTCTAATTTTTTCTTTAATTTTTTTTTTCTAGTTTTCTATAGAAAAGTTTCTTATCGATAGCCCGAGTAAAAATTTTTATATGATGCAATATATAATGATATATGACACAATATATATTAATACGCAATTTGATCCGAATAATGGTGGATGTTTTTGCATTAAAAAAGATCAACTTGTATAAAATATGATTTGATTTCATCCGAGTTTTGACCAGACATTGCCATATATTGTTGGATCTAATTAGATCTAATTGCATAAAAACATATAAAATCCTGGTGTTTTTTGGTTTGGGTTGAGTTACACCACAGGTCAACGATACATTCACCAAACATATAATTTTCAAAAACAAAAAAAATGTTTGGGTACGCTTCGAACCAGATAGGTGATATACATAACCCTAACAAGGAAATGTTTAGGAACATTTTAAAAAGTTTCTTATACTTTGCCTTAAAAACTTAGAAAATTGTTGGTTTAATGGAAACATATAGTGTTATATATGGAACAGAATAGGATATATATAATTTTATATTAAATTATACAGAAAAACAAATTTTGTATTGACCCTAATATAATTTTATATAATTATATCAACCGTACACCTTTTAATCCGAATCATGATTAAATTATATATTACTACATATGACTGCATTAAAAAAATTTAGAAAATATCTCAGGGATGTATAATCATATATAATTTATTATGTTTGTATCAAGTTATATATTGTTATATATGTTTATTTTTACTCGGGAGCTTATTTTCTACAGAAATGTTTGCTTATCGGTAGACCGATAAATAAATTTCTATAAAAAGAGTTTATCATCGATAAGCCGATAACTTATTTTCTAGAGAAACCCAATTTTCAATAGAAAGTATGTTATCGATAACCAATTTTGTATAGAAACTGTTGTTATCGATAAAAATTTTCTATAATAGAGATTCTATAGAAAAGTTTGTTATCGATACATTGAAACACAATTTTCTATAGAAAAGTTTGTTATCGATACATTGATAACTATTTTTTTTTTTAAACTATATTATCGATAACTTATTTTCTAAAGAAAAGTTCGTTATCGATAACTAATTTTTTATATAAAAGATTGTTATCGATATGCCAATAACTAATTTTCCATAGAAAAGTTTGCTATCGATAACTAATTTCTTATTAAAAACTATATTATCGATAATTAATTTTCTAAAGAAAAGTTCGTTATCTATACGCCAATAACTAATTTTCCAGAAAAGTTTGTTATCGATAAATCGATAACTAATTTTTTAATAAAAACTATATTATCGATAGCTAATTTTCTAAATAAAAGTTCGTTATCGATAACTATTTTTTTTATATAAAAGATTGGTATCGATACACCAATAACTAATTTTCTATAGAAAATTTTGTTATCGATACATCGATAACTACTTTTTATAGAAAGGTTTGCTATCGATAACTAATTTCCATTAGAAAAATTTGTTATCGATAACTAATTTTCTAAAGAAAAGTTTGTTGTCAATACATAAAACAATACATAAAGGAAAGATTGTTATCGATACATCGATAACTCATATTCTTAAGAAAAGTTTGTTATCGATACATCGATATCTAATTTTTCTTAGAAAATACCCAATTTTCTGTAAAAAAGTTTGCTGTCTATACATTGATAGCTAATTTGTTATCGATAAATATTTTTCTATAGAAAAGTCTGTAATGAGAGCATCGATAACTTTTTTATAGACAAGGTAGTTATCGATACATCTATAACTAATTTTTTTTTAAGTTTGTTATTGGTAACTGATTTTTTTAAGAAAAGTTTGTTATCGATACATCGATAACTTAATATCAATAGAAACATTTGTTATCGATAATTAATTTTCTATAGAAGAGGTTTTATAGATAAATAATTTTCTATTGAAAAGTTTTTTGTTGATACATCGAAATTTTTTTTTTAAAGAAATGTTTGCTATCGATAACTAATTTACTAGAAAAGTTTGTTATCGATATAATGATACCCAATTTTTTATAAAAAAGTTGGTTAGTAAGACATCGATAATTTGTTTTCTTTTGAAAAGTTTGTTGTCGGTAACTAATTTTCTACAGAAAAGTTTGTTATCGATACATTGTTAACTAATTGAAAAATTTTTTGGGCAAATTTTTTGTATAGAAAAGTTTGTTATCGATAACTAATTATTTATAGAAAACTTTGTTATCCATTCATCCATTACGAAAATTTTATAAACAAATTTGTTATTGATAGCTAATTTTCTATCTATGCGGCCCTATGCTCCTTGCAGGAGTAAAAGGAACAAATATATAATTTTCTATCTATAAAAAATAAGTTATCGATGACAAACTTTTCCATATAAAAAAGTTATCGATGACAAACTTTTCCACATAAAAAAGTTATCGATGACAAACTTTTCCATATAAAAAAGTTATCGATGACAAACTTTTCATGTTTAATATCAATACATCCATAACAAATTTTGTTAGAAAAATTTGGTTATCGATACTTTAATCACTAACTTTTTATAGAAAAGTTTGTTATCGATAAATCGATAAAATCGATTAAAAGAGTTTTTTCGATAACTTATTTTTCTAAAAAAGATTGTTATTAATACATCCACAAAAAATCTCTGAATCAATATATCGATAATTAATTTTCTATAAAAATGATTGTTATCGATACATCTATCACTAAATGTAAGTTACCGATGCATCGATAACTAATTTTCTATAGAAAAATTTCTTATTGATAAGAAATTTTCTATGGAAAAGATTGTAATCGATAACTCCATAACTAATTTTCTATAGAAAAGTTTTTTATCGATAACTGATTTTCTGTAGAAATATTTGTTATCAATAACAAAAGTTTTATAAAAGAATTTTGCTATCGATAACATTTTTTCGATAGAAGCGTTTCTTATCGATATATTAATAACAATTTTCTATAGAAAAGTTTGTTATCGATAACTTATTTTGCTATCGATAATTTTTTTTTAAACAAATTGTTATCGATACATCGGTAACTTGTTTTCCCAAATATATTTTCCAAGAGAACTAATTTTCCTTTGAAAAAATTGTTATTGATGTGTCGATAGCTAATTTTCTTTAAAAAAGTTTGTTATCGTTAAAAAATTTTCTATAAAAATGTATTCTAACGATACATCGATAACTAACTTTCTATAGAAAAGTTTGTTATCGATACACCGATAATTTATTTTTTTCTAAAAAAATTGTTATCTATAGCTAATTTTCTTTAAAAATATTTGTTATCGATAACTAATTTTCTATAGAAAAGTTTTCTATCTATTTTATTTATTTTAAAATATAGTTTGATCACATGATCAATAACTTTTATTTATTCTTTCTATTTATTTACAACTCATTTTTAATAAATTCAACCTAACCGAGAACTGGTAACAATGACCGTCGTCTCGTTGTAGCGAAAAAACCAAGGGTTCTGGTGGGAATCGAACCCACGACCCCCACGTTGAAAGGCTAGCACGCTACCAGCTAGCCTACGGGGACCCCCTTTTCTATCTATTCATCGATAACTAACCTTCTTTAGAAAAGTTTGGTATCGATAACTAATTTTAGATATAACGATAACAAACTTTTCTTAAGAAATAAGTTTTCGATATTGCGATAGCAAACTTTTCTTAAGATAAGTTTGTTATCGTTATTTCGATAACCAGTTTTCTTTAGAAAAGTTTGTTATCGTTATATCAAAAATTAGTTATCGATACCAAAATTTTTTGAAAAATTATTATTTAGGGAAAATTACTTATCGATACTATCGAAATTTCAATCAAACTTCCCTATAGAAAATTAAAGAAAATAAGTTGTCGATATCTCGATAACAAACTTTTCTATAGAAAGTTAGTTATCGATGTATCGATAACAATCTGTATCGGTAACAATCTTTATCGATAATCAGTTTTCTTTAGAAAGGTTTCGATAACTAATTTTCTTTTGAATAATTTATTATCAATATATTGATAACTAGCTTTATCGTTAATTAATTTTCTTTAGAAAAGTTTGTTATTTAGATTTGATTTAGAAAAGTTGGAAATGCTTGTTATCGATAACTAGTTTTCTTTAGAATATTTTGTTATTGATAATTTATTTTTTATCGCTAACTAATTTCTTTAAGAAAAGTTTTTTTATCGATTTTTTTTATTTTAAATTTCCTCTTAATTTCCATTTAAGCTCCTTTTTCACTTTACCCACATACCGCTTCACGTGTGTTTAAGAATTTATTTTGCAAATATATGCGAAATTTATGCGCATATCCTTTTTGGTTTATTGTATTATTGTTTGTTTTTATGTTTTCGCTGTGACGCATCACCAGCATCAACAGCAGCATCATCAGCAACATCATCAGCATGTTTTGTAATTTTAAAAATTTTCTTGTTGATTTTTAATTCTTTTGTTAAACATTTTATTTGGTTTTTATTATTAAAGTTATGCAAATTTTTTTGTGAATATTAAATTTGCTGAGATATTTTTTTTTTAATTGAAATTACGTTTTATAATTAAAGAAATTATTTTAAAAATTCATCAGTAATATTTTTATCACCAAAGCCTTTATGACACCTGATGTTATTGAGACTTTTCAAATAACATTATTACAGGGTTTCCACAAAATTTTTTAAAAATATTTAGCAGATGGGATTAAAAAAGAAAGTATAAAATGGATACAGATACGGAACACAATTTGGCGATCCTGCATTAAATGCACTAACATATGGCGATCCTGCTTAACATATATATTTATCATTCTTAAATCGTTAAAATATCTATAGTTTATAAAAAAATTATAAAAATTTATTTTTGTAAGTTTTTTTTGTTTTAAACTTATTTTACGACACATACGAAAAAACTTTATATGCAATGATATTGCAAAACTTTGTATACATTTATATATATTTGCCCATAAACTATGAATATAATGAAATATGCATGTATGTTTCTCATGTATTTTATTATAAATTATTTTATATGTGTGTGTGTATGTATTTTATATATAAATTATTAAATTTAATTTTCTGCATTTACTCGGCTGCCCATATTCATTTTACCACAAAATAAACACTCACACACACATATACATATTTATTCCACATACACTACATCAACATTTGCCAACGCAACGACTATATATATATATATTATAAAAATACCTTGCAATATACTCACACCAACCCAAAACTCTCCCACTTTTCAAAATAAATTATTATACACTAAAAAAAAAGGTTTTTTAGTAAAAACGGATTTCAAAAGTTTTTCATATTTGAACTAGAGATAAATTTAGTTCATTGTTAAAGGAACTAGTTTCATAAAAAGTATATACTCTGGTTACAATGTCATTTAGTTGGAGTAGTTTAGTTCTTTATACTTATTTTTAGTTCAAATCAACTAAACAACTAGTTTAAGTAAACGCTACTAACTTAAAGAAACTAAACTCTAAAAAAATTTCTTTAGTAAAAAAGGATTTCCAATTTTTTCAGATTTTAACTAGAGATACATTTAGTTCATTATAAAAGGAACTCGTTAGTTTCCTAAAATGTTTTTATTCTTACAATACAATTTAGTTTCTGTAATTTAATTCCTTATATTCATTTTTGTTCAAATCAACTAACCAACTAGCTCAATTAAACGCTATTATATTATACGTATTAAAAAGCACTAAAAAATTATATAGTTTAAAATTTAACTAACAGTTTAAAAATTTAACTATAAACTAGCTAATTAAACCACACATGCGAACTAGTTAAAATAGTTCTTATTTTAACTAGTTCGCACAAGCAAACTTTACCAAATAGAGTTCTTAACAAAATGAACTAAAATTTTGCATAAAACACATTTCGATTATTGTTTGCCAAAACACTTAGTTTTATTATCATATAATCCGGCCTTAATTATGAAAAGTAGCATTTTATGGAACTAGTTCATGTAAGCATACAAAACTAGTAAAAGCGTTTAACAAAATGAACTAAAATTTTTCATAGTTCATGTTTTGTTCCTTGTGCTCAATTATTTGTTTTACAATCAACTTAACTATCATGTGTTAAATAAACTTCTAATACCATTTTTTTTCGTTTGTTAGTTCTTTAAGTTGAATTATTTTCTCCTGCTTTTTCTTTGCGTGTATTTAATGTATATTTTATCCTTTCCTCTACCAACGCTATACAAGTAGTGCTCAAATTATTTATGTGTATGCGTGTGTATATGTATGTATTATAGCCTTGCTGTTTTTGTTAATTCAAACTGAAATTGCCATTAGGGTGGCCAAAGATTCAGAAACTCCAAGTTAAAATCCGAAATCGCCAACTTAAATTCAGAAATGGCCATTCAAAATTCTGAAAGGCTCTATTGAATTTATAAAATTTTATTTGATATCAGAAATTTTTCTAAATTTCTGAAAAGAATTTAAAAATTTTTTAAAGCTCATTTTCAAAAAAGCACAATTTAAATTCACAAAAGCTTTTTGAAAATTCTGAAAAGACCAAACGATATTCAGAATAGCACAATTAAAACTTTTAAAACAAGTAAAAAAGTTTAAATCGACCTTGCCGAATGTATTAATACCCTCCACAATGCAAAAAAAGTTTTTTTGCAAAAAAAAAAAAAACCGCGAAAAAAATTTTTTTGTGAAAAAAAAATTTACCGAAAAATATTTTTTTTTTTTGTAAAAATATATGTTTGTACTTGTTTAAATACAATTTGGTGATCAATTCTGTTCACATGTGTCAACCAGTAGCCGAATTAAAGCATTTTGTATTTTTAGGTTATGTTGAACGTACCAAAATTTTCAATGTGTCCTTAAATTTTCTTTCATAACTTTTGAACCGCTAAACCGATTTCGCTCAAATGCAATACCAAACTGCCAAGGGCAACAACAAGTAAACATGCTGCGTCTTAGTCATATCTGGTTATAACTTCGGCCTTGATCACCATTTCCACAGACGGACAGACAGACAGACATCGCTAGAATATCTTAAAATCGAAAAGACCAATTGAAATACAGACCATTAAAATTTAAATTCAGAAAATCTTAATTGAAGTTCAGCAACTTACAATTGAAACTCAATAATACCAATTTTAATTCAGAAAAGTTTAATTGAATTTCCGAAAACTCCAGTTGAAATTCGGAAAAGCCCAATTGAAATTTAGAAAAGCTCATTTTTAAGAAAAAGAACAATTCACATCACATTTTTTAAAATTCTGGAAAGCTCAGTCGATATGTAGAAAAGCACAGGTAAAATTCAGAAAGTCCCAATTGTAATTCAAAAAGTCCCAATTAATTTATAGAAAAAATTGATATGGAGTTATGTATTGATTCATAATTTCCATCTTATAAATTATAACAATTCCCTATTTTTTTGACAAATTTGACAAAAAAAAAAGAAATTTCTTGACAACAAAAAAATTTTTTTTAGACAACAAAATTTTTTTTAGACAACAAAAAATTGTTTGACAACAAAATTTTTATTTTTTTTTGACAAATTTTTGTTTAAATGAAAACCAAATTGGAATTGAGAAAAGCTAAAGTGAAATTCAGAGAAGTAAAATTTTTTATCAGGATATTTTTAAATTAAATTAATATTTGGACAGCCCAATTTAAATTTGTAAATCTCTTAATAGTATTTTTCACACAAACTGTACAGTCACAGGATCGCCATTTTTAAAAGTTTCACAAAAAAGATATGTTATGCCACCCTTATGTAAATATATACACAAAAGTAGTATGATTGTGTGTGTGTTTGGAAAATAATAGCTTTTGCTTTTGTGTCTGGCAATTAATTTTAAATTTTCTTATTAAAAACATTATTTGAATTTTAAGTGCTTTAAATTTTTCATGTTTTTTTTTTTTAAGTTGTAATGAGTTTTCATTAATGTACATTTTCCTAATACATACACAAATGTGTGTGTACGTGTATATGGACATATAAAATACATGAATGTATTATATTTATATACAAGAAATCATTTAGAAATATAATCTCTCTTAGGTTAATAACCTTAAAAGTAATTATTTTTAATGCAAAGAATATTTCAAATATTAACATTAATGTATAGAAATTAATATTAAAAAACATTAAATACTAAAAGGATTCTTAGAAATCGTATAGAAGATATTTGTGAATTTGTTTTGAGAAAAGAAAATGACAAGAAATTACTTATAAGGAGATTACTTTCAGAAACAAAATAAAATTTTTCGTAGTATACTTACTAGGGAATCTTGTCGGAAAAGTATTTCTTAAAATTTTTCGTAGTAAACTTACTAGGGATTTGTGTCGAAAAAGTATTACTAATTTTTTAATGTATACTTTTAGGCAGAGATAAAAATCATGTTTTTATTTTAAAAAGCTTTAAACTTTTTTGTTTTCATTTTTTTGTAATCAAAAGAAAATGGGGTTATTATATCACTGATTGTAAGTCGAATGATTTTCGACCTTTTTTTGAGACATTTCCAAGAATGTCGAAAATTGTACATATTATAAAGTTTTCCTTTACTCCTGAAAGTATACACTCCTTTTTTTACACAAAACATTGCAAATCGTTTTTTTTTTCAGTTTTATCGTGAGGAAAATTACATAATTAATTTGATAAATAAAATATTGCAATTACTAGCAAATTTTGTCGTAGAATTAAAGCCAATTGTCAAGATAAGATTTTCAATATTATTTTTGAAGAGAGTTTGTTGTCAACTGTGAAATATATCAGGCGTGTTTTGAAAATTAAAAATTAATTTTCTGAAAATTTAAAAAAAAAAAATATATAATTTTTAAATTATTTGTAAAAAAAACCTAGCATTTTTGAAGCATACATTTAGGCAGAAATATTAATCATTTATTTTATTTTAAAAAGCTTTAAACTTTTTTAGTTTTTGCAATCAAAAGATAAGTAGTTTCTTATTCGAATGATTTTTAATACTTTTATAAACATTTCCAAGAATGAAGAAAGTTATACGTAATTAGGGTTTCTAATCGGGAAAAATTTCCCAGGAATTCCCGGAAAATATTTTTCTTAAAAACCCGGTATTTTGTCTTCGGGAAATTTCGGGAATTCGTCGCTAATTTTTTAATAAAAAAATATTTAATTTACACATTTAAAATCTTATCAATCTTAAATGATTTAATAAAAATGACATTAAAACTTTGAAAGAATTAAAATTTTTAAAGAAAAACTAGTGAGGTTATGCTTCAGCTTGCATATTATTTAGGCCTAATAATTATTTTTCTTTAATCGATTGCGTAACAAAATACGGAATCAAACTAAATTTCACTTCAAATGTTTGTTGCAAATTGGCAAAAGTTTTCTTAATCTAAAATTCCAATGATTTCTTCTTTACGAAATTTAGTATTTCATATTCAGAACAACAATCTTTATAGTGCTTAAACAAAAATATCGATATTTTAAAAAATATATAACAAACCTGGTTTTCAGCTTAAAATTTCATATATGAAGTAAAAGACTGATATCTATCGGCCGTGAAAAAAAAATATTTTGTAACGAACATTGGCCGCCGCACTGTGGTCAATATTTTGAGATAGCGGCCAAAACTCCTTTTGGTTTTTGTTCTCCGATTTTAAAGTTATTAGACTCATATGAAAGTAGACAGTAGTAAACCTCCGGAGCCAAAAAATTAGAACTCTATTTCAACTATTTCACTAAGAACAGGGTGGTCTAAAATGGGATTTTTCAGAATTTAGTAAATTTATGATATTTTTAGTCAATTTTTAAAGTTTAAATGATCATAACTTTTTTGTTTTTCGAGATTTTTGGACGAAATAAATTTTGTGTTGTTACTTAACTTATTTCCTATTACTGGTAAAAAAAAATAAAGCTCTACTGTTTTCAGAACAATTTAAATATTTTTTTTAAGAAAGGTCAAATTTATCGGAAATTTCCTACTTCATAGAGCTCAACTCCTGTGAGTCAAGCTGAGTCAAAACACAAATTTACTATTTTGTAGTCCTAACTCTCCCCTACATTCCTATATACACATGTCCATGCATCGGGACTGCACATTTTGAGCTACAGCAACTTTTCTGACCCAAGGTAAGATATTCGGTACAAATGCTCGTCACATTTTTTGAGAAGTTATTTGTATGTGAAAGTGACTATTATGCATATATTTTGATGAAATTTTGTACAAGAGTTCTTATTGACCCAAAAAAATAATTCTGTTGAAATTAGGAGAAGTTGGCCCATATTTGGACCTAGTCCACATAGAAGGGTGTATCAAAATTTTGACAAAAATGACAATAAAACTCTCAAATTATGTGGTATCTGGCAATTCATTTGGAAAAGGTAAAAATGATTTTATTGCCATCTAATATTACACAACTTAAATACTTAAAAATTGCAAAAAAAATTTAAAACCAATGGAAATAGCTGGTAAAACCAAGTACTTGTTATATTATGTTTATGTACTACACTCAAAAAAAAGAAGAAACTTAAACTTTGGAAAATTTTTCTTCAAAATAGTTTATAAATTTTCCCACAATTAAGTTAAAATTAACTAAAAGTTGGGAAATTTTCCTAACTTTTAGGAAAATATTTTAGTTCATGGACTGTTAAATAGGCCATAATTTTCCTTAAATAGAATTCCCCAATACGTGGAAGAAATTCTTACCGCCAAAAAAATTTTCCCTAAATAATTGAAAAAAAATCTTTATTTTTAAGACATATTTCTTAAAACAAAATTTAGTTAAAAAAATTTAGTTTTAGGACGTAATTTCCTACCAGGTAGTTCATCATATTTATCTTCTTTAATTTGAGGAAGTTTTTTCCACAAGTTTAGTAAATTTTTCATAACTTGAAATTGTTTTGTTGATTTTTTTTTTTATGCTTGCTTGTAGTTCACATTTCGTTTATTATTTGTAGTACATGAATACAAAAGGTTTGATCTTGTATAACAAGTAATAAATTTAATATTTACATTTTTTCTACACATGTATGTGTTAGAAAAAAACATTATATTTTAATCACAACAAAGACCTTGGCTTTGTCGTGTTTTCCCATAGTCTGGGAACAAACGTCAAGTACAAAGTTGTTGTTGTAATTTAACTAAAAAAACTAATTAAATTTATTACTTGTCTTTAAGAAACAAACCTTTCTTTATATTTCTAATAAAATATGTACCCAATGAGAATTATGTGTGTATTCTAGAGTTTTTCACGGGAATTCCCAGGACGGGAATTCCCGTAAATTTTCGATCCCGAAATCCCGGGAAATAGAGCGGGAATTCCCGGGAATTTAAGTTTCTTTGAAATTGTTGATTTTTCGACTTCTATTGATTACTTAGTATGTGATTTTTTGGAGATTTTATTAAAATTCTTGATAATTGATGACAGAAACGTACGCAGGGACCATGAGGGCCCAAAAAGAGAGACGTTCTAACTAAAAAATGTCATGAAATCTGAGACTTACGAAATGAAAAAGTCTCACAATATCTAAATTTCGATAGGCTATAATAACACAGTAATAAAAAATCTTAATTTAAAATCGGAATAGAATGAAACCAAAAGCCAATTAAAGTTTACATTTTACATAACAAAGCCATCAAGACGTGTTTTTAATTCAGCGGTAGATTATTTTTTACACGCATTTTAAAGCAATTAAGGCTTTTGTGTACTAAACATGTCCTACATTAGGGGCCCCTAAGCTCGAAATTACGTTAGCTACAACCGGTATGAATTTCGCTGTAATCGGTCCCGTACCTATTTACTGAGTAGCCAAATTAATAAAAATAATCCACTGTTCACCGTTGCGTATGATTGTTATTTAAAGGCAATTACAAAATTTATCATACACCTTATACAATTTTTAAGCAATTATTATTATAATTTTAATAAATGTTCACCAACTTCAAATGCGTGTAAAAAAACTTAGCGCTAAACCAAAAAAAGTGTCGAGGGTTTTATTATGCTTTCATTTGCTTTTTGTTTCATCCCACTCCGAATTTGGTTTTTGGGCTGTGTTATCAGATCCTGATACTTTTTTTCAGAAGCTAAGAAATTTTTTTTCTGAGAACTGCATTAGAAAAATTTGCAGTATCATTATTTGTTTCTTTAGAAAATATTTATGTCTCTGCACATGATTCTTTTTAAATCGATAAATTGATATAAAATCTGTGTAAAGGATGACAGTTTTTTTTAGAAACCACAATTTTTAATTTTTTTAATAATTTTTTGGGGTAAATTTTATTATAATTTCATTTCTCTGAAACAGTTACATTCAGTTTCAGAAACATAATAGAGAAATTCCTGTCAATTAGTTTCATTGTGTTTTAGAGGCAACGCGTTGAGAACCAATTGTAAAAATGAACAACAAGATGAATTAGAATAAATTATGAATTTTTATTATTAAAACAGATAAAGCGATGTGAAATAACATATTCCCTTAAAAATACTTTTAAATGACTTCGTTATATTTGGACCGTTTTTTTATAAGAACTGGGTAACAAAAATTGTTATTTTTTTTCTCGAAACTTATTTTTTTCTGTTTTAAAGGTACTAAATAAGATTTTTATGGTGTTAGTAAACACTATAAATAGTGTAATCGCATTCATAAGGTTTTTATATTTTTTTGACAAAAAATTTGTGTTTTTAGTTATTGCGGGAATTCCCGGGATCCCGGGAAATTTAAAAATGAATCCCGCTTTCCCGGGAAATGAAAAAGTCCGGGAAAAGAAAAACTCTAGTGTATTCACATGCTATTCTATAAATAAACCATTAAAAAAATACAAAATTAAAAAAATTTTAGGAAAAATTTCCTAATCAGAAATGTTTTTTTAACCAAAAAATGAAAAATTTTTTCCCATTTTCTAGTTTAAATTTGTCCTTCTTTTAAAGAAAAATATGGACTAAAAAGTAGGAATACACTCAAAAAATTATGTTTGTAAAATCAACTGAAAATGTCAGTTAAAATAACTACTTTGTAAGTTGTTTTGGGGTCAACTACTTTTTCAGTTAAATCAACTAACAATGTTAGTTATTTTAACTGACAAAAAACAACTGACTTATGTAGTAAAAACTACTTACATTTGTAGTCAAAACAACTAAAATGTAGTAAAAATAAAATAATCAATACATATTTTTTTTGAAGCTAAATCATTATCAATTTTCCTTGGATTTAGTTAGTTTTCCCATTTTTTAGTTAGTTTTTTTTCTGAGTGTAGTTTAAAGATTATAATTTGTTTCTAATTTTGGTATAAATTTTTATAAATACATTTAAATAAAATATATGTGCACTTTAAATCAATAGTAAAAGTTTACTTAAAATTTTATTGATGTTATGTTCAGTATATAATATATCCAAATGGTATTGATATTGTTGGGAATTTCAGTGTTATTTTTCAGTTTAATCCTCACAAGAATTAGCTTTCTTCCAAAAAAAAACAACCTTTGGCCCCTCTGAATATTGAGACTAAATAAATGTCAGGGGCCAAATGTTGGCATTTTCTGACCAAAATTAAGTTTAGGAGTAATAAATAAATATTGGTTGTAAAATACGATTAAAAAAATAAGAAATTATAAAAAAAATACCTATTTAAAATGTCAAAATATTCAACTTTTACATGGAAATTCAACAAAAAATTAAAATGCATTTTTAACTCCACATTACTTACGATCCTATAAGTCGATTTTTACGTTTGAACACGCAAATTGAAGCTTAAAGTCCCTCCTATTGAACAAAATAAATTGCGTAAAAAAATACCAATCCGGTCAAAAGTTATAGAGTTTTGACCGCTATCTCGCGAAATTGACCACTGTGCGCCGCGGATCTATCCCAGCAACCAGTGAAAATACGTCGTTACAATGGCTATATAGTACATTAGTGTTCTTATTTTGGCCGGAATACATTACACCAATTAATTTTAATAATTCGAAAGTTTAATTAAATATATCTTCAAGATATAAGTTTCTTAAGGTTGGCGTAGTCAAAATTAGAAAAATTTTCCAAAAAGTTATTAAAACAGCATTTGAAGCAAAATCGGGTATTTCCGAATTGTAAAAAATTTTGCATGGAGTGGAAATATGTCAATGCAAATGAAAATGATAAGGTCCAACATTTCTACAAAAAATAGATTTTATAAACTTTCTACGTATATTTTAGAGGTTAGTAAAACTTTTTACAAAAGAATTCATCTAAAATGGTTTTAAATTGGAAAATATGACCATAATTTGTAATATAACAATTTTTATATGGTAAAGTTCAAAATTTGTTTTAATTAAAAAATTCCCGGGAATTCCCGGGAATACGATTTTTTTAAAACGATTTCCCGGGAATTGAAAAATTCCGGGAATTTAGAAACCCTATACGTAATAAAAATTATTCCAAAAAGTATATACTGTTTTTTTTACACAAAACATCGAAAACCCTTTATTCAGTCTTATCGTGACTTAAAGAGAATAATAGAACTAATATGATGATAAATAAAATTAAATTTTCGTAGTATACTAACTAGCAAAATTTTGTCATAGAATTAAGGCCAATTGTCACGATAAGATTTTCAATATTATTTTTGAAATTATTTGTAAAAAACTTAGCATATATTTAGGCAGAGATAAAAATCATTTATTTTATTTTAAAAAGCTTTAACCTTTTTTAATTTTTTCCAAACAAAAGAAAATTCATTTATTTTTTATACCTCCGACTCGAATTATTTTCGATATTTTTATAAACATTTCCAAGAATGTCGAAAATTATACTTAAGTAATACAAATTTTTGCTTTAATCCTAAAAGTATACACTCCTTTTTGTACACAAAATCCTTTTATTTAGTCTTATTGAATTATAAAACTAGCGTGACGAAGACAAAATTTGGAAGATTTTATTAACCAAATCGCATTTACATATTTTTTTTTTAAATTTCCAAGTTTTTAACTCAAAAATTCCTAAAAAAGCAGGAAATTAAATACCTTAATTACTTTTAAGGAATTAGAAAATACAAATACTATAATCCATTTTTGACGTTTTCCTGAAATTTCTATTAATTTTAAAATACTAATTAAATCACTTCAAATAATCTGCTTAGCTCTAAAACATTTTCTTTGATTATAATTTGCTTAACTAACGTCAAATTCTTAAGCTTAAATTCCATTTAAATTTTTTTAAAATCCATTAAAATAAAATAATACTTAAATTAATTTAAATTACCTTTAACGGTTTATTTAATCTTACTTCTAGTCATATATCAAGATTAAAACAAAACAACAAAAAGCGAACAACAACATTTCCGTTTCCTTAATGTTTTACACACTCATACATATACATAAAACTTACAAATACAGCCACAAATTACAACAGCAATAAATTTGAAATTCAATTTAAAATGAACATAAATTTACGAGCAAAAAAAAACTTTTCGAAACATGTCATTTAAAAGCATTTACCAAAAAAATATATATAATCTATACATATATGTATGGAAGTATACAGTATAACTTATAAAGTAAAATATATACACAAAAACAGTAAAAACATTTGAAGGTGGTTGTTAAAAAAATTTTAAAATTTTTATTTAAAATCGAAGTTTTTATAAAAAGTGTTAAAACAAAAATGTGCTAGTTTATAATTTCCATCCCATACACTAAAGCAACTCAAATCCAACATAATTATCAGGCTTTCACGAATTTTATTATTGATTTTTTGCATCCTTAAAACTCAAAGACACTAGTCTACCACTTGGCGCCCAACCGGGGGTTTGAATTAAAATAGAATCCTTTTATAAATGTTAAACCAGTCTTGAATGATATACAAATTTTGCCGTAAAATAGAAAAATAATATATCTATTTCCTAAAAACTCAAAGTCACAAGTGTCTTGTTTGGCGCCCAGCGTGGGGCTACAGTAAGTACTGAAATCATAACAACACGTATAAAACGATCTCTGATGAAACTCGAAATAAATCGAGAGAAGTCATTACCGATACCAAAGGCATTAGGCTTAGATATGACTCACTGTGCCATACACTATCAAACGCCTTGGAAATATCCAAAGCAACTACCTTACTCTCACCAAAATGGTGGATCAATCGACTAGAACGTTCCGAAAGGAACGCCAACAGATCCCCGGTAGAACGAGTTCTCCGAAAACCATAATGTCGATCGTTTAAAAGTGAGTTAGCCTCTATGTACCTAGGTTAGGTTAGGGTGGCGGTGTCCGATTGACACCTCGCATAGACCTCTTGGTCCATAGCGGTACCACAAAACTTCTTCCGCTAGCGGTGCATGTTAAACACGTTAAAAGTCATTGCGAATCTTTTCAATATCCTAAGATCCATTTGCGCTATATCCTCCAAAGTACCGAAACTTATCTGACCGGTAATGGATCGGCGACTACTTGCCACAGCTATGCAGTGACAAAGTATGTGTTCCATCGTTTCATCTACTCCTGGTGAAGCGCATCTTTTACAACTAGCGTCTGAAGTAAGTCCAATATTCTTGGCATGGATGCCGATTAGACAATGACCAGTTATTATCCCAGTCAGAGTTCGGCATTGCCTTCTCGTAAGTGATAGAAGATATTTAGTTTTCCCTTGATCATAAGTTGGCCACAAAGTTCTGCTGATTTTGCATCTTGTCAGTTCTCTCCACCTCCTGTTTGCCTTTGCAACATTGATGGAATTCCGTTTAAGTTTATAGTGTTGAAGTGGTGATAAAACTGGCACCATGGTACCTAAACCATCTGCTCCAAGTTTTGCGAGTTCATCTGCCTTTCATTTCACTGTATTCCGTTGTGTCCTGGTATCCATAATAAATTAACCTGGTTGTGAAGACACAGCATCTGCAAGTTCTCCCTGTATTCCGTTGTGTCCTGGTATCCATAATAAATTAACCTGGTTGTAACATTGAAAAACTATTTAAGATTTAATATAATATCCTTGAAGAGCCTTTAAGGCGGCCTGACTATCTACGTAAAAATTTATGGTTGTTCCCTTGGTTTCCCTGATATATTCAACAGCTTTAGTAATAGCAACTATTTCAGCCTGAAATATGCTCGAGTCCAAAGGTAGGTTAAAAGAAAACTTCTGGTTTTGTTCCACGTTCGTAAAACCCGCGCCTACTCCATGCGTCTGTTTGGATCCGTCGGTAAAGATATTTACGGTGTCTGCAGGGGTGTCCTGCCAGTTAGACCAATATTCTCGAGTTGGAAATCTTACTTCATATTTCCGGTCGAAAAATAGTTTGGGCACTAAGTAATTCGAATCAATATTAATTATATTGTCCATGTTACTGTGTCCAAAATTGCGAAACTTAAACCAATTTGACTCTTTGAGTCTAAGGCAAGCCTTGTAAGCTTCACCTTTCGCAAAAACGTCAATTGGCCGATGTTGTTCTCAAAGCTCCTGTAACGTCCCATAAGCCGTTAAAGTCTTTGAAACTGCTTTAGTATCAGATCCCTTTCAAGTGCCTTATACCAGACTAACACTCCGTATAGTAAGATTGGTCTTACTACTGAAGTATAAATCCAGTACGTAACTCTAGGCTCTAAACCCCAGGTAATACCGAACATTTTCTTACACGCGTAGTAAGCATTGTTAGCCCTCTTTATTCTCTCAACTGTGTTCATTTTCCAAGAGAGCTTACTGTCCAAAATCACTCCTAAAAATTTCGCGTGAGTCTAGTTGACTAACAAAATGGCAATTTACCATGCTCTCCATCACCTACGAGAGCTTTGAGAATATTGCGATTGTGCGGTATTATCAGGGTTATTAGCTGTAGAGAAATCCCTATACAAGTGAAATACACAAAGGGCAAGGGAAATACCCAAACCGTTATACACCAATTTGCTAGATATTTAAAATACACATTAAAGAGACGATTTTAAGGTTGGGGTGGGTTGGCTTATCGGCCAAATCAGGGACTAGGGGACTTCCTTCAAAAATGGTTCAAAAAATCATGACTTCCGTTTTTTAATTTTTTTCCAACGGTGGAATAACCTCGTTAAAGTTTCGATTTCGTTAAATGTTTTTTCATATGAAGACAAAGAGACGATATCCTTATGAATATGAAAAACTCTTTGTTAAATTAAAGTTAACATGTATTTTTGCTCTGGACGATATTCGTGTTAGTTTCGGAGTTATCAGAATTATACTGAAGGACCACATTTTTTCATAATGTTACAACGAAATTAGTAGTATTAAACACTTATTTGGCCGATAAGATCAGACACCCCAGCTTTAAAATCGTCTCCTTTATATATATTTTAAGTTTCAAGAAAATCAGTATATAACGGATTGTGTACATTCCTTGTGAGTCAAACTGTTTTTGATGTTTTGTGTAAAAAAGGAGTGTGTACTTTTAGGCTCAAATAAAAAAATTATGTTACGTACGATTTTCTATAAAATAAGAAATATTTATAAAAATCATTCGACTCTGTGGTATTAAAAAAAACAATTGTCTTTTGTTTGCCCAAATATGGAAAGGAGTCTTAAGCTCTTTAAATTAAAATAAATATATGATTTTTGTACTGCCTAATTATATGCATTAAAAAAAATCGTAAAAAATTTGTTTCTTACAACTTATTTCAAAAATAACTCGATTTATACCGATTCACCAAATTTTCCTGGGTTACTTTACCGGGCTATATGATTTGTCGGGTTAACACAGCTTTCATTGTATCAGAGGTACCTTAAGTATTTGTAAGTACATTTATAGTACTTGTTATAAAATGGAGTTACTTTTTTTTTTAACATTCGTTAATTTGAGTCTTATAATTTTATATATTGAAATTGTAAAAAAGCAGAATGAAACAGGAAAAACTAATTGAAATTAAAATGAACAGTGAAACTAAACGTTTTTTCACCTTTTAGATTAAAATAAATAAAAATTAAATGTAGCTAAATTATACAAAATATAAATTTTTGAATTAAAAAAATATTTAAAAAAATATAAAGCTCCACCTGTTTGAATATTTAAGACTAGAATAAGTACAAAACTGTCATACTTATATGGGTAGGTAAGTGTGTATACATTAAATATATCCCAGCGAAAAAAATTAACACACAATTTTAGGGGACGAGAAAAAAATATTTGTTAATAGTGTGAGAAATATAGTTTTTTTCTACTCAGGTCATAAGCTTTAACTTCATATTTCTTGGTTTAGGATTTACCATAAAATCAATAGATTTTACTCAATTTTAATTACAAATGGGTTTTGAAAATTTACGATTGACCCTGTTTGTTTAAATTTGTTTCGCAGCAATAAAAACCATACGTAACTTTTAACAAATCTGTTGCCTAAATGTAGGGGTTTATAGCTTTGAAAGCTTTTTAAAAAGTTAGATATCGGCTTAACATTGAGTTTCAGAAGCAATGAAATAAAAAAATATCAGTTGCCTACTTTAAGGGACTTAAAATTATTTTTAAAGTTGTTTTTCAAAAGCAGCCTTCCCAGGTAAGGACTCTAAATAAATTTCTAGTACCTTAAAATAGGTAGTCATTTAATATGACTACCTATTTTATTTTTTGCTGGTATGTGTTTTTGTAGTTTGTATGTATTTGTATATAAAATTAAACGTTTATTTTTTTTTTTTTATTTTTAATGTATTTCCAGTTCCCATTTTTTGTGGGTGGTTATTTTGGCTGCAAGAAACCAACAAAATTTTGAAAGCTTTTTTTTTCTTCGAGTGCTTTGGAATCGTTTTAATATTTTTTTTTTCTTTTTTAGTAAAATTAAAAATAAATGTTCATAATAACAGTCCTTGGAGGGTTGGTTTTTGTATATGTAATGAGAATTTTTGCAGGTTTTTTCCACGTTTTTATTTTATGAGTTTTAATTTAAGAGTTCAATGTCTTTTTTATGTTTCTTATGGGAACTAAAATTAGAAAATAAAATAAAATAAAATAAAATAAAATAAAATTGACAAGCATAACAATTAAGTGGAATGTTAAATTTAGATTATTTAAAAAAAAAAAATTAACATTTATAAAAAAAATAATTTTTTTAAAAGAAAATTTAAGTTTCTACTTTTTTTAAATATTTGAAATTTGGTAAAATAACAAGTCAAATTTTTAAATCACAAAAAAAGCTTATTCAATTTCTAAAAAGCTCTAGTAAAATTCAACCTAGACAAATTTATATTTAATTGGGGTTTTCTGCAGAAAATCCCAATGGCATCGATTAGTTTTTGCATAGTTTTGTATATTTTGGTGAAAGTGCATATATTTGCATATTTTGGTTTTAAATGCATAACATATTTTTTTGCATATTTTCAACTTTTATGTGCATATTTTTGCAGTTTTTTGCTTATTTTGGCAAAAATGAGCCAAAACAGAAATTTAGATAAATTTTGAAAATTTATTTTGAAAATAAGAAAAAATTTTTTTTTCAGATTGTCTTAATTTCTAAAAAAACTTGCTGTAATAAAGTTTTAAATGTGAATATTTAAGCCCGGCGTTATTTTTTGTTTTTTAAAAAGTTTTTCTACTGAAAACAAGATTTTTATTGCACACATTTAATTTTTTAGAGCATATTTTAAGGAGCATTTTTTTTGCTTAAGAGCATATTTTTGATTTTTTGTGCATGAAAATCTCATCCCTAATAATCACTTTTGACTAAAAGTACTTATGTTTGGCACTTTACAGTATAAATGTTATGGGAAAAGTAAGCAGAAAGGTAATGCAGTTTTTGATTTTTTTTTTGTATGGTTTTAAACGTGTAGTTTGGTAGCCTTATTTAATCTGAATATAATTGGACCATATTTGGACCTAGATACGATGTAAAAATGTCGCCTGATATTCAGTTAATTCTATCATTTCTATTAGCAACAAAAACAAGCAAATAAAAATTTGGTTTGTTATATTTTGACACTACACTCAGATAAAAATGCTTCATAATAATTATGAAATGGTTTCATAAATATTTTTGTCATAAAAGTCCACATTACAGACATTGTTGTCAGGAGTTCTTTCAACGCAAATATCATACATTTTATTTCTTAAAAAATTTAAGAGTTTTCCAATATTTATGAAACATTTTATAAATACTATGAAACCTTTTCGTAAATGTAATTGTTTCATAATTGTAACTGTTTTATAATAATAAATAATGTTTCATAAATATTATGAAATATTTTATTGAAATAATAATTAAAAAATTCAAATTCAAATTCATTTCAAAAATTTAAATCTATGAAACGGTTCATTATATTTATAAAACATTTCATAATATCTATTAAGTGTTTCGTAAAGGTTTATGCAATGTTATTCATATTTATCAAATATTTCATAAATATAATAAAATATTTCATAAAAATCTACCCTACTAACAATTAGGAAACTGCTTCATTGTATTTATGAAACTGTTACAGTGGACGGACTTTAATGAAGAATTTCATTATATTTATAATAGTTTTCATGAATACAATTTAACTAATTATTTAAATGATGGATACAATCGGTCCACGTTTAGACCTAAAACCCATTTTCTGGAAAACGCTGCTATCGGGAATCATATGGTCACATACTAATACAGACTCGACAAATACGACAGGTGTCAAAAAAGTATTATTCAAGCTGTGTTTATATCATACCACTGAGTATTAAGACCTGTCAAAAAATCGTGTGTAATATGATTTTGTTGACAGACCAATAAGACTTTTGATTTTATGAAATATTTCAAAAAATGGCTGAGTGTTATTAGATTTGCATACAAACAGCTGTTTTTAAAAATGAATAGTTCATGCGAATAAGGACGAATAGACCACTTTTTCGCAAACACGTTTTTTTGCATAAATGCATATTATTAGCAGAGCCCTACAATCCTATGCAGAAATTTTGGGGAAATTTTGACTTATAAGGCTAAAAAAATGACTTTGAATGTGCAATTATTCGTATATTTTTATATTTTTGTTTAAATTGGGAGTGAACTAACGCACAATTTTGATTAAATACAACACAAAATCATACAAAAATTGTACTTTCAGTAACAATGTGTTAAAAGAACATTACGAAGAACAAACCACACTTATTATATTGGCAAACAATTTTACCGTTCTTGAGTTATAAGACTTTAAAGTGTGGAAAGAAAAAAGGGCGAATATCCATCCTTTACAAAATATTATATAAAAATTATTTAGCTGCGAGTTTAAAATTGATATTAGCTAAAATTTGAAATTGTACACAAAAAAAAAAAACAATCTTAGCACATACAAACATTTAGTGTTAATACTGCATCCAATGTCAGGAATAAAAAAAAAAATTTTCATGTCCTTTTATTATACGTCGTAGTATGCAGTCAAGGGTTAATATTATAATTCCTAAAAATGTATTTAGTGTCATAAAGAATTACTACTGCATCAAATAGCAGAAATATTAAAAAAAAATTAACAAAAAAAAATTTTTTTCCATGTCCTGACAATCCTTAAAAAGTGTATCCTTGCAGTCCCTTAAGTGTTACAAACAAATACCAACCATAGTTCGTCAAGTTTTGCAAGTCTCATGAAAATGTAGTCAAAATCTGCTGCAAAATAACACATTTTTATTAAAATTTCAATACATTTTTTTGGATATTCGCCTTTTTTCCATTTAAGCAAAAATTTAAGTCCAATTTTTTGGCAAGTTCTCTTTTGAATACCTTACTAAAATTTTGTATATAGGTAGATGTGACCTAAATCTTTAAGCTAATACCAAAAAGTTGACAAAAATATTATTTTTTAACCGTTTCCTGCGTTTTTATTGTCCCCTGTGAAATTCTACAAATGGTCTATTCGTCTTTATTCGCATGAACTATTCAAATGTCTTTTGATTTTGTTTATTATTTTTTGGAAGTATTAAGACTTTGGTAATATTTTACTTTCTTAAAATCCAAAGACTCGGTGGGACGATATAAACACACCTTTAACGATATAGTTTTCTTTTTCAAATTATTCTACTAATTAGGTTAGAAAGAGAAAACTAATATAACGCGCTATAAGAAAAATAGTTGCCAGATCGGTTTTCATTGTTTCTGTAGAAAGTGTTGCCATGCTAGTAGAGATGGGCGCGTGAGTGGACTCACTCCAGATTCAGTCACGCTCACGCGTGAGTCACGCAAGAAAAAAAATCCCAAAATTTTTTTTTACAAAAAATTAAAAAAAATTTGGCAAATCAAAAAATCTAATCACGCAAAATATAAATGACTCACTCAGATTTTTTTTTCAACTCACGTTCACTCACAATCACGTAATTGCAATGAAAAGCACTTACACTCACGCGTGATTCACGTGTGATTCACGTGAATCACTCAAATTACGTGACCAGCGCCCATCTCTACATGCTAGTAAAAAACCAGCTAAAACCCAAATAGTTTAATTCGAATAATTTTATTTGATTATTCGAATAATTTTAATAAATTATTCGAATAATTTAATTTGATTATTCAAAAATTTTATTAAATTACACGAATAATATAAATGAAATAACCGAGCTCGAGGTCTGTTGTTGTCGTAAATAATCTTTATTTTACTTCTCCAATATTTCGAAATTCATCGAATTTCATCATCCGGGGACAGTGTTAAAAAATTACACAAACACAAATAAACTTTAAGCTACTTATATTCACATTGTTGGTTGGAATTGCATTGCAATAGCAACTAGCTATAGTAGCTTAAAGCTTATTTGTGTAATTTTTTAACACTGCCCCCTGATGATGAAATTCGATGAATTTCGAAATATTGGAGAAGTAAAATAAAGATTATTTACAACAACAAAAACCGAGCTCGGTTATTTTATTTATATTACAAATTAATAAATACAACATTAAATTTATTCGAATAATTTAATTTGATTATTCGATTAATTTTATATGATTTTTCGAATAATTTTATTTGATTTTTTGAAAAATTTTATTTGATTACTTACATTATTTAATTTGAATCGAATTAAATTGCTAATTTAAGTAATTACATTTGATAATTTCAATAATTTTATTGACAATTCCAATAATTATATTCGATTTTTTAATTAATTTTATTCGATGATTTAAATTATATAAAAAAAAATATTTTTAACTTAAATTGCTACAAAAAAACTAATTTAACATTACAAAAAAGAAAGTTTTCTATTTTAAATAATTAATTTGCATAAGTTTCTTTAAAAGCCCAACAGACACGTCAGTTTTGTTAACACCCCCCTCGGAAACGGAAGTTTAAAACTTATTCTTTTTTAAGCTCAAAACTAAACTACTCATTACTCATCTCATCGTCCCTATATACATTTTTTACAAAGTTTTATATGTTTCTGACATTTTGTGTATTAGTTTTGCTGTTGGAAAAATTTTTGTTCAACCCTTTTTCTAGGAAGAAATACTATTTGCCAACATGTATGCAAAAATATGGCTGATGTTGTTTTCTACTTGTTTTGTTGTGCTCCATAGTGACGAACATGTCAAGTACAAGCAATTATTTATGAATAATACTTTTGCCATATGAGAGACTCATCTATCTTTTCATTATTTTTTGTATTTTTTGTATTGTGTAGCTTTAGGTTGCTGTGTAAAACTTGATTAATGACATTCATTTGTTGTAAGGAATTTAAGCTTTAAAACTAAATTTTATAAATTAGGTTTTCGTATTTTTTTTTTGGATTTTTTGTGGAAGGAAAATTAATTTGATTTTTAGAAAAAAGAAATTTATAATTTAAACAAATAAATATTTTTTAATTAAAATTTTGTTTAATGAAAAACAAACTGAAATTAATTGTTAAATTTTTTGGAAATTACAAAAAGGAGGTTTGGGGAAGTCATTCAATTTGAATATGGCAGCTGTAGACAGCTAAAGTTTTTTTGGAATTTTATGTAATTTTTTGTTTAATTCAATTGTGCTTTCAAAATTTAAACTATTTTTTTTTAATTCTGATTTTTTTATTTGACCTTTAAAATATTATATTTTCAGTTTGTTCTAGCTCGAGGTCAATTTTCCTTTACTAATTAAAACTATGATATCCTCATAGAATAGTTTTCAAGAAAATTAGTTTTCTGTTTTAAATTTATTTATGTTGGTCATTTTCGCAAGATTTAATCGACACGTGCTTCGGAATTTGTCAGATTCCATTGTCAAGACTATTAGCAAATGTAAAAACCCTATACTACAAGTAGCAAAGGGAATTTAAATGACAAATCACTACACTAAGAAAATTATGTCATTAACTGTTTGTAGGTTATTTTAAAAAGTAATCAGTAAAGTCATTTTAAAAGAAAATTCACTTATTTTATAAAGGATTTAATTTTTTTACTGTTTCTGTAGTTTAAAAAAAAATAATTTACTGTATTAAAAACGAATTTTCTGTTACATTTAATTTCGGCAGTAAAAAATTTCTTCTATAGTTTTACTGTTTTTCAATACAAAATAACTGAATATTCACTAGTTTTTTAATGTTTTGGTTAGTCATTAAATTAACATTTAAAATTGACTGTAATGTGTTTTTATTTTAAATGAAAAAAACAGTGGAATGGTTTTTAAATAATTTTTCATTTGTTTTAAGTGAATATTCACTGGAATTTACCTACATAATTCTTTGAGTGTAATGTCCAAAAAAAAAATAATAATTGGTCGTTTGACATTCGTGATCAAAGTAAGAGATTATAAAATTTTCATCTTCTAATTTTTAATGAGGGTAGAGTTGAACGTGTATTAATATTTCTGCTTGGACATACACGATTTGTCATTGGAATTACCTTTGCTACTTATAATATAGGGTTTTAATGTTTGCTAAATAGTCTTGACAATGGAATCTAACAAATTCCGAAACAACATAAATAAATTTGAAACCGATATATAATATTCTTGAAAATTACTCTATGAGAATATCATTGTTTTAATTAGTAAAGGAAAAATTACCTCGAGCTAGAATAAACCTACTCAAAAATTTATGTTTTTTAGTTTTGATTTTCTGAATTTAATTGGGATTTAAACATTTTTGATCAGGCTACGCATAATTGTAAACAGATAGAATTCTGATTTAGAATCTGTGAGTCGGAACATATAAAAAAGCGCTTTTCAAACGTCCATCATTAGCTTTTAATTACCAAAGAATATGATACGCAAAGTTTGAATCTTATATTGTATGTACTGTATAAACAAAATACTTACTAAATCCAAATATCAAATTTTAAAAACTTACCTAAAATGAAAAGAAAAAATATAAATTAATTGGTTGCAAAAAGAATAATTATATCGCTCATTTACTTGTATAGTGTCATAACTCAAAAAATGTGTTTTTTGAGTTAATAATGCAGCATTTTTCGTTATATCATGCTTTATATTGTGTCAAAAATTCGTATTTATATCTTTGAAACTCATCATTTTAGAAGAAAATACGTAATTATTAAATTTTCTATGTACCGGCCATTTTCAATGAACTTCCAGTTTCAATTGTAAACTTTTGAGTTATGACACTATACAAGTAAATGAGCGATATAATTTAGAAAAAATACCAAATATTTTTCAAGTTTTTTGACTTATAAAAGTGTTCTATGATCGATGATTTCAAAGAGAGTCTATTGTACTAAAATATAAATGAAGATTCCGATCCACAATTTTAAACGATGATTTCAAAAAACTTTTTTTTTTTTAAATTTTGTTTAACAAAATTGGTAAAAGAAATTAATTTTTGAAAAGCAAAAAAAAAAATGAAACAAAAAATGTTTGCCGAAAAAATTGTCGAAATCCTGTGAAAAGTGTAAAAATTGGAGTTGCGGATTGTTCTATGTACGCGCCAGACATGGCGGATACATGGCCGAAATTATATTTAAACAGTTTAATAGATATTAAAAATATTTAGCTTTGCCTTTGCTTTAGCCTGTATAATTGATAAAATTATAAAAAAAAGTGACATTCTGTAAAATTTTTTAATAAAAAATGTAGAAAAGCTTAATTTAACTTCACCGAATCCATTAATACCCTCCGCAGTGTCCTTTTTATGTGATAGTAATATTTTATAACGTTAAAAAAAATTCTGTAAAAAATTTGGCTAGCAATATTTTATTTTGAGCAAAAAGAAGTTTGAAGCGTTAAACTCGGCTTTGACGAAATTAGCACTTCACTGTGTGAGCTTACCATTGATGGGCACACACATACTTTAACATTTATGCTTATGGTTGAAGTGACAAGCAAAAAGTCAACAAAGCAACATAATTTTATTGTGAACATGTGCCAACGTCGCACAAGCAAGGTATTTTTTGCCTATGCCCGCGGGCATAGGAATTTAAAAAAGAACCACCTGTCTTGTTTGTAAAAAAAAAATTGCCAGGGTGGTTGGGGAACACCTTCCCCCTGGTGATAAATGTTTACAAATGCATTTATGATGCTTTTTGCACTAAAATAATGCAATTTTATTATTATTTAAATTATTTTTTAAAATCCACGTCCATAAAAGGCGGGCGGGCAAAAAAAAATAAGCATTTTCTAGTCCAAGATTATTTAGTTTATTGTTTTTTGTATATGTATATGAAAGTTTGAAATCATCTTTATAAAATTTTACTTTGTCTTGAAGACATAAGTATATTTGGTAAAGTTTGTAAAAGCAATTTTTTTGGAAAAAAAAAAATTAGAAACTTTTTTAACTTTTTAAAAAAATAATTTGATGCATTTTGAGTAAATTTTTACTTGACACAATTAAAAAGTTGCTTAAAAAAATTAAAAAATTTTGAGTAAAGATTTAATTGTGTGAATTAATAATTTACTCAAATTTTTTATTCAACATTTAATAATTTTTTATTAAAAGTTTACTCAATACTATTAAATCGTTTACTGGTGGAAAATTGAGTAATTTTTTACTCAATAGTACATATTAAAAATTTACTCAAATTTTTTTTTTTTTTTTTTTTCTGTGTATATCATATTTATCTTCTTTAATTTGAGGAAGTTTTTTCCACAAGTTTAGTAAATTTTTCATAACTGGAATTTGTTTTGTTGATTCATGTTTTTTTTTTCATGCTTGCTTGTAGTTCACATTTTGTTTATTATTTGTAGCATATGAAAAAGAGAGTTTGGTATTGTATAACAAGTAATAAATTTAATGTTTACATTTTTTTCTACACATGTATGTATTAGGGAAAAAAATAATATTTTAATCACAACAAAGGCCTTAGCTTTGGCGTGTTTTCCCATAGTCTGGGAACAAACGTTAAAGACAAAGTCTTTGTTGTAATTTAACTTTAAAAACTAATGAAATTTATTACTTGACCATAAGAAACAAACGTTTTTTTTTATATTTTAAATAAAAAATGTACATAATGAGAAATCTGTGTGTATTCACATACTATTCTATAAATAAACCAATAAAAAAATATAAAATTAACAAATTTTTAGGAAAAATGTCCTCATCAAAAATGTTTTTTAAACTAAAAAATGGGAAATTTTTTTCCACTTTTTAGTTCAAATTGGTCCTAATTTTTAAGAAAAATATGGACTAAAAAGTAGGAATACATGGCAATGGAGCTAAATCATTATCAATTTTCCTTGGATTTAGTTAATTTTCCCATTTTTTAGTTAGTTTTTTTTTTCTGAGTGTAGGAAAATTCGCTATTTTTTGCAAATTTTAAATAGCGATATCTTAAAAATCGTTCGACATAAAAAACAAGTAAGAAAATTATAATCGGTCAAGACCGACCATATAATACCCTACACCAGAGTTTCCCGGAAAATGGGTCCCAAGTTCAAACATGGACTGATTAGATCTATATTTTGTCAAATCTTTAATAAGTGGAAAAAGCACTCACAAATCATATTTGAGTGGAATAGGCTTATTTTTGTTGACAAGAAACCGCTTCAACTGAATATCGGGCGAAATTTTCACATGGGACCTAAGTCCAAAAATGATCCGATGATAATCAGATTTGATAAGGTTATTAAAGTACGCGTTTAACATACACAAACAGAATTTTAATTAAATATTTTCTATTTTCATGAAATTTGAGAGATTTATGTGAAAATCGGGAAGGTGGTTTGTATGGCGGCTACAAGAAGAACTGGCCCGATTTCTTTAAAATTCGGAATGGCGATTTGTGTGGATAAAACATGATTATCTGCCAAATTTCGAAAAGATACCTTTAAAAATGCGGCTATTAGATTCATTTGAGCCAAAACTAAAGAGGACCTTTGTATGAGGGCTAGGTCTAAATATGGACCGATTTTTTTCAATTTCAATAGGCTTTGTCCTTGGGCTAAAAGAGGCCTAAGTTTCAAATTTCAAGTCAATTGATTAAAAATTGCGACCTGTATCGTGTTAACACCGATTACATGGACAGACAGACAGACGGACGGACAGACTGACGGACATCGCTAAATCGACTCAAAAAGTGATTCTAAGTCGATCGGTATACTTAAAAGTGGGTCTAGGACAATGGTTCCCAACCTTTTTTGCGCCATGCCCCACTTTTCAGTTAAAAAAACTACAATGTCCCCCCTACAGTCAAGAAAAATTTGTAAACTTTTAAAGCTTTTAAACAAAGTTTTTGGAAAAAGTTTTTAATAATCAACTAAATAATTTAACTATAATAACAATTTTTTAGTTTATTAAACAAAGAAAAAAGCTTAAAAATTTGCTCGTTGCCCCCCTGAAGCATTCAAATTGCCCCCCAGTGGGGCGAGAATCAAAGGTTGGGAACCATTGGTCTAGGACCAATATTTCGGGTAGTTACAAACATCAGCACAAACTCATTATACCCTGTACCACAGTGTGGTGTAGGTTATAGAAATCAATATGATGTATCGCACACTTAAAAAAAACCTTGTCAAATTACTAGAAAAAGTTTCGTAATTCCATTTTACAAATATTTGGCAGTTTTCCTTGTTTTTTAACAAATAATTTTTTTTTTTAATTTTACAGTTTTTATTGTAATTTTACAAATTTCGAAGATTTTTTACAAAAAAATTCTACACCATTTACAGATGTAATTCGTAAAAGATCAATTGTAATTCGAAGATTCCATTTGTAATCGAAGATTCCATTTGTAATTCGAAAATTGTACTTGTAATTCGAAAATTCTATTTGTAATTCGAAGATTCCAATTGTAATTCGAAGATTCCATTTGTAATTCGAAGATTTCAATTGTAATTCGTAAAATATCAATGGAAATTCAGTTAATATTTTTCGAATTACTATTGGAATCTTCGAATTACAAATGGAATCTTTGAATTACAAATAGAATCTTCGAATTACAAGTATAATCTTCGAATTACAAATGGAATCTTCGAATTACAATTGGAATCTTCGAATTACAAATGGAATCTTCGAATTACAAGTTGAATCTTCGAATTAAAATTGATCTTTTACGAATTGCATCTGTAAATGGTGTAGTAAATTTACGAGAATTTCTTGTGAGTATTATTTCGCAAAAAAGTTGTCTATTAACAATTTATTGGTAAAAATCTTGTAAATTTACAAAAAAGCTCGTATTTTTATTTGATTTTTATTAGGAATTCTCGTCAAATAGGAGGTAGCAAAAAATCTAGTAAAGTCACGAAACTTTCTTGTAAGTTTTATCGCGTCAAAAAAATTGAAAATTACAATTTTTTGGTAAAAAGTTTGTAAAATTACAAAATTATTGATTAAAAGCTTCACTCAAAATACTTATTCTGTTAAATACTCTGTAAAATGTCAGTAATCTCAATTCAACAGATATTGGACAAAGTTAGCTGTAGAAATGCAGATTAAAAAAAAATACTTTGTATTTTCTTGTGACCGAAAAACAAAATTTTGTAAAATTGGAGTTTGGAAGCATTAAAGCGGGCAAATTTAAAAGAAAATATTTTTAATTAATTTAATTTTTTTTAATTTTAATTAATGTTTTTGAAGCAGAGAAGTTTTACTCACAAAATGGAGTCTTTTGTAAATTTACAGTTTTTTTTTTTTGTAAAATTCTTTTTGGTTTTATCAATATATTACAGATAATTCTGTACATTTACAGTTTTTTTATCGAAATAATTTTACAGAGTTTTTTTTCGTAAAATAACAAAAAATCTTGCTGGTTGGAAATCTATGGTATTTTCTGCTGGCTCAGCATAGTATCTCTGTAATTTAACGGTGTGATTATTTTGAGTGATGTAAAATAACAAGGAATTCTTGTCAAAACGGAGGTAGCTAAAAAAAGGAACAAACTTTTCTTGTAATTTTACAAGGTTTTTTTTGAGTGCAAGGCCGTTATAATCGCAACAAAATTTTTTATGTAAAACTATTTTTCAAAAAAAAATCGATTGACTTCGGTATAATTTCAAATAAACCTCATTGATTCCGGAATGTTAAGCAGAATTGGTCGCAAGGTAATATTCAAACTTTCTGGAACCGATGATTTGGAACTGAAAATTTTGCTGGGAACTAATATTTTAAGTGTAAATACTGTTAAACAATTCCTGATTCAGCAAAATTTCCAAAACATTACATGTCTATTAAAAATTTTGACTATGGGAAATTTTCAGTTGAATAAACACAAATGATCATTTCTCCATTACTCATACGCATTAAATAATTACTTTATGACATGTTACCAAAAATAACAAGTGTTAATTTAAATTTTCTATGTAATACGTATAAATGATTTGGTCAATGAAATAGTCAATATTAATTACACGCACATAGAAAATTGTTAAAAATAGAAAAAAATAAATAACTGCTAGCCGACTGCCAGCAGTAAGTAGCAAAGCACTGAGGCAGTTAGTCAAACTGGCAGTTGGAGTTACTCAAGTCAGTTAAATGAAAACAACAAAAAAAAAGAAACGCATAGACATGACCAAATGCTAGACATTTAGCCGACACTAAATGTTTAGTTTGTTTATAATATTAGCCGGCTTATTGCCACAAATTTTCATTATTACGACAGAAGGCCGTTTTAGACAATTCAATTTATACACAGAGAGTATATCATGACTGGGAGATACCAACCAACATGTATCCAACTGAATGGAATTGAATGAATGTATTTCAACTTCTATTCATGTATTTGGTTTCAGTTCTTTATTTTTTTTTTGTAATTTTTTTTTTCGAGCTGTCATCGTATTACTCCCGAGGCGTTAACGTATTTTTTTTTTCGTTGAGCTTTGAAAAAACATGCATGCTTAGGCCTGTTTTCATACGCTATTTTTTTGTTCATTTGTATGTATGAATATAGATGGATGGATTGGATGACGCTGTATATAGCCGGCCGAGCCCCTTATTTTTTTTTGTTTCTATTCGATTCCATCTGAATTGTTATAGAATACGGTAGACGGTTTGACTTTGGTAAATTTGTTAGAGCATGCAATCAAACATGAGCATTATTGTGTGTAGCAAGTCTGTCTGATGTCTAACACACTCTCACATAAAAGTGTGTGGCATAGAAGACATATAGACAGACATCTAGCAAAAAAATATACAAATTTTTTACAAACAAAAACGTATCAATTGTCATTGACATTTAGCTGAAGTTGGTTTTTACCAGCCAGTAGTCATACTGACAACTTCTACATACATACGAGTTGTATGCCCGTAACATTTGTAACAAATTTTATGTTGCCAAGTAATAAGTGTCATTGGTTACACTCTTATAATGAAATTTTTGTTAACCTTCTAATGTGCATAAGGGTTCAAGTTGCAATATGGCCAAAAAATTATGTTACGTTAGTTTAGTAGACCGCTAAAATTGAGAAACTTGGATGTCATATGGTCCATTGTGATGACGAAGTGAGAAGCTTTCCTACTCTACCGTAACCAAAACCACGCGGATGCCCTAATAAGGTGCGACGGATCGCCTAGAAGTGTATTTTATAAACTTTTCTTGCATAAAAATGTTTTATTTATTTAATAAAAATACAAAACGACATGTCAAAACAAGTCAAAAAGTTAAATTCGACCTTGCCGAATGTATTGATACCCTCCACAATATCACTCAAAAAATTATGACGGTAGATTCCACTACAAAAGACAGTTAAAACAACTACATTTGCTGTTGTTTAGGCGTCCACTACATTTTACGGTAAAATCAGCCAAAAATTGTTGTTGTTTTTAACTATCAATTAACAACTAAAAAAAACGGTAAAAACTACTTCAAATCACAGTTATTTTTACTGTAACTCAAATTGTCTGAATTTTCTTCTAAACTAAAAAAACGGTTATAATTATTTGGAAATAATTCCTGCTGCATCTGACACTTCCAACTTGTTCAACACATCCGTTTTTCTAAAAATTTCTAGAAAATTATAAGTTTTTTTATAGACTAAAAACAACTATATAAAACAACTGTTACTACAATGTAGTAATTTTTTGAATTTATTTTTTAAAACGACTACAAAAAACAGTTGTTTAAGATTTTTCACCCAAAAACAACTGAAGTTGTAGTTGAAAACAACAACTACTACTTACTACACAAATGACCAGCATGTAGTAACTGCAATAATTTTCTAAGTGTAATAAAGTTTATATGCTATATAACTGCAATAGTTTTCTAAGTGTAATAAAGTTTATATGCAAAAAAAAAAAAATTAAAAAAAATCCGCAAAAAAATTTTTTTGGTGAAAAAAAAAAATGCGGCGAAAATATTGGTTTTAAAAAAAATATGTTTGTACTTGTTTAAATACCATTTGGTGATCAATTCTGGTCACATGTGTCAACCAGCAGCCGAATTAAATAATTTTGTATTTTTAGGTTATGTTGAATATACCAAAATTTTCGAGGTGTCCTAACATTTTCGTTCATAACTTTTGAACCACTGAACCGATTTTGCTCAAATGCAATACCAAACTACTTAGGGCAACAACAAGTAATAATGTTAAATCTTAGTCATATGTGTTTAATACTCAGACGGACAGACAGATGGACATCGCTAGAATGTCTTAAAATGGATCACTGATCAATAATATATATGGGGCATTCCATGTGAAATCGGACACTTTGAAAAACTTTTTTTTTAGATTTTCCCAATTTTTTTACAGTTTTTATTACTTTTCGAAAACTCCTTCGTGGTAAATTTTCAGATTTTTTTGATGACCCGTTAAAAAGATATCGAATTTTTAAAAATTGGTAGTTTGTTCCTTTACTCAAACTTCTTTTAATCATAACTTCTTCAATAATGGTCCAAATTTCAATTTTTTTTTTTTTTTAATTTTTGTTTTTTTACGTACTTTCTAAAAAAAATCGCAAAAAATTCTTAAAAGCGCTCTAGTATGCGATTTTTAAGTTTTATAATTTAAATCTCATTTTTGAAAATGTTTGTACTCTTCGATTTTTTTGAAATTTGTTTGTGTAAAACTTCTATCAATTCTACAAATGTTTGCCCAGGAAGATCGTGGGATAACGATTATTATTATTTTTTTAAATTTTTTGAAAAAATTTTATTGTAATTTTCCAATCTTAAAATCACTTGTACTGCTCCTATGGTGCGTCATAGAGGGGTCCTTTATAAGACCGACCCCCATTAGTTTTTACGTCTTAACATTTCTTTGGAACAAACTAATACCCTATCTCCAATTTCTAAGGGTGCTCCCACACAATACGACATTTTTTTAAATTTGTTCCAACCGCTCTAACTGCCCTAATAGTGCCCTTAGAGCAACAAAATGTATGACCGACCCACAATATTTTTTTAGTCCAAACATTTTCTCTGAACACACCTACCCTCTATCTTTAATTGTTAAGGCGGTCCCCATACAATTTTTTTTTCTTTTTTGTAAATTTGTTTTATTTAATCAGCTTCTACCGGTCCAATGGTGCGTCAGAGAGGGGTCATTATTGAGACCGACCCCAATTTATTTTTACCCTACAACATTTTTTCAAAACATACCGACGCCCTATCTCCCTTCCATAAGTAGGCCATAAGTGTCGTTTTGTGGGGGAGCCCCCTTAGAAATTGGAGATAGGGTATTAGTTTGTTCCAAAGAAATGTTAAGACGTAAAAATTAATGGGGGTCGGTCTTATAAAGGACTCCTCTATGACGCACCATTGAAGCAGTAGAAATGATTTTAAGATTGCAAAATTACAATAAAATTTTTTCAAAAAATTTTAAAAAATAGTAATAATCGTTATCCCACGATCCTCCTGGGCAAAAAATTTGTAGAATTGATAGAAGTTTTACACAAAAAAATTTCAAAAAAATCGAAGAGTACAAACATTTTCAAAAATGAGATTTAAATTTTAAAACTTAAAAATCGCATACTAGAGCGCTTTTAAGAATTTTTTGGGGCTTTTTTTAAAAAAAGTACGTAAAAAAACAAAAATTTTGAAAGAAAACAATTTGAAATTTGGACCATTATTGAAGAAGTTATGATTAAAAGAAGTTTGAGTAAAGGAACAAACTACCAATTTTTCAAAATTCGATATCTTTTGAACGGGTCATCAAAAAAATCTGAAAATTTACCACGAAGGAGTTTTCGAAGGGTACTGAAAACTGTAAACAAATTGGGAAAATCTAAAAAAAAAGTTTTTCAAAGTGTCCGATTTCACATGGAATGCCCCATATACATTATGGGGTCCTAGACCGATATTTCGATAAGTTACAAACGGAATGACTAACTTATATATACCCTCTATCACTAAGTGGAGGGTATAAAAACGTTATTCCCTCAGACACCTGGTATTGTCTTCAAGACCTGAAATTATTTTGCCCCAATTTTTTAATAATATCCCAGCAAAAACTTCACTTACCAAGTAATTAACTTAAGGGGTTAACAAAAATATGAGTAACTAGTTACCTCCCAATTTTAATGTTAATTACTTAAACACGGTGATGTCATTGGAGGTAACCACATTTTGCCTTTTTTGGCGCAATGTAATGCTAAAGTAGTAGTAATGTTAAAGCTTATTAGTATTCAAAGCTATTACCACGTAAGCGAGGCAGGAAGGGGCACCCATTACCAAGTTTTAGCTGAGATTATAAAAAAAAATCGTATGCCACGTTATGATTTTTATAACCTACACCACTCTGTGGTACAGGGTATATTGAGTTTGTGCTGATGTTTGAAACTAAACGAAATATTGGCCCTAGACCCACTTTTCTTAAGTATACCGATCGACTCAGAATCACTTTTAGAGTCTCTGTCTGTCCATGTAAACGGTGTTAACACGATATAGGTCACAATTATCAATCGATTTGGGTGAAATTTTAAAATTAAGCTTTTTTGGCTCAAAATTGATCCATGTTTAGACCTAGTCCCCACGCAAACGTCCCCTATAAATTTTGCTGAAATGCCTCTAACTATCGTAATATTATAGGTATCCTTCCGAAATGTAGAAGGTAAAGGTATTTTATATTCATAAATCATAATTTAAAATTCTAAAAGAATCGGACCAGTCCTACTTGTAGTTCCCATACGAACCAACTCCCGATTTTTACATAAATCTCTCAAAATTCATGAAAATAGGAAATGTTTTGGTAAAATTTTGTTTGTAGGTGTTAAACGTATACTTTGGTAACCTAATCAAATTTTAATATAATTGGGCCATTTCTGGACTTACAACACAGTGCAACACCCAAAATCAGAATGGGATGAAACCAAAAGCAAATGAAAGTTGACATATTCCATAACAAACCCCTCAAGGCTTTTTTCTAGTTCAGAGCTAGATTTTGTTTTACACGCATTTGAAGTTAGTGCACTTTTATTATAATTACAATAATAAATGCTTGAAAACTGTATTAGTGGCGAATGATTAATATTGTAATTGCCTTTAAATAACAATCATACGCAACGGTGTCCAGTGATTTATATTAATAATTGCCTTTAAATAACAATCATACGCAACGGTGTACATGGTTTATTTTAATAATTTGGCTATTCAGTAAATAGGTACTGGACCAATTGCAGCAAAATTCATACCAGTCATAGCTGAAGTAATTTTGAGCTTAAGTTTGGAAACTGGACCCTACATGTCCAATAAGGGCATCACCAGAGGCCTTTAAAATAGGGCATGTTTAGTACACAAAAACTTTAAATGCTTTAAAATCACCAACTTTAAATGCGTGTAAAATAAAATCTAGCTCTGACCTAAAAAAAGGCATTGAGGGTTTTGTTATGGAAAACGTCAGCTTTCATTTGCTTTTAGTTTCATCTTATTCCGATTCCGAAAGTTCGATTTTGTATCACTGTGCAATTAGTCCATAAACAAAAATTTGGAACGATATTCAGATAAATGGTCTTTTGGCAACAAAAATAAACCTATTTAACCAAAATTTAGTGCGTGTGTGTGTTTTTACACTAATTTAACATCTAACAAGATATAGATCCAATCGGATCCATGTTTGAACTGGAGACCCATATTCCGGAAACACTTGTGTAGGGTATTATATGGTCAGTCTTGAGCGACTGTAATTTGCTCACTTGTTTGTTATGAAATAATAAAATTTTGTAAACTGCATTTCATAAAATTTTTTTCATAAAACTTCATTATATTTATGAGGGTTTCACAAATATAATGATATTTTATGACAAAAATGTTTATAAAATCATGTCATAAATATTATGAAGCATTTTTCTCTGATAGTAAGTGTATGGGGGTATCATCACCACAGCATTTAACTTGTGAAATATATGAAATATGTCTGTGAAATATATGAAATATATCTGGTTTGATTGCTCAACAATGATTCTCTAAAATCTGCTGAAGATCCCTCAGTAAGGGTGAAGCAGATCTGTTCAGATGTACTATGAAATAAGTAACTTTTTCAAGGCAATAAATTAATAATCTATTATGAAAATAATATAAATATAATTTTTTTGGGCCTCGAACTATATTATTTTTGGTATTACTTGTAAAAAACTAAGCTTTGTTTATAGCATATATTAAGGCAGAGATAAAAAATCATATATTTTACTTTAAAAAGCTTTCAACTTTAAAATTTTTTTTTTTTTTAAATAAATAGAAAATTGCTTTCTTTTACCACTGATTGTAAGTCAAATGATGTTTGACATTTTTAGAAATAATTCAACAAATCGCTACCTTAAAATACGAATGTCGTATGTAATTTTTTTTCGACAAAAATATTAGGAGTCACAAACGGTAATAACGTCTTATTGATTATAATTACAGTAAATTTGACTTGGGCTGATAAAAATAGATCACTCAGACTATAATCATTTCAAAACTGGAGAGAATCCATAAGGCCATTTTGAAGATATATCATATTTAAAACCGTCTCCTGAAATTTATGTTTTGCTACATAGGACATTCGTAAATTGAGGTAGGAAAATGTGGAAAATCATACGTAATTTTAATTTCTCATTTAATCCTAAAAGTATGCACTTCTTTTTACACACAATATCGAAAAGCATTTTATCAGGGATGCCAACTTACAATTAGTGCTTTTCGCGCTAGATCTAGTGCTTTTTGATGTGTCAAAACGCGAAAATTTTTGACCTAGTGCCAAATTAGAAAAACGCACTAACTTGGTGCTTTTTCAATTTTTAGTTGGTGCTTTTGGTGCTTTTTAAAATTTATTTTTATAGCCTCCAAACAAAGTTTGGCGGTATACTGACTTTGTTATTTCGAGTGTAACGCATCGAAATATTAGTCAGAGACCCCACAAAGTATATATTTTATTGTTTTATGATCGATTCAAAGACATTTTTTTAATGTCCGTCTGTCTATCTGTGAAAAGCAATATGCAGTTCAAACTTAGAGCTAGTCGCCTGAAATATGGAATGAATTTATTATTATGGTCAATAACCATTGGTCGTATTAAGTTCGGAAAAAAGGGCAAAGTCGAACTAAGGGGAAAATGTTTTCCTTTGAAGAACTAAACCAACCTCTAAAAAAAATGTCATTCTTTGTAGGTTTTTTTTTGTATATTGGTTTAATATTTGAATTCCGTTCTGGGTGAAGCTCAAAGAGTAAATTTGGCTTTTGAAGCGGAAAATGCACTCCATATAAAATTGTACAACGATTTTATCGGTTGCTTAAAAGTTTAACCAACAAACTTATCAAAAATTTTGTTAAAAAAAAATATAATTTTTTTTTATCTATTTAAAAAACAGTCCAGTGCTTTTTTATCCTTTTTTTCAAGCAAATTTACGCGTTTTTACCCGTTTATAAAATTTTTGTGCGCGTTTTGCTTTCAAATAGTTGACATCTCTGCATTTTATCAGTCTTATCGTAACAATTGGCCTTTACCAACACTACAAATTTCAGGGAATTGTGTTTGAAATATTTTGAGTAAGATTACTCCAATAAACAATAATATTTTAAGAATAAATCTTGAATTACAAAATATTTGTAACATTTAAGGGTTAAATCGCTCTTACACACATGAGCAACATATATATTTGTTTTCAACTTATTGCTGTTGATTTGTTGTATTAGGCCTATTGTATATTTTCTTAAGCTGTAGATTGTTATCATTGTTTATACCAATCTCTATGTATATTTTTATTTGAAGGTTGTTTTGACAAAGTTTTCAAGTTCTAGGTTAAGGTCATTACTTCAATATTTCCTTATTATATTACAGTTGTGTATTTTTTTTCATTCATTCTCTCCTGTCTTATTATTTGTCACATTTTTTTTTTTTTTGTATATTGAAGACCTTGAAACTTAAATAACCCCTTATTTCAATAAATTTGCTAAAGTTTTTTTTATAAATAGACCCTTTTTTTCTTTAAAAAAAAAAATATAACAAAAAAAATTATTAAGGTCAAGGCTACAAAATCCTTTCATCATCTTTCTTTAATATACTCGTAGTATTGTGCAATGTTAATAAATTCATTATGTGCGTGGTTTGTATACTTCATTACACAATTCTTTTTTTTTTTGTTGCTCCTTTCTTTGGCAAAAAACACTTTTGACCCTTTTTTATAAGAATTTTTTTTTGTGATTTTTTTTTTTTTTGCTTTAAATAACTGTTTAGTTTTTAACCCTTCTTATTGAATTGGCAACAAGGAACTATGGAAATATTTTTTTTTTCTTTTGCTTCCTTATTAAGGGAGAAAGCACGTGATTTTTTTTTTGTTTCTCTTATCCTTTTTTTTATATTTTGTCCTTTTTTTTCTTGAAAAAAAAATTATACAATTATTCGTTATGCTGCCTTAAGGATGCTGGGAGTTTTTCATTGCACTTAACAAAATAAGTAAGTGAAATAGTTTGTTAATGATGTTAAAGAGTTGTTACACTCAAAAAATATATTACTTGGGAAATTACTAATCAATTTTTTTGTAATCTGCATACTTATTCAAGCAATGGTACTTTTAAAAAAGTACCAACAAAAAATTAATTTTTAAAAACCTCCGAAAAATGTTCCTGTGATTAGTTTCCCAGTCGGCAAAAAAAGTCACACCTGACATGCTGCTGACTCTCCCTTTATAAAATTGCTGATATCTTCATACAATTTTTCAAAATGTCCCCAATGACATGTCAGCAGTTGGTCAGCGGTTGTAAAAACGAATTATTGGTGGCCACCGATACTGATGGACACTGCTGACCAACTGTTGACACGACGTTGGGGACATTTTGAAAAATTGTATGAAGATGTCAGCGATTTCATAATGGGAGAGTCAGCTGTATATCAGCTGAAAAGTAAAAAATTAAGCATTATTTTTCACTTTAAAATAATACGTTGTGGAATAAATGTTTGTTAAGACATCCTAAAATAATGCTACAAATAAGGTATATACATTACCTGGTAATGTGTTATATAATCACCACCCATTACCAAAGTTTTGCTGGATTGTTCTAAAAAATCGAATGATTTTGGGACAATTTTAAACAAAAATCATTGATTTTTTAGTGTTACACTCAAAGAACTGTAAAACAATTTGCCATAAAAGTTCGTCCAATGAAACTTTTTAATGAAGTTTTAATAAATTTTGAAAATTTTCATAAATATAACGAAATTTTTCATAAATACTATGAATATTTATTAAACATTTCATAAATATAATGAAACAGTTTCATTGGATGAACTTTTATGGTGAGTTTCATTATATTAATGAAGCTTTTTCTTTGTGTGTAATTAGAATCTATTGAAGGATAATGTAATGGGTTCTGGAATCGATTGCTTGTAACGGAAAATTTAGCTGGATACTAAAGCAATGGCTGTTACTTTTTTGCGTAGCAGGCCTTTTGCCGGGCTTAGGGATAACAAACTCCATGCCTTAAACCAGTGGTCGGCATCCATTGCACATGGATCCCGAACACATTCGGCTGTACACATGTATTCAACACGAATGTCAACAAAACTCACAACTAGGGCTTTCAATCGGGATATCCCGATCCCGGAAATCCCGGGATTTTCGGGATTAGGCAAATCCCGAATCTCGGGATTTCTGATTTTGAATCCCGGGATTTTCGGGATCCCGATTTTTTTATTTTTTTTTTTAATATTTTTAGATTTTTTTAAATAATTTGTATAAAATATGAATTTTGTAGAACAAAATAAAAAAATCGACAAAAGTTCCGTCAGGTACCACGTTTTTGTTATAGAAAAAGGTGAAACGTTTGCGAAATGTAAAGAAATTCTAAAAACTAGTGGTGGTTCGACATAAGGGCTTTTATATATATTACTTTTACTCTTACAAGGAGCATAGGACCTTAAATGGCCTTTGACACATCTTTACTCCTTAAGTTGTAAACTTTTTTTAGTTTTATGTTTTACTAAAACAATTTTTAAAGGCGTGAGTGGGTTTTGCCTCACGCTCAGTCACCCTCCAACAACAGTATGGGAGTATTCTCACTTTGTCATTCCGTTTGTAATGTATCGAAATATAGGTCGGGGACCCCATAAAGTATATATATATATTATTGATCCATGATCGATTCTAAGACATTCTATGAATGTCCGTCTGTTCGTCCGTTTGTCTGTAGATAACACAATGCAGTCTAAAATAAAACAGCTAGACTCCTGAAGCTTGGCACAAATATGTCTCATGTTCATAGGCAGGTTAAGTTCGCGAATGGGTAAAATTGGTCCAGGGGGAAAAAACTTCCCCCTTGAAGAACTGAACCAACCTCTGAAAAAATACACTTTTCTTACATGTTTTTTTGTATTTTTGTTAAATAAATGAAACATTTGGTATATTTATCGCGATGGGAAGGTGCTCTATATGTCCCCCACTGACCCCATCACCCCCCCCCCCCCAAAACGCCCCTGACAATTTTTTTTTTAATTTTTTATACATTTTGGAGGGTATAAAAGATTCGGCACAGCCAAATTTAACACTCTCACTTGTTTTTTTTTCAACTCAGGTTCACTAAAAGTTGATAGCGATGAGCCACGACGAAAGATAACCGAATACGGATATTCTTCATAGGAGGAATCCCAAACTTTTTTTGAAGTTCACAACATTATTAATAATTTATTAATATTAATAATTTTGATCCAATGATCAGTTTTTGTTTATCTTTCCAATTTAATTACAAATAATTTTTAATAATTTAAACCTAATCGAGAACTGGTCACAATGACCGTCGTCTCGCTGTAGCGAATTCGAACCCACGACCCTTTGTTTCGTAGGCTAGCACGCTACCAACTAACCTACAGGGGATCCCCTTCACAACATCAACTTTGCTAATCTTTACGAACGCGTGGATTTTTCAAAGTGGCGAAAATACTAAAAAATTTTGAAAATCCCGAAAATTTCCAAAAAATCCCGTGAATCCCGGGATTTAAAATGTCCCGAAAATCCCGGGATCCCGAAATCGGGATCCCGAAATCGGGATCCCGAAAATTTTTCTTCAATCCCGAATCCCGGGATTCAGAAAAACCAATCCCGATTGGAAGCCCTACTCACAACTAAGAGCATAAACATACAACAACAAGCTGGTTGATGTCGCTTTGTTTAAGAAATTTACTAACACATGCATATTTATATTCATACAACAATGCATTCATATACTCTCTTTCTGCCGACCACTGCCTTAAACCCACCCTCTCCGAAAAAAAAACAGGAAATATGACCGAAATTGTTTTGTACTTAGTCCCCATAATATAAATGGTGGTTAAGACCGAAAAAAATCCAGTATTTCCGGTTGTCGGTATTACCGGGAATTGGTACCGGTTTCCCGGTTCTTAAATAATTCCCGGAATTCCCGGTTCCGGTTCTGACGGCATTACCTGTACGTACATTATGTGAATTTTTGTACTATTGATAGTGTTTCTTAAAAAAATTCACAATATGTTAAAAACACCGTTTCCAGATTTTTTTTTACGAATTTAAGAAAAAAATAATTGCATAATTTTACAGTAATTTTACAAACAAAACTAAATATTTCTAAAATACTGATTAAAATGGTGTAATTGCTAAATTTTAACATTTTATGCTATAGTATTTTTTTGTTTTTTGAGAACCGGTACCAGAATCAGAACCGGTAATACCGGTATTTTCGGGAATGTATCTGGAACTGGGAAACCGGAACCAGAACCGGTAATACCGGTATTCCCGGGAATACCGGGAAATGGGGGGAAACAAGACGCAATCCTAACGGGGAATGGACGTAATCCAAATTGGGACTATGACCGTTTTGAAAATGTTCATAGTACCCGCAACTAATATGGGGATTATGATCGTGATGCATTCGGTCATAATCCCCATTTCCGTTATGGATTTTTTGCTTATTGTATTTAAAGTTATTCTTGTCGATGTATTTGGGGTCGATTTTTAAAATTCAAAATGTTGGATCCAATATGGGAACAAATTTAAAATTTTGTGCAATGTTTAAGGCGAATCCAATATGGCGGACATGAATTTGTAATTTTTAACTTATTATATTTAAATTAATCATTGTTGATGTATTTGAAGTCGGTATTCAAATTTCGACCATTTCACTTAATCTGGACGCAATTAGGCTTAAATTAAAGCTTTATAACTAATCTACACCGCACTTTTTACAAAAATACTTGTTTGATAATAACTAGGTCTACTATTGTTAAATTTGTCTTTAGTGGATTTTGTTTTTGTAATGGTCGTCCAACAAGCCCATACACGATTAAAATCGCATTTTCATCCAGCAAATTGTACAGCATGCAGTACCGTGTATGCCCCCCTTATCACACGAAATAAGCTGCGAGCCACTGTAAATCTAATACAAACCTTTATTTTCCGCAGAAAAAAATGTTTGGTGAAAAAATTTCCGCGAATTTTTTTTTATGTAAAAAATATGTTTGTACGTGTTTAAATACCATTCGGTATCCAATTCTGGTTTCGTTTGTCTACCGGCAGCCGAATTAAAGCATTTTCTATAAGGTTTTAAGTTGAAAAATGCAGAAGAAATTTTGAATTTCTAAAAATTATAGACATTTCTGGTATTCCCATAACGCTTTCAAACACTCTAGTTAGTGTTATCATCAGTAGGATTTAAAATGTCGGTTTGTCTCATTAATGGAAATTGTTTTTTATACATGTGAATATTTATAGTTTATACAGAATAACTTTTTACAGTTTCCAACACTACAATTCTATTTCTAGAAATCTCAACCTCACCTCATACTTTCTTTCAACTTTTTGGTATCTTACATTTTTTATTTTAAAGTTTTGTGGAATGTACCAAACATGGTACATGTCAATACATGTTCGTTTCTAAAGTGCCTTAATTTTTACTTCCGATTTAAAAAAAAAATTGGAATATTTTCTCTGGAAATCATTGGTACTTTTTTAAAAAGTACTTAAAATAATAACAATTTTTTTAAATAATCTAAAAAGTGCACCAGCGATTGGTTAAGTATAAATTTTATAAAAATAACACAGTGATACAAAATCGAACTTTCGGAATCGGAATGGGATGAAACCAAAAGCAAATGAAAGCTGACGTTTTCCATAACAAAACCCACAAGGCCTTATTTTAGGTCAGAGCTAGATTTTATTTTACACCCGTTTAAAGTTGGTGATTTTAAAGAATTTAAAGTTTGTGTGTACTAAACATATCCTACTTTAAAGGCCCCTGGTTGTGCCCTTATTGAACATGTAGGGTCCAGTTTCCAAACTTAAGCTGAAAATTACTTCAGCTATGACTGGTATGAATTTTGCTGCAATCGGTCCAGTACCTATTTACTGAATAGCCAAATTATTCAAATAAACCACAAAACACCGTTGCGTATGATTGTTATTTAAAGGTAATTACACAGTGCAACACCCAAAATCGGAATGGGATGAAACCAAAAGCAAATGAAAGTTGACATATTCCATAACAAACCCCTCAAGGCTTTTTTCTAGTTCAGAGCTAGATTTTGTTTTACACGCATTTGAAGTTAGTGCACTTTTATTATAATTACAATAATAAATGCTTGAAAACTGTATTAGTGGCGAATGATTAATATTGTAATTGCCTTTAAATAACAATCATACGCAACGGTGTCCAGTGATTTATATTAATAATTGCCTTTAAATAACAATCATACGCAACGGTGTACATGGTTTATTTTAATAATTTGGCTATTCAGTAAATAGGTACTGGACCGATTGCAGCAAAATTCATACCAGTCATAGCTGAAGTTATTTTGAGCTTAAGTTTGGAAACTGGACCCTACATGTCCAATAAGGGCACCACCAGGGGTTTTTAAGGTTGGACACGTTTAGTACACAAAAACTTGAAATGCTTTAAAATCACCAACTTTAAATGCGTGTAAAATAAAATCTAGCTCTGACCTAAAAAAAGGCCTTGAGGGTTTTGTTATGGAAAACGTCAGCTTTCATTTGCTTTTGGTTTCATCCCATTCCGATTCCGAAAGTTCGATTTTGTATCACTGTGTTATTAACATAAAACACTGGACACCGTTGCGTATGATTGTTATTTAAAGGCAATTACAATATTAATCATTCGCCACTAATACAATTTTCAACTATTTATTATTATAATTATAATAAAAGTGCACTAACTTTAAATGCGTGTAAAAAAAAATCTAGCTCTGAACTGGAAAAAAGCCTTGAGGGGTTTGTTATGAAATATGTCATCTTTCATTTGCTTTTGGTTTCATCCCATTCCGATTTTGGGTGTTGTACAGTGTAATTATCGTATTAGAGGTTTACATGCAAGTTATCATAAACAGTACTTAAAAAGGTACCAGGGAGCATCCTTGTTTAGTCCCTTTTTCATCACACTTTACTTAAAAGATATTTTGGTAATGTTTTGTTTAATTAATTTTTACACCAAGTTTTTGAACATTTTTTTCTCTTATTGTTAGTGTGCTGTTATCTTCAAGTGATTTAACTATTTTGTTTGTAAGTGTCTTTACAAATTGTTTACAGAAATATTTTTTTTTTCCTTCTTATCCCTTACTCTGTATTTTACCCTTTTTTTGAGGCATCTTTAACTTGTTGATTTTTTTTAAGAAAATTTGTTGTCTTTCCTCTTTGCATTCGCAAATGTCATTTGTGTCTACCAAGTGTCTGTAACTGAATCTTAGCAAATTTTTCAATTTTAAATGGTTTAATTTTTTTGTGGGTTTCTTGTTTTCTTTTCTTGGAAATCAATTTGATCCTTTTTTTCTTCTTTATTTTTCAAGTTTTATTTTTATTAAGTTGACTATCTAACATTTCTTTGAAAGAAGTTTGACCTTTTTTGTTAATAAATGTTTTTCTTTTTTATTTGTATTTTTCTTGGGTCATGTTGTTATTTGATGAGGATGATTTGCAACAGGTTGTCGTGAATTTTTTTTCTTTTTGTTTTTTTTTTCCTAAGTTTTTGCAAATTGTTACTTTGCATGTTTTTGCGGGAGAAGACAAAAAAGGTAAATGACTTTTAACAGTATGAGGTTTCTTGAAAAAGTTCAATGACTTATTAAATTTAAACAGAAATTGTTGGAAAATATTTTAGATTACAATCTACTGGGAAAATAAAATCGATAGACTGCGTCAATAGCTTACAGTTGATGTCAATAAACTTAAACAAAGTGGAAAAAAATTAAAATAGTTTTAGTAAATGGCGCCCAAGACGGGGCCAGATTTCTAATTGGAAAGCAGAGACACATAAACCATTCCAACTGAAAAGAGTCGAGTGAAATTTGCAGCAGCAACCAGAACTGTTATTTTGCATGTTTCTGCCGGAAAGTTTAATGACTTGAAAAAGTTCAATGACTTATTAAATTTAAACAGAAATTGTTGCAAAACGTTTTGGATTATATCTACTGAGTAAAGAAAATAGATAAACTGCATCAATAAGCAATAGTTTACAATTGAAGTCAATAAACTTAGTTAAAGTGAAAAAATTGTTTTAGTAAATGGCGCCCAAGCCGGGGCCAGACTCCTAATCGCAAAGCAGAAACACATAAAGCATTGCCAACCATTTAGAAAAAAACACTCACAAAATATTTAAGCAAATGGTGCCCAAGCCGGGGCCAGACTCCTAATCGCAAAGCAGAAACACAGAAACTATTGCTAACTGTGAAGTGTCGGTCCAAATTTGCAACAGCAACTAAATAAACTGGGCTTTTATAATCAGAAAGAAAGAACTGGGAGAACAGTGCCAAAAAGAAGGAATACTCACTGTTATTTTGCATATCTTTGCAGGAGAAGACAAAAAGGTAAATGACTTTTAACAGTATGAGGTTTCCTGAAAAAGTTCAATGACTAAATTAAATTTAAACAGAAATTGTTGGAAAATGGTTTATATTACAATCTACTGGGAAAAGAAAATCGATAGACTGTGTCAATAAACAATAGCTTACAATTGATGTCAATAAACTTTGATTGGCAATAAAAAAAATCAGCAATGGATACAAAATTTAGAAAAAACACTAACAAAATGTTTTAGCAAATGGCGCCCAAGCTGGGGTCAGACTTCTAATAGCAAAGCAGAAACGCAGAAACCATTGCCAGTTAAGGAGAATCGTGCCAAAATGTCAAAGACTATTAGGTTGGCTGGGCTTTCAAAATAAGAAAGACACAATTGGTGGAACAGGGTCGAAAATAAGCAATACCCACAGCTGGATTTCAACACATTTAATAAATATGCAAATAAAACGACTTATAGCATCTGCAGATTAGTTTTTTTTTTATATCTAAAATGTTATTGAATTTCTTCTTAAATTAACTGAATCACAAATTCATAAAAATTTTAAATTTTCATCCTAAAATCAAATTTTCAAAACTCAGTCATGCAAATTATAATTGATTTTTTTTTATCTTATACCGACATCAGCAACACTTTTTGTTGTTGCCAAAGGATATGAGCAATAACATTTTTTTTAATGATATTATATGTAATGAAGTGTTTTAAATGGACAGTATTAAATACGTGTTCCTGGAACAAAATATATTAAACAGTGGAATCTTTAAATTATGGACAACACTAAAAATAAACAGCATATATTTTTTTTTATGTTGAACCAACACTCAGCGGAAGCCACTATTAATGCAATGCATTGTATTGAAATCATGAAAGTACGTTATGAGTCGGGGAAAAGAAATAATAGTGCTTGTGGATATTTGACTTGACGATGCTCCAATGAGTCAATAGAGTTTGATACCCTATTGTCATTGATAAGCAACAAGAGCTCTAAAATAGATTTTGAAGCCCTGCCCATACATGCTGGGTTGTTATCAATGATGGGGTAAGGTACTTCTCACACTGGTTTAAAAACACGACACACTTGAATGCATCTTTTGACACTTGAAAAACGGTCTTTTTTAATGGGACATCACACTGAATATTCATGACCAGATCATCAAGAGTACCAGGTTCCTCGATACTTATACCACGCATATCGCATATCGTTAGATCTACATTAAATTGATCGAGTATCAAAAGATGGTATTCTTTATAGATTGATAGACCGATATTTCGCTTCCAAGGAAAGTCTCCTGGTGTCACCCTCCAAACTTCACGAAATTTGTATATGTTGTTAAGAACTAAAATTAAGTCGACACGTATTTTTTTTAAGCGGCCCAAATTCATTTTTAGGGGCGTCGATTTGTATGGGGGGAAATTTACCTTTTTCAGTTTTTTACGATTTACTCCTATTTAAACAAAATTTATATAGGCATGTGTGGTATCAGATTAAAGGTATTAAAAATACCTATCTCGTGGTGCTAATAACGGGCCAAAGAAGTTAATATTTTTCGACTTATTAACAAAAATGTCCTAAAATTTTGGTATTTTACTCAATATGACAAAAAGTTGTGAATGTTTAGACACGTTCTTAGCACACGTAGATAGGTTTTTCAAAGACCTTTCATTTGGTATGTAACATGACTAGGTTTCTTTGCATAATATAGGAGATAAACTAAAAAAAACTGAAAAATGGCCTTGTCTTCTCCCCTCCTTTTTACCCCTAAATATGAATTTGGGCCGCTAAAAAAAATACATGTCCCTTTATTTTTTCTGCTCTACAAAATAAAACCAATTCCATAAAGATCCGCGGGTGACACTAGGGATACTTCCCTTGTTAGTTACAAAGAGAATGACTAAAACTCTGTATATCCGACAAAAAGGGTGTAAAAATTATTTTCTTGATGTACCATCAATAAGAAAAAACACATTCTCCTCCTTGCTGTCCCTTTGTAAAACATTTCACTTTATTTTTTGTTTTGACTTTTATAAAAACAAAAACAGGGTTACTAAAAATGCCAAAAGCTACTGACATTATGGCGACACCAAAAAATAAAAAAATAAGAAAATAATGGTTATCGGCTAAATGATGATAAACTATTAAAATTAAATTTTACAATTTGACATGTTGAAAAATAAATTGGTTTAACAAAATAAATATGCATATGTAAAATTTTTCAGATTGCCTGCAGTATACTGTAAAGAAATGACACATAAAAATCTTGTTAATGATGATGGTAATTTTAATATCTAACAAGCGAGATCAATATTGACGGCGTTCACGAATTCATTGACGCTCTACAAAATATTAAAACAGGTGAATAGGAAAAGAGAGAAAAATGGGAAACTGTGACCCAAACCAATGGAATTCCCTTTTGAAATGGATTTTGATATTGATTGCATTTATTGAGAGTAGCAAGATTGTCCACGTATGATGTATTCATATACCAAATTCTCCTACGCATTTCGATTTTATGGTGTTCAATACCAAGTCATTGAGAGTAGCAAGTCTGTTCTCGATAGATGTATTCATATCCCACATTCTGGCGACAAAATTGTACCCAAGTTTAAAAAGATAATGGTTCACTATCTCGGAAAATATTTCCCGATTTCTCGCTTGCCTGCATCACGAATACCAACCATTCCACGCTTTTATGCTATTAAGCCACGTTTATTCTTTTTTTCTCCAACTGTAATTCGAAAAAATCAATTGTAATTCGTAATAGTTCAATTGTAATTCGAAGATTCGAATTGCAATTCGAAAAATATCAACTGAATTTTGATTAATCTTTTTCGAATTACAATTGGAATCTTCGAATCACAATTGATCTTTTACAAATTACAATTGATCTTTTTCGAAATAAAATTGATCTTTTACGAATTACAATTGATCTTTTTCGAATAAAAATTAATCTTCTACGGATTACAATTGATCTTTTACGAATTATAAATGGAATCTTCGAATTACAATTGATCTTTTACGCATTACAATTGATCTTTTTCGAATTACAATTGATCTTTTACGAATTACAATTGATTTTTTATGAATTACAAATGGAATCTTCGAATTACAAATAGAATCTTTGAATTACATGTAGAATCTTCGAATTACAATAGATCTTTTACGAATTACATCTGTAAATGGTGTAGATAGGAAGTTGAATTTCATGCGTTATGTTCAGGAACCGGTAAGAAAAGCCACGATTGCTTTATATTCCTGTAAAAGAGCCATTGGAAAACGATGGGGCTTTAGTCTTAAATTCGTTCATTGGATTTATACAACAGCGATGTGTCCAATTCTGCTGTATAGAATCATTGCCTGGTGGCCTGCCCTGAAGACAAACGGGAACTTTGTCTTTATCACGAAGGTACAGAGAATGACGTCGATGTGTATCGACTGCATAAGAAATCTTTTTTCACCTGATACCATTGGACATAATGAGTAAGCAGTATGAGTCTACGTCGACAATTCGACTAAATAGCGCACTGCAATTGAGGAGCAGCGATGGTGGAAATAGCGCGATCTTGAAGAAGATACCAATACTATAAAATCTGGACTGTGTTTCTTCTATGGGCCTTTTTTAGTGCCACTTTACCACTATGACACCATCCGAGGAGTTTTGTATGGGGAGCATTTCGGTTAGTGTATCCTCCATACATTTTTATACAAATGGATCGAAGCTACACGAACAAGAGCGCTTTGGAGTCTATTCGAAAAAGCTTGGGGTTGAGCCTGGCTGAAAGATTGCCAGATCATTGCAGAGTTTACCAGACAGAGATGCTTTCGAGTAAGGAAGTGGCTGACTGGTTGAGTTGCAATGTCTTGTCTACAACCACAGTCAACATTTATTCTGACAGTCAAGCCGCGGTCAAGTCCCTGGAGTCAATGCTTCGGTAAACAGGGATGTGCCCTTTAAATGAGATGACCAAGCAGTTTGACATACTACTCATTTGAGTCCTTGGGCACAGAGACATTCCAGGGAATTGCAAAGCCGAAAACCTACGGCTTTGTTCTGCGACGGAGACCAATCAAAAATGGGCAAATGGATGGGCGTGTGAGACAACACGACTGATTTGGCCTTCTATTAATCAGGGGCGTACAAGCAGGGTTGCCAAAATCGTCAAAAATGTACGATTTTTATAAAAAAAAATCGTCAAAATCGTCATCCCATTTGCAGAAATCGTCAAAAAATCGTCAAAATAAAAAACGTATATTTATCATTGATCAAAGATTCATTCAAGTGATGTCCGCCCGTCTGTTGAAGGCATGATGTAGTCCAAACCAAAAGAGCTAAATCCATGCAGTTTGGCACAAATATATCTCATGGCCATTGGATGGTTCAGTTTGAAAATTGACAAAACCAGACCAGGGAGAACAAAGTTCCCCTGGTAAATCTGAACTTACCTCCGAAATTTCCTCTTTATATTCTTTGTTAACTTCTTAAACAAAAGAAATATTTTTATGAAAAAAATGTCATGTAGTTGGGTCAAGTTAATTAGAATTTTTTTATTTTTGTCCGCCCTTTTCTGAGGACACTTCCATAAAAAAAATAATAATGATAAAATTGCGTAAATATCATAATAAATCAATTTGTTAACATTTATCACGAAAAGAAAGGTGTCCTCCGCCAAAAAAAAAACCCTATAATATTTTTACCTTTTGGAGGGAAAATGAAAATGTAACTCTCACTTGTTCCCTTTGTCCCTTTATGTACAAAAATATTGGTGGATATTTTTTTCAACTAACAATAAGCAAAAAATTGAATACTAAAGTTTCATTAAAAAAATTGTAAAAAGTAGACAAAATTGACAGGTTTTTGTTACTTTTAAAAAATCGTAATTTTTTGGGCAAAAATCGTCAAATCGTCATTTTGCTATTTTGGGGAGTAAAAATCGTCAAAATGCAGAGAAATCGTCAAATCTGGCAACAGTGCGCACAAGTGAGCTGATATCGCTTCCAAGAGGAGAGATTTCGACGGTGGTTTCTATAATTACCGAACACTGTCTTATAGGGAAGCACGCAGAGCGGTTAAATGTGCCGTCGAATGACTTTTGCCGAAGTTGCATGGATGAAGAGGAGTTGGAAACTATCGAACAATTTATTTGCCATTTCCCGGCACTTTCTGGTCAGAGACTTGCTTCACTGGGATCTAGGGAGCTGTACGATCTTTCTGATTTGTCGGATGTCAAAATTAAACATCTAAGGAGTTTCATAAGACGCTCAAACTGGTTTAACGACAGGGACTAGTAGGGAAACCTATTACGGTCCCGTGGTATCACAATGGACCTCAGAGTCTACGTGTGTTGACGTAAAACGTCAGCAGCCACTTACAATCTAACCTGAAGCCGATAACCTTGCAAGACTGGGAACTACCTTACAGGTTCCAACAGAATTGGAATGTGTTAGTATGCCTCTAGAAAATTGCAAGCAAAATTTACGGCTTTGTTCCGCGACGGATACTAATAAGAGAGGGCACATGGATGAAAATGTAAGACTACAAGAAGGATTTAACCTTGTCTTAATCAGAAGCGCACAAGTAAAGGGTACTTTTCACTATCACACACTTCCATTATACAAGCGAAATTTCACCATGTTAGCGAAATATTTTTTTAAAAATTTGGCCAGAAATTGTTCACGACTAGGTTTCAATCAAAAAAGAATCCAAAAATCTTTAGGAAGTTGGTAAATTTTGATGTGTTTAATGGAAAAGTGTGATAGTGGAAAGTACCCTTAAGCTACTATCGTTTCCAAAAGGAGAGACTTCGAGAAGCACACCGAATGGTTGAATGTGTCGTCAACTGACTTTTGCCGAAGTTGCATGGATGAGGAGCAGTTTGAAACTATAGAACAATTTATCTGCCATTACCCTACCTGCACTTTCTGGTCAGAGACTTGCTTCACTAGGATCTAGGAATCTGCACGTTTTTCTGATTTATCGGAAGACAAAACTCTATATATAAGAAGATTCATAAGGAGCCCAAACTGGTTTAACAGCAGGGTTTAGTAGGGGAACCTATTACCGTCCCGTTGTATCACAACGAACCTCAGAGTCTATGTGTGCAGAGGTAAAACGTCAACAGCCACTTACAACCTAACCTAACATATCATAGTTAAATCTTAAAATGTATAGTTTCCAAATGCAACAACCTCCTATTTGCTTCCCAAAATAAAACACTATAAAACAACAGTTTAAAATTTCGTTAACCCCTTTAAAAAAAACTACTGATCCTGGGTAATGACCTTCACATGCAAAAAAATTAAAGCGCAGGAGGAAAAAAAACCCAAATGCATGACATTCAGATTTGGTCCATTAGAAGTTATGCATACAAAAAGTGAAAAGAGAGAAAAACTGTGGAAAACTATGTCAATGTGTCTGATAACTTAACCAAACACACACATTCCAACACATAGGGAGCCACAAATACCGACATACAAAAAAAACTGCAACAACTGCCACTACAGCGTACCGTTTTACTATGAAAATGTAGATCAAGTGGAAACTTCACTTTCACAATAACCAGGCCAGGCCGCATATCATGGAACAGACCAAAACGACAAAAAAAAAAAAGCCCGGCAGGACGGACATATAGACAGTCATATAAAAAAAAACACATCCAAACAACTGATTCTTTGATACGAATAGTACCTAGATAGAGGAACTACTCTCGTTTGTCGTTATGTTTAACATAGATATCCACTGATTGTCTACATGGAGTGTTTTGGAATCTCCTCTATATTCTATGTGTTACTGGATGAGAACAACCATCAACATAAAAAACAACACAAGAACTAAAAGAAAAACACTAACAACAAACTCATTTTTTTCTGGCTTTAAAACAAACTGCAGCCAATGGAGACGACTGTGGAATAAAACCATGATTTTATAAAAGTATGTGGTGTATGATAAAGAAAAACAGAAAAACTCGGATATAATGTAAAAACCAAAGCGTTGTTCATGTGCCAAAATGTGTTGCTAGTCTTTTTTTCTACATATTGCTACTGCTGCAGCAATGGAACTACTTTCCTTTCAAAAAGCTAATAGAGGGACTGACAATGTTTCAGTGTGTATAAAGTGTGTCAGCAGCTAAAGTCAGCCAAAAACAAACTTGCAACCATCCAGCAACAACACACCATGTAACTTAAACAGTCATTGAATACGCGACATTCAATGTCATGCCAAAGTTACAATACGCTGCTACTCCATATAACAATTTTGCCACCAACAAAACAACAACAACAAAACAAAAACAACGACAACAGCAGCAACAAATGAAGGTTGTTGCTTATTTGGTACAAACATTTAAAAATGCACAGAGAAAAACTAGCAGCAGCAGCACAAAACAACAAAATAAAAACTTTGAAAAGTTATTTCAGCAAGTGCAGGCTGATAGTGTTGTCTAACTAAAAGAAGAAGAAAAAAAAAGTTTGATATTGAATGGAGCTACGAATAACATCATCAACAACAAACAAACAAAAAAAATAGAACTATGAATTCTACTTTATCCATGTACGATTGTAGAATAAGTCTTCTATTTAAGCTTCCCATTTTCATGCACGTACATTTGTTTTGGTACAATGTTACCTCCAAAAAACACATTCACAACATGGTGAGAAAAATAATCAACATCATCATCATCCTCCTCACCAACAACAACGTCATCATTATTGTTATTGCCATCACAGACAACACGTTCACTTTTTTTTTGGATTTGTGGGTTGTTTTCCTCTGCAGGTCCTCATCTCCAGTGATTATTGTTGTTACTACAATATGTAGCACTATTAATAGCTAGTGCAGTTTAAAGAGCAGCAGTCAAAAAAAAAAGAAAAAAAAAACATCCAACGATTCTAGACAGGCAGAGACAGTTATGTCTGCATGGGAATATATTCATTCGTGCAGTACAATGCAGTCAGTGGCTTTTTTTATATGGTGGTTTGGCATACAAAAAAAGAAAAAATTTAAATCAAATGACTGTCAGGCATAGTGTTTGCTTTCTATAGCACAACACGCAGTTTACAATAGCAAAAACAAAACTGACGAAAAAAAAAACTGCACCATAGAGGCTGAATTATTTACCCTGGTTTTGTTTATTTCCCGGTGCCGCAACAACATGTTGCATTCAATATTTGTATATAACCAAGGTTATTTGATAATAGGTTTATAAAGACTTTCTAAAAAAAGCTATAAACTATTTTAGAATTCATAGTGATAGTCGTAGTTAAAGTTTTAGTCATAATCGCAGTTAAGTGGAAGTCTAAGGTAAAATTATAGTTGAATAATATCTAGGTCTTTCACGGTGCCCTGGAGAGGATTTAAATAAAATTTTGGTGTTACTCCAATTTTTAAGCGGATTATGTTTTTGGACTATAAAAGAAAAAAAATGAGCCAAAAAAGAAAAAAAAGTACTAGGCGCTTTTTTTTTGGCGGGCAAAAAGATGAATTTCAAAAAAACAAAAAAGAATTTATTCTTTCAAATGCATTAAAATTTGTATATGCGGATGTAAATTCATCACATATTTACTTATCAGTGAGATTTAGATATATATGTAACATAATTTTCCAGATATGAGACTTAAAAGAATAATTTCACTATTAATTGAAACTAAATGAAATATGTCCTTGTAAATTATTTATAAATGTAAGTTCTTAAAAGTTTTCAGTGTACTACTCAGACGGACAGCAGAACACAAAGTTGCCTCAGTTTAGACCTTAGTGAGTCATATAATTTTAAAAGAATAAATACTTTTTTGTTAAATTTTTTTTTTCAAAACTAAGAAAAATCAGAAAACGATAGTAAAAATCATTAAAAATGTGTTTGCAATGCCTAAGGAAGAGTAAAATAAAGTAAATAGTTTAAAAAGAGATACAGAAAGTGGTTTGGACTATTTGTTTATTGCGAAACTTATGGATGGACTTAATATCCTTTTTTAATTTTGTTTATTTCGCCCAAAATCCTTTGTAAATTTTGTTTGTATTGTTGGCGTAACTTCCCCCCTTCAAAATCTAGAAACAGGACCAATATTAAATGTGAAGTAACTGCTAGAGTTAAAATTTTCATTAAATTAAATAAGAAATTTGATTTAGTCTCACTAAATAGTGAAATTATTCTTTTAAGTCTCGTATCTGAAAAATATGTCACATATATATTTAAATCTCACTGACAAGTGAATATGTGATGAATTTACATCTGTATAAAAAAATTTTGATGCATTTGAAAGAATAAATTATTTTTTGTTTTTTTGAAATTCATCTTTTTGCCCGCCAAAAAAAAAGCGCCTAGCACTTTTTTTTCTTTTTTGGCTCATTTTCTTTCTTTTATAGTCCAAAAACATAATCCGCTTAAAAATTGGAGTAACACCAAAATTTTATTTAAATCCTCTCCAGGGCACCGTGCTTTATCAAAATTAAAGTTGCCATAATGATCAAAGTCAAGAAAAACGTAGTCAAACTTGTAGTCAAAATCGTATTCAAGTAAAAGTAACAAATCGTCGCCTTAGAATTGATTTGCTCTATATGAAGGCAAAAATATTTAGATGAGAGCAAATCAATTCTCAGGTGACAAAATATGCAAATTCTTTGTCAATATCATTAGGTAAGGGTTTGCAAATAACCGCAGTTTTCCTTAAGCGCGGTTACGGCTAAAACGCAAACGATTAATCGCGGTTAACGGTTAACCGCACTCTTTTAAAGTTATTTTAGTTTAATTATATTTTTGATTAATAAAAATGTATAATAGAATTACATTACAGATTTTAAGTATAATGAGACAGAGAAGGGTATAGCATTTGAGTTTTTGTGGGAGGAAGTTATTAAAAAGTTTTTTGTCCCTATTTAAAAAACAAAAATATTAATTCAAAATTAAATTAATTAATTTTTTTAAATTGAAAAGGCATCAGCTTCAGTATTCTGAGACATTTTTTCTGATTGAACAATTTTCAGATTCTGAGAAATTTTACATTTCAAAAATGTTGCTTAAGGTGGCTTCAGACCATAATATTTGTAATAATATCTGTCAAAATTTTGTGTAAAACCTATAAAATAGTATGGTGTAAACACAAATCGGTATAAAACCAAGAGAAATACGGATTGAAAAATGACAAGCGGATACGTATTCTCATTTTTAGAAATTTCTCTAAAAATAAGAAAACGTATACGCTTTTCATAAGATTAGGGTTGTATTTGTTTTGATAATATTTAAGATGTGATGGTGTAAATACGCAAAGGATTTTTGAAAAGATTTTTTGACAAGCGGAGAAAATTTCGAATTATTTTAGATACGTATTTTCTTACGACTCAGTATTATAGTCTGAAGTGGGCTTTACAAATTTTTTCTATAGCAAAAGTATTAGATTCTACGATTTTTCTTTGTAGAAAAACAGAAATTTGTTCTGTAGAAAAAGTCTCAGATTATAAAATATTCTTTCTAAAGAAAATGTCTTAGATTCAGGGATATATTTTTTATAAAAACTGTTTCAGATTCTGAGTATTATTTATATAGAAAAAGTTTCAGACTCTGAAACATTTCTTCAATAGAAAATAATTCTGACTCTGAGGCATATTTTCTAAAGAAAAATTTGAAGACTATGGAGAATATTTTTATTAGAAACTGTCTCAGAATCTGACAAACTTATTTTACAGAACTCTAAAGGACTATTCACACCTGAGGTGAAATCTTGTTCGAACGAGATTTCGATCATATGGTTCTGTATCATTTTATACCGTACGATCAAAATCTCGTTTGTGCGAGATTTCACGTCAGATGTGAATTAAGTATAAGACATTTTTTTTAATAGAAAATTTTTCAGGCTCTGAGGCATATTTTCTAAAGAATGAGCCTCAGAATCTGAGACATTTATTCTACTGAAAAATTTTCAGATTCTAAAATATTTTTGAAATAGAAAAAGTTTTATATTCTGAGTAATTTTTTGTATCTATTTATAAATTTTAAATTTTTTTTTATTCTCTTTAACTTTTTTCATTGTTGTTTCTAAAAAACATGTTTTGTCCTACAAATCTTATGTTAATAAAATTAACCGTAACCGCAGGATTTTTAATGCGGTTACGGTTATGGTTAAATAGTGCGGTTAACCACGGTTACGATTAAAACCGCATTGCAAACCCTAGGTTAGGTTGTAAGTGGCTGCTGACGTTTAACGTCAACATACGTAGACTCTGAGGTTCATTGTGATACCACGGGACTGCAATAGGTTTCGCTACTAGTCCCTGTCGTTAAACCAATTTGAGCCTCTTATGAAACTCTTTAGATATTTAATTTTGACATCCGACAAATCAGAAAGATCATGCAGCTCACTACACTCAGAAAAAAAACTAACTAAAAAATGGGAAAATTAACTAAATCCAAGGAAAATTGATAATGATTTAGCTCCATTGCCATGTATTCCTACTTTTTAGACCATATTTTTCTTAAAAATTAGGACCAATTTGAACTAAAAAGTGGAAAAAAATTTCCCATTTTTTAGTTAAAAAAACATTTCTGATGAGGACATTTTTCCTAAAAATTAGTTAATTTCATATTTTTATTGGTTTATTTATAGAATAGCATGTGAATACACACAGAATTCTCATTATGTACATTTTTTATTTAAAATATAAAAAAACGTTTGTTTCTTATGGTCAAGTAATAAATTTCATTAGTTTTTAAAGTTAAATTACAACAAAGACTTTGTCTTTGCTTATACAATTATTGCTCAAAGTGGTGCCTGAAAGCTAATTTAGATAAATCTAAAATAGTGGTATTTCGTTCCGGCTCACGAATTTCGTCAAATTTGAACTGGGTTTTTGGTGGCGATAATATCGAAATTGAAAATAGTTATAAATATCTCGGAGTAGATATTACATACAATACTTCCTTTAAAAAACACTTAAATAACAAATTAGCTGCCTCTAAACTGGCGATTAACTCTACCTGGTCGAAATATATAAACAATCCGCAGATTACAATGATTAATAAGCTTAAAATATTTCAAGCTGCTTCCAGATCAATTATGTTTTATGCTGCGCAAGTATGGGGCTATATAAAATATGATGAGGTTGAAAAACTATTTAGATTTTTTATAAAAAAGATGCTTTACCTGCCAAACACAACACCTAATTACATGTTGTATATAGAAACAAACCTAGAGTCACTTTACGTATCTACTTTAAGGCTTCACCTTTGCTATATCAATAAAGTATTAAATATGAATCCTCACAGATTACCTCGCATTTTAGCATTAAAGATCATAGATCAAAACTTATATTGGGCTAAAGAATGGGAAACTATTTGTCAGAATATACATTTTACTCCTGATGACTCTATATCACCATTAAGCAAACAGTGGAAACCTATATTGGACCGACTGAAAATCAATGAACGTAATGATTATATACAAAATGCTACAAGTTCTCAGTTTCATGACCTTTATGCAAAACTTGATTACGACATTTCATCATTATACTCTTCAAGCCTTTCTCCACGTGCAGTCAATTTAATAATAAGGGCTAGGGGTGGCTTATTAGACTTAAATGCTAGATCTTTCAGTAATAACGCTGTTGGTATTTGTACAATTTGCAATTTAGATGCTTCGGAAGACACATTTCACTTCTTGGGTGTTTGCCCAATATACAGAGAATTTCGAATACAATATTTTGGTAAAACCATACTAAATTTAGATGAAGTTATATGCATACTAAATGGCTTAAACTTTTTCTCCCTGTATAAATACATAGAAGTTTGTTTAAAATATAGAAGTTTTATTTTAAATGAATTTGCTTTTTAATTTTCCATGAAAATATTTACTTTTAAATTATCATGTAATTTTTTTTTTCTTTTTTTATATAAATTATGTAAAATCAATACTATGGGAATATAATCTTCCTACCTAGAATAGTGCCAATCTGGCTTACAACAATTATGTTATGCCAAATATAGATTAAGTTTTAAACGTATTATAAATGAATCAAATATGTACATACAAAAATGAAAATCTATTAATAAATAATAAATAATAATAATAATAAGACTTTGTCTTTAACGTTTGTTCCCAGACTATGGGAAAACACGCCAAAGCTATGGCCTTTGTTGTGATTAAAATATTATTTTTTCCCTAACACATACATGTGTAGAAAATAATGTAAACATTAAATTTATTACTTGTTATTCAAGACCAAACTCTCTTTTTCATATACTACAAATAATAAACAAAATGTGAACTACAAGCAAGCATGAAAAAAAAACATGAATCAACAAAACAATTTCCAGTTATGAAAAATTTACTAAACTTGTGGAAAAAACTTCCTCAAATTAAAGAAGATAAATATGATAAACTAATTGGTAGAAAATTACGTCCTAAAACTGAATTTTTTGAACTAAATTTTGTTTTTAGATATATGGCTTAAAAATAAAGATTTTTTTTCAATTATTTAGGGAAAATTTCTTTGTCGGTAAGAATTTCTTCCATGTATTTGGGAATTTCATTTAAGGAAAATTATTGCCTATTTAACAGTCCATGAACTAAAATTTTTTCCTAAAAGTTGGAAAAATTTCCAAAATTTTAGTTAAATTTAACTAAATTGTGGGAAAATTTATAAACTATTTTGAAGAAAATTTTTCCAAAGTTTAAGTTAATGGTTTTTTTTTGAGTGTAGATCCCAGTGAAGCAAGTCTCTGACCAGAAAGTGCCAGGCAATGGCAGATGAAGTGTTCGATAGTTTCCAACTCCTTTTCATCCATGCAACTCCGACAAAAGTCTTTCGACGGCACATTTAAACGCTCTTCGTGCTTCCCTATAAGACAGTGTCCGGTAAATATAGCAACCAGTCGAAATCTCTCCTCTTGGAAGCGATTTCAGCTCACTTGTGCGCCCCTGATTAAGAGAAGGCCAAATCTGTCGTGTTGTCTCACACGTTCATTCATTTGCCCATTTTTGATTAGTCTCCATCGCGGAACAAAGCCGTTGATAATTTTGCAAGCTCATCGGCTTTGCAATTCCCTGGAATGTCTCTGTGTCCTAGGACCCATATGAGTCGTATGTTAAACTGCTTGGCGATCTCATTTAAAGACGTTCGGCAGTTAAGGGCAGATCTAGTTTTCAGAAACATCCCAGTTGGCAAAATAAAATCACATCTGACATACTGGTGACTCTCCCTTTATGAAATCGTTGACATCTCACAGACAACACACTATAGAGAGAGCACTTTCTTTGTACGAACTATACGTATGTGGAACACATCCTGCACACGTTTTTCCTGACACAACATTTACAGATTTAAGTCAAATCCCTTTATTTCCTGATTTTTTCACAATGCACTGCATTTATAGAGGGTATCTCCTGACAAGGGAAGTCTCCCTAGTGTCACCCGCGGATCTTTATGGAATTGGTTTTATTTTGAAGAGCAGAAATAATAAGCGGCCAAAATTCATATTTAGGGGGTAAAAAAGGGGGGGGGGGGAAGACAAGGTAATTTTTCAGTTTTTTTCATTTGTCTTCTATATTATGCAAATAAACCCAGTCATATTACATACCAAATGAAAGGTCTTTGGAAAACCTATCTACGTGTGCTAAGAACGTGTCCAAACATGCACAACTTTTCGTCATATTGAGTAAAATACAAAAATTTTATGACATTTTTGTTAATAAGTCGAAAAATATTAACTTCTTTGGCCCGTTGTTAGCACCACGAGATGGGTATTTAATACCTTTAATCTGATACCTATATTAATTTTGTTTAAATGGGAGTAAATCGTAAAAAACTGGAAAAGTTCAATTTCCCCCCATACAAATCGACACCCCCTAAAAATGAGTTTGGGCCGCTAAAAAAAAAATACGTGTCGAATTAATTTTCGTTCTTAACAACATATCCAAATTTCATGAAGATCGGAGGGTGACACCAGGGAGACTTCCCTTGTGAGTCTTGGTAAAAAAAATATTTTTTAGCTGAGCGGAAATATGTAAAAATAACACCGTCCGACACACTTTTGTACACATGGACCAGACCGAAAAATTCTGAAAGTAGGGCTGAAAATAAAATACACGTGTCTCACAGTTTTTCTAGATCAATTCGTGTTTTCGCGAAAAACGCCAATAAAAAAGTTGTATTTTTCCAAAGTAGTGTGAAATAAATCGAAAAATTTATTAAATCTACTTGTGAGGTAAATAATGTTTGAACATATCTTTAGTAAAATTTAAAGAAGGTTCTTTTCGTGGAATATATTAACCCTCTATCTCCCATTTTTGGGGGTCATTTATGTCCTCATTTCTTATGTTCTCCTAGAAAACCATTAAATCATGCATTTAAAGGGTTAAAATGTTCTACAAAACTGTTCTCCAGCAAATTTCACTAGGAGTTGTCAAAGGCCAATAATTTGTACGATGTTAGCAAAATGCTTAAAAAAGTAAAATTGTAAATATGTGTGGTGTAACACAATTTAATAAAATATGATACTTTTCAATTTTAGTTTTTTAAGCATTTTGCTAACATCTTACGAACTTTTGGCCTTTGACAACCCCTAGTGAATTTTAATGCAAAAGATTTTTGTGGAACATTTTAACCCTTTAAACTCACGATTTAATGCTTTTCTAGGTGAGTATTTGAAATAAGAACAAAAATTGACCCTAAAAATTGCAGATAGAGGGTTAATATATTCCAAGAAAAGAACCATCATTAAATTCTACTGAACTTATCTGTTAACACTATTTTTCTCAGAAGTAAATTTTCCATATTTTTTCGATTTATTTCACACTTCTTTTGTGAAACACAATTTAACATTATATTTTTTTTTTGCATTTTCGCGAAAAAACGCGAATTGATTTAAAAAACCTGAGCGATACGGGAATGTTATTTTTATACCCACTTTCTGACTGTAGTGAATTTTTTCTAAAGTGCGAAATTTTTTTTTTTTGCATTTTTCGCGAAAACGCGAATTGATCTAAAAAAACTGGGAGACACGGGTATTTTATTTTCGGCCGTACTCTCAGAATTTTTTAGTCCGGTTCATGTGTACAGCCAAAATTTTAAATTTGTCGGACGGTGTAATTAAAGGAATCACAAATGGCCTTATGGGCTTCGAGTGAATTCTCCAAATGGCGGGCTCGAATCCAACCTAACCTAAATCGAAGGTCCTTTAAGATAATAGCAGATCTGCCGAACAATTCGTTAGTTTGTCAAATCTCATCAGGAGAACAGGAACTTGCAAGTTTCAAGAGGCCTCCACTTTCCAAAATACAAAAAATTTAAAGGGATACCCCGCAGTCTGTCGTCTACCACTTGAAAAATGTGGTATTTTCCTAATCCAACTGCATTGAGTTCCTGTTCATACAATTCCGATTGGAAATATTTCAATTAAATACTTCATCCTCAGATTTTATAAAGCAGTTTATATGCAGAAGTATTTCGAAACTTTATTTATAAAATTTATTCTTAAGTTAACACTAAAGAAAATATTACTTAGATCTTTAGTTTTGCTGGGTTGCATTACATTTACTATAACTTTTACCCGAAGTAGGAGTAGTTTTCTTTTGTAAAAAACTCTTGCGTGTGTGAAATTCAAATGTATGCATATGAACAAACAAATATTTTGTCACGAAATTATGTATCTTCTGGAGCATATAAATGGCTTCACTAAAATTATGGCATTAGTCTAGTAGAGTAGGAGTTAAAGAATATTTATGATTCGGGCTGCGCAGTTAAGTTACGTTTGAAATGTAAATTTTTTACCTGAAAATCAAAAGTTTTTAGGGAAAATCATTATAGTTAAACTAAATTTTTCAACATGAAATATAGTCAAAAACGAAGTCCCAATAAACCAAACGATACCGTTATGATATCGAGGCAATATCACCTAATTATCACATATTACACGAAAACGATAGTGTTTTCGTTCTTAATGTACCTTTATATATGATATCGTTTTTCCACAAAAATATAATATCGTTTTCGCTATCGATAATTCCACTCATAACGATAGTAAAATCGCCATTTTCCGGAATTTATCGAAAAACTATCGTTATTCCAGGCGATAACGATATTGTGTCATTATGAAAATGGGATATCGTTTTCGCTATCTAAATTTCCAGGAATAAGGATAGCAAAACCGCCTAAAAATCGAAAATGGTATCATAATTTGAATTTAAGATGATACTATAATCGGTATCATATAGATAATACAATTTTCGATATCACTTATCGTTATTTGGTTTATTGGAGTTTAGTTAGAGTAAACATGTTCTAATTTATCTAACGAATTTTCTTATGACACACATTATCAAATTTTTACCGTTGGCAGTTTTTAGAAAGAATTTATTGAAATCTTGAAACCCCTAAAAGTTGGCAACATAATTTTTACAACTTGTTGAAAATACAGAATCCTTTGAAACTTCGCAGATACATATTAAAACCAAACGCTAATATTACAATCTCATTCTTGACGCTACCGCAGCCGGTGGAACATCATTTCCCATTCCCCCATCTTTCTAATAAGACACAGCGAAATAATTTCATATTCTATTAAAATCATTGCAAAATAATATAAAACTTATATAGAATCACTATATAATCTAAAACACTTCCATCATCCTCACTATAAAAAAAACATCAAAGCAACAAGTGTAATCTGTGAAAGCAATTTCTACTTTTATTATCCATAACTGTTGTTAGAAACTTCACATCATAAGTTTTTTTTTAAGTATGTGACGTTATAAACACTATTTTCTTTGACACACTCTTACACTGGCATCATGTTATATATTCAGTCATCATAATCTCATCCTCATTCTCACGTTAGAATCTCGATAATATTATATAACCATATATAAAACGAAATGGAAATGTGATGGTTAAACATGTTTTACTGGGTAAAATTATGCATGTAAGGGAGTATGGAGTATAATCTTTTAAACGACGTCCGGTGAAAGAAAAAGTTGTAAAAGCTGCAAAACAAATGTTTTACAAAAGAATCCCTCAAGAACGAGAAACTTAAATATGTTTTTCTTTAATATTTTTTGCAAAAAAAAAAAAAAAAAAACATTTAAACGTCTCTCATGGCCAATGTCATCAGCATCAGCATCATCATCATCATCACATTAGTGAAAGCAAGTGGGAAAAGTCTGGAACAAAAAAAAAAATATAACAGGTCAAAGTCAATGGTTGTTGAAATAATGAAACTACCAAACAACCGACAACGAGGACGACAATCGACCATAGCCAACAATAGTGGTAATGAATTGAAACGGTAAAAGTTCTTTACAAAACCAGGAAGTCTGCCAGCCAGCCATACCCAGCCAGATGTTTCATGCAGTCATCACTGAGTTTAAATACTTTTGCTGCATTGCTTTAGCATAGTTAATTTTTTACGTTTGTACGATTTTTTTTTGTTTTTCATTCTTTTGATATAAGTAGACCGCTTGTCTGGTTTTATCGAGGATGCTGGTTAATGTAAAGGGATCTGTGTTTTCTTTTTTGTCCGGCCTTTTGCAAATGATGATGATGCTGTTGAGTTTTTGCTGTAATCTTATGCTGCCTTATTAACCCAACACATCACGTGCTGGTGGTGCTATAGAAACTTGGTGTTTTAGCAGTGGGAAATTAGTTTTTTTTTTGTTTTTTGGAAAAAAAAGAACAACATAAACGCTGTTGGGAATCCCGTTTACACTTTTTTTATATAATATGATATTCCATTTAACCCAGCAAAACATTAGATCGCTGAAAAAAAGGTTTGTGTTCTTTTACCTCTTCTTTGGAAACTGACACAGTGATCATAGCTAATAACTTGGCAATAGCGGTTAAAAGAAAAAAAAATCTGAGCTTTCCAAATGGACAAGAGAATTCAGTGTAGTAGTTAACTCAAACTTCTTTGAACTTTTCCATTCCTTAGGGAATTATAAGATTTTATGTGTCTGGATTTCTTGACTGCTTGATTGAGGAACAAGTCAAAACGCAACGATTGTTTGTTTATTTCTGAAGAAAGACGATGCTAGATCGTTGGTTCAATTTCCACTATATGCCTTCTCCTCGTGCTCTACAACAAGGCATTTGCCTAGCAACAGCTTTCTTTTAACTTAAGGTTAGGAAATATTTGTTTTTTTGGTTTTATCTTCAGAGTACTTCACATGTTTTATACAGTAGGAGTGTATCCAATACAACTTTGACTGCTTTGGAGAAGAAAGCGTCGTCTTTATACGAGGGTACATAGAAAGATTTCTGTTTGCATTACTGCAGTTCTGCGTACTACACTTGCGACTGTATTGGACATTTTCCTGCACCAGATACCATCGGACATATTAGTTGAGATGTATACAGTCTTCGGCCATTCAAAGATAGAACACAATGCAATAATGGAGCAGCGATTGTTGTCATTTCCTCTAGGAGCCTCTTTGAGCATTACTTTTGGTTCTGATACCTCCAGGCTGAATCATTCTGGGTAGATGCTGCTCAATACATTTTTACATTGAACATAGATCGAAGATTTCCTGTGTCGTAAAAGTGATACCATCCCCCTGAGTGAGAATGTTCCTAATACCAAGAACTATTTTTAACTGCCGCACGTCCATTATTATAATAGACAAGTAGTTTGACATTCGACTAACATGTGACTAAGAGGCGCTGGGACTTTCCCGGGATTTAAAAGACGATGGGCATAAACTTTAAGCTTAGGTCGCAATTTGGCGAATTCAATCGGATATTATTAGCCCATTGTAATTTTCTTAATTGTTTTCCTACTTCCCCTCTATTAAAAAGTTCCACTCTGATTCCCTAAGATATTCTGCTAAAGACATCAATGAAACACCGTTTAGGCAAACCAGGTTTACGAAAAATTTTTGCCGAAAATGCTTAAGACGGCGCTTCATAAGACCCTGACATCCACACAAGTTCTTCAGTGTCTCTTCCTTTCTTTCTCCACAACTTTTACTATAGCCCTTTCACAAATTCCAATTCACACGGCAATTCGGCCGAATATACAGTGTCCTGTCAGTACTCCCACTAACTCGTATATTAGGCTTTAGCAGTGGCCAAAGGATTGCGATATCCTGCACATAGTCAGTGAAATCCACCTATTTCGTGCATAAATTCCACTATAGGAACCGAGATGTCCACTTCACTATGTCCCCCACCGACTCAGAACAGTTGTATATTCATCAGACAATTCGTTCCCAGCGACCCAACTCTGTCCAGGGACCTAAATTAGATTGAATGTGTGCTGACGATTCTCTATTTGAAAGTGTCTGATTTCAAGGCCATCAGAGCTACAAGACGTAGGTCCCTTGACATAATCACCTCAGCTTAGAAACGCTACACTTGTCCGGAAGTCTCATGAGGCCCCGATTTCGAGTGAGAGTCTAAAATTCGGCTGTGCCGAATCTTTTATACCCTCTTACACGTAAAAAAAAACAGAGGCGTTTTTTTTTCTGGATCCAACTGCAGGATCCAACTGCAGGATTTTGAACTTTTTCTGACATAAAAATGTTTCGTTTGCTAAGCCAAAGTACAAAAGATCTATAAAATATGGCGTTTTTTCTAAGGTTGGTTTAATTCTTAAAGGGGGAACAGACGGACTGACGGACAGACGGACGGACATCGCTAGAATGTCTTAGAATCGATCACTGATCAATAATATTTATACTTTATGGGGTCCTACACCGATATTTCGATGCGTTACACAGGGAATGACAAAGTCATTATACTGCTGTGGCTCCCAATAAAGGGCAGAAATCGAAAATCATTTCAGCAGAATTGGCTTTATCTCAATAAAAAACGTACGTAATGCACTGTTGGGGCTCCTTATGCAAGTTGAGACTGCAAAAGACTGATCAGAGGTGCACAAGAGAAAAGTATTCATAGCAGAACTGGTCTTATCTGAATAAAAACTATTAATATTTACAGCTGTGGCTCCCAAGAATGGGCACATGAATCGATGGATAAAATCATCACGGCAGATCTGCACTGAAACAAAGGTGCACAAATGCACTACTGCGGCCCCAATAGAGGCTGGTTGTTGTGGCTACTGGAAACTCTCTAATGGGAAAACACGCAGACTAGAATGAAAGCTTTCGAAAACATTCGCAGCCATTGACCTGCACTTTGGACAAAGCAACTTTTGAACTTTGCTATGGCTCCCAAGAAAGGGTAAATGAATCAATTGCAAACAAGTCATCACGTTAAAGCTGACTTTATATAAATCAAAATCAATGCATTGCAATGGCTCCCAGAATAGGGCCTTTTAATCGTAGCGGTTGTGGTTACCAGCAACTGATTAATAGGGGCACACGCAAAACGGAATGAATGAGGAGAACGAGAAAACTATCAAAGACTTTGTTAGAATACATATACCCTTGTCTGTTGGACTAGTTTTGAATCTATTTTATGTTTATTATACCTTTTTTTTACTTTGAGCCAACACTCAGGGGATGCCTCCTACTAATGCAATGCATTTTGTTGGTATTAGGAAAATAGGTTATTGATAGGAGGATAGAGGGAGTAGTAAATTTAAATTTTTTCAGATCGTAGCTGCCTGGGAAGGTTCACTCTGAGAAAAGTGAATTCCACATGCGACATGTTCGACTGAGAAACAAATTTGTTCTGTAACGAGTTGTGCGATTCAAAAAAGGTTAGGTTTACATCAGCACAGAAAGACTCTTAGATCCTTTGAGACTTTCTGTGCCTCATAAAAACTTGTTTGCCTATTTTTAGGCGTTTCTTATATAAAAGCTGCGATTCTTATTTTAAGGAGTCTTTAACATTAAAATGTGCTATCTTATCTTTTGTTGGGTTACTTCCACTTTTTTCCATATGGAGTATATATTTAAAGACCATTCTACTAAGCGGCTTCTGTTTGCGAAATACCGCTATACAACTGAAACAACATCAGGAAGAAAAAATAAACGTCACAAGGCATTGTAAGACCCTTTTGGCATAACTCTCTTCTATATTCTATACAACCAACAACATAATCATCAAAAGCAGTAGCAGCAATGTGGCACGAATGTCTTTAGGAACATACAACCAACGCACAGTAGGTAATTTGAACCGAAATCTTGGCCAAAAATCATTTTTCGAACTAACAATAATAATGTTTTTGTTAATTACGTTCGATTTAGAAAATATTAAAGCAAATAACTGCATATTTGGTTTTTCCAAAAAACAAATATAAACTGATTGACGGGCAGTCGAATTCGGCATTTTCAAGCAACGTGCACAGTGCAATATAAAACGCCTAATTTTGATATAAATTCAAACGATTTTTTCAGCTATTAAACATAAAGGAGGATATCGTGTATAATATGGAGAAGAGAGGGGATATTAAGTAATAAAAAAATAGCAAAATATTTTGGTGGACGTTATTGCTTTTTTTAACAAAACGTGTAATTATAACTTAACCTTAAATAAATGACTTTTTCAACGAATATAAAATTCGTATAAGCTTTTAATAATGTTAGCCGTGGTGTGCCGTGTTTTTGTTTGATGAAAAATTTAAAGAAAGTAATTCTGAATTCATTTTTTTTTATTTTCCGTTGCACTTTTTTGCACTTTTTGAGATATCAATTTTCTTTCAGACAGCCTCATCTTGTAGTGCACACATTGGCAATTTAAGCAACTTATTAGGCCAACATTAATTATAGCTTAAGTTTTGGACCGATATGGCTGAAATTTGGAATTTTAATGTTTTTCACGAGCACGCACATCTGTTTTTTTTTGATTTTTTGTAGGGAAATTTTAGGGTTGCCACCATATGAAAAAATTTTAAAATGTGAATATCTCGACGGATCACTTTTTTAAATAGCTGAAATTTGAAATGTAAGAGTTTTCCATGAGCACGCACAGCTAAGATTTTTGGTTTTTTTATTGTGGTACTTTCTTAGGGTTGCCACCACATAAAAAAAAAGAGAAAAAAATGAATATCTCGAAAAGCTTAAATTAATTAAATTATTAATTTTTTTTTTCAAGTTCATTTATTTCATGTAGTTTTTTTTTGTATTCATCACTTAAAATTAAATAAAATAAAAACATTACTAAAAAACTGAATTACGATTTTTTTTTAAAGTTCACTATCTAAATTTATTTTATTTAGTTCTTTTTCATATGATTCACTTAAAACAAAATATTCAGTTTCTGGACATTCGTCTTCTTCACTTTCTTCTTCTTCACTTTCTTCTTCATTTTCAACTCTTCTGGGGTTCACCTCTGGTACTTCTGGAGCAAGTAGCACGAACACTAATAAAAGCTTTTGCCAAGTTTATATTACTTGAAAAAGTCATTTATTTGAGGTTAAGTTAGAATAACACGTTTTTTAAACAAAAACAATAACTTCCACCAATTAATTTTGTTTTTTTTTTAATTACTTACTATTTACACTTTCCTCCATATTATTTGCGATATTCTTCTTTTTTTTAATAACTGATAAAAATTTAATATCAAAACTACACTTTTTATGCTGTGCTGAGCACGTTGCTTACAAATGTCAAAATTTAAATCCGCTGATAATTCTAAAAACCAAATTTGAAGTTATTTGCTTTGTTTATAATTTTATTGTCAGTGAAACTGATTAAAAAAAGGTTTTAAAACAATATTTCGTTTCGTTAAAGAAAAAAGTAAGATCTTTTTGGATAAATTTGCCGTTGAGGTAGCACAAGGCCCACGGAAAAATTTGCGACTTTCCCAAGAAAAACCAAACAAAACGGATTATAAGCCATTTTGTTTGCCTCCTTGCCTATTTTTACAGTGGCAAGTTTCAAAAAAAAAATGGTCTGTGCGATTTTGAGATATTTAGTCTTATTAATATTTTTTATATGGTGGCAACCCTAAAAAATTCCACCATTTAAAAAATCAAAAAACCCAGCCGTGCGGGCTCAAAAAGAACTCTTATATTCCAAATTTCAGCCATATCGGTCCAAAATTTTGGCCGTAACTAATTTTGGCCTAAAAAGTGGCTCAAATTACCCAGTGTGCAACGGTTAAATGAATGTTTAAATGTTTACTACTGCTACTTACTCTGATGCCATTGTACGTGAGACAAGCAATTGCTACTACTTACTGCAACTAATGTATGGCTTTTTTTTTGTAGATCCTGTGAAAAAAAAAACTCATAAGAAAACAATCATTGTGATATGTCTGATGGCAGTTGTTAAACTTGTCCGTCCGTCCGTCCGTCTGTCCAACCGTCCATCCGTACATATGTCCGTCCATTTGTCTTTTTTTTATATGTTGGTGGCATTATTACGACCACTACTGGTACTGTTGACTGGTCGTAATCGTAATCATTTTGTAGACATGTAGTATATCCCCCAACTGTTTATAGTGTGTGACCAAGATTTTGAATCTCTCTCTCTGGGGCGTTTGCAGTTGTTGTTCTTCTTTCTTTAAGTAAGTCCATGTAAAGTGTGTGAATATAGTGGATACGTGCCAAAGTAACGCATGGTGTTGCATGAACAACAACATTTAGCCAGAATGGATTAGCTTAACACAAGCTGGCGCTTTTGACTTGCTTTGGAAAAACTTCACATAGTATTTGAGATGTTGATGATGATGGCATTGGCAATGTTGATGATGATGACGACAGGAATGAATATAAAGATGTCTGTTTCATAAAGACCCAATAATCAAAGAACAAACCACTTACTTAAGCATTGACTTTTTTTTGTGTATGTTGTTTTTCTGCCAACTCTTAAATGTTTGGTGTATTTCAGTCTGTATGTCTGTCTGTCTGTCTTCTCTGGCTGTCTATTTCTTTGGGACGACGACCACGACCACAATGTCTTTCTGTGTTGTCTGGGTTTATGTTATTAACACGAACACATTGGCTAAATGCCGCTGGGGAATGTCTTCAACAATACAATACTGGTGACGTTATATACCAACATGAATACGCATGCTAAGAAATTCTTCTTCAATCATTGATATTAAAGCCAGGGAAAGAAAGAAAGATCATACACAAAGTAAATACTCCTCATATCCCAACCATTGGATTTAGAGTATGATATCTACATTGGCTTTAATATTACGTGTAAATGTTATAACAAAAAAAAAAGCAACAGCAACATTACTATGGGCTAATATACTCATCATCATGTTAACACCGTCCGGTAAGCATTCAAGCGACCAACGAGTCATCACCAACGTCTACTACATCGTCGTCATCGTCAGCATTATTATTGGCGCCAGTCTGTCTAGCATATTCCATTTACTGTTTACGTCGCATATGGTTTCTTTTCAAATCATTTGAAACTGTCTGTGGTAATTTAAGAGTTTTTTTTTCTGTCGTTGGAAATCAAGTGTAGTAGGTATGATTATTGTATATTTGAATGACTTTTTTACTTTGGTAGTCGTTTGACAATATATTTAGTTTTTTTCTTGTCTTGGTCATTTAAATCTATTACGGTCGGACGGGTATACAGAATTTTTTTTATATATGTATATATTTATGTGTTTTGGAAGTGTTGTATGATTAAGTCATCAAATGTGGCAACAAGTGTTGACATACAAATTACGATTAAACCTGCTGTTTTTAAAAGATATCATAAGAAATGTTTGAATGTTTATTAATACATTGTGAGAAAAAAATAACCCAGTGAAACTTTGTTAAAAGCTGTTCATAACAGCTTTTCTTGAAGAAAAAGTTAGTTATTAATTCATTTTCAAAAGTTGTTGATGAATTTTGAGGGATTGTTAACCAATTATGAGAAATACAAGATGTTATTCAAAATGGAACTTCGACTTTGCACTGATAGATATAGTCCTCTCGGAACCAGGGGATATAGAAGCTGTTCTTCTCAGACAACAGCATTTATGATCAGTGGATATGATAACCTTTTTCCGTTTTGTAAGGAAACATAGGCCAGAATCCGTTTATAAGACGATTTACTCCAACATTTTAATCACTTTATCGGAATTCTTAAATTTCACAAACGAATACGTCTGAGCTAAGTTTTCAGACAAGTTAGACAACCAGTAGATTGATAGGAGTACTCAGAGGGAACTGTGCAATAGGACGTTTGACCGAAAGTAGGAAGACCGGACTTTTGTAGGAAGTGGAAGTATACGAGTGGCAAAAAAAACTTCACCTTTGGAAGGATATATAATCCTTTAAATTCATTGGAGGAATATAGGGCCACAACAAGATTCTTCCACTCATCCATCTCTGTTTCCAGCTATTCATTTAATTTGACTCCAGCTGTATCCTGCGTCTTGAATTTCTTTAATAGTGTTACGTCTCCAGGTGTAACATAGACGACTCTTCTTCGACTACCTTGGTGATTAAATTCAAGCGCTTTTCTTGTGATGTTTGCGAAGAGTGTGCCTAAGCCATCTGTATTTCCGGATTTTTATTGAAGACCGGACTTTTGTAGGAAGTGGAAGTATACGAGTGGCTAAAAAAACTTCACCTTTGGAAGGATGTATAATCCTTTAAATTCCTTGGAGGAACATAGGGCCACAACAAAATCCGTCCAGTCATCTCTGTTTTCGGCTATTCGTTTGATTTGACTCCAGCTGTATCCTGCGTCTTGAATTTCTTTAATAGTGTTACGTCTCCAGGTGTTACATAGACGACCTCTTCTTCGACTACCTTGGGGATTAAATTCAAGCACTGTTCTTGTGATGTTACCAGGAGGTTTGCGAAAAGTGTGCCTAAGCCATCTGTACTTGCGGATTTGTATTGATTCCGGATTTTGCGGTTGCTGTGTTTGGAACCAAAGCACTTCGTTACTGATAGTGTTTGGCCAGAATATTTTTAGAATGCGTCTTAGACACCTGTTAAGCGTTTAGCTTGAAGTTTTTTAGCATTGTATGTGGAAATGTTCCAGGTTTCACAGCCATATCGAAGTGTTGACTTCACGTTGGAGTTAAATATTTTTATTTTTGTGTAAATATTGACATAACCTTACCCATATATGGGAGTTGTATTCTATCTTCGGTTGAATGTAGGTGGAATAAATAGTAAGGAGATCGAATGTGGTACTTCTGACACTGGTTTCAGTAAACAAAGACACTGAAAGGCTTCTTTCGACCTGCTTTTTTCCTAAGAACATCACACTAAATTTGCATGACTAGAATATCAAGAGTGTCCGCTTCCTCAATACTTATAACACCCATATGTACAAATGACGCTGTTGATTCCACATTTCAGTGGGTCAACATACAACATTAAGTCTGCATTGAACTCGACTGTTTGCAAGACCCTACTCAGAGATGTTCGACAGGTCCTGATTAAGTGTGTCTTTCATAATTTTCATCTGACCCCAACCTCAACAAGAATTGGCCTACGATCAAAGGAAAATAAACGACACATGAAGTTAGACTTAAAGAAAAAGGGTAGGATAAAGAACAGAACTTTGCGGTACATCTTATTGAAGCTAAAACTCATTTGATGAAAACCATCAAAGAAAACTCGAAATAAATCGAGAGAAGTCAGAAGAAAATGAATTCACAATTGCGACCTGTATCATCTTTATAGATAGACAGACGAACGGACATTGCCAAATCGACTCAAAAAGTGATTTAAATGTCTTGCCTATCCCATTAACGACATGCGGTAGTTAAACGCAGATATTTTTTTTAGGAACAGTGACTCTAGACACACTCTAGTGCATCACAAAAACAATGTTCTTTGACATTCTAAAAAAATAATGCTTAATATGTAGTGGCCCCAGGCTGGGCGCCATTTCTCTGGGTTATCAGATATGACAAAAAAATATAATGTGGACTAGCTATGATTTGAGCACACGTCCTTGTATTCAGAAATAATGTTCCTTAGTATTCAAACAAAATAACAAAAAACTGTTTATTATTAAGCGGACCCACTACCATCTAAAAGCCACACACAGAAACAGAATTAGCTAATTTCCATCTGAAAGTCAGTTATTGCAACAACAAATCGTTTGGAACATTTACATATAAGTCGTGACAATTGGATATTAGTAGTCACAACTGAATTCGATTGTTATAACTGGCTTTTAATAAAGACAACCAAAAAATGTTGTTGTCACAACCAAATAAAGTACCTGCAACCGAATTTTTGAGTTGATAAAACTAATAAATTCGATTGGAAATAAATTTTTCTGTGTGCAGGCTTAATTTCAGATCTCCTAAGTAGACTTCAAAACTAGCTTATGTTGTTGGGCATTCATATGTGTACAAAAACTAACCGGAATTCTTCACACTCAAAACTTACTGGACGATGTTCGAGTGGTATAATTACGCTCAAATAGGATTCTAGAGGTAGCCTTCGAGAATGGATCAATCTTAGCTCCAAGTCAAACTAAGTAATTTTGATTCGAATTCGTCGAAAATGAGAACTCCTTCAATATATGCTTCTGGAGAAACCTTTCAGCCAGGCTTAATCTAAGCTTTCATAAAAAGACTCTATATCCAACTTGATTATTTTGTTTCGTATGCATCTGTTTGAAATATGTCCAGCAAAATTTTCCCTTCCAAATAATCGGTTTCAGAACCCATCATTTTATCCTGCAGCCGATTCTATTTAACATTCCAGAATCAATAATTTTTGTTCGAAATTGTCCCGAAAGTAATCGAAATTTAGATTTAGAAAGATGTCATTAAAATTGGGAAAAAAGAAGTTCTTTAAAAATTAATTATCTTTATAATTATTTGGATATTTTTAAATTCAGCATTTGTAAAAAACAGAGTACGTATATGAAGCTCTTTTTGTTTTCATATTCATGAACAAGATTATTTGTATTTTGTTTTATTTTTCTTTGTCATGAAATTGAACACAATGTATTTTGTTCATCTTCATTTCGTTTCAGTTGAGAAAAAAAAACTGTTTATCGTTTCATGAACATGAGATGTGGTTTGCTTTTTTTTCCTTCTTTTTCAGACGGTGAGTTTAAGTTAGAAGAAAAAAACTTCGTTTCTTTTTCGTGAAACGAAGAATTCTTATCGTTTATCATGAAATGAAAAGTTATAAGCAAAATATCGTGATAAATTTATCATGATATGAATGAATGATAAAGAAAGAATGAATGAATTTTATTTATCATTCTTTAGAAATTTATTTAGTTTTTCTTTTACATACACACTACATATCATTTAAAAAATTATTACATTCCAATATGGTATTTAACAGAAAAATACTGAAAAAAAAATTAAAAATAAGGGAAAAAAATTAGAAAAGTATAGGAAAATGAATTAAAAAAATATATGCAAAATTAAAAACAAAAAATTATTAGAAATTTGTAAAAAGCAAACAATTTTAGAATAGCAGTATATTAAAGAAAAAAAATAATTTATTATACATATGTATGTGTGTATGTACATTAGAACGACTCAACGACTCAAAAAAAAGTTGTTGATGTACCCACCGCAAAATTAACTTTGACATGTTTTATGAAGATTAGAGACTAGAGATTAGACTAGAGCCCAAATATTTTTGGAATCTTCATAAAACATGTCAAAGTTAATTTTGCGGTGGGTACATCAACAACTTTTTTTTGAGTCGTTCTAATGTACATACACACATACATATGTATAATAAATTATTTTTTTTTCTTTAATATACTGCTATTCTAAAATTGTTTGCTTTTTACAAATTTCTAATAATTTTTTGTTTTTAATTTTGCATATACATATTTTTTTAATTCATTTTCCTATACTTTTCTAATTTTTTTCCCTTATTTTTAAATTTTTTTTCAGTATTTTTCTGTTAAATACCATATTGGAATGTAATAATTTTTTTAAATAATATGTAGTGTGTATGTAAAAGAAAAACTAAATAAATTTCAAAAGAATGATAAATAAAATTCATTCATTCTTTCTTTATCATTCATTCATATCATGATAAATTTATCACGATATTTTGCTTATAACTTTTCATTTCATGATAAACGATAATAATTCTTCGTTTCACGAAAAAGAAACGAAGTTTTTTTCTTCTAACTTAAACTCACCGTCTGAAAAAGAAGGAAAAAAAAGCAAACCACATCTCATGTTCATGAAACGATAAACAGTTTTTTTTCTCAACTAAGAGATTAATCACAATTGGAGCGGGAAGCGGTTTTCCGCAACTCTCCCCATACATTTTGTATGCAATCAAAATTCCGCTGCGTTTTTCCGCCGAAATAGATTCTATTCTATTTTCATGGCGTTTTTTCTCTCTCTCTCATTTTTCCTCTCATTTTATTTTTTGGCGTTGCCAGACTTTAACCAAAAAAAAGTATTGTTTTTCTGTACAGTGTTGTAAAATACAAGTAAAGTACGAGTTTTTTGGCAGATGGAAATAAACAACAAAGCAAAACAGAAAAAAAAATATGGAAAATTATTCAAACAATGGAGTCTGCTGAAAAATTAATAGATATTGTTAAAAAATATATGATTTCTTATGCAATTTTTCAAGTTTTTAGGATGCAATATGTAAAATTTGTTTCACGGAATTTGTATTTTATTTTTATTGTTTCGAATAAATAAATTGTGCAAAAATTGCTGTTAGTTTCTTGTTTTGCAACTGTTTTATAAGATTTTGTCTCTTGGTCTTAATTGAATGAGTTCTTATAATATTGAACAATTTTTATTGTTTAAATATAAAAAAATGTTATTGCCAAAAGTAAAATTTCTAAATAAAATTAAAATAATTATCACAACAATTATACATTTCGAGGTATGAATGTCAAAAATAATGCAAAGAAAACCGCAAACCGCTTGACGCTTAATTTAAATTAATCGCTCGATTTTTGAAGCGTTTTTCCGCTTCCCGCTCCAATTGTGATTATTCTCTAAAACGAAATGAAGATGAACAAAATACATTGGGTTCAATTTCATGACAAAGAAAAAAAAAAACATCAAACGTTGTTCAATATTCTTTAATGGTGAAAGAAAGAACAAAAATGAACAGATCGTGGTGATAAAATACGTACTCTGGTAAAAAATACACTCACCAGATGTCACTAATCTTAAGTGTCTTATGTTGCTGATTTCTTTTTATAAACAGCCTAACAGTATGCAATAAAAAAACAAGTTCTTAGAAAAATTAGCCTTTCCCCATAATTTTTTGGATATTTTTAAGTCCAGCCTTAGTTATATCTAAACTCACCAGATGCCGCTAGTCTTAAAAGTCGTATGTTGCAGTTTTCTTTTTATAAACAGCCTTAAAGTATGCAATCAATATTTTTTTAAACCCATTTTATGTTTCTTGACTTAAAAAATAAAATAAAATGATTTTCTTAAATCAAAAATCAAAATCAATAAATATAAATAAATATTTCCGGCAATATTGTTTTCTTCTAAATATATAAATGAATTTTCCCATTTATCAACAACAAAAATTTTTGTATGACATAAAATTTTGTGCTCAAGTGCCGGCTTCTGTTTTGCTGTTGTTATGTGTTTGTATGACAACAAAAGACTTGAGTTTATGGTAAGTATTTATGTATGTCTGTCTAAATCGGTTTTTATATATTTTTTTGTTGCTGCCAGTACGTTTTGATGACGTTGATGAATTTGTGACAGCAGACGTTAGACAGTTGCTAGACGTTTTTCAAATACTTGTACATAAAAAAATCATACATACATCAGACAGCATACAAATCTTCAATGTTATTTTGTGACTTTTAAGGCAAGAGTTTTTTTTATTAATATTTGTAAAGAAGAAAATGGCAACAAAAAATATATGAATGGTAGAAAAACAAAACCTAGCAACATAAGCAATCAATGTTGGGTTTATGGTTTCAATAGTGCGTTGTTTTTATACCCTACACCACTCTGTGGTACAGGGTATAATGAGTTTGTGCTGATGTTTGTAACTACCCGAAATATTGGTCCTAGACCTACCTTCAAGTATACCGATCGACTCAGAATTACTTTTTGAGTCGATTTAGCGATGTCCGTCCGTCTGTCAATCTATCGGTTTAAGCACGATACAGGTCGCAATTTTCAATCAATTGACTTGAAATTTAAAACTTAAGCCTCTTTTGGCCCAAGGACGAAGTCTATTGAAATTGGAGAAAATCGGTCCATGTTAACCCCTAGCCCCCATACAAACGCCGCCTTTGGATTAGGCTTAAATGACTCTAATAACCGTATTATAATAGATATCGCTTTGAAATTTAGCAGGTAATTTGTATACACAAATCACCATTCCAAATTTCAAAGAAATCGGGTCAGTCCTTCTGGTAGTCCCCATACAAACCACCCTCCCGATATTCACATAATTCCCTCAAAATTCATAAAAATGGAAATATTTGATAAAAATTTTATTTTTATGTGTCAACGTGAACTTAGTAACCTAATCAAATCGCAATATAATCGGACCATTTTTTTACTTAGTTCCCCCATAAAAAAATTTCGACCGATATTCAGTTAAATCGGTCTATTGACAAGAAAATAAGTCAAATCCACTAAAATTTGATCTGTGTGTGTTTTCTACACTTACTAAAGATCTACCAAAAGTCAGATCCAATCGGTCCATGTTTGGACTTGGGATCTATTTTCCGGAAAACACTAGTGTAGAGTATTATATGGTCGGTCTTGACCGACTATAACTTTCTTACTTGTTTTTTTTTTTTGTATTTCTTATGTTTTCTGCAAATTCATTGCCACGACAACAATGACAAGTGGAGGAAGCATTTTAAGTAGCAACCAAATAATAACTTGTTAAATTTAGTAAATTATGATGGATTTACTTAAATGGATTTTTGGGAATAATGAAGATTTTACTTAATTGTATAGTACAAAATGATGATGAATGGATTTTAAGATTTATAATAAAAATGTTTAGTTTTTATTATAAATTTACATGTCAAAAAAAACCTTGTCAAATAACTAGAAAAAGTCTCGTATTTCCAGTTTACCAATATTTTACAGTTTTCCTTGTTTTTTAACAAAATTTTACATTTTTTTTTTTTATTTTACAATTTCCAAGGTAATTTTACAAAAAAATCTAGTATATTCACGAAAATTCCTTGTTAGTTTTATTGTGCCAAAAAAATTTTAAATTAACAAAAAGTTCGTAATTTTTACTAAGAATTCTCTTGAAATAAGAGGTAGCAAAAAAATCTAGTAAAGTTACGAAACCTCCGTGTAAATTTTATCGCGTCAAAAATATTGTAAATTTACAATTTTATTGGTAAAAAACCTTGAAAAGTTAAAAAATTATTGGTAAAAAGATTGTAAAATTACTAGGAATTTTTGTCAAATAGGAGGTAGAAAAGTTTGTCTTGCCAGTTGACAAGTTTTTTTTTTTTAGTGTAGTTTAAACTCTTAAATATGATTTACAATTTACAGGCCAGTACTAAAATTTGTCAGCATTTTATAATTAAGCATTAAAAAATATTATTTTAAACTTACCCCTGTTGTTGGTGTTACACTACCAACTGCATTTTTAGCTTTTCCACGACCCCTTCGTGATTCTGCACGCACTGGTGTACCATCAGGACCATAAACAAGCTGCAAAGAAATAAAAAATAAATAAAACTGTTATAAATTCCTAAATTTCAACTTAAGGCTATAAAATTTGATTTTTCAATAAACTGTTATTTATTGCATCCTTGCACCTCAACAAGTCGATAATATAGTTTGCTTAAACGGAAGTTGGCAATGGCAACAAAATACCGTTACCGGAAATTAATTTTGCCAAGCGCAACTAGAGAGCGCTTTTTATTGTTTCTTATTAGTAATCTGGCAACTTTGAAATAACTCACCAAAACGGTTGGTTGTATTGTTTAGCAAAGACATAAGCCATGGTGAGTAAAGGTGAGTTTCAAATAAGAGAGTTGCCAACACCAAAAAGAATATGTGTAGTGCATAAAACATATATTTTTTAACGGGAAATGTGTTTTGTTACTAATTTTCTAAAAGTCTCAGAATTTAAAAACGGATTCGAATCTGAGATTTTACTACACCCCAAAAAAAAAACTTGTCAAATAACTAGAAAAAGTCCCTTAATCCCATTTTACCAGTATTTGACAGTATTCCTTGTTTTTTAACAAAAATATTTTGATCAAAATTTAATTTTTTTTTTGTAATATTACTAATTTCCAAGTTTTTTTTACAAAAAAAAATCAAGTAAATTCACGAGAATTCCGTGTAAGTTTCATTGCGCCAAAAAAAGTTGTAAATTTGTAATTGTATTGGTAAAAAGCTTGTAAAATTACAAAAAAATCTCGTAATTTTTATCAGGAATTCTCTTAAAATAGGAGGTAGCAAAAAATCTAGTAAATTCACGAAATCTACTTGTAAGTTTAATCGCGTCAAAAAAAATACAAATTTATTGGTAAAAAGTTTGTAAAATTACAAAAATTATTGGTAAGAAGCTTGTAAAATTACAAGGAATTCTTCTGAAATAGGAGGTGGCAAAACAAGTCACAAACTTTTTTTTGTCATTTTACAAGGTTTTTATTAGTGTATTAGAAAAAAATGCCTTAGAATCTGAAACAATTTTTGCATGGCAAAATTCTCAGATTTGGAGACATTTATAAAAATTATGAGAATTTTTTTGTATGAAAATTTTTTCAGAATTTCAGAATTTTTTTGTACAAAAAATGTCTGAAATATTTTTCTATACATAAAAAGTGTCGGTATCTGAAATTTGTTACAAACATTTTTCAGAATATAAAAACTTAAAACAGCACTTTGTCAGTGAAACTCATCAAAACATCGGTCTACACTCAAAAAAAAAAAAAAAATAGTAAAACGCCTGGTAAAATGCCTTGTAATCCCGTTCTACCAATATTAAACAATTTTCCTTGTTTTTTAACAAAAAATCTTGTACTTTGCTCAAACGAGAACTACAGTTTTATTGGTAATTTTACAAATTTATTTTCGTAATTGTATTCTACCATTTTGAAAGGTTATTTTACAAAAAAAAACTGTAATTTTACAACAAAGTTGACAAAATTTTGAAAAATTTGTTACGAGGATTCTAGTTAATTTACAAAAAAAAAACAGCAATTTAACAAAGATTTTATTGCGTAGATTTATGATGTTTAACAAAACCTTTTTTTTTTTGTAAATTTACAATTTTGGTTTGTAAATTTACCAGTTTTTTAAACATATTTAGCATTTTTTCATATAAGTTTACCATTTTTTTTTTATTTTTCCGGTTTTAAAACAATATTTTTACCAATAAAATTGGTTATTTTACCAATTTTTGGCACATTCAAAATTACGAGGAAATCCTCGTAATTTTACGAGAATTTTACCTACCTCCTATTTTATGAGAATAGCCTCGTAAAATCACGAGATTTTTTGATAACTTTACATGTTTTTTTTTAGTGTACCTCCTATTTAACAAAAATTCCTAGTAATTTTACAAGCTTTTTACCAATAATTTTGTAATTTTACAAGGTTTTTACCAACAAAATTGTAAATTTAAAATTTTTTAACACGATCAAATTTACAAGGAGGTTCCGTAACTTTACTACATTTTTGCTACCTCCTATTTTACGAGAATTCCTAGTAGTTTTACAAGCTTTTTACAAATAATTTTGTATTTTTACAAGTTTTTTACCAATAAAATTGTAAATTTGCAGTTTTTTGGCGCAATTAAAATTACAAGGAATTCTCGTGAATTTACTAGATTTTTTTGTAAAATTAACTTGTAAAATTGTAAAATTACAAAAAATTTGTAGAATTACAAAAAAAAATTTAAATTTCGATTTGTTAAAAAACAAGGAAAACTGTCAAATATTGATCAAATGGGATTACGAGACTTTTCCTAGTAATTTGACAAAGTTTTTTTTTTGTGATACATAAAAGGTGTCTGTACCTGTAAGACTTTGTTACAAACTTTTTTCAGAGTCTAAAACTTAAAACCACACTTTGTCATTTGTCAGTGAAACTCATCAAAACATCGGTCTGGGACCCCATAAATTATACTATCTCCGTCCCAAAATAATCTTTACATTTCAATCGATTTTTTTGTCCCAAAATAAACTTTTCTTTTTATTAAAAGACAAGTTACTCCCCACAAAGTTAAAAAAATATTGTAAAAAAAATCCGCGAAAAAAATATTTTTGATGAAAAAAAATTCAGCGAAAACAAAATTTGGAGTAAAATAATATGTTTGTACTTATTTAAATATCTTTCTATATCAAGTTCTGTTCACATATGTCAACCAGCAACCGAAAAAAACATTATGAATTTTTAGGTTATGGGGAATATACCAAAATTTTCGAGGTATCCTTACATTTTCGTTCATAACTTTTGAAACTCGGGACCGCTTTCACTCAACTGCAATACTAAACTTTGCGAAGCAACAACAAGTAAATATGTTAAGTTTCAGTCATATCTGTACAAAAATAATTACTCTGTTAAATGACTGTAATCTCAATTTGACAGATATCTGACAAAGTTTTTTGTCGAAATACATGAGTGTCCCCCATCCCCCGACATTTTAGAATCTTACAATTTCTCTATGGAAAAATATCTTAGAATTTTTCTATACGGAAAAATATTTTAGAATCTCAGAATTTTTCTGTATGGAAAAATATTTTAGAAACTGAGAGTTTTTAGAAACTGACAATATTTATGTACTGAAAACTATCGGAGAATCTAAGAATTTTTCTATATGAGAAAAATATTTCAAAATCTGTACTCAAAATTCAGCCAGAAGAATCCATAAAGCTACTAAAAAAATTTGTTAATTTAAATTGCAAGTAATTTTACAGAATATCTGGCAGAATTATTATTTCAAGTGTACTGAATCTTTTATTTTCCACTAAAATTACACAATTTGCATTTCAACACATGTGTATGCCAAAGAGCGCACGCGTGTCACTTATTTTTATATTTTTAGTTTTGCTAGTGATATGTGCGTTGCTGTTTTTAAAAATGGCTGTCATTTTAATTTTGTAAGCACATGTCAACCATAAAACAAAATGTTGGAATTATTTCTCTAGATCTTGCAAGAGACAGTTACTACACTTGGAAAATATGTGGATACATATTTCGAAAATTAAAAAAATTTACTAGTAAAATTTCACAAACTGAGATTATCACAAAAGAAATATCTGGGGGCTAATTCTCGGAATCGATAGCGATCGAAAATCTACTCGAACGTGTGATTTTCCAATTTTTCTGTATGCCAAAAACTATGCTTTAATAAATACGAGCTTTTTATATTTTTTTTCACAAAAAAGCTTTTATTTATCAAAGCATACTTCAAGGTATAAAGAAGAAATAAAAAATCTCTCAATTCGAGTAGAATTTCGATCGCCATCGACTTCGAGATCTAGCTTCCTGGTGATAAATATTGGCAAAACAGTATTTAAATAATAAAAGTTTCGATTGTGACAACAACATTGCGGTTGTGACAACGAAATTATCGGTTGTGATAACCTAAAAAAATAGTATGTCGTATTTCCTTTTGTGACTTCATGTTGTACCAATCGAATTATAATTTGATAAACTACCTCATTATTGACATATTTGCACACAAAAAACAAATCTAATGAACGTCTTTCATACTATTTATAAAGAAATTCATAAAAATTTATTAACTTTTTCATAATATTTAAAAACTTATTCATAATATTTATGAATAAATCATAATATGTGGGTTTTAAGAAATATTTAAAAAAAATTTTAAAATACTATGAAAAAGTTCAAACATATAATGAAAAAGTTCATAAGTTTTTATGTATTTATTCATTAATGTTATGAATTTCGTTCATTGGCAAATATTTTTTTTCTGTGTGGTTATCCTTTTCTTTCAGTGTTCTGTTAACAGGAAAATGCATATACAAATTTTAAAATTGGGGAGTAGCGTATGCGTACACAAAAGATGGGCGTTAAAGAAAATGTAATTGCAAAGACACAGTTTAAAGGAGACACCAGAACATGACATGAAAAATATTTTCAGAACCCCAACGAAGTAATGAAACACCAAACATATTTATTTTTAAAAATATAAAATTATCTTTTAAAGATGGAGCCCAGCAACCAAAAAGCATCTTAGTGTTTATACCACTAAAGTCGTGTCATTTTTACAAGCGGATCTAAATTTAAAAATTTATTTCATTAACAAAACACACATGTGTTTCTCAAGAATATGATACAGTTTTTTGAAATTTCAATATGTATTTTTATTTTTCTCACCGATACGCAACTGTTTTTAATTTACTTTATTCTTAAGTTGGAAGATGTCACTTTAATTTTTGTTTTCTATAGTATTCTTCTGTTGGCATTTGGTGTTTTTTTTTTTTTTTTTTTTTTTTTTGGGAACCATTGTCATTTAATAAATATTTCCTTAAGGTTTCAAATTTCAACAATTTTATGTTCGTTGTTTCTATTGAGCGGTAATTGTAGTTCGACAAAAAATTTTTTTAAGATTGTCTTGAGAATTAAATTAAGTAGGTTCTTAGTTTTTATGAGACACAAATAGTAGCAGAAGTTGTGTTTACGCATTTGACTAATGTTCTTTACCAGGAAGTACTTGAATTTATAGTTTTTATGTTTAAATATTGAATTATGATGTTGAGTGGAAGTATAATCAACAGATGTTTAATGTTAGGAAGAGATTTTAGAACTTGAAATTTATTTAAAAATTTGAGAAGAGAAAAAAGTCAATTAAAATTTTTGTTAAGCGGAATACTTTATAGATAAGATAAGTACTATTAACAAAGATTCAATTTAAAAATTAATCAATGTTAAAACTTTCATAAATTAAGGTCGTGAGTTCGAATCTCAGAAAAACGTACACATTTAAAAACAAGTAAGAAAGTTATAGTCGGTCAAGACCGATCATATAATACCCTACAGCAGTGTTTTCCGAAAAATGGGTCTCAAGTCCAAACATGGACCGAATGGATCTATCTTTTGTTAGATCTTTATTTAATGTACATCCAAAAAAAAACGTGGGTATTCAATACTAAAAATTTAAGTAAATTTTAGTTCAAAAGGACCTACCCAGCAAAACTTTGGTAATGGGTAGTGATTATAAAACACATTACCAGGTAATGTATATACCTAATTTGTAGCATTATTTTAGGATGTCTTACCAAACATTTCTCCCACAACGTATTATTTTCAAGTGAAAAATAATGCATTACAAATAATTTGCTACGTAATGCATGATTATTGGAAAAAATGTATTTCATATTTATTATTTCTAAACATTAAATCATGGATGACTTATATTTGGTTACATTATGTATTATTTGAAAGTTTGAAATAATGCATTATTTATAATTGGATGCATAATGCATTACAATAACATAAAAAATAATTATTTTATAAAAAAATCCAGAAGTTTTAACTAGAGATGGGCTCACGACAGGAAATTTCTAACGACACACACTCACGAGCATATTTTATCTACTTACACACACTTACAATCAAGTGAGTAAATTTAATACAAAATTACACTCAAAATAATCACTCTGTTAAAATACAGAGATACTCTGCTGAGCCAGCAGAAAATACCATAGATTTCCAACCAGCAAGATTTTTTGTTATTTTACGAAGAAAACTCTGTAAAATGATTTTGATAAAAAAACTGTAGATTTACAGAATTGTCTGTAAAATGTTGATGAAAGCGACCAGAATTTTACCAAGAAGCATGGATAGTAAGAACTTGACATAAAATAAAGGCAAATGCTATCATTTAAATGCGCCCGCTTAAATGTTTCTCAAGCGAATGTTTAACTTTGTAGAAATTATTTCTCCTTCAATTTCTCCTTCCTTAATGTGCAAGTTGTGTTGACGATTGGGAAATGCCGTCGTGTTAATTTGCCCGCTTTAATGCTTCCAAATTGTAAATTTCCTTTTTTATTTTTGTGAAAATTATGAGTTCCTCCAATTTTGCACAACACCTCGTAAAATTTAGAATCTTTTATTGTAATTTAAAACGCTTTTTAAAGAGGGGTTGAAATACTTCGAAGTTTTTTGAAGAGATTTTTATTTAAAACCCGTATTACAGAGCAATAGTAAAATTACAGATAAAGTTTAGTATTTCGGTTACGAGAAAAAAAAAAAACAAAGTATTTTTCTAAAATCTGTATTTTACCAAAAAACTAAACAAAAAAGTAAATTGGAGATTACTAATAAAAAGTAAAATTACAGATAAAATTTTGTTTTTCGGTCACAAGAAAATACAAAGTATTTTCTTAAAATCTGTATTTCGGCAGATAACTTTGTAAAATATCTGTCAAATTGAGATTACAGTCATTTTACAGAGTATTTAACAGAATAATTATTTTGAGTGTACTTTTTCGCTACTCGTAACACCTTATATATTATCTTCTGGTATGCTATATTATTTCATTTCTCGTAACCTATAAAATATCATATATTTTACACCTTACTCGTATTCTTCGTTATAAATTTATGACTTATTTTATACCTTACTGGTATTGTTTGTGATAATGTGGATGCATTACTTTGAGTCTCATCGCCTGTTAAAATCATCAATGCTGCAATGTATAAAATAAGAGATCCTATACCTTATTTTATACCTTATTTGGTAATCTAAGTTTTGATGGGTAATGCAGAAATTGGTAACCAATACTAAAATTTTTAACTAATATTATACAAAACCAGTAAAAATTACTAATTTTAGTACTTTTAAGATACTAAAATTAGTAACTTATTAGTAGAATTTGGTACAATATCAGTTACTTAACCTTTTACTGTAGAATTATTTTGAGTGTAGTAAACACACACAGATCAAATTTTAGTTGAATTGGTTTATTTTTTTGTCAATAGACCGATTTAACTGAATATCGGTCGAAATTTTTATATGGGGGACTAAGTCCAAAAATGGTCCAATTATATTCCGATTCGATTAGGTTACTAAAGTAGACGTATAACACCTAAAAATAAATTTTTATCAAATATTTCCATTTTCATGAATTTTGAGGGAATTATGTGAATATCGGGAGGACTGACCCGATTCATTTGAAATTTAGAATTTCTGCTTCGAGCTTTTTTATACTACTTATACTATTTTCAATCGAAATTCACATTTTTTTAGTAATTTTACAATTTTTTTTGTAATTCTACAAATTTTCATGCCAATTTTACAAAAAAAACAGTTAGGTCAGGTTAGGGTGGCGGTGTACGATTTACACCTCGCATAGACCTTTTGGTCCATAGCGATACCACAAAACTTTTTTCTTTTTTTTCGCCAGCGGCGCAAGTTAAACACGTTCAAAGTCATTGCGAATCTCTTTAATATTCTAAGATCCATTCGCGTTATATCCTCCAAAGTATTAGAGCTTATCTGACCAGTAATCGATCGGCGACTTCTTGCCACCGCTGGACAGTGACAAAGTATGTGTTCTATCGTTTCATCCACTCCTGGTGAGCCGCATCTTTTACAACTGGCGTCCGGGATGAGTCTAATATTCTTAGCATGAATGCCGATGAGACAGTGACCAGTTGTTATTCCCGTCAGAGCTCGACATTCCCTTCTCGTAAGTGATAAAAGGTATTCAGTTTTCCCTTGGTCATAAGTTGGCCATAAAGTTCTGCTGATTTTGCATGTTGTTATTTGCCCCACTTCCTGTTCGCTACTGCAACATTTATGGAATCCCGTCTTTTTTTGAAGTGTTGGAGCGGTGGTAAAACTAGCACCGTGGTACCTACACCATCAGCTCCAAGTTTCGCGAGTTCATCTGCCCTTTCATTTTCCTGTATTCCGTTGTGTCCTGGTACCCATACTAAATTAACCTGGTTTTGTTGACACAACGTCTGCAAGTTCTCGTAAAAAAAACAGTTAATTCACGAGAATTTCTTGTAAGTTTTATTTCGCCGAAAAATTTGTAAATTTACAATTTTATTGGTAAAAAGCTTGTAAAATACCAAAAATTTTCGTAATTTTTACTAGGAATTCTCACAAAATAGGAGGTAGCAAAAAATCTAGTAAGGTCACGAGATTTCCTTGTAAGTTTTACCGCGTGAAAAAAATTGTAATTTTATTGGTAAAAAGCTTGTAAAATTACAAAATAATTGGTAAAAAGCTTTTAAAATTACTACGAATTCCCGTCAAATAGGAGATAACAAAAAAAAAACAAACTTTTCATGTCATTTTACAAGTTTTTTTTTGTGTGTACCTCCATAGAAATTTTCCCTAAATATATGAAAAAAATTTTAAAATAAAGTTAAAAAATTCAGTTTTAAACACAAAAAAAAACCTTGTCAAATTACTAGAAAAAGTCTCGTAATCCCATTTTACCAATATTTGACAGTTTTCCTTGTTTTTTAACAAAAAAATTCGATCGAAATTTCCTTTTTTTTTTGTAATTTTACAAGTTTTTTTGAAATTTTACAAAATTGCAAGTTTTTTTACAAAAAAAATCTAGTAAATTTACGAGAATTTCTTGTAACTTTTATTGCGCCAAAAAATTTGTATGTTTACAATTTTATTGGTAAAAATCTTGTAAAATTACGAAAAACCTCGTAATTTTTACTAGGAATTCTCGTAAAATAGGAGGTAGCAAAAAATCTAGTAAAGTCACGAAACCTCATTGTAAGTTTTATCGCATCAAAAAATTTGTCAATTTACAATTTTAATGGTAAAAAGATTGTAAAATTATAAAATTATTGGTAAAAAGCTTGTAAAATTACAAGGAATTGTTGTCAAATTAGGGTACAAACTTTTCTTGTCGTTTTACAATTTTTTTTTCAGTGTACACATTATGAGGGTATACTAAGAATGTAATTCTGTTCATTTAAAAAAAAAACCTTGTAAAATTACAAGAAAAACTTGTAACTTTTTTGTTTGCTACCTCCTAACTGACAAAAATTCCTAGTAATTTTTCAAGCTTTTTACCAATAATTTTGTAATTTTGCAAGGTTTTTACCAATAAAGTTGTAAATTTACCAATTTTTTTACACGATAAAATTTACAAGGATATTTCGTAATTTTACTAGATTTTTTGCTACCTCCTATTTTACTAGTATTTCTAGTAATTTTACAAGCTTTTTACCAACAACTTTGTAATTTTACAAGCTTTTTACCAATAAAATTGTAAATTTACAGTTTTTTGGCGCAGTAAAAATTACAAGGAATTCTCATGAATTTACTAGATTTTTTTTGTAAAGTTATCTTGGAAATTTGTAAAACTACAAAAAAAAAATTGTAAAATTTCAAAAAAAAAATTTAAATTTCGATTCAAATTTGTTTGTTAAAAACAAGGAAAACTGTCAAATATTGGTTAAATGGGATTACGAGACTTTTCCTGGTAATTTGACAACAAAAAAGTGTAATCGATAAAAACTAATTCTGTTAAAGCTTTAAACCGATTGTTGTTTCATTTAATATATTTTAAATAAGCGCCGTTAGGTATGCTACAATTTTATTAAGTTTTCTAGAAAAATTTTAACCTAATAGTATGTTAACAGAACTTGTTATTCCGAATTAAAGCATTAATAAAATGGATTCATTCCATTTTTACAAAATTTATTCTCAAATGACATTAAAATTTTATAACATTTTATATCGTATACACAATTGGTTTCAATGAACTTTTATTAACCCAAATAAATATACCTTCCTGTCCCTCAAAATTTACTCTATCGGTGTTTTATTTTTTTATTTTTATTACTTGTTGTTGTTTTTTGTATTTAGCCTCAAAGTTAATATCAAGTTCAAAGTCATCATCAACAACACAATATTAAAAACGTCATAATAACGCCCACACATAACAAAACCAGACACGGAACCTATTTTTCAAAATAACACCAACACACATACACACACACACACTTATACAATATACCAACACACCAAACAAAAACATACTTAAACACACACACAAACAACTTTCACATAGACAATAACAACAGTAACAGCAACAAACAAAAAAGAAAACACACAAACTTGAATGAAAAAATAAGGATATAAACAGGCTCGAGGAAATTTTGTAACGTCACATACAAAAATATATATATAAAAATATATATGTATGAGTATGTCTAGTATATAATACATATAAGGACATTGACATTGTCCTAGTAAATATTCAGTAAAAGTAACAACACCAACAACACAATTTATTTGTAATAATTCTATACTGAATGAAGTATAAAATATAGGAGTAAGCAAAAAATTAAAACTTAACAGGACATATCATGGTTTGTATTCAATTTTGGCTTATGGTTAGTAACAATTTATTGTAAATTTTATACAGAATAGCCGAGTAAGAAATTATTTAGTGGTCCAATATATACATATTTTTATAAGAGCCAGGGATACCAGATGTATTTTTTCTTCTTTCAGGGAGTTTTTTTTTAAATGACTCTTAGGGAAAAGGAAACAATTTTTTCTTTAGTCAAAATGTAGGGAATTTTAAGAGAAGAGAGAAAAGCCCAAGGCTTAAGAGAGAACCCCCTGTTGGGCGCCATTTGTTTCCTTTACCGGAAACGGGGTAAAAGAAATAAACGCTGTTGAGGAGTCCAATGTAAGAAGTTATTTGTCTCAGATTAAAACTATCATCCCTAAGATCAAAACAATGTTATTTAGCATTCAAAAAAAATAATGTTTAATACTAAGCGGCCCCACATTGGGAACCATTTGTGTCGCTAACCGAAAAGTTATATATATTATGCGTACTAAGTTATGATTTAAGCACTCGTGCTTTTAATTAAAAATGTTGTTCTTAGCATTGAACTAAAAAATAGCTAACTACGATGTTGCCCCATGTTGGGCGCCATTTGTTTTGGTTACCGGACATGACAAAATTAATATTATGTAAACTAGCTATGATTAGAGCACTTGGCCTTTTGTTCAAAAAGATTAATTCTTAGCATTTGAACAAAAATCCAAATTCGGCAGTGCCGAATCTTTTATACCCTCCAACATGTAAATTTTGCAGGACATTTTACTTTTTATTGGCGATCGGTTAGTGGGGGTCATCTTACCCCTAGCGACAAATGTTTACAAATTCATTTATTAGAAATTTTTCAGTTAAGTGATACAATTTTATAATTATTTAACGAGATTCTTTATAACCACGCCTACCAAAGGAGGCGAGTCGAACAAAAAATACATTTTTTAATTCTCTGGTTCCAAGCGCAGTACTTTAAACTTCCTCTGATATAAAAATATTTCATTTTCTAACCAAAAACACGAAAAAACATACGAAAATGGCGTTTTTCGGTTTAGTTTTTCAAAGGAAAACTTTTCCACCAGTCCCCGATCTAGCCCATTTCCCAACTTAACCTCCTAACGATCATAAGACATATTCGTGGCCTACTTTTTGCTTACCCCTTTATATTGGGTAGGCAGCATGCGGCTATGTCGGCAATTCGACTTAATAGCACACTGCAATGGAAAAGCAGCGACAATGGCATTAGCGCGATCTTGAAAAAGATACCATTACCAGAATATATGAACTGCGCTCCTCTATAAGCCTTTTTGAGGTCCACTTTACCACTATGATACCATCCAGAGAGTCTTGGGTAAGGGGCATTCCGGGGAGTGGAGATTGGATACATTTTTACACGGATGTATTGAGGGTGCACGAGCAAGTAGGCTTTGGAGTCTATTCGGAAGAGCTTGGATTAAGCCTGACTCGAAGATTGCCAGATCATTGCAGTGTTTACCAGGCAGAGATGCTGGTGATAGAGGAAGTGGCTGACTGATTGAGTTGCAATGAATTGTCAACAAACAAAGTCAACGTCTATTCAGACAGTTTAAATGCCTTAACTGCCGCACGTCTTCAAATGATATGGCCAAGCAGTTTGACATACGACTCATTTGAGTCGCAGGGCACAGAGACATTCCAGTGAATTGCAAAGCCGATGAGTTTGCAACACTGGGAACTACCTTACAGTTTTCAACAGAATTGGAATGTGTTGGTATGCCTCTAGAAACTTACAAACGAAATCTATGGCTTTGATCCGAGACGGAAACTAATCAGAGATGGACAAATGGATGGACGTGTGAGACACCACTACAGACCTGGTCTTCTCTTAATCACAAGTGAGCTGATATCGCTTACTATAGGAGAGATTTCGACGGTGGTTGCTGTTATAACAGGACACTGTCTAATAGGGAAGCACGCGGAGCGGTTATATGTGCCGTTCAATGACTGGACATCGAAAATGCGTCTGGGACGCGACCTTATACACTTGATTACAACTGTTATAATGGTCCAAAATCCAGTCTCCAAACTTTTCCATCACATCAGGTTTTTGAGAAAATTGAGGTCAAAGTTTAAAAAAATCGCAGTTTTGGGCATTTTTAGCAACTCATAGCGGATGAACCCGATGTGCTAGAGATTTAAAAATACGTTGACGGTAAAACTTAAACATTACTGTATAAGATGCAGAACTCATTTGGTCAGTCGCATTAAGTCGCATTACCAATTGTTTTTCAATAATGCCTTTTCCCTCAAAAAAAAACATTTTTTCGATACTGTGGAATAAAACATCATTGAAAGACAATTGGTGCCCTAAGGGTTAAGTTGACAAACCAAATGAGTTCAGCATACTTAAGAGCAATATTTCAGCTATACCTCCGACTTATTTTTAAGGCGCTATCACATCTGCTTCATCCGCTATGAGTTGGCAAAAATAACCAAAAATCTGATGTGGTGGAAAAGTTTGGAGATCAGATTTGTGATCACTAGAATAATTGCAATTAATTGCGTAAGGTCGCGTCCCAGTCGCATCAAGTTTTTTTTTAAATGTTCAGTAGTGTTATCAACCCCATTTTGAGAGCCATTTCATAATGGAGACCTAGTATGGGCCATTTTTTGTTGATTATTGGAAGTTGCATAATAAAATGTGAACCTAGGTAAGACTTTAAAACATCTTATAGTGGTTAACATACATGTTCCTTACCAATTAAACAAAAACCTGCTAACTATGAAGGCATCCTATGTTGGCGAAATACTCCTACTTGTGATCTAAAATTCGGCACCTTTGCATTAATACAACAAAAAACTGCTTGATATGAATTTATAACTATTTTGAAGTCATTGTCAGTTATTTATTTACTTGTGGAATGAAAAATGATTCCATGTAACAAATTTCTATGACGCTGTAAATTAGCCCTATGTTGGGAGCCATGTTGGCGGTTATCGAAAACAAAACGCCTTTTCAAATATTCTGATGACTGTTACTATCATTAAGGATAACTTCATAACAGCATAACTAGCAAACTAGTTAAAAACTTAATGAAAACTTCGTCTGCCATCGCTACTAAAGTTGCACAAAAGAGCAGATTATTACGAGATTCACATGTATGATTGCAACACTATGCAACTTATGTATTCCTGTAAGTTTTTAGGCATTAAAAGGTATAATATGAACGGGTCCCATGTTGGGCGCCATTTTTTTTTTTTTTTTGATTATTGGAAGTTGCATAATAAAATGTGGACTTTAATAGTGGTTCACATACATGTTCCTTACCATTTAAACAAAATCTTGCTAACTATGAAGGCACCCTATGTTGGCAAAATGGTCATACTTGTGATCTAAAATTGGCTTCTTTGCATTAATAAAAAAAAAAAACTGCTTAATATGAATTTATAACTATTTTGAAGTCATTGTCAGTTATTCATTAACTTGTGGAATAAAAAATGATTCCATGTATCAAATCTTTATGCCGCTGTAAATGAGCACCATGTTGGGAGCCATTTTTGGCGGTTAAGGAAAACAAAACTATACGCCTTTCCAAATATTCTGATGACCGTTATCATCATTAAGGATAACTTCATGAATGCATAACTAGCAAACTAGTTAAAAATTTAATGAAAAGTTCGTCTGGCATCGCTACTTAAGTTGCTCATATGAGCAGATTATTGCGAGATTCACGTGTATGGTTGCAACACTATGCAACTCATGTATGATTGTAAGTGAGTGTAAGTAAAAAAATCTTGTCTTGGGAATAATTGGGACATTGGCTGCGAATTTTGACCATCTTCTGAAGCTTTAGTTCCACACTTACCCAACTATATTCATTCAAATGAATAATTCGCTCGCGAAAATGGATATAAAATCCCTAGCCAAATGACACATACAAATCTGGAACAAATTTTGATTGTTAATACAATGTAATAATAAACAACTGTTGTCTAAGGTTATTTTTTTCATTTTGTAATAATAATAATAAACATCGACCTTGAATTCCCCTAATATTGTGTGAATAATATGTATAAATTCAAGGTTAAATGGTAAATGAAATACAAAAACCCCTTTTTGTTCATGTTATAACGCGGACAGAAACAAGTGATAACACAGATTGTGAGCAACATAAAATGATACACCATAATAAAATAGCATTCAAAAGAAGAATATAACATACAAAAAAGGACAACTAATATCCTTAACTAAAGGTTTTATGTGGTAAATATCAAGCAACACCAACAACCCCCTGGCTATGATAAGAATTACGAATATATGACAAAAAAAGCAAAAAAAAAAATATGCAACAATGATGCAGGACATTTTCTAATCAAATGTTATATGTGGTTGAGAAAAAAATATCCTTAAATACAAGTATGTATTAAATAAAAAAAATAGCCAACTACAAAGATGCCCCAGGTTGAGCGCCTTTAGTGTCATGTACCAGAAACGACATAGCAACAATAATGGGACCCTAGTAAAGGTTTGTGCACTCATTCTTGTTTTAAAAAGAGTCCCATGCTGGGAGCCATTTGGTAGGTTACCGCAATCGGCTCAACATGTATATACGGATCTAGCCAATCGTCCTTGTGATTAAAAAAAATATTCTTTGGCATTTACATAAAAATAATGCTTAATATGAATGCAGGACATTTTCTAATCAAAAGTTATATCTGGGTGAGAAAAAAAACATATCCTTTAAAACAGCGGTTACCAACCTATGGTACGCGTACCACTAGGGGGTACGCGAAACTGTCCGCGGGGGTACGCCAAATTTTAGTAATTTGGACATTCGTTTTATATTAACCTTTCAATGCTGGCTCCGCATCTGGCTTCCAAAGTTTTCCATAACGTCAGGTTTTCAAGAAAGTTGAGGTCAAAGTTCACAAAAAACGTATTTTTGTGCAATTTAGAGAGAATTTTTTGCGATTTTTTTGGATGATGTTTTGAGATCTGACCACTTGTTTTCGATTAACCTTTCGCTGCTGATTCTGAATATGGTTCCCAAATTTTTCTTTGACGCCAGGTTTTTGAGCAAATTTATGTCAAAGTTCTAAAAAAACGTGTTTTGAGCATTTTTGAGACGGGTTGTAATATAGTGGAAATATTGTTAAGCTCAAAATGCAAAATTTTTACATGTATTTTGTTGTATTTTGTTGTTGCTGCTGTATTGTGAAGAAACACTAAGGAGCGAACATTTTTCCAAATAAAAATGTTTTGATCCCCCCAAAACCCTTCAAAAAAATTATAATACCCGCAGATATAAAATTTCAGAATTAACTCTAATATTTATATGTGAAGTTTTCTTAACGAAAACAAAAATCTCGTTAGGGGGTACGTGGCTGATAAAATTTTAAATTAGGGGTACGCAAGCAAAAAAGGTTGGTAACCGCTGCTTTAAAACTATTAATGGTAGTTTTTTATATCTAACAAATCCTTGACTATAGTTTACTATAAAAGTTAATAATTATGAAAAAGTTGCTGATATTACGTATTTTTAAACTGTTCATGAGTGCTTAACAGGATGTGAATCGTAAATGATTTTTGAAGGATTTATGGTTAAAAATTTCCTTACTTCAAAAAAAAAAACAAGACAAAAAAAGGGGAGAAGAAAGGTAGAAGTGTGCCATAATGGTGCTATAGTGTGAAATTATGTTGATTACGCATTTACCCTTCATAAGAATATACTTTTTTTTCAAAAATTTCTCCAACCATCAAGTGTTAATTTTTATAATTTTACCCTTGTTTTCGATTTTTTTTTTTTTTTTGACAAACATCAAAACATTTATGTGTAATGCGTTTTCAACCATTTTATGTTAGGGTAGGGTATGTAAAATTGTTTAAACAAAAAAAAATAAACCGTAAGGAAACCTTTAAATTTTTAAAAGAACTTGTAGTATATTTAAAGGGGAGACTCAAACGTATATAATCAATGTCATTAAGCATACGCAGGGAGAGACAGACGGACATTTATTCACATACCCAAATACGCATACGGGAATTTAAAGAAAAGGCTGGCTGTTTGTTTATTTTGATATCTTTGTTATACTTAGGGAAAGTTAAATGTACAATTTATTTTTTAAAAAGATCAAGGTCAAGTTTAAATATTATAATAAATTTTTGTACATATCGTTGTATCCTTATCCTGAAGAAGGAGTTTTCTTTAAACTGAATTTTTGAAGACATTTTCTCAATTTTCCTTATATTTCGCGTTGTGCACATCCGATCAACTCGAAATACAAATCAAATTAAAAGAGTCATACACTCAGAGAAAAATGCTTCATAATATTTATGACAAGGTTTCATAAATATTTTTGTCATTAAATTTCATTATATTTATGAAACCTTCATAAATATAATGAAGTTTAATGAAAAGAGTCTATGAAATGCACTTCATAAAATTTCATGATTTCATAAAAAACATCATATGATTTTTTGTAATATGATTAAGAAATTGGGGCAAATTAATTATAGCTCCTAAAAACAATTTTTAAAACTTTTATTCCTTATTTCAGTTCTTCCAATGTTAATATCATAAATTTTATTTCTAAAAAAAATATGTATTTGCTTTATTAATGAAACATTTCATAAATACTATGAAACTTTTTCATAAATATAATAAAAATTGTCAATAAAGTTCGTCCAATGAAACTATTTCATAAATATTATGAAATATTTCATAAATACTATGAAAAATCATAAAAGAAATATTATTTTTTTAAGTATTTCATTATAAATATGGAACTATTCCATAGTGCCAATGTTTGTGGGCCACAAGTCGGTCACTATGGGCATTGGTGTTTTCCTCCCATAACCTAACCTAACCTATAGTGCCAATGAAGTGGTTCAAAAATAATATCAAATAGTTTCCAAACATTATCAAATATCTAAGAAAAAATAAATTTAATCTATGAAATTTTTTATCGTATTTATGAATCATTCATAATATTTATGAAGAATTTCATAAAATTTTATGAAATTTCATTCATTATATTTATGAAAACTTTCATACATATAATTAAAAATTTCGTTAATATTGACCCTGTGAACAATTATGAAACTGTTTCATTGTATTTATGAAACTGTTACATTGTATTTATAAAACTGTTACATTGGACGAACTTTAATGAAGATTTTCATTATATTTATGACAGTTTTCATAAATATAATGAAGCTTTTTCTTTGAGTGTAGAATCATATTTGCAACAAATTGTTCAAACATTGTTTTTCAATCAAAAACAAAAATTTGTAAGTTGGTCGAAAATATAAATCGTTTTAAATTAATATATTTTTTTTAATTAAAAAGCCAGAACTCTTACAATGATATCAAAGTCGGTTTGATAAAAATTTATGGGTTAAGTCCGAAGTTATGACAAATTATATGAAAATACACACAAATAACACTTTAGTTATTCAGCCAAGTTTAATGTTCGTTTTATTTAAAACACACCCCTTTTCGAACAAGTTTAGGTTTTTGAAAAAATTGTGACAGAACCGGATAATGGCATTTAATTCCTCTTTATTTAAAACTTTAAAAATCGTAAACACGAAAACTCTAGCTGATACTGTTTTCGAGTTATTACTAAATAATTACACTGTTCGACAACAAAAACGTCTCATTGAAATATCCAACTGATTCTTATAGATTTTGCTGTCCTGAATTCAAATCTGCCATCCAAATTTTTCTAGCACGTACCATAATTTTTTAGATATTCACTGTTAAAGAGTCAAAAAACAATAAATTTAGCCCTTTTAGGATCCACTGTTACATTTTCTTACGTTTATTGCACAAAATAGGACTTGATTTCATACATAAAAGGACCACCTGATTCCAAAACTCCAATCCAATTTTTTGTAGCATGTTCAGTTTTCGAGATATTCGTGTTTGAAAATTTTTTTACGCGAATATCTCGAACGCCAAAATTTCGAAAACAAATTTGAATTTTGAATCAGGAGGACCATTTTATATGAAATCAAGTCCTATTTTTTTAGAAGCAACGTAAGAATTTGTAACAGTACACCCCCAAAAGTGCTAAATTATTGTTTTTTTTTACTTTGTAACAGCGAATATCTTAAAATGCAGATTTGGAATCAGGAGAACAAAATCTATAAAAATCAGTTGGAAATTTTTTACTGGGTGTTTTTTTTTCGTTGAACAAACAACAATAATTTAGCACTATTACCGCACTACGGCCAAATAAAAATAGCACTTGTTTTTTTTTTTTTTTAACAAGAGATGCAGCTGTCATTTTATTAACTTTCCAACAATTTTAAAATTGATATTTTTTGTTGTTTAACCCTCCTTTTCCAAAAAGTTAATTTGGTACGTAGTCAACATCTTTTCATTATTTTCATACCCTACACTTTTTGTATGTATTTTTGTTATTTAGACTGTACCAAAATTCTGGAAAATTTTTAAATATTCCGGAAAAATATCAAAAATTACGAAACTTGCATAATCAAAATCAGAAAGCTTTAGGAAACTACAGAAAAAATTCAAGACTTGAATCTTTAATTTTTGATTAATTTTTATTTAAATATAAAAATTGTTTTATTCGACCTTAAAAATATTATGTTTTGAGTTGGTTTATTATAGCTCGAGGTCAATATTTTCCTTACTAATTAAAACTATGATATTCTTATTGAACAATTTTCAAGAAAATAACAACGATCAACAAATCGAAGGTTTTTGACTCAGGTTTGAACCTTTCCATCACGTCTAGAATTTTAATTATTCGCGTTAAAAAATGCGAAAAACGCGACTAGGTCGAAATTTTACTTGGCCGAATCTATGAATACCCTTCACAATGCCCTTTTTAAGTATTAGTAAATTTTCTAACGTGAAAAAAATAAAATTTTTGATTAAAAATATTTTATTTTGTGTAAAAAAACTTTTTTTTTACAAAAAACTTAAAAAAAAAAAATTATTTACTAAATTTTTTTTGAGTGTAAATTTTTTTTTAGTGTAAATTTTTTTCGAGTGTAAATTTTTTTTTAGTGTAAAAATATTTTTGAGTGACAAAAATACGTTGTAAAATATTTTTGTGACTTACCAATGTTTTTAAAACATGTTTAACGGGTTTTCAACACATGAATTTAAGGTGAAACTAATCTGAAATTCACGGTTTTGCTAATAACTTTTGAACCACTAAACCGATTTGGCTGAAATTCAATACGAACCAGGCCTGAGGAACGGAAAATATATTTGCCAAGCTTCAGCATCATCGGAATTGCCTTTCAAAAGTTATCGTGTTTTTTATCTCGTAAATTCACGAAAAACCCTTGCAGAAATTCAGTCTTTTGCTCATAACTTTTGAACCACTGGACCGATTTCGCTGGATTGCAATACCAACCTGACCAGGTAAATTTCCAACATGTATTCCAAACTTCAGGAGCCTCCGTAAAGTCTTTCAAAAGTTTGAGTGTTTTCAACAGACTGACAGACAGACGAACGGACATCGCTAGATCGTCTTTAAATCAATCGAGGATCATGAACTTAATGGGGTCCTAGACCAATATTTCGAGGTGTTACAAACGGAATGACAAACTTATGGGGGTTTTCGTGTCAACTGACACAACTTTTGAAACCGATGTCTTCCGATCGGGATGAAATTTGCACCAAAGTTAGTCCTATTGGATAGTATTTCAGACACAAATTTTCAACGACATCGGTCAAGGACTCTGTGAGTTAGAGCGGGTCGAAATTTAACATTTTGGCCAAAGAGGTATTTATTATCATCCATGTAACTTCTTACCTATTGTTTTTAGCAAAATGTGTCCCAAACAGTATAGATAGCTATTTCTTTAGTCTTTTGAAAAAAAATTATAAAAAATTAAAAAAAAAATTTTTTGATTTTTTTTTTTAAAAATCAAAAACTTTTTTGACTTTTTCCTTAAATTGGGCCCTTTTTTTTTTTTTTTTTTGATTCAAAAAAAAGCTTATTTTATTTCCTTTGAGACCTATGGGGTCGCTTAGTGGGATGCGAGTGGGATATCTATGAAAAATTTTTTTTTTAACTTTGGACCACAAAAAACGCTTCTTAAATTTGCACTATTAGGCGTGGGAAAGCTAACCAGTTTTCGATTTTCATTCGCGATACCCTCTAATTTTTAAAAGTTCGAAAAAGAAAGCATGAGCCAAAAAATTAGGGCGATGGGGTGGGGCCATATGGCCACACATCCGGGTCAAAGTTGGGCGTTAAGTGGTAAAATCCTTAAAAAGCGCCACAACTGCCCTAGACACGCCCCTGGAGGGGTGCAATGTGAGACAAACCCCCAATAATTTTCAGCCCCCAACATTTTTCTTGAACATACCTAACCCCTATTTCCAATTCCTAAGGGGGCTCCCATACAAAACATTTTAAAAAAATTGTTCCTACCATTCTAACTTACCCTAAAGTGCCCCTAGTGGAGCCAAATGTATGACGGACCTCCATTATTTTATTAATTCCAACATTTTTTCCGAACATACCTACAATGTATCTTTAACCCTTAAGGTGGTCCCCATACATATTTTTATTTTTTTATAAATTTGTTTTATTTAACCAGCTCCTACCGCCCCTACCGTGCCTCCTAGAGAGGTAAAAATTACGACCAACCCCCATTAATTTTTAGTTACCAACATTTTGTCCGAACATAATAGCACCCTATCTCCACTCCCTAAGGGGGCTCCCATACATTATAAAAACATGTATCTTTAAAAACTAATAAAAAAATAAAAAAAATGTATGGGGATCCCCTTAAGAGTTGAAAATAAAGGGTAGGTATATTCTGAGAAAATGTTGGAGTTGAGGAAATATTGGGGGTCGGTCATACATTTTACTTCTCTAGGGGCACCCTATGGACAGTTAGAGCGGTAGGAGCAAATTTAAAAAAATGTTATTTTGTATGGGAGCCCCCTTAGGAATTGGAAATAGGGGTTAGGTATGTTCAAGAAAAATGTTGGGTGCTGAAAATTATTGGGGGTTCGTCTCACATTGCACCCCTCCAGGGGCGTGTGTAGGGCAGTTGTGGGGCTTTTTGAGGTATTTTACCACTTAACGCCCAACTTTGACCCCGATGTGGGGCCATTTGACCCCACCCCAACGCCCTCATTTATTGGCTCATGCTTTCTTTTTCGAACCTATAAAAATTAGAGGGTATCGCGAATGAAAATCGAAAACTGGTTAGCAGGGGCGTATCCAGGATTTTATTTCGGTGGGGGCCCAACATTTTTTTTAATTTTATTTTTTTGAAAAAAATTTACATAACAGCACATGTTTTAGAATTTTTCTCAATCTTTTCCTTGAACTGAATGTAACACAATCAGATTCTTCATTTTTGTGTAAGTTTAAAACTGTTGGGGGGAAAAAAATTAAAATTTTTTTATATTTTAAATTTTTTTTAAAATACTTAAGCCTTTTTTTAAAGTGTGAATTGTATCAGATGCTGATACAAGATTCAGAATCTGAATTTTTTTTAAAGACAAGTCTAAGATTCTATGACAATTTCCAGTTAAGACAGTTTTTGTTATAGAAAAAGTCTAAATCATATTTCCAATGGAAAACGTTTCTCAGAAAATGTCACTTTAGATAATGATTCTATAAACATATTCATAAAATACTTTTCCAAAAAAAAAGACTCCGGTTTTCCCATAATCTGAGACATTTCTAGTTTTTCTCAGATTCTGAAAAATTAAACACAAAAAGTTTTAGATTCTGAGAAAATCTTCGCTTTTTCTATAAGAAAAATGATTCACATTCTGAGACCTTTTTAAAAAGAAAACATTATACAAAGTCTAAGATTCTAAAACATTTTTGCTAAAGAAAAACTCTCGTATTCTGAGAAAATTTTCCTATAGAAAAAGTCTATATTTCTTAGACATTTTTCCTATAGAAAAAGTTTATAATTCTGGGACATTTTTCCTATAGAAAGTCTAAGATTCTTATGGAAAAAGTGTCAGACTCTTTGACACGTTTCTTACAGAAAAAGTCTCAGATTCTTCGACATTTTTCCTATAGAAAATGTCTCAGAATCTCAAACATTTTTTCTAAAGAAAATTTCTTAGATTCTGAGACATATTTCCTTCGAAAAAGTCTCAGATGCTTAAACACTTTTCTATAAAACAAGTCTCAGATTCTGTGACATTTTGCCAATAGGAAATTGTCAGATTCTTAAACATTTTTCATATAGAAAAAGCCTCAGATTCTGAGACATTTTTAATAAAGAAAAAGTCTCTGATTCTGAAACATTTTTCCAATAGAAAAATACTCAGATTCAGAGACATTATTCTTATAGAAAAAGAGATTTTTACAATAGAAAAACTCTCAGATTTTGAAAATTTTTTTTATACAAAAAGTCTCAGTTTGTGTCTCTGAGACATTTTTCCTATATACAAAATCTACGATTTTGAGATACACTCAAAAAATTATGTTAGTAAAATCAACTGAAAATGTCAGTTAAAATAACTACTTTGTAAGTTGTTTTGGGGTCAACTACTTTTTCAGTTAAATCAACTAACAATGTTAGTTATTTTAACTGACAAAAAACAACTGACTTATGTAGTAAAAACTATTTGCATTTGTAGTTAAACAACTAATATGTAGTAAAAATAAAATAATCAATAAATATTTTTTTTTTTTTCAAAAAATGTTTGCGAAAAAAAATTGAAGAGAAAATTTTTTCCAAGTTTTTTTTTTTTTTTTTGTAAAAAAGTTGTGAAATTTAAAAAACAAAAATTATTTTTATTTTTTGGAAAAAAACTTTGAAAATTTTTCAGAAAAAAAAAAAATTAAATTAACTACTTTAAATAACTGTTACTACATTACAGTACTTTTTTGTTAGTTGTTCAAAAAAAGGACTTAAAATAACTAACAGAAATAGTTTTTTGATATTTTTCATACAAAAACAACTGACTTTGTAGTTGAAAACAACTTACTACTGTAAAATATACAAATAACTGACATGTAGTAACTTACATAATTTTCTGAGTGTAATTTTCCTTAAGAAAAATTCGTTGATTCTGAAACATTTTTCGTGACATTTGAGACGTTTTCCTAGATTGTAAGAAAAATTCTCAGATTCAGAGACATTATCCCTATAGAAAGTTCTCAGATTCCGAAACATTTTTCATATAGAAAAGCCTCAAACTCTGAAACATTTTTCATATAGAAAAGCCTCAGATTCTCACAATTTTTTATACAAAAAATCTTTGATTTTGAGACATTTCTCAGATTCAGAGACATTATTCCTACAGAAAGTTCTCAGATTCCGAAACATTTTTCATATAGAAAAGCCTCAAACTCTGAAACATTTTTCATATAGAAAAGCCTCAGATTCTCACAATTTTTTATACAAAAAGTCTCAGATTCTGAGACATTTTTCCTATAGAAAAAGTATAAGATTCTGCGAAAAAGGCTAATATTTCAAGGCATTATTCCTATAAAAAAAGTCTTAGATTCTGAGATTTTTTTTTTTTAAGAAATAGTCTCGTTCTGAGAAATTTTTGAGGTTCTAAGATATTTTTTTATTAGAATCTTAAGTTAAAAAATTTCAAATTATAAGAAAAAAAAAAAATTTCAGTTTCAAAAAATTTTTCTTCAAAAAATTTTAGATTCTTAAATGTTTTTCTATTTTTTTAAAGAATATTTTTAATATTGTACTTGTTATTTGATACCAAATTCTGAAATTTGTGAAATTATTTCGGGGGAGGCCCGGGCCCCCGGGCCCCCCCCCCTGTATACGCCACTGCTGGTTAGCATTCCCACGCCTAATAGTGCAAATTTAAGAACCGTTTTTTGTGGTCCAAAGTTAAAAAAAAAAATTTTCCATAGATATCCCACTCGCATCCCACTAAGCGACCCCATAGGTCTTAAAGGAAATAAAATAAGCTTTTTTTAGCATCAAAAAAAAAAAAAAAGGGCCGAATTTGAGGAAAAGGTCAAAAAAGTTTTGGATTTTTAAAAAAAAAAATCAAAAATTTTTTTTTTTAATTTTTTATAATTTTTTTCCAAAAGACTGAAGAAATAGCTATCTATACTATTTGGGACACATTTTGCTAAAAACAATAGGTAAGAAGTTACATGGATGAGAATAAACACCTCTTTGGCCAAAATGTAAAATTTCGACCCCCTCTAACTCAGAAAGTCCTTGACCGATGTCGTTGAAAAATTGTGTCTGAACTACTATCCAATAGGACTAACCTTGGTGCAAATTTCATCCCGATCGGAAGACATCGGTTTCAAAAGTTGTGTCAGTTGACACAAAAACCCCCTTATATATACCCTCTATCACTAGAGTCGAGGGTATAAAAAAACTTTATGTAGGATATTGTCAGATTCTTCATTGCCAACTAAAACAGTACTTCTTGTTAAAAATAATTGTGTCAATTGACATGATGCAAATTACGTCAAAATTACATATATGTATATATATATTTTTAGTAAATATTAATAACAAAAGAAACCAGTAAATTATTTACAAACACATTTAGGGCACAATGCCAAAAAATTTATGAAGACCAATTTCCAAAGAGAAGTAGCTACAATAACACAAATTATGACCCTTTTTTATTATTTTGTAATTCATTAACTATCAACCGCAAAAATTTTTTTTTTGTTTTTTTAACCATCCTACATCTTTGTATAACTTACCTACCATACATCATCATACTAACATCCATCTCTGCAATATAGCATTTCATCAACACTATATAATCGTCGTCGTCATCACCACCACCATCATCATCATCATCGTCGTCATTATGAAAATGTACCCTTTTTTCGTACATACATATTTTGGTTTGTGAAAATATATAATTTTACGTTTTACGTTACATTTAACTGGTGTATGTGTGCTTCGAAGGAAACCTGACCTATGTTAACCCAAATTGTACTAATAAAGAACCTAAAAACAGAGAACCAACAACCAAAATACGTATCAAAACAAAAGCAACAAGAAATTTGTATTACGTACGCACGCAAACCCTATTAACAACCAAAAAAAAAAAAAAAGTGATGCTTTTTCCTTTACGTTTTAGTAGTACGTTTTTATGACACATTTTTTTTTTTCGTATACTCACAAGAAGTAGTATTATTTTTTTGGGGAGAACCCTCAAAATGCCAGGCAATAATATTCATCAAATCAGTAAAAACAACAAGAAAAAAAGGGGGAATCAAAACAAAAGAATATTTATTCAGCAAATTTTATACTGGTTTGCCGGTATAAATATTATTGTTTTTTTTTGTTAGGCTTTTTTTGTATTCCATAATCGTGTTTCAATTGTTGATTCAAATGTTTCTTAATTGTTTTTTGAAAAACTTAATTTAATTAATTTTAAATGAAAGTGTTACAGTTAATTGTGTGTTCTCTTTAAAAGAAATTGCCCTCTTTAAGTAAAATTAATGGAAAAGAAAAAGTACGAGTTTGTGGTAGTAAAATTCCCATTGGGTTTGGTCGGTCATTTAAATATTTATTTCTAGCCAAAAATAGAAAAAGTGGTTATCAATTCCTTCTAACTGGCCAACAATGAACGATGTTGTTGGATCTAACAGCCAAAAGAGCTGCGATCCTCGCAATCGCTCGTTGACTAAGTACTAACTCATTTATAAACTCGTTAATTGGTAGCGATTACACCGTTCGACAAAAATGAAAGAAGTCGTTAAACACGAACTGGATAATATACATTTGAAACCAGAGACTAAGTGTAGTTAAACTGCATTTACAGTTTTTCATTTCGTGATCCTGTTTCCTTTTAAAAGGACTTCAAAGTTTTAGAAGATTAAATTTCATAAAATATATTTTTGATATTTGTACTTGTCCTAAGATGCTAGTGATAGCAAATGAAAGTCAAGGATCTCCCCTAATTTTCCGATTTTATTATTTTTACATATCAGTAAAAAGGAGATAATTACAACCTTTCAAAACTTTATCCTTTAATATCATTTAAAATTTTCAAAAAAGTATTTTGATACAGTTTTCAAAGGACATATCCTGATATGGCAAAATAAAAAAATGGAAAAATTAAGGGAGATCCTCCTCTTTCATTTGCCATCACCAGTGGCATCCTAGGACAAGTAAAAATATTTCAGAAATATTTTACAAAATAGATCCTTTAAAACTTTGAAGTCCTTTTAAAAGCAAACAGGATCACGAATGAAAAACTTCATTTCATCTCTACTTTTAGACGTATATTATCCGGTTCATGCTTAATACACTCAAAAAAAACTTGTAAAATAATAAAAAAAACTTGATTTTTGTAAAATTTCAAAAAATTGTAATTTGACAAAGTTTTTTTTTTGTGTGTATAACTTCGAAAAAATTCGGCTTCGTTAAAGAGTTTTTTTATAATTAAAATGTGTAAATTTTGGGGTAGTTATATGTAGGCTAGAGTGTCCCTTATTTTGGAAATGTTGGAAATCTTGAGACGGTACCCGCTCATTTTTTTCCTTTTGACTTAAAAATAACTCAGGAAAAATTTTACGCCCCTAGGACCACGCCTTCCCTACGCGACGGGGCCTTAAAGAGCGGGGCCTAAAAAATCATTTTTCCATACAAACCAAAAAAATTTTTTTTTGATTTTTAATTTTTTTGTTATTAATTATTATATTACTTGGTTTGCTTATTCACGACAAAAAATTTGATTTTGGAGGGATAAGTCTTTCAGCGCTAAAAAATTTTTCGCAAAAAAAAAATTTGGGCGGCCGGGGTCCTACAGTAAAAAATTTTTAAAAAATATTTTTTTTTAGTTTTGACCAGCAACGGTTTTAGCTGCTATGTTGCTTTAAATGATATATATTCCAAAAAAAAAATTATTCATATCTGTGACATCTTTATCTTTTTCGAAAAAAAAAATTTTGAGCCGTAGGAATCCTACGGTAAAAAATTTTTAAAAAATATTTTTTTTTAGTTTTGAAAAGCAATGGTTTTAGTTTTTATGTTGTTTTTAATGATATATATTCCAAAAAAAATATTATTCATATTTGTGACATTTTTATCGTGTATCGAAAAAAATCATCAATGCATTTTTTACCCTTTTTTAGAACACGATTAAGATGTCACAGATACAAAAAATATTTTTTTATGAATATATATCATTTAAAGCAACATAGCAGCTAAAACCGTTGCTGGTCAAAACTAAAAAAAAATATTTTTTAAAAATTTTTTACTGTAGGACCCCGGCGGCTCAAAATTTTTTTTTGCGAAAAATTTTTTAGCGCTGAAAGACTTATCCCACCAAAATCAAATTTTTTGTTGTGAATAAGCAAACCAAGTAATATAATAAATAATAACAAAAAAATTAAAAATCAAAAAAAAAATTTTTTGGTTTGTATGGAAAAATGATTTTTTAGGCCCCGCTCTTTAAGGGCCCGTCGCGTAGGGAAGGCGTGGTCCTAGGGGCGTAAAATTTTTCCTGAGTTATTTTTAAGTCAAAAGGAAAAAAATGAGCGGGTACCGTCTCAAGATTTCCAACATTTCCAAAATAAGGGACACTCTAATGTAGGCATATGCCTATGATATCCATATCCAAAAAAAACTTTGTTAAATTACTAGGAAAAATCTCGTAATCTCATTTTACCAGTATTTGACAGTTTTCCTTGTTTTTTAACAAACAAATTTGGATCGAAATTTAATTTTTTTTTGTAATTTTACAATTTTTTTTTGTAATTTTACAAATTTCCAAGATAATTTTACAAAAAAAAATCTAGTAAACTCACGAGAATTCCTTTTAATTTTAATTGCGCCAAAAAACTGTAAATTTACAATTTTATTGGTAAAAAGCTTGTAAAATTACAAAATTATCGGTAAAGAGCTCGTAAAATTACTAGGAATTCTCGTAAAATAGGAGGTAGCAAAAAATCTAGTAAAATTACGAAACCTCCTTGTAAATTTTATCGTGTCAAAAAATTTGTAAATTTACAATTTTATTGGTAAAAACCTTGGAAAATTACAAAATTATTAGTAAAAAGCTTGTAAAATTACTAGGAATTTTTGTCAAATAGGAGGTAGCAAACAAAAAAAAGGTTAAAGTTTTTCTTGTAATTTTACAAGGTTTTTTTTTTGAGTGTACGAAATAATCCTTATTAAGTTAAAGTCGACACGTATTTTTGCTTTAGACGATATTCCTGTTAGTTCGGAAGTAATCGGAATTTTCTTGAAGCTCCACATTGTTTCATAAGAGGACAACGAAATTTTTAAACACTGATATGGCCGATAAGCCGAGACACCCCAACCTTAAGATCGTCTCTTTTATATAAATTTTAAGTTTCAGGCAAATCGTGTTATAAGGGTTAAGATACTTCCCTTGTTAGAGTTGTGTCGTTCATAATCGAACTAATTCAACTGTTCGCTCCTTTCGGCTCTTTTAGGTAGTTTCGTTCAATCAGCTTACAATTAGTTGTCTATTAAACCATTTTGTCTTTGTAGTTCGCTAGTAATATTTCCGAGTAGGAAAGACTGGGACAACCCAGAAGTCTACCCGAAAATTACACGGTTAATTTCTAAACATGGATGGATCTAGTCCTTAAATAGCTCTGGGTCTGTTTGGTATTTGGACGATGTGACCAAATGCTATATTGCTTTGGGAAAAATGGCTGCAGTATTTCTGACTGAAGTGTTTGCAATTTTGGCGACCTGGAAAAATGAGAATAGATGGATGAATAGGAGAATCAGTATCTGCAGTGAAAGGCTGCGCTTAGGGCTCTAGCATCTTCAGTTTCTTCATCAAAAACTGTCCAGTAGTCTAGACGCAGACTCAATGAGGTTTCACGTGGGAATCACAACAGTCTTCTGTGGGTTCTAGATCATAGGGGAATACGGGGATACAAGATTGACAACTTTTTTTGGCATATCTTTGGCAGATTGGTATTGGCTTGACATGGCTGATGCGTTGTATCAACTCGCATATGAAAACAATTTTCATGGAAAGATGGTCAAATGAGTTGGCATGCAAGAATACCAAACGTTTTGTGATTAGACCAGACAAGAGAGTGACTAATTATCTCCTAAGTCTCAGTAGAATAGACTTTCGCAGACTTACTGGCTTAATTACGGGACACAATGCCTGTGCTCGTCATATTACGAGATTAGGTGTCTTATTAGACCCATTATGTATTGATATTCTGTCAATGGACACGGTCCACGGACCCTCCTTGTCTGATTTTCTCAAGTTTGTGAATGCAACTGAGAAATTCTGAACAAGCACTTTTTCATTCTTTTTCTTCTAAACCTTTTCTCACCCTTAGTAATTTTTCTTCCAGGGAACGGTACAATGGACTTTTTTAAGTTTGAGCGCCATGGACTTGAAAAATTTCCTTACTTTAGCGTTGTACAATCCACCCTCAACTCATAATAGTATGATTAAAAAAATTATCATATTATCGATGTTAAAGCGGTAAAGGGGAAGCACCTGCCCACTGTAAGTGGCATTCTTCAGGGTTCTCTGAAAGATCTGTCTAAATGGGCAAGAGACTGTGGTCTGGGAGTTAGTCCATTTAAAACTGAGTTTGCCTTTTTAACATGGAAAAATACGATTCCTGCTTTTGATTGTATTTCTTTAAAGCCAAGTATCTTGGAGTTATTTCTAGATAGGAAGTTCAACTTCAGGCGTAATACTGAAGAACGGGTGAGAAAAGCAACGATTGCTTTACACTCCTGTAAAAGGGCTTTTGGAAAACCATGGGCCTTTAGTCCTAAAGTCGTTCAGTGGATTTATACAGCAGTGGTGCGTCCAATTTTGCAGTATGAAATTATTGCCTGAGGCCTACTTTAAGCACAAATGGAAACTGTGTCTATATCACGAAGGTACAGAGAATGTCGTCGATTTGTATCACTGGTGCTTTTCGTACTACAATTACGGCTGCAGTAGAAATCTTTTATCACCTAATACACATAAAAAAACTTTGTCAAATTACTACACTCAAAAAAAAAACTGGTAAAACGCCTGGTAAAATGCCTTGTAATCCCATTCTACCAATATTTAACAATTTTTCTTGTTTTTTAACAAAAAATCTTGTACTTTGCCTAAACGAGAACTACAGTTTTATTGGCAATTTTACAAATTTATTTTCGTAATTGTATTCTACCATTTTGGAAGGTTATTTGACAAAAAAAACTGTAATTTTACAATAAAGTTTTTATTACGAGGATTTTAGTTGATTTACAAAAAAAAACTGTCATTTTACAAAAAATATGTTTTACGAGGATTTATGTTGTTTAACAAAAAAAAACAATTTTTTTTTGTAAATTTTATATTTTTCCCGGACAAATTTTTTTTTTATTGAAAAATATTTAAAAAAAAAGTTGACAAAATTTTGAAAAATGTATTACGTGGATTATAGTTAATTAACAAAAAAAAAAACAGTTATTTTACAAAAATAATTTTATTACGAGGATTTATGTTGTTTAACAAAATTTTTTTTTGTAAATTTACCATTTTGGTTTGTAAATTTACCATTTTTTTAAACATATTTACCATTTTTTCTTGTAAGTTTACCATTTATTTTTATTTTTCCGGTTTTAAAACAATATTTTTGCCAATAAAATTGGCTATTTTACCAATTTTTGACGCATTCAAAATTGCGAGGAAATCCTCTTTATTTTACGAGAATTTTGCCTACCTCCTATTTTACGAGAATAGCCTCTTAAAATCACGAGATTTTTTGGTAACTTTACAATTTTTTTTTTTTTTTTTGAGTGTACATTCAACATAACCTAAAAATACAAAATGTTTTAATTCGGCTGTTTGTTGACTTATGTAAACATATTTGAACACCAAATGGTATTTAAACAAGTACAAACATATTTTTTGAAAAAAAAAGAAAAAAAAACGGGGATTTTTTTTACCAATTTTTTTTTTTCGCGCAAATTTTTTTCCAAAAATTTTTTTTTTTTTCAAAAGTAATTTCCTTTTACACAAAGTTTTTGCAATAATCTTTTAGAAATTGTGGAGGGTATCACTACATTCGGCAAGGCCGAATTTAGCTTTTTTACTTGTTACCAATAATTTTGTAATTTTACAAGCTTTTTACTAATAAAATTGTAAATTTACAGCTTTTTGGTGCAATTAGAATTACAAGGGATTCTCGTGAATTTACTAGATTTTTTTGTAAAATTATCTTGAAAATTTTAAAATTACAAAAAAAGTGTAAAATTACAAAAAAAATGTAAATTTCAATTTGTTAAAAAAACAAGGAAAACTGTCAAATATTGGTAAAATAGGATTACGAGACTTTTCCTAGTAATTTGACAAAGTTTTTTTTTTGTGTTGTAATAAATCAGTTTTTGGTTTCTTTATAATAAAAAATATATTTCTGTGTTTTTTTCAAATTTCGTTAAATTTTTCTGCCGTTTTTTATGTTTTAATTTTTCCAATTAAACAAACATTTTGTACACTAAAAAAAAAACCTTGTAAAGTTACCAAAAAATCTCGTGATTTTACGAGGCTATTCTCGTAAAATAGGAGGTAGGTAAAATTCTCGTCAAATTACGAGGATTTCCTCAAAATTTTGAATGCGCCAAAAATTGGTATAATTACCAATTTAATTGGTAAAAATATTGTTTTAAAACCGGAAAAAAAATTGTAAACTTACAAGAAAAAATGGTAAATATGTTTAAAAAATATGGTAAATTTACAAACCAAAATGGAAAATTTACAAAAAAAAAAAAAGAAATTTGTTAAACATAAATCCTCGTATAACATAATTTTTGTAAAATAACAGTTTTTTTGTAAATCAACTAGAATACTCGTAATAAAAACTTTGTTGTAAAACTACTGTTTGTTTTTTTTGGTAAAAAAACCTTTCAAAATAGTAGAATACAATTACGAAAATAAATTTGTAAAATTACCAATAAAACTTTAGTTCTCGTTTGAGCAATGTACACGATTTTTTGTTAAAAAACAAGGAAAATTGTTAAATATTGGTAGAACGGGATTACAAGGCATTTTACCAGGCGTTTTACCAGTTTTTTTTGAGTGTATTAATATTAAATTTTCTATATTTTAATTAACATTTTTTCTTTATACATTTTATATCGGATTTGTTTATTTTTTTTTTTTCTACACTCAAAAAAAAAAGTTTGTAAAATTACAAGCAAAAGGTCTTGTAATTCTATTTTACTAATATTTTTGTCTATTTACAAAAATTCTTGTATTTTTAATAAAACAAAAACAACCGTGCGCTTTGTAATTTTACTATAATATGTTGGTAAATTTATTTACCAATTTTTTTAGGTAAATTAACAAAAAAAATAATTATTTTACAACTCAAAAAAAAAAGTTTGTAAAATTACAAGCAAAAGGTCTTGTAATTCTATTTTACTAATATTTTTGTCTATTTACAAAAATTCTTGTATTTTTAATAAAACAAAAACAACCGTGCGCTTTGTAATTTTACTATAATATGTTGGTAAATTTATTTACCAATTTTTTTAGGTAATTATTATTAATGACATATTCTTAAAGAACTTAGTCTATTCACATACATCTTAAAAGAAATAAAAATAAACAAAATAAAAAAAAAAAAAGTATGTATACATATTAAATATTGCATAAGTTGCTAACATATAACTTCCACAGATCTCTATCACGCGCAATAGCTCTCAATTGACCAAAAGATTTCCTCGTTTCTTGCATTACAGTTCTACGCCAAGTTTGCTTTGGCCTACCTCGAAGTCTACGTCCTTGTGGATTCCATTCTAAAGCAAAGTGTGCTGCATCATCGACAGTTTTTCTAAGAGTGTGGCCTAACCATTGGTATTTTCTTTTACGGATTTCAAGTTCTAGCTTTGTTTGACCGCATATTCTCCAAAGTTCTTCATTTCTTATAGTATTTGGCCACCATATTCCAAGTAATCGTCGTAAGCAACGATTTATGAAGGTCTGAAGTTTAGTTGAAATAGCTTCTGTAACTAGCCAAGTCTCACTACCATACAACAACACAGATTTTACGCAAGCGTTAAAAATTTTTATCTTAGTTTGCGTAGAAATTGTTCTAGCTTTCCAAACTTTCATTAAGGACCCATATACATTTTTCGCTTTTCTCATTCGGTTTTCGACATCTGCAGCAGCACCACCATCTGTTGTAAGCACACTTCCCAGATATTCGAATTTCTCCACATCCTCCAAGGCTGTTCCGTTAATAGTAAATGTGGAGTCGTTATTGGTATTTAACCTCATAACTTTGGTTTTTCCCACATTGATTTTTAGACCCGCCTTTGCTGATTCGGATACAATAGTTGATATTTTGCTTTGCATATCGTTATATCTATGGGAAAAGAGGACGATGTCGTCTGCATACTCTAAGTCATCCAACTTACGCCGAAACCCCCATTCAATACCGCTAGGATTAATATTAGCTGCAGCCAGAATAACATCGAGTGCAGCTATAAACAGTAAAGGTGAAAGTGAACAACCTTGCCTTACCCCGCTACATGTATGAAAAGGCTCACTCAGCTGTCCTTCGTGAAGAACTTGGCTTGTAATACCGTTATAACTATTTTTAATAATGTTTACCAGTTTGTCTGGGACACCTCTTGCCCGTAATGATGACCAAATGTGGTTACGTTTAATTGCATCAAATGCTTTTTCGAAATCAATAAATGTTAAATACAATGGAGCATTGTATTCAACTGATTGTTCGATTATCATTCTGGTTGTATTAATGTGATCAATACAAGATTGACCCGAACGAAAGCCAGCCTGATTCTTACTGATGACATTATTAAGGTGATCAGATATTCTATTTAAAATTAAAGAAGTAAAAATTTTGTTGCCTACGGGTAGAAGACTAATTCCTCTCCAATTAGAGCATTTTCTTCTATTTCCCTTTTTTGGGATCTTTACAATAGCAGATTCTTTCCATTGGGCCGGGATATCCTCATCCCTCCAGATGCGCAAAAAAACAGGGTGTAGAAGATTTGACATACTATCGGGATCGATTTTAAAACATTCAACTGGAAGCCCATCTACACCAGGAGCTTTACCGGGTTTTAAGGACATAATTACAGTGCTTATTTCGCTAACTGACGGTGCATCACAGTTTATTAATCTGTTAGGATTGTTTCTTCTAACGATTGGTACATCGTCAGATATGTCGTCATGGTTTGTATTAAGAATCGATTCAAAATGCGTCTTCCAAATCATCAGTTGGGCTGATTTATCTGTAACTGATGTACCATTTTGATCCTCAATAGGCATGTTGTTAACATATGATTTACCACCAATCTCTTTGCATATTTTAAACAGAGTTTTCATATCGCCTTTGTTTGCAGCAGTTTGAGCATCGTTTCCCATTTTATCATAAAATAATTCTTTGTCGGTTTTTATTTGTCTTTTGATACGTTTACTCATTATGCTGTATGAGTTTTTGAGCTGCGCTTTACGTTCTCCGTTCCTTTCACCAGTTATTTCTATTTTTAACTTCCTTCGCTCTTCAATTAGATCCCAAGATGCCTGCGACAACCAGTCTTTCTTTTTGTCTTTATCCTTGAAACCAAGCACATCCGAGCAGATTTGGTGCAGATTCGTCACCAGTTCGGTCCACATCTCGCTACTTGAACCACTGGCATCAATGACTACTTCACGAAGTCGGCCAGTAAATGTATCCTTTACAGTATTATCACCTATTTTAGCGAAATCATATAGTTTACGTGTGTTTTGGTTTTGGGCTTTTCTAGGATACATTCTAAAACGAAACTCCGCTGCCAGTAAATGGTGGTCGCTATTGATATCGGCGCTGGTCTTATTTCGTACGTCGCATAAGATGTTAAAATATTGCCTTGATACGCATACATGGTCAATCTGCGTTTCGGCGTTACCTGCTGGGGAGCACCAAGTTGTTTTATGACTTTTCTTGTGGGGGAAGACTGTTCCTCCGATCTTAAGATCATGGTTAAGACAAAGTTCAAGGAGTAAATCGCCGTTTTCAGAGCGAGTGCCAATTCCATGTGTACCCATTATACTTTCGTACCCGGCATTGTCTGAACCCAATTGGGCATTAAAATCACCCATTAAAACAACAATATCGTCTTTACATATGTTTTTTAACGTAAAATCAAGTTGGCTATAGAATGCCTCTTTGCTGTGCAACTCGGTATCCTCTGTTGGGGCGTAACATTGAACTACCACGATGTTCCTGCACTTGGACTCTAGTCGAACAGTCATAATTCTCTCCGAAACAGCTTTCCACGATATCAATGATGCAGCAACTTTCTTGCTCATATACACACCAACACCCCTTATATGAGGATCGTTTTCATTGGGCATTCCAGAGTACAGTAACTTACCACCGTTATTGCTGCGCATTTCTCCACTACCATTCCATCGAGCCTCGCTGATTCCAATAAGATCTATCTTCAGTCTCTCGCATTCTTTTATGAGCTGAGCAAATTTACCAGATTGGTAAAGTGTACGCACGTTCCATTGAGCAAATCTTGTCCTTTTAACATTGCCAGGGGTCGTCAACATATTTCTTGAGTTATTATTTCTTGTATTTCTTCTTTGATTATTTGTGAATTCTCGAATCGTTTAATTTCGAACCAAATGACTGATTAAGCCAAAAGATCCTAGTTCGGTGGTAGGGCTGCTACCTTCTGCAAAAGCGATGTTTTAATTAATGGTGTCCGAACCCGCCATTAATTAACGCAACCATGTTTCAGCGAGTATTTTCTTGCCGGGTATCGCCTACTTTCCTGAGACGTCTCATTGACCATTCAGGATACATGGCTGAAGCGCCTACTAACTCTAGCTAGCCCTTAAGCGGATGCTCAAAAGCCATTGCCCAGGAGATACTTGGTCTAAGACCGGAAGTAGTTAGCTGCTTGGACAGTCCAACAGAGGAATTGTCCCAGGTCACTCCCAAGTGAGTGACAATCGGAGACTTTCCGCACCTACGTGCACCTCTGTGAAAAGCCCCATCTTAGGTAAATTAACAAAAAAAATAATTATTTTACAAATTAAAAAAAAATTACAAGGTGTTTAGTTGTTTTACACAAGAAAATTGTAATTGTACAACAACATTTTATTTGATAGTATTTAGTCTTTCTACCAAAAAATGTTTTATTACAAACAATTTTTTTTTCAAGATTTTTTAGTTTACAAGGTTTTCAGTATTTTGACACAAAAAAATGTAATTAAACAAAAATTTGTATTGAAAAATAATTATGCAACAATAGGAGACGCAAAAATTTTCCAAGTCCATTTTTGTTAAAAATTATTTTTTATAAATAAAACAATTTGAAAATTTTTTAAGTTCCGGATGCAAACATTTTTCAATTAGTTGTAAGCTTTATCAAAGAAATTGAATATTAAGACAATTTTTTGGTAACTTGCTTTAAGTAAAATACCACAATTTTTATATGTTCTTACTATATTATTGTTCTAGTTTTTTTGTTTGTATTTTTACCATTTTTTGGTAATTTTACCATATTTTTTTGGTACTTTTTTTTTAAATCTGGCACTAAAATGTCAATCAAAAGCTGTCAATTATGAAAAATTAAGTTTTTTCTTATTTTATCAGGTACTTAAACGTCCAATCTACAATATCCAAAGTTTTTTTTATAATTTTTTAAAAATACTTGCTAAAATAATTAAAAATTCGAAAAAAGGTAATTTTTTTGACTAGTTTTTCTTGAAAATATAAGAAATTTCTTGTGTAGCCTCCTTCGCAATTCTCATATGTTCTACTTAAGAAAAACGAAATTCCGAAAAAAAAAATAAAAAAGTGCAGTGTTATACTCTAAAAAGTTTGTTAAAAGTGTTCAAGTGAAAAAAAAGCATTTCAGGTTGTTAAAGTGCTACTCCAGCTGCCGAAGAAGCCAAAATAAGATGCACCAATGGAAAAAACCTTTAAATTTACAAAAACCAATATGTAAATATACCAAATTTTTTGTAAATTTACAAAACAAATATGAAAGTTTAGAAAACAAAATTGTATACTTACAGAAAAAGTTGTAATTTTACAAAAATGAAGTAAAAATTACAAAAATAATATTGTAAATTTACAAATTATTTGGTTAAACTACTGTTTTTACGGCAAAAAAATAAGAAAAAATGGTATATTTACAATAAAAATTGTAAATTTACCACTTTTTACTGTAAATATACAAGTTTTTTGCCATAAAAAACTGTAGTTAAACCAAACAATTTGTAAATTTACAATTTTATTTTTTGATTTTCTACTTTATTTCGTAAATTTACAACTTTTTTTGTAAATCTACAATAATATTTTACAAAAAAAATTGTAAATTTACACTTTCTCCCCGTAATTTTTTTGTTAAATCAATTTACAAATTATCCCCGTAACATTACGGGGATTCTTGCTAGTACATATTTTACAAAACCTGCCCTGTAAAATCACGGGGATTTTATGTCATTTTACAAACTTTTTTTTTTGAGTGTACTATTTTTTTCAAAATAAAATTAATTTAAAATTCCATTTCTTGACATTTAATTGAGTTGAAATCAAATTAAAAATAATTTATTTTCCACCCCGGTTTTTGCAAACATGGTTGTATGTGTATTTGAAAAAAAAAAACACATCTCTCATTTCCTTTTTGATTCACAACATACAAACAAACACAAATAAATTCGCATATTTCTTTATAACTACCACCAGCATAATTTTTTTTTTCAATTTTTTTCCTCTATTCCTTATTCCTTTTACATATTATTTTTATATAAAAGTGCGTAACGCATCTAAAAACATTTGATACTGGGAGAACAAAAAGAAAAATGCCATATCAAAAACCATCATTTTAGAAAAGCAGAAAAAAAATCCATCTAAACAGCCAACATGTGCAATCTTTTCAAAAAAAAAAAAAATCATAGACCACCAGACTCTGTGCGTATGTCTCTTTTGTTTTACAAAAACCAAAACCATAGTTTTTTTTTTTTTTTGAAAATAATATAAAAGTTATATTGGCAGCAGGAGAAGGTACACTGAAAGTATTGTCTGTTTTGATAATCAGAAATATTTTTTTTGGAACGGGTTGCTATTGCAAAAGGTTCTGGTAATTCCAACAATTTTCTTAATCATTAACAAGTAGCAAAGTTAAATTCGACTTGGCCGATTCTATAAATACCCTCTATAATGCCATTTTTAAGGCAGAGTGAATTTTTTAAAGTAAAAAGAAAAAACAAACATGCCCAGCTAAATTTTCCGTTCCAAATAATCGGTTCCAGAACGCATCATATTACCCTGCAACCGATTGTACTTCACGTTCCATTTTTGTTTGAAATTGTCCCAAAAGCAATCGTTTTTTAGAGCAAGTAGTTTTTTTGAAAAATAATTTTACATAGAAAATTTTGTGTGGATTACCGTAGAATATATTCAAGAATCTATTGTTAGAGCAATTTGTTCCAAAAAATTTTCCTGGGTGGTTAGTTTTATTTTGAGTAAAAAACTTTTTTTTGTCATTTTTGAGAAAAAAAAAGAAAAATTACTAATTTTTTTTTTGAGTGTAAAATTTTTTTCGAGTGTAATTTTTTTTATTTTAAAAATATTTTTGAGTGACAAAAATACTTTGTAAAGTAATTTTGTGGCTTATACCCCATTCACACCTGAGATGAAATCTCGTTCGAACGAGATTTCAACCAAATTTTTCAAAAAAGAAAGTTTTTTTTTTGTTAAACAACATAAATCCTTGTGTAACATAATTTTTTTCAAATGACGTTTTTTTTTTGTTAATCAACTAGAATCCTCGTAATAAAAACTTTGTTGTACAATCACAGTTTTTTTTTTGTAAAATAACCTTTCAAAGTGGTAGAATACAGTTACGAAAATAAATTTGTAAAATTACCAATAAAACTGTAGTTCTCGTTTGAGCAAAGTACAAGATTTTTTGTTAAAAAATAAGGAAAATTGTTAAATATTGGTAGAACGGGTTTACAAGGCATTTTACCAGGCATTTTACCAGGCGTTTTACCAGATTTTTTTTTTTGAGTGTAATCGATTTTTGCACGGATTCTTTTGATTTATTTCTTTAAGTGTATGGGGTTTGTATGTGTACTATCACCATGTACGTGTTATTGAAAATGACTACAAGGATAAAAAGGATATTATTTTTAATTTTTGTTTTTTCTTTGTTGCTTTTCTATTTGTTGTAGTTGTTGCTGTTGTTTTTGTTATGTGTGTGTGTGTTGTGTTTCACTATGAGGATTCAATACAGATGTTCATATGACTGCAGTTTCAATATTTTTTTTTTTGTTGTTCTGTCTATTTCAATGTTCAGAACAGCAACAACAAACAAAATCCTTTAAATTCTACTATTTTTCTTTTTTTTTTGTTCTGTTCTGTATTTCAAACAACAACAAAAAATTGAATTATAGCAATTGCTTTTCAGGCAATTTTTTTGAATACCCTCTACTAAGGGGTGGAGGGTATTTAATAGTTTGTCATTCCGTTTGTAACACATCAAAATTATATAATTTTGTGATTAATTTAGTGATTGATTCTATGATATTCTAGGGATGTCTGTCTGTCTGTTGATATGGCTATCACGGCCAAAATATTACACCGATTTGACTGACACTTGACATATTTACTTGCTGTTGCCGTGAGCAGTTTGGTATTGCATTTGAGCGACATCGGTTCAGCGGTTCAAAAGTTATGAATGAAAATGTAAGGATACCTCGAAAATTTTGGTACATTCTACTTAACCTAAAAATATAAAATGCTAAATTCAGCTGCTGTTTGACATATTTAAAAAATACAAATAAAAATTCGCGTATTTTTTTCGCGAAAATTTTTTTTTCCAAAAATTTTTTTATTCCAAAAATTTTTTTTTTTGCAAATAATCTTGTTTACTTTGTGGAGGGTATCAATACATTCGGCAAGGCCGAATTTACCTTTTTTACTTGTTTTTCGTTGCTGTTGTATGTGTTCATCAATTTGGATTTTAATGGATTTGTTTGTATGCATGTGTGTATGTGTATTTGTGCATTTTCATATATTACAAAGGAAACACGATTAGGCTTTAGGCAGGAAATGAATTTTTATATTTGCTTCTTTTATTACACTATGCAACAAATTTAAAGTAACCGAGTGTATTCAAATGTACGAACTTTTGGACTTTGACAACGCCTACATAAAAAAACCTTGTCAAATTACTAGAAAAGTCTTGTAATCCCATTTTACCAATATTTGACAGTTTTCCTTGTTTTTATACCCTCCACTCTAGTGATAGAGGGTACATATAAGTTTGTCATTCCGTTTGTAACACCTCGAAATATTGGTCTAGGACCCCATAAAGTATATTTATGTCTGTCTGTCTGTCTGTTAAAAACACGCTAACTTTTGAAAGACTTTACGGAGGCTCCTGAAGTTTGGCATATATGTTGGGCATTTACCTGGTCAGGTTGGTATTGCAATCCAGCGAAATCGGTCCAGTGGTTCAAAAGTTATAAGCAAATGAGTGAATTTCGGCAAGGGTTTTTTTGGAATTTACGAGATAAAACACTCGGTAACTTTCGAACGGCAATTCTGAGGGTGCTGAAGTGTGGCATATATATTTGTCGTTCTTCAGGTCCGGTTCGTTTTAAATTTCAGCCAAATCGGTCCAGTGGTTCAAAAGTTATTAGCAAAACCGTAAATTCCAGATTCGCCTCACCTTAAATTCACGTGTTGAAAACCCGTTAAACATGTTTTAAAAACATTGGTAAGTCACAAAAATATTTTACATCGCATTTTTGTCACTCAAAAATATTTTTACACTAAAAGAAAAAAAAAAATACACTCGAAAAAAATTTTACACTCAAAAAAAATTTTACACTCAAAAAAAAAATTTAGTAAATTATTTTTTTTTTTTCAAAAATTACTTAAAATAAAATGTTTTTTTACATAAAATAAAATATTTCAAATCAAAAATGTTAATTTTTCACTCTAGAAAATTTACTATAACTTAAAAAGGTCATTGTGGAGGGTATTCATAGATTCGGCCAAGTCGAATTTAATTTTTCTACTTGTTTAACAAGTAATTTTCGATCGAAATTTAAATTTTTTTGTAATTTTACAGTTTTTCTTGTAATTTTACAAATTTCTAAGATTTTTTACAAAAAAAAATCTAGTAAATTCACGAGAATTTCTTTCAAATTTTATTTAGCCAAAAAAATTGTAAATTTCCAATTTTAGTGTAAAAATCTTGTAAAATTACAAAAAAGCTCGTAATTTTTTACTAGGAATTCTCGTAAAACAGGAGGTAGCAAAAAATCTAGTAAAATCACGAAAAATCCTTGTAAGTTTTATTACGTCAAAAAAGTTGTAAATTTACAATTTTTTTGGTAAAAAGCTTGTAAAATTACAAAATTATTGGTAAAAAGCTTGTTTTTTTTTTGAGTGCAGAAGCATATTTTATAAATTTGTTTGACTTATTTCAAACGATTTTGGAAAAAAATAAAAACTTCAGTAGGCCATAAAAAAGAACTTGAGCAATGTTTTCAAAACCCTTTGCGGTTTTCGTCTACTATTGGTTTACTTTCATATTTTTTTTTGTCCCATTCAAGGTACAAAATCGTGTTGCACAGTGTTATTGCACACATTTATACAACAAAAAAAAACTTTTGTAAATGCATGTTAGTTTTTTGCTTTCGATTAATACGTTATGTATGTGTTTTTGCATTTAGCCACCCATTTTACATACATACATGCTACTTATTTGTTATTTAAATCCGTAAATTTTTATTAGAATTTATTAGTCCTGTCACTGCAATAATTTTTTGTATTCAGTACAAGCCTGTTGTATTTTTATATTTTGTCCTTTTGCCTGGATTAACACTCAAATGTAATTAATGCAAAAACGCATTTAAACGTACTTTTTCAATTTACAGCTTAACATGTTTATACGATTTTTTTTTTGGTTAAATCTAATTGGAAAAAAATAATTAATTTCGCTAAATGTCGAAATGTGGATGTATATATGAGGCATTCCACACCAAATGCCCAGCGAAAAAAACACGTGTACCGTAAACTTCTGAATAGGTTGTATGGATAGCCCTATATGGAACTAAGAAAATTGCGTTTTTGGTTTTTCAATTTTTCAAAAACTGGGCTTAGGAGGCGTGGTCAAATATTGGAAAAATGGTCAAATTTGTGGCGAGTTGCCTTGATTAAATATTTATCACATTAAAACGGAATGCACCACAATCTCAAAAATTTACATTCTTTTATAGTTTTGTATGGGCTATCGATTATTTTTTTTTTTTTTGGAAAATTTTCAGAACCCGTTCTGAAATTTTCCATTTTTTAAAAATGTCAATTTATTAAAAAACATGACACCTTTTTTTCTTTTTTAAATTTTTTTTTAAAGTTTAGATGTTTGTCCATCCACACAAAAATATTCAGAAACACGTTCTTCGTTTTTTTCGAGAAAATCGCATTTGAACTTTAAATTTCATAACAATTTTGTAATTTGCTTGTATTTCTTTGTTTTAACGTTGCGAATGAGTAATATTTATGCAATTAATAACACTCATTCGCAACGTTAAATCAAGAAAATACAACCAAATTACAAAATTATTATGAAATTTAAAGTTCAAATGCGATTTTCTCGAAAAAAACGAAGAACGTGTTTCTGATTTTTTTGGGCGGATGGACAAACATCTAAACTTTTAAAAAAAAAAATTAAAAAAGAAAAAAAAGTGGCATGTTTTTTAATAAATTGACATTTTTAAAAAATGGAAAATTTCAGAACGGGTTCTGAAAGTTTTCCAAAAAAAAAAAAATTAATCGATAGCCCATACAAAACTATATAAGAATGTAAATTTTCGAGATTGTGGTGCATTCCGTTTTAATGTGATAAATATAAAAAATAAAAAATCAAGGCAACTCGCCACAAATTTGACCATTTTTCCAATATTTGACCACGCCTCCTAAGCCCAGTTTTTGAAAAATTGAAAAACCAAAAAAGCAATTTTCTTAGTTCCATATAGGGCTATCCATACAACCTATTCAGAAGTTTACGGGACACATGTTTTTCTGTAGCGGGACATTTGGTGTGAATTGCCTCATATGTGAATTATAACACCCATTTAATGTAGATTGTCCGGGCAAATTTTTATTTTCTTAGGACTAAAACTTATGTAGCACAAATTTAAGACCAATCAAATTTAATAAACCAGTGGTAACCGGCGATTTAAATTTTGGATTTTTGAAAATTTTTTAAAAATAAAATGTAAAAAAAAATATTTGTTGCGAAAAATCATATATATTAATTTTGATGTGCTGGACACATTTATCAATTTTTTATTTAAATTGGTATCACGGTTTTCTAGATATCGCTATTTGAAATTTTGTAAAAAATGGCGGATTTTCCTATGTTCAAGCAATTTAAAAATAAAATCTCTAAATTTATTCAAAGTTCAAGGTCTTAGATGTTTAAAATGTCTTAGAAGGACTTAGATGTTTAAATGTTTTTTTTTATTTATTTAAATCTTCCGATATTTCGATATTTGTTGAAAAGCATCTTCAGGGGCAGTTAAAATTTGTTTATACTAACATCGTCGACGGTGGTTATGTAGTGGTAATAACTAGTGTCCGACCGAATATTCGGCTTCGGCTTCGGCCAAAAAGCACTATTCGGCCACTATTCGGCTTCGGCCCTAATTTTGGCCGAATAGGCCGAATACCGAATTATTTGTGCTCACGTGTTGAAAAACACACTAAACTAACTTTGAATCACATTAGTAAGCCACAAAAACATTTTACTAAGTGTTTTTCAACTAAAAACTTTTTTTACATTAAAAAAAAAATTTCGGTCGATAAAAATGTAGACTCTAAAATATATTTTTTTACAAAAATGTCCAAAAAAAATTTTTTGCTTAAAATAAAACCATTCTAGACAACATTCTCATGCATTTAAGTATCCCGCCGAGTCGAGTTTTATTTTTTTCTTGTTTTTACTACATAAATATATTTTTTTTTTTAATATTCGGCTTCGGCTTCGGTTTGGCCGAATAGTGAAAATTTGGCCGAATATTCGGCTTCGGCTTCGGCCAAAAAAGGTGTATTCGGTCGGACACTAGTAATAACCACTACATTACGTATAAGTATGTTTTGTGTGTTTTTTATAAACAAATTTTTATTGTCCCTGAAGATGATATTCAACGAATAGCGAAGTATCAGAAGATTAAAATAAATAGAAAAACATTTAAACAACTAAGACCTCGAGCTTGAACATTTATTACTTTGAATATATTTTAAAAAAAGGTCGAAGAAAAACAACATTTATAATCTCATAGATATGGAGAACAAGCTTTCATTTAAATTTAATTTGATTCTAATCGATCATTAAAAACCGTCCCTTCGATTAAAGCTTTAAATTTTTTGAAAACTTTCAACAAAATTTATAAACTTTGATCGAAAGTCGTCATGGGTTAAGATGGTCTGATTTGGCTCAAATTAAGTTAAAATGAAAGTTTCTCTTACACTCAAAAAAAAACCTTGTCAAACTACTAGAAAAAGTCTCGCAATCCAATTTTACCAATATTTGACATTTTCCTTGTTTTTTTAACAAATAATTTTCGACCGAAATTTACATTTTTTTTTTTGTAATTTTACAGTTTTTCTTGTAATTTTACAACTTTCAAAGATTTCTTACAAAAAAATCTAGTAAATTTACGAAAAATCTTTGTTAGTTTTATTTCGCCAAAAAAGTTGTAAATTTACAATTTTATTTAGGGTTGCCAGACGTCCCGCATTTGGGGGGATTGTCCCGCTTTGGGTCAACGATTCCCCCGTCCCGCGCGGGACTCCAAAGCGTAAAAAAATAAGTAGCAATTTTCTGGTCTTACCAATAAGCAGAAAAATCTGCTGATGTATTAAAAATTGTAAGAATAACCGCTACTACAATGTAGTATATTTTTTGTTTTTTTATTTTTTAAAACAACTACAAAAAGTTGTTTGAATTTTTTTCATACAAAAACAACTGAAATTGTAGTTGAAAACAACAACTACTACATGCAGAAACTACAATAATTTTCTGAGTGTAAAAATATATTATTTTGTCCGAAAAATTTTCAGTTTTTCACTAGAGTTAGAATGGTTTTGAAGAAAAATATGTTTAAGAAATTAAGAATACTTGAAAAAAAAACTCTTCTGAGTTGTCAATCTGCAGATGAATTCACACTTCTTTTTCCCGCGAAAATTTTTAAAATCCCGCCATTTTCGTAATTTTTTTGTGTTTGTCCCGCTTTTTGGAAATAAATTTCTGGCAACCCCAATTTTATTGGTAAAAATCTTACAAAAATTCTCGTAATTTTTACTAGGAATTCTCGTTAAATAGGAGGTAGCAAAAAACCTAGTAAAGTCACGAAACCTCCTTGTAAGTTTTATCGCGTCAAAAAAGTTGTAAATTTACATATTTATTGAAAAAAAGCTTGTAAAATTTCAAATTATTTAAAAAGCATGCAAAATAACAAGGAATTTTTTTCAAATAGGAGGTACACAAAAAAAAAACTTGTCAAATAACTAGGAAAAGTCTCGTAATCCCATTTTACCAATATTTGACAGTTTCCTTGTTTTTTAACAAACAAATTTGGAGTGAAATTTAAATTTTTTTTTTGTAATTTTACACTTTTTTTTTAATTTTACAAATTTTCAAGATCCTTTTACAAAAAAAATCTAGTTAATTTACGAGAATTCCTTGTAATTTTTATTGCGGCAAAAAAACTGTAAATTTACAATTTTATTGTTAAAAAGCTTGTAAAATTACAAAATTATTGGTAAAAAGCTTGTAAAATTACTAGGAATTCTCGTAAATGTAACAACACCTCGAAAATGTTGATACATTCAACTTAACCTAAAAATAAAAAATGCTTTTAATCGCCTGCTGGTTGACATTTGTTAACATAATTCGATGCCTAATGTTATTTAAAGAAGAACAAGCTTATTTTTTACAAAAAAAAAATTCGTGGATTTGTTTTCATCAACATTTTTTTCCGCGGAATTTTTTTCTTCAAATTTTTTTTGCAAATGTTCTTGTTTTCCTTGTGGAGGGTATCAATACATTCCCCAAGGCCGAATTTAACTTTTTTTGACGGGTTTCACGGGAGTTTATTGCTAAGGCCCAAATATTTTGAAAATCATCCTAAAATTTCCAGCGGGTTAAATCTTCCACTTTTTTTTTTGGATATATAAGATGAATCGCTCCACTATTCATGTATTTTGTGACCTAAAGTTAACTTTGTAAAGTGAAAGTAGATGGAGTGTGCATTCACATTTTTTTTTAAACATTTGCAAAATGTTAAAAAACTGCATAATATCCTTATAACCAGAATATTTAATTACAAAGAATATTTAATTTATGAAAATTTCCTGGCGTTTTTTTTTAATTATTAAAACCCAAAGAACAACTACAAGAAGAAAAAGCAAAAAAAAAATACAAAAAAAAAAACATTTAAAAAAAATAATAATGAAGTTCATTTCATTTCATTTTCTATTTCTTTTCAACCAAACAAATAATTCTAGAAATATCTGTAAACATAGTGTGGGAAATAAACAAATTAAAAAACTGCAAGTTAAAAAAAAAAAACACAAGTTGAAAAAAAATTTGTATAATAAAAAACTGTTTAAAAAGACGAAATGAAATGAATTCAGAGCAATGCCAACAGCAAATTGTAATATAAAATAACAGCAAAAGCAGCAGCAGCAACAGCAACAACGGAAATGGCAAATCCTTTGCTATCCTTTTGCTCGAAAATTTTTAGTTTTTTATACCCTACAATTATAGTTAGAGGTAGTTTGTCATTCCGTTTGTAATTCATCGAAATATTGGGCTAGGACACCAAAAAGTATATATATTTTACTGTTCAACAAATTGTTATTCTTAACCAATTTTAACAAAAATTTTTGTCATATAAAGTTTTTTCCAATTATCCTTTTTACATTGTTAAGAGTAGCAATACATTCGGCAATGCGAAATTTCACTTTTTTACTTGTTTTCTCTTAGAGTAGCTATGTCCGTCTGTTGTAATGAATTTCACGGTCAAAGTATTACACAGATATTTTTGAGACTTAACATATCTACTTGTTATTGTTCTCAAAAGTTTGGTATTGCATTTGAACGATATCGCTTTAGCGGTTCAAAAGTTATTAACCAAAATGGAAAAATACCTCAAAATTGTTACATTCCACATAACCTAAATATACAAAATGTTTTAAATCGGCTACTACTGGACAAATGTGAATTTATATACACTCAAAAAAAACTTATAAAACGATAAGAAAAATTCTATATTTTTTTTTGCTACCTGCAAATTTTTTTTTTGCAAATTTTTTGACGCGATAAAACTTACAAGGAGGTTTTGTGTTTTGACAGGATTCTCTGAAAGATCTGTCTAAATGGGCAAGAGACTGTGGTCTAGAAGTTAATCCAAGTAAAACAGAGCTTGTTTTGTTTACAAGGAAAAATAAGATTCCTGCTTTTGATCCTATTTCTCTGGACGGTACTGAAATCACCTTCTCAGATGGGGCCAAGTATCTTGGAGTATTTCTAGATAGGAAGTTGAATTTCAGGCGTAAAATTGAGGAACGGGTGAGAAAAGCAACGATTGCTTTATATTCCTGTAAAAGGGCCATTGGAAAACGATGGGGTTTTAGCCCTCAAGTCGTTCATTGGATCTATACAGCAGTGGTGCGTCCAATTTTGCTGTATGGAATCATTGTCTGGTGGCCTGCTTTAGAAACAAAAGCGAACTGTGTCTTTATCACGAATGTCCAGAGAATGGCGTCGATGTGAATTAGAAATCCTCCTTCACCTGATACCATTGGACATATTAGGTAGGCAGTATGCGGCTGCGTCGGCAATTCGACTTAATAGCACGCTGCAATGGAGGAGCAGCGATTGTGGCCATAGCGCGATCTTGAAGAAGATAACAATACCACAAAATGTGGACTGTGCTCCCTCTTTGAGCCTCTTTGAGCGCCACTTTACCACTATGATACCATCCACGGAGTCTTGGACGGGGGATACTCCGGGTAGTGGAGCTACCATAAATTTTTACACAGATGGATCGAGGCTGCACGAACAAGTAAGCTTTGGAGTCTATTCTGAAGAGCTTGGGTTGAGCCTGGCTCGGGATTATCAGATGGCAATAAAGGCAGTGGCTGACTGGTTGAGCTGCAATGTCTTGTCTACAACCGCAGTCAACATCTATACTGACAGTCAAGCCGCGGTCAAGTCCCTGGATTCAATGTTTCTGAAAACAAGATCTGCCCTTAACTGCCGCACGTCTTTAAATGAGATGGCCAAGCAGTTTACCATACGACTCATATGTGTCCCAAGGCACAGAGACATTCCAGGGAATTGCAAAGCCGATGAGCTTGCAAGACTAGGAACTACCTTACAGGTTCCAACAGAATTGGAATGTGTTGGTATGCCTCTAGAAACTTGCAAGCAAAACCTATGGCTTTGTTCTGCGACGGAGACTAATCAAAGATGGGCAAATGGATGGACGTGTGAGACAACATGACTGATTTGGCCTTCTCTTAATCAGGGGCGCACAAGTGGGCTGATATCGCTTCCAAGAGGAGAGATTTCGACGGTGGTTTCTATAATTACCGGACACTGTCTTATAGGGAAGCATGCAGAGCGGTTAAACATGATGTCGAATGACTTTTGCCGAAGTTGCATGGATGAAGAGGAGTTGAAAACTATCGAACACTTTATTTGCCATTGCCTGGCACTTTCTGGTCAGAGACTTGCTTCACTGGGATCTAGGGAGCTGTACGATCTTTCTGATTTGTCGGATGTCAAAATTCAACATCTAAGGAGTTTCATAAGAAGCTCAAACTGGTTTAACGACAGGGACTAGTAGGGAAACCTATTACGGTCCCGTGGTATCACAATGGACCTCAGAGTATACGTGTGTTGACGTAAAACGTCAGCAGCCACTTACAACCTAACCTAACCTTCGTGTTTTTACTCGATTTTATGCTACCTCCTATTTTACGAGAATTCCTAGTAAAAATTACGAGCTTTTTCGTAATTTTACAATATTTTTAACAATAAAATTGAGAATTTGCAAATTTTTTAAGGCAATAAAACTAACAAGGAAATCTAGTGAATTTACTAGATTTTTTTTTTTGTTAAAAAAATCTTGGAAATTTGTAAAATTACAAAAAAAAAAATATAAAATTACACAAAAAAAATGTAAATTTAGATCGAAAAAAAAATTGGCGAAAATTTTTTTTAAGAAAAAAAAAAAAATTTAAAAATTAATTTCTTTAACAATTTTAACAAAAAAAAATTTTCAAATAAAAATTTTTACATTGTGAAAGTTATCCATATATTCGGCATGGCCGAATTTAAATTTTTTACTTGGTTTTTTTGGGGTTGTGTTCCAAATGCAATTGCTATGTGAATGTTTATTGGTACATGTAGTAGTGTATTTTTTTTTTAACTTAGTATTGTGTTGTTTTCTTGGTTTTATTTGAATTTTTCTATATTTTTTAACATTTTCCACCGTAGTTTTTAATTTTTTTTTTTTTATTTTTTTCATACAGTTTTACTCTAAAGCATAAAGAGAAGTAGAAGTGGCTTTTGTACGTGCGTTGACCTACCAACACAGCAAATGGTTTGCGTACGATATGCTATTCTTGCAAGCACACACACATACACACACATACATTTCGATGTTTCATGTCCTTTGGCAATGGCAACAACTGCAGCGCAACAAACAGCACAAAAAAAAATTGTTGCAAATAACAAAAAAAAAAAAATTACGACAGCTATGAGAAAATAACTTGCTTGTATAGAAAAAGTAAAATAAAACTTTAAAGAAAAATAAAAAATAAAAAAATGCAGAAAAAAGTGAAATAAAATTAATGTAAATATGCAAAAGGACCTCCAAAATGAAATAGTATGAATGTATATAGAAAAGTATATAAAAAATAACACACGATAACATCAACAACGTCATTATCATCATCACCAACAGAAAAACTCACTACCAACCAACGCCAACAGCAACAACAACAACTTCGAAAGAAGTAGAGTAAAATAGCAAAAGCTAAATACACATACTTTTAAACATTTTACACTCAAAAAAAAATCCTGTCAAATTACTAGAAAAAGTCTGGTAATCCAATTTTACTAAAATTTGACAGTTTTTCGTGTTTTTAAAAAAAAGTTTTTGATTGAAATTTACATTTTTTTTGTAATTTTACATTTTTTGTTTTGTAATTTTACATATTTCAAAAGGTTTTTTCCAAAAAAATCTAGTAAATTCACGAGAATTTCTTGTAAGTTTTATTGCACCAAAAAAGTTGTAAATTTACAAGTTTATTGGTAAAAAGCTTGTAAAATTAAAATAAGCTCGTAATTTTTACTAGAAATTCTCGTAAAATAGGAGGTAACAAAAAATCTGGTAAAGTCACAAAACCTCCTTGTAAGTTTTATCGCGTGAAAAAATTATAAATTTACAATTTTATTAGTAAAAAGCTTGTAAAATTACAAGAAATTTTTGTGAAATAGGATGTAGCAAAAAATAAATATAGCAACTATTTCTTGTCATTTTACTATTTTTTTTAGTATAAACATTGTATACTCAAAACACCTCTCAAGTTACTAGAAAAAGTCTAGTATTCCCATTTTACTAATTTTTGACATTTTTCCTTGTTTTTTAACAAAAACATTTCGATCGAAATTTAAATTTTTGTTTGTAATTTAACAAATTTTTCCGTAAATGTCAAAATTTCCAAAATCTACTCACTGGAATTCCTTTCAAGTATTAGCGCTTAAAAAAAATTGTAAATTTACAATTTTATAGGTAAAAAGTTGTAAAGTTACAAAAAAAGCTCGTAATTTTTACTAGGAATTCTCGTGAAATGGGAAGTAGCACAAAATCTTGTAAAGGCACGAGAAGCCTTGTGATTTTTATCGCATCAAAAACGTTGTAAATTTACAACTTCATTGGTAAAATCTTGTAAAAGCTTTTGTAATTTTACAAGCTTGTTATCAATTAAATTGTATTTTTACTAGGAATTCTCCTCTCAGTAGCCTCAAAATTATTTTACAAGGTTTTATTTTGAAATTTAATTTTTTTTTTCAGTGTACTACCTTGCAAAAAAAAAACTTGCACATTCACTTCAATCATACATATGCAACATACATACTCACGTTTATACATACTTAAAGTTACTCCTGCACGTACTATTCCTTCTACTTATATACAACAACAGCAGCAGCAACAACAAACAACACCAGCAACAACATCTTAGCAACAAAGCTTAAAGTCGTTTTTATTTTTCTTCCTTTTCTTAACAAAAAAAAACTCAACACAAAAGTTGCTAAAGAAGTGAAGCGGAAACTCTACTAGTTGTATTGCTGCCACTAATACATACAACTTACAGATGTGTGAAAAATAATAGCAATGTTATAATTTTGTAACTAATTGTAAGTTATAATTGAGAGAAAGGTTTAACAAGTGTGAGCTAGAATGTTCTACAGTAAGAAAAGGAGGTGCTACATAGTTTCCATTCTCTTTCTTAAACGTCCTTTCAAATTAAAATAAACAAGTAAAAAATCTTACATTCGGCCTTTCCGAATGTATTGATACCCTTTACAATGCAAAAAACAATTTCAGCAAAAAACAAGTAGAAAAGTTAATTCTACTTAGCCGAATCTATGAATACGCTCCACAATGCCCTTATTTAAAAAAAAAAAAATAAAATAATTTACAAAATTTTTTTTTGAGTGTAAAATTTTTTTCGAGTGTATTTTTTCTTTTTAGTGTAAAAATATTTTTGAGTGACAAAAATTCTTTTTGAAGTAATTTTGTGGATTTCCAATGCTTTTAAAGCTTGTTTTTTTAGGGCTCGGTTGTTTCAGCACGTGAAATTAAGGTGAAGTGAATCTGAAATTTACGATTTTGCTAATTACTTATGAACCACTGGGCCGATTTGGCTGAAATTTAATACAAACCAGGCCAGGGAAACGACAAATAAGCTAAGCTTCAAAATCCTCAGAATTGCCATTCAAAAGCTAGCGTGTTTTTTATCTCGTAAATTTAAGAAAACCCCTTACCGAAATTCAGTCTTTTGCTCATAACTTTTAAGCCACTGGACCCACTGCCCAACATATATGCCAAACTTCAGGAGCCTCTGTTAAGTCTTTCAAAAGTTAGCGTGTTTTCAACAGACAGACAGACGGACGGACATCGCTAGATCGTCGTTAAATCGATCAATAAATATCAAAATTGTTCTTTATCTTTTCATTCATAACTTTAAAACGGCTGAACCGATATCGCTCAAATACAAAACCAAACTTTTCGAAAGATCTACAAGCAAATATGTTAAGTTACTATCATATCTGTGTAATATTTTGGCCGTGATCACCATTTCAAGTCGTTTTTATACGTACAGTATGGGTGTATACTCACTTTGTCATTCCGTGTGTAACGCATCAAAATATCGGTCTAGGATCCCATAAAGTATATATATTTATGATCAGTGATCGATGTCCGTCCGTCTGTCCGTCTTTAGTTAACACGATGCAGTCCAAAATAAAAGAGCTAGACTCCCGATATTTGGCACGAATATGTATTATGTTCCTAGGCAGGTTAAGTTCGTAAATCAGCAAAATCGGACGAGGGGGAAAAAAGTTCCCCCTTAAAGAACTAAACCAACCTCTGAAAAATACCATTTTTTTACATAATTTTTTTGTGTTTTTGTTTAACAAATGTAACATTTTTATAAATTAGAAAATGTTGTTTTTTCGGTCCGCCCCCTTTTTTGGGCGTGGAATATATATTTTTTTTATATATTGATAAACTTGTATTGCTATAGCGCAAAAAGCATAAAAATGAATTTTAAAACACATATTCGAGAGGAAATTTGCCCCCACCCTCTCCCCCTAAAAAAAAGGAAACGCCCCTTCAATTTTTTTTATATTTTTTTTTTTTTGCATGTTGGAGGGTATAAAAGATTCGGCACAGCCGAATTTAACACTATTACTTGTGTATTTTTATTTAATGTAGAATGTATCAAAATTATCGAGGGATCCTTACATTTTTGCTCATAACTTTTGATCCGCTCAGCCGATATCGCTTAAATGCAATACCAAACTGCTCGGGAGAACTTCAAATAAATATGTAAAGTTTCGGCCATATCTGTTCAATATTTTGGCCGTGATCGCCATTTAAACAAACAGACGGACATCGCTAGAATGTCTTAGAATCGATCACTGTTCAATAACACTGTCCAAAGCCAATATTAAACATTAACCGGATGATATACGTCTGAAAGTAGAAATCAAATAGAGTAAAACTGCATTTAAAGTTTTTCATTTAGTTATCCTTTTTCCGTGTAAAAGGACTTCAAATTTTTAAAGGATGGCATTTTGTAAAATATTTTTGAATTATTTGTACTTGTAATAGGATGACATTAGTGATTTCAAATGAAAGAGAAGAATCTCCCCTAACTTTTCCTTTTTTTTATTTTGTCATATCAGGATAAAAGGATGTGAATAAAGCCATTTGAAAACTTTATCAAAATATTTTGTTGAAAATTTTGAATGATATTAAAGGATACATATTTGAAAGGACGTAACTTACCGCCTTTTTCCTGATATGTAAAAATTAATAAAATGTGAAAATTAGGGGCAATTCGCCTCTTTCATAAGTGGCATCCTAGGACAAGTACAAATATTAAAAAAATATGAAATAATATTTATTTCAGTTCGAGGACAATTTCCCCATTATGAATTAACATAACAAGTACTTATGTTAACTCTACTTTCTTTACTAGGATATTCTCCTATTAAATACTCGATAGAGTTTCTTGCTTTCAAAATTTTTTTTTGCAATTTTCAGGAATGAATTGACGATCGTTTCGAGGGATTTCCAGTTCCCCCATCATCAGAATTCTTTAGAAAATTAGATAATACTGTCAGTGTCCAAACATCAAATATTCATATTCGTATTTATTTCAACTAATGAGAAAAAATAAAGAAGAACAATGATTTCGAAATTTGACCAGTATACCAAACCAAATACAATTGAAAGCATGTTGATCTGCAAGTATGCCGTCGGCATATGGGGAAATTGGCCTCGAACTGAAATAAACATTATTTCATTGCACAATTAAAGGTCGAATAAATAACTATTTTTTATTATTAATAAAAATTAAACAAACATTAAAAAAATATTTTATAAAATATTTTTGAAACTTTGAAGTCCTTTTAAAAGGAAACAGGTTCACGAAAAGAAAAACTGTAAATGGAGTTTTAATACATTTAGTCTCTAGTTTCAAACGTATACTATCCAGTTGGTGTTTACCAACTATTTTTTCGTTTTTGTCGGATGGTGTACTCAGTGAGTTTATAAAAATTTTTAGATCGGCTAATGGTATCGTCAAATGACTTCTGCAGGAGCCTCATGGATATGTTGGGTTGGTCGATCTTTTGCCTTAAATAAATTGCGCCCAAGATGGGGCCCTAACTGGTCAATGTTTTCCAATCACTTAGACTTCAAATTTCGTAGCAATTTTGACTTTTTGGTTACTTCTTGTTATGTCTGTTAGCTTTAGGTTCAAATATAAATTCTGGAAAAGTTGTTTACCACTTATCTTTTAACACAACCAGACAAAAAAAACTCGAGAACGTCTTAGATTGTCAGCTCCAATGCAGTTTTAAAAAACGGGGATCAAAAACTATATTTTTTTAGTTGCTCTTAAAGTTTTAGTAATTCATTTTGATGCGACATCCATTGTAAAATAACTGGCGCCCGACTTGGGGCAAAACTGTCATACTTTCGTGTTTGTAAGTTTCTAGAGGCACAAGGAATCTGAACGATTCCATAAAACTTAAAATTCTGTAGCAATTTTGACTTTTCTGTTAGTTAGGTTCAATCACAAATTCTAAGAAAAAGTTGTTTACCACTTGTCATTGAATAAACTCGGACAAAAACCTCGAAACTGTCGAAGCTTGTTAGTGCTAATGCAGTTTTAAAAGGTTAAACAGCGAAACTATAAACTGTTAAGTTGTTTTCAAAGTTTTAGCGCTTTATATAGATGATATATCAGTTTCATTTGAAAGGATATGTTCAGTTATTTGCTTGTACACACAAAAAATAATTGCCTAAAAAATTTCAATTAAATCTATGATCAAAAAAATTTAAATAAGTCAATTATTGTGTTGATCAACATTTTTGTTATTTTCTTTAACTATCAAATTACAAATTTTCAACATACCAGATTTTTTTCGCCTCAATTTATTTGAATACATTAATTCAAAAATATACTTTATACTGCGGTTTTACTTTTTTTTTTATTGTCGGCAACATATTGGAAAGCAAAAAATATGAATTTCTTCATAATTTTTCCATTAGTGTGAAATTCATTTGTTAAATCAATCATTATTTTAATTGACTTTAAATAAAAAATCAATCAAATTTTTGATCAAAATCGAAAAAAAAATATTAATTGAAATAAAAATCAATTAATAGCCTACAATTTGATGATTGATATAACAATTTTCTTTATCGGAGGAGTTTCAATTAAAAAATTAATTGAATCCGCGTTTTTGTTGATTGACTTTCGTTTTCAATTCTTTCTGTGTAAAATAACTGGCGCCCAACGTGGGGCCAAAACTATCTTACTTGTAAGTTTCTAAAGTTTCTATATAAATTCCTACGACTTGAAAATCAGAATAAATGTTAAGTCGCAGAGCTGTATATTTCAAATAATCATATCAAATAAAAATATTTTTTGTTTATTTAATATTTTTATTTCATAAATTGAAATAATATTTTTAATACTTTATTTCTCAGAAAAATAAACCAAATATATTTTTATTTCTTTTTACTTCGGTTCAAATAAAAAAACCAAAAAATTTATTTCAAACATTTTAAACCAAATAAATTTCTTGGAAATATTTATTTGAACTTTTTTTCCTCAAATAATTTTATTTTGGTTTTATTTGAATAAAAAATATTTCAAATATTTTTGTCAAATATTTTATGTTTATTTGAAAAATATCAAATAAATATTTTGGTTTTTTTATTTGCCTGATTTGTATGGAAAAAATAAAATAACAAATAAATATTTTAATAAAAATGGTTGAAAATTAAAAATGAAAGAAGCAAACATGTGCGAATTCAATATTTGTATGTTAACGGTAACTTAAAAGTATCTTTCACATCTCAATATGATAACATAAAACGAGGAAATTAGCAAAAGCAAGTAACTATGGAACAGCGTTTTTAATATAAGCTAAGGTTTTTGAGATGCAACAAGCCCGTTAAGTGTATATATGTTAAAATTAGCCGTTTAACCAAAAATGCATTCAACAAAATTTACTTGGCATCACTGTAGTTGAATGTTAAATTTGTATAGGACTAGGTCAAAAATAATAGACTCAAAAAGTGATTTTGTTGAGTCGATCGGTATAATTGACCAATATTTTGGAAGTCATAATCCCTTTTTATCTATTCAAAACATATTTAAGATTTTTTATTAAAGAAAAACGATACGAAAACAATTTATGTATGCAATTAATGTTTTTAATATTTTTATTGACAATTTGCGTTTCAATTTTAAGCAAAATTTCCTTAAAAAAATCCTTACATCCTGACATGTGTTTTTTTTGACTCTCAATAATACATAAACTGTTTTTGAATAAATATCGCTAACTCAAAATATGGGTTTCGTATGTAATTTTTTACCACAAACGTATTCGGAAAAAACTATTATAAAGTCTTTAAACAAACTTTAAACCTTTATTTACTGTATTAATAACGGTTATCCTGTGTTGGAACCGCCGACCCCTACCATAGTACCCTAAATTATTTGCATGCAACTTTAAAACTATAGCATGAATATTGTTTTCTTTTATTGTGTAGAAAAATACTAAAATTACCATTAAAAATGTTAGATAGACGGTGAATATATTTAAGAGAAGAGTCCCAATAAGATATAGCTGAAGTTATTTGGAGACCTTATTTGCCATCTGCATACAATCGCACCAACTTTTTTTTATTTTGTATTTTGGATATTATTTTATTTTTTCATACCAAATAACAAAATATTTCAAAATATTTGGTTTTCTCTTGTTCAAATAAAATTTTAAAATATTTTATTTGACCAAAATCAAAGAAAATAAATCGTACAAAAAATTTATTTGAACTTTTTTAAAACAAATATTTGAATATTTTATTTTATTTGGCTTGAGCCAAATAAAATATTATTTGATATTTTATTTGCATGGAACGCAAATAATTTTAAAATATTTTATTTTGTTTTTAAGCAAATAAAAATAAAAACAAATATTGCAATATTCGAGTTATTTTCAAATAAAGTAATTGGACTATACAGCTCTGTTAAGTCGGAATTTAAGGAACTTTTGTGCTAGTGCTATTTGATAACTTCCAACTGTTCTAGCACTTTTTCTCTATTGAACGTGTACTGACTGTGACTGTATTGTACTGTTACATTTTCCCCCTAAACTTGTACTAAATTCTTCGTTTGGTTTTTTTCTTATTTGTTCTTATGTGTCTTGTCTTCTTCATCTGCTACTTTATCTGTGATGTGTATGAAAAGTGTATGTGGGTAACTTTTTTTCTTTTTTTTGTACCATAAACTACTTAAAGTTGGTGATTCTATTGGAGTTTTTTTTTTGTTCATGGCTTTTTCTTATTTTTCTTTTAGAAGTTTTTTTCTCCATTTTGATATTTTTTTTTTTACATTTTCAAAAAGTCTTTCATTTGTCGTTTAAGACATACCAAAACCAACTTTCGTCCTTTGTTCATTTCTAATTTTATTTTTCTATTTGCAACAATTTTTTTTTTTATTTTACTTTGCTTACAGCTCATTGCAAATTTTAGACAAGTGTAGTAGTTACACCTATAACTAAATTTGCAGGTAAAAGACTTTGCACTAAAAACAAAAAAATACTATTTCAAATCAGCTCTTTTCCTTCTAAGTATCGGTTGAACCAATTCTGAGTGAAAGCCATTTAGTTTCTAGAACAAGTTTTTCTAAACTTTAATTGGCCTTTTCTGAATTTAAATTTCTGAATTTCCATTGGCCTCTTCTGAGTTTAATTTGGGTTTTTTGAATTTCAATTCGGTTTTAATAAATTTTTATTAAGATTAAATGAATTTCAATTGGGATTTTAGAATTTCTTTGAGCTTTTGTGAATCTTAATGGGGATATAATGAATTTCAATAAAGCTTTTTGAATTTTTATTGGACTTTTATGAATTTCAATAAGGATTTTCTGAATTTGAATTGGATTTTCAAAATTTTTGTTGAGCTTTGTAAATTCTAATTGGGATTAAATGAATTTCTATCGAGCTTTCTGAATTTCAATTGAGCTTTTTAAAATTTTTAAAGAATATTCGTTAAGCTTTTGTGAATCTTAATTGGGATGTTAAGAATAATAAAGATTTTCTGTTTTTTTAGTGTATTATTTAAGTTGAGCTTTTGAGAATTTCAATTGTGTTTTTTTTAAATTTTACTAAAGATTTTAAAATTTTAGTTTGTTCTTCCCGAATTCCAATCTGGATTTCTAAATTGTAATTGGATATTTTTAATTAAAGCTTTTTTAGAGAGCTGTAGCTTTTTTTTACAAAAAATTTAAATTTTAACAGCGTAAAAAGATTATTATGTGTATTTTAGTATTTATGTGTGTTTGTGCATTAAACAGTATGTGAAATTCTTTTTGCATTCAAAATTCCTTTCCACTTTGTGAACACTTTACTACAAATGGCAATTTTTGCTTTCTTATTTTTTTTCATAAAAGTTTATTTGTTCAGGATCTTTTTTGTATAAATACATAAATAGTTAAAGGAGCAAGCTACTTTAAAGAAGGAAATCTAAAGATTTGAGAAATAATTTTGAAAACTCATAATCTGTAGTGCTCGGTAACAACTGTAACTTGCACTCAAAAGAAAAATCTTGTAAAATTACCAAAAAAGCCTCGTAAAATAATTGTTTGCTACCTCTTCTTCTACGAGAGTTCCTAGTAAATTTTTTTTTTTTTTGGTAAAAAGCTTTTAAAATTACATACAATTTAAAAGCTTTTTACCAATAAAATTGTAAATTTACAACTTTTTTGACGCGATAAAAATTACAAGGACTTCTCGTGACTTTACTCGATTTTGAACTACCTCCTATTTTACGAGAATTCCTAGTAAAAATTACGAGCTTTTTTGTAATTTTACAAGTTTTTTACTAATAAAATTGTAAATTTAAAATTTTTTTGATGCGATAATTCTTAAAAGGAATTCTCGTGACTTAACTAGATTGTTTTTATAAAATTACCTTGGAAATTTGTACATTTACGAAAAAATTTGTAAAATGTAAAAAAATTCGAAAACTTTTTGTTAAAAACAAGAAAAACTGTCAAATATTGGTAAAATGGGATTAAGGGACTTTTTCTAGTAATTTGACAAAGTTTTTTTTTTTGTGTGTTAATAAAATCGAATGAAAATTTTCATTATTTGAACGTCGAATGAACAGGTTCAATGACAGCCCTGAGCACTGCTGGTATATTATCTTTTCGCGTAGAATTTCCCCTAAATGAAATCCTAATCTTCCTTATTTTAATAATTTTTGACAGCTTTTATTTGGACTAATGTAAATATTTTTTTTTTGTGAACACAGATAATGCAGCACCTTCATTTACTAAATTTCTTCATAAAATATGATAAGAAAAGGTAATTAGATGTTAGCACCGATACAAAATAGACAAAAAATTGCATTTATATGTTAAATAAGCTTAATATTGAAAGGAAAAATGTAAAACTTAAAAAAAAGTAATTTAAATAACGTGTTTGGGGAACTCTGTTTTTTTTTGCGAAATTAAAATTATTGAAAATGGTTATTAATAAAGTTTTTTGGTGAGTTACGCATTATCTTTACTGAAATTTTATTTAATTTACGTGATTGTAGTATAGATTGTAGAAAAATACACTTTAACATTTTTTTATGGTTTTCACTTACACTCAAAAAAACCTTGTAAAATTACAAGAAAAATTTGTTACTTGTTTTTTTTCACAGGTCAATTTGCCAAATTTAAAAATCGGATCAGTTCTACTTGTAGTTTCTATACAAACCAGCCTCCAGACATTCATACACTCTTATAAATTTTTGTTGAAATTTACCCACTTTATTGTAGGTAACTGTTCTCCTACTAAAAAGTGGGTAAAAATACACTATGTGTTTAAATTTCAACATTTGAACACAAAGTGTGTATTACTAATAAACATTTTGTGTGCACACCTACATTTTTGACGCTTGGAAAATTCTCCAGAAATAAACACAAAATGTGTAATTTTAATTTTAAGAGAATTATATATAATTCTCTTATTTGTTTTTATTTTTGTATGTGTTTTTTAAAAACAAATTTGATTTGAAAAATATCTTCTGATATTTCGAATTCTTTGTATTGCATCTTCAGGGACAGTTTAAATTTGTTTATAATTATTTTTTTAAACAGCTAAGACCTCAAGTTGGAAAATTTATTTCTTTTAACATATAGGAAATACTTTAATTACTAATTTTTAATTGAACCTTTTTTTTGGACTCAGGGCTCATGTATAAATTTCGCCCGATATTCAGTTAAATCGGTATATTGGCAAAAAAAATATAATCCTATTTCACTCTAGTTTTGTTTGATCTAACGAATGATATATTCAATCAGTCTATGTTTGGACTTAAGACTTATTTCCTGGAAAACAATGGCGTAGGGTATTTAATGGCCGGTCTTGACCGACTAAAATGTTCTTACTTGTTTTTATTTAATTTGCTTTTTAACATAAATATGTACCTAAAAGTTTTATATACAATACAATAAAACTTAGGTAAATAATAGTAATTCCTACTTATATAAATACATCTACTACAAATAAATACATAAGTATATTGTATAGAATGAATACAAACAAAAACGTACCATATCAAAAGTAAACATCTTAAAACTTTATCTATTTTTCTTAACAAATTTAACAGAAAATTCCCATGCCAAGAGTACCCATTACCAACATTGCAATTTTACAAAAGTCAGTTAGCTGGAGAATGCGTTTTTTTTCTTTTTATTTTCTTCTTCAAACAATATTCAACAACATTTAGAAAACTGAATAGAACCCATCATCACGCACTTTACATATAATAAATATACATAAAACTACTACTACTACAGAGATAAATACAAAACAGAAAATTATTCTGGAATATGAAAAGTCAATTGTAGGTGCAGAGAAAAGATAACCCTTGTGTTATTTAAAAATAGGGCGTTTAGACTGGTATAAAAAATTTAAAAATAAATGTATGCAAAATATGATAATAAAGGCAATAAGAAAATTGACAGGTACTAAATGTCATAATAATAAATGATATTACACATTTTTAATGTTTATATATAAGATTTTTGGCATAGCGGGTTTTGCATTGTAAAAAATTTTGGCTTTAACCAAAATTTTGCGATATTTTGAAAATAATCAACATAATTTTATAATTTTTGGTGGATTTCAAAATTTACTTAGAAAACGTATTATAAAAAATTATATTTAAAATAATTTTTGATGAGATAGACGGTTTTGCATTTTGAAAAATAAGTAATGTAAGAAGAGAAATAACAAAAATGCCAATAAAACTTGAAAAAAAAAAATTTAATGCCAATATCACACCATATCATGGGGTAAATATTTTGCCATTAAAAACTTATTTTCATATAAATGTGAGATAGAGGGTTTTGAATATTTTTCATTAATATTCTACATTATCATTGAAATACTCAATTTTTCTATTTTTCATAGAATTTTTGAGTATACAGATTTAGATTTTTAACAGGTTCCAATTTTATGTCGTTTCTTCAAATTTTCAAAATAAATGCTAGTATATGGGGCATTCCATGTGAAATCGGACACTTTGAAAAACTTTTTTTTTTAGATTTTCCCAATTTATTTACAGTTTTTAGTACCCTTCGAAAACTCCTTCGTGGTAAATTTTCAGATTTTTTTGATGACCCGTTCAAAAGATATCGAATTTTTAAAAATTGGTAGTTTTTTCCTTTACTCAAACTTCTTTTAATCATAACTTCCTTAATAATGGTTCAAATTTGAATTTTTTTTTTTCAAAATTTTTGTTTTTTACGTACTTTCTAAAATAAAATCCCAAGAAATTCTTAAAAGCGCTCTAGTATGCGATTTTTAAGTTTTAAAATTTAAATCTCATTTTTGAAAATGTTTGTACTCTTCGATTTTTTTGAAATTTTTTTGTATAAAACTTCTATCAATTCTACAAAGTGCGATTTTTACCCTACAACATTTTTTTAAAACATACATACGCCCTATCTGCACTCCCTAAGTAGGCTACCATTCAAAATTACATTTTGATAAAATTTGCACCAACTGTTATTTGTATGGGATCCTACTTAGGGAGTGGAGGTAGGGTAGTTGTGTTCAGAGAAAATGTTTGGACTAAAAAAAAATCACACATTTTGTTGCTCTAAGGGCACTATGAGGGCAGTTAGAGCGGTTGAAGCAAATTTTAAAAAATGTCGTTTTGTGTAGGACCGCCCTTAGAAATTGGAGTTTGCTCCAAAGAAATGTTAAGACGTAAAAATTAATAGGATAAATGACCCCTCTCTGACGTACCATTGGAGCAGTAAAAATGATTTTAAGATTGGAACATTACAATACATTTTTTTTTCAAAAAATTTTAAAAAGTAGTAATAATCGTTATCCCACGATCCTCCTGGGCTAAAAATTTGTAGAATCGATAGAAGTTTTACACAAAAAAATTTAAAAAAAAAATCGAAGAGTACAAACATTTTCAAAAATGAGATTTAAATTTTAAAACTTAAAAATCGCATAATATAGCGCTTTTAAGATTTTTTTTGGATTGTTTTTTTAAAAAGTACGTAAAAAACAAAAATTTTGAAAAAAAAAATTTTAAATTTGGATCATTATTGACGAAGTTATGGGTAAAAGAAGTTTGAGTAATGGAACAAAATTGAAAATTTTTCCGTTTTTTCGAATTTAAAAATCGTCGGGGTCAGAAGTTCTATATTACAATGGCTTTGGGTTTTTTTTTGACTTGAAAATCAAAAAGTTCCGAACAAGTTGAAAAACAAAATTTTTTTTAGCTAAAAATATTGGACAAGTGCTTTTAGGGTAAAATGTTTTTCTTGGTGTAAAATTTTTTTTTTTGCTCCAAAAATTGCTCCACCCTAATATAGAGTAGTCAATTTGTATGTATTTACATTGCATTTCTTAAGGAATTTTAACAAATATTTGCTAAACATTCTATGTACATAAAAAGTATAGAAAATACCGTAGTGTTCCTTCTTCTGTTTCTTTATCAAAGTGCAAAAATCTTTGTTACAATTAGTTGTACTAGCCTTTAGCTTAAAATGCAAGTAAAAGTAAGTACATGCTACATGTCGTACTACACTACACTCTCTTCAAAAGTACTTACATTTTACATGTGGCTACAAGTACAAAACAACAACAGTTTTTTTTTTTTTTAAGTAGCAGCTGTTTTTCTTTGTCAAAATAAGTCAAGTGAAGCAGGAAAAACAGCAAAAAAGAAGCAACAAAACAAATTGGGGGAAAAGTGCGTCATTGGTAAGAGAAACAAGAAACGGAAATGGAATTGCAAAAGGAAAACAAAAAAAATACGCACAAACAAAATTATAAAACTTTACTTAAAGTTTCTATAAACCACTAGCAACAGAAAAGGAAAAAAAAAAATTTTGTTTGAATTTTAAAAGAAATTTAAACAAAAAACAAAACATTTTATTTGTTTTTTTTTTTCTTTTTTCTTAGTGTTAACTAACATTTTTCTTAAGGTGTATGTTGAATGGTAAGAAAACTTTTTACTAAAAAGGCAGCTTAAGGAGAAAAGCTTGTAAGTTTTTTAAAGAAAAACTTGAAAGTTTTTTAAAGAAAAACTTAACATTATTTCGAAACGAAGAGTTAATACTTACCTACAGTGAAAGAATTTTGTTCATTATAGTTTTGAAAATGTTCATACAATGTATGAAAACTTCATTAAAAGTCTCGACTCACTTTTTTCATAACATTAATAAAAAAATTTTATTGTACTAATAAAAATGTCATGCATTTAATGAAAAAGGTTTCATAAAATTAATGGTTATTTTCATAAATGTAATGAAAGTTTTATAAATTTTACGACTATGATTTGGTCATTGTGAAAAAAATCGTTGGTCTAACGAAAAAAATCATTGGCTCATTCTGAACATAAATTCTTTCTGTGTAAGTATTTGATTTCGTTTGAAGATTGTCGAAACATCTGTCCGTCTGTCTGTTTAAATGGCGATCACGTCCAAAACTTTACACAAATATGACTAAATCGTATCTGATTACATATAATTATATCTGAAATTGACAAAATCGATATTTAGTTATATCTAGGCTGACCATACGTACTGATTTGATCAGTACATGTACTGGTTTTTGTTCACGTGTACTGATCAAAAGACGTTGTACTGATTTGTACTGATTTTTTGAAATATGTACTGATTGTACTGATTTTTAAACATTTCAACATAAAAAAAAAATTTGTTCGAAAATTTTATACAAAAACTTGAATTTCCATAAAGTAGGACATCGGAATAGTTTTTTATAACTTAAGTATGACAAACAGATAATTTGAGTTAAATCAATTCTAAAAAGTTCAGAGTTCGTGAATCAAGAGGTTCATTAACGCAAAAATATATCTGAGCCTCATATTTTGAATATATCTGAACCTCATATTTTGATCCTACAAATATGAAAAGGTTTATATGAAAAGGCGCCCATAATCTTTGAGGTTTTCTAAACGAAAAGTTCACGGGATGATGGATTTTTTATATTTTTATAAAGATAATGTAATTGCATCAACTCAAATGATACTGAGATGTTCGATGAGGTAATGTCTTCAGAATTTATTTGACAAATCACTCAGAACATCAGCGCTATTTAAAAACATGTGCTTTTTATCTGGGAAGTTTTATAAAAGACAGAGTTATCAAAACTTATGGAAAAAGTCCTCAGAATTTGAGGGATTTTCTTAAACTCAAAACCTGTGGGTTTTTGTTTGTTATAATTTCTGGACTGAAACGATTAACATTCAAATTAAGTTGTTTGAAGTCAGTTAAATTTTGTGCAAGATAACGACAATAGTTTAAGGCAGCTGTTTTTAAACAGCTCTTTTCAAACAGTTGTTTTTACTGAAATACTAATTGCCCCAAGTTTGTTAGTTTAACCGGAATTATTTTGAGTACTGAAAAAATTGTCAGTTTTTTGTCATAGAAAAATTTTTTTAGAGAGATGTTTCATGAAAATATAAACGTAAAAGCTTGGGCGTACTGATTTGAGTTCACAAAAAAATGGTCACCCCAGTTATATCACGAATTTAGCCAACGTTGGTTCGACTTCTAATTAGATCTGACCACATACAATTGAACAGTTCATGCGAATAAGGACACCCTACCTAGTAAAAAAAACTTTTAAGATCTAATTTGATCTCAAAATTGGCTGTATCAAGTTGGTCACCGAATTTTGGTCATATCCAATAATATCCACTCGATCTTATTTTATATAAATAAATTTATATAATTACATACCGTCAGATATATTTATCTATAACCTTAGATAAGAAAATGTAGCCGCAATAAATCTTAGATAAAATTAGATCTGAACATACAAAAAGTCATATATAATTTATCAAATTATATATCATTGTATCAAATTATATATCATTATATCAAAACTTTTTTACTAGGGATGGGTAATTTGTTTTTTTTTTTACTAAAAAAGATTTTTTCAAGTTAAAAACTTTTTTAAAATTGACATTTTCTTTGATTGAATTTTGCTGTAAATAGAAATTCTTAACATAATTTTTCTATTTCTTAACTTAGATACGTAATAAAGTTTATGTTTACTAACTTGTACAATGAACATTCACTTTTCCTTAAGATAAACAGTAGAATACGGATAATTTTAATAGAGGGAACAACAAAAAATTATACAAATTCCTCTTAATACATAAAAAATGGAGTAAAACTGCATTTAAAGTTTTTCATTTCGTGATTCTGTTTCCTTTTAAAAGGACTTCAAAGTTGTTGATGGCAAATGAAATAGGAGAACCTCCCCTAATTTTTTCATTTTATTACACTGCGGAACACTAAAAAATAAACAAGAGTTACGACTATCATTTCTATATATTTCGGACATGCTGAATCGAATGGCGTACTCCGTTTTTCGATGTATGGTACAGTTTTCTTGTAAAATGTCATTAAAGATTGGCTGATTTTCAGCTGCTTTTTTAACAAAAAAAATTCCAAAGCTAATGATTTTTAAATTGTATGGCATGGAAAACAAAGATATAACTTGTAGCAATATTTCTAATATAAATTTGGTTTAAAGCTTTTCATCTTAACCCCTTTAATTCGCGGATTTCTTCATTTTTTTAAGTTTTCGCTAAATTAACCGCTAAATTGGTCTCTGATAAAAAACTTGCATTTTGTGGATCATAAGGGCGTCCATGACACTACGAATAGTGGACAAAAAACATCTATGTTATATGGACCATCATGAAGAAAATCGCGAAAAAACGTTTTTTTTGTATATGGCAGCATCACTTTAGGAGATGATTTGAGGCTTCATCTTTTAGTATATAATGTGGGAACCTTAAACAATGAACTGACCCAAAATTTGTCCAAAAAAGTTTTCATTTGCAAAAGTTATCTTAACAAACACTATAATTATTGTACCGCAAACACTGAAATAACAGTTTTTGTTAAGATAACTTTTGCAAATGAAAACTTTTTTGGACAAATTTTGGGTCAGTTCATTGTTTAAGGTTCCCACATTATATACTAAAAGATGAAGCCTCAAATCATCTCCTAAAGTGATGGTGCCATATACAAAAAAACGGTTTTTCGCGATTTTCTTCATGATGGTCCATATACCATAGATGTTTTTTGTCCACTATTCGTAGTGTCATGGACGCCTTTATGATCCACAAAACGCACGTTTTTTATCAGACATCAATTAAGCGGTTAATTTCGCGAAAACTTAAAAAAATGAAGAAATCCGCGAATTAAAGGGGTTAAGATGAAAAGCTTTAAACCAAATTTATATTAGAAATATTGCTACAAGTTATATCTTTGTTTTCCATGCCATAAAATTTAAAAATCATTAGCTTTGGAATTTTTTTTGTTAAAAAAGCAGCTGAAAATCAGCCAATCTTTAATGACATTTTACAAGAAAACTGTACCATACATCGAAAAACGGAGTACGTCATTCGATTCAGCATGTCCGAAATATATTGAAATGATGGTCGTACCCCTTGTTTTCTAAAATAGTGGTTAGTTTTGTCACGCAGTGTTATTTTTCCATATTAGGAAAAATTATGTGAATAATTTCCTTTCAAATCTTTATCAAAAATATTTTTTTTAAAATTTTAAATGATATTAATGGATAAAGTTTTGAAAGAATGTTACTTATCTCCTTTTTTCCTGGTATGTAAAACTAATTAAATGGGAAAACTAGGGGAGATCCTCTTCTTTCATTTGCCATCACTTGCGGCATCCTAAGACAATTCCAAATATATAAAAAATATTTTACAAAAGGCAATCCTTTAAAACTTTAAAGTTCTTTTAAAAGGAGTTTTACTACATTTAGTCCCTAGTGTTAAACGTGTATGGTCCAGTTCGGTGTTATTGGTATTCTATCGTATCGTAAACAATAAGGACATACGCAATTTTTGTTTAAAAGCATAAATAAATAACACTATTCTAAAGATGATTTTTAAGTTTATGCGTTCCAAAACCTTAGAAATAAACAACCCCCAAAAAGCTACAGGCATTGCTCCAAAAATTTAATAGTAAAAATTTTATATACGTACATTTTTTTGGCCTTTGAATTTACATGAATTGTACGACAAACGAAAAGTCCTGCATCTTGAAATGCCAGGGTCTCCTTTTTCCAACCCAGGATTTTCGAACTTTTTCCTCAAAGTTTTGAATTAAAGCTAAGTACCCTGATTTTATAATAATTATATAATTTTACAATTATTATGTATTGTAATTTTACAATAATTATGTATTGTATTTACAATAATTATGTAATTTTACAAGCTTTTTACCAATAAAATTGTAAATTTACAAACTTTTTGACGCGATAAAACTTACAAGGAGTAACTTTACTAGATTTTTTGCTACCTCCTATTTTACGAGAATTCCTAGTAAAAATGACGAGCTTTTTTGTAATTTTACAAGATTTTTACCAATAAAATTGTAAATTTACAACTTTTTTGGAAAAATAAAACTTACAAAGGAATTCTCGTAAATTTACTAGATTTTTTTTTTTTGGAAAAAACCTTGGAAATTTGTATGAATAACATGAACAACTGTAAAATTACAAAAAAAAAATTTAAATTTCGATCGAAAATTATTTATTAAAAAACAAGGAAAACTGTAAAATATTGGTAAAATGGGATTACGAGACTTTTTCAAATAATTTGACAAGGTTTTTTTTTGAGTGCATAAAGTATGGCTTTATATTTGATCGTCGGGCGCCACGGGTTAATTAAATCCGATTGGCCTCAAAATGCGTACTTCAAAAATTTGCTCGAATACTTGGAAAAATAAAAACTTAAAGAAAAACTGCCACTCTGATGTAACATTTTAGTTTTTATTCTGCAAAATTCTACCAACTTAGTTTATTTATCAAAAAAAAATCATATTATGAAGTAGTTATTGTTTTATGTAGTACAAATTTTGTTTACTATGTGTGGGTTGTGCTGTTTTTGTTGTATATAGCAAAAGTCCTGCTATTGACTCATGTTCTTTAAAACGTTAAAAAAAAATTCAAGTCCATCATAATGGTGTGAGTTAAAGTTGAAATATTTGGTTTGGTTTTCACGTACAGGTCCTATTTCAGAGCTTCCTGCTTACGTTGTGGTTTTAAAATTCTTATTTCTTTAGCTACACTGAAAAAAATATTTGTACATAATGAGTTAATGAATTTTTTTATTAGATCAACAAATTCAAAATGCTAATGATTTTGTTTATAAATTGGATTTTATTTATAAAAAGTTAATTAGATTTTTTGAGTTTTTATGCAATAAAACTTTTTGTCAAATTTATAAAAAACGTTAATTATTTAAACAATATTTTTCCTAGTTTTAATGAAAACAACTAATGTATTCAAAAGCTTTAAAAAGCTTTGGCTAATTTTTTATAAATCTTTCATAGATTTTATGAAAATTTTCATAAAATAATTAAAATTTTCTCAGTGCTCAGCAGAAAACAAACTGTGTTTTTTTTTTTTTTGAAAGTTGAAAAATACACGTCACAATTTTTTGCTGCTTTCAATTCTCACTTGGCGTTTTTTGTTTTCTTTCTGCTGTTTAATTTTTTTTTATATTTTTTCCACTTATTTTTTGCGCATTTTTATTTTTATATAAAAAAAAATTTAAAGTTGATGATGTTGTTTTGTTAGAATTTAACAAAAAAAAAATAAATAAAATAAAACTACCCTTAAAAATATTGTTAAATGATGGTGTTGAAGAAAAAGAAGATGATGTTGCTACGTTTTTGCTGTTTACGTTGTTGTAGATTGAAGTTACAACATGAACAATTTTTTTTTGTTTTTGTTTTTGTTAACTTTTTTTCGATTTACAACTTCAAGGGATGATAATGCAATGACTTGGTGTATTTGTAAAAAAAAATAAACAAAACGTAAAAGTAGAAACAAAAATCTAATATAAAAAATAATTTATTATTTAACCTTTAAAATGTATTTTATTTTATTTATATATAAATTTTTGCAGAATTTTATTTAAATTGGATTTTGTTGTTACTTTAATTTATATAAGGAGTTAATATATGATTTGATTTAATTTAAATCATATTTCGTGATTTTTTTTTTTTTTTTTGTTCTAACACTTTCAATTTTGCAAATGTCAAATAAATTGAGTGTTTTAATATTCTTGAAAAAAAAAAAAAGAACAATTGAACAGTTCATGCGAATAAAGGCGAATAGACCATGTTTATAATTTTATAAATGATGATAAAAAAGCAGGAAACGGTTTAAAATTACACACAAAAAAAAAAATTGTCAAATTACCATAGAAAAAGTCTAGTAATCCAATTTTACCAATATTTGACAGTTTTTCTTGTTTTTTAACAAAAATTTTCGATTGAAATTTACATTTTTTTTTTTGTAATTTTACATTTTTTTTTTGTAATTTTACATTTTTTTTTATAATTTTAAAACTTTCCAACTTTTTCTAGACAAAAAAATCTAGTAAGTTCACGAGAATTCCTTGTAAGTTTTATTGCGCCAAAAAAGTTGGAAATTTACAATTTTATTGGTAAAAAGTTTGTAAAATTACAAAAAAAATATTTTTACTAAGAATTCTCGTAAATTATGAGGTAGAAAAAAATCTAGTGAAGTCACGAGACCTTTTTGTAAGTTTTATCGCGTCAAAAAAATTGTAAATTTACTATTTTATTGGTAAAAAGCTTGTAAAATTACATAATTATTGTTAAAATAAAAGTTACAAGTTTTTCTTGTCATTTTACAAGGTTTTTTTTCGAGTGTAATATTTTTTTCAATATTTTTGCATAATGCATTAATCCATTAATACAAAAAAGTTCACAAAAATATTAGTTTTTAATCGTTTCCTGCATTTTTATCGTCACTTGTAAAATTATACAAATAAAAATATGCAATTTTTTATAAAGTATGCAATATTTTATAAAATATGCAATTTTTATAAAATATGCAATTTTTTATAATATATGCAATTTTTTATAAAATATGCAATTTTAACACAACAACAATCCATGCAAATAACAATTTTTTTTTTATAAAATCAGCAATATTTACAAAATATGCTTTTTTAAAATGCCAAATATGATATTTGTTAATGTTAAGTACGAAATTTTTTATAATAAATGTAATTTTTGCAACATAGGCAATTTGTATAAAATATGCAAATTTAAGTTTTATAAAATAAACAATTTTTGCAGAATATGTTATTTGAAATACAGAAAACAAATTTACAAAATATTTTTTTTATAAAAATTTAATATTCAGCAATATATAAATGTTTTTACAAAACATGGATTTTGTGCATAATAGTAACTTTATAATAAATATGCACCTTTCAAAAGATATACATACAATTTTTACAAAATAATTTTTGTAAAATAAGAAATTTGTACAAATATACGTTTTTTATCCAAATTCTGTTTAATTCTTATTAAAATTTTTTTCGACCTTTAATATGTTATATTTTATTTTAGCTCGAGGTCATTATTTCCTTTTCTAATTAAAACTATGTTAATCTCATAGAGTAATTTTTCTGTTTTAAATTTATTTTTGTTTGTCATTTTTGCAAGACTGAACCGATATATGTTTCAGAATTTGTCAGATTGCATTGTCAAGACTAGTCTATTAAGCAAACATAAAAACCCTATACAATAAGTAGGAAAAAGAATTTAAATATCAAATCGCCAATGTTCATATAAAAAATATTTATACATACTCAACTATAATCTCATTAAGAATAAGAAGAAGAAAATTGTGCAATCTCTTACAAGAATCGATTTGCCTGAAACTTTAAATATCTACAATATCGGCTAAAAATGGCGAAAAACCATTTTTTTTTATTTTTCAGGCATTTGTCCTTAGGAATTATGATGTTTTCATCTGTGAAAACAGGTTTTTGTAATACCTATCAAACGGTTGCATAATAGGGTGGCTCGTTTTTGGGCTTTTCTCTCTGATCAAATTCTAATACCCGCCAAAAGTGTCGGTCCCCTAAGGGTAACTCACATGCAAAATATCACTCCGATCGGAGTTTATCTTCTGTCTCCACTTTGAGCCTCAAAATTGGGGTTTTTGCAAAAAAGGACTTTTAAAAAAAAAAAAAAAAATAGTTTTTTTATTAAAATAATTAAAAAATTATTTTTGTATAATATTTGATCGTAAATAATTAAATATGAAATTTAAAGATTTTACGGTATCATAAACCTGTTCAAACTTGATACCAAAAAAATGGCATGATTTTGGGGGCGTTCTCAAAACACCTTTTTTCAAAATTTGAAAATTTTATTAAACAAAAATTTTAAATATACCAGTTTTTCTTTCTGAATTCATTAACAACACCTTGGAGAAGAAAAATGTGAAATATGGCGGATATCCGTCAAGCCACTTTTCGGGAATCGCGTGGGGAAGTTAGCGGATTTCAAGGAAATGTTGATTTTATCAATAATTTGGATTAATAAAATCTTTTAAATTTAATTTTTGGGCAAATCAACTGTTTTATGGTGTCGTGGCATTCTATTAAAAAACTTTAAGTATTCCATGAAATCTTACCGTTCTAGGACGTCTTTAACCCACATTGGCTGGGGGTCAAAAATGACCCATGAAAAAAATTTGAAGTTTAGAGTTTAAATTTTGTGCTATAAACAAGTATAAAACGATTTTTGCGATATTAATATATTATTTTTAAAAAAATCGTTGACCCTTCTTGGTAAGGGGTCAAAAATGACCCATTCAATAAAAAATATATATTTTGTTGATATCAAAAAATTCAAGCACTATGCCTAAAAGTTTTTGACGGGATCATTTTTGACCCCTGGCCAATGTGGGTAAAAGATATCTTAAATAGGTAAGATTTTATGGCTAATTTAAAGTTATCTAATAGATTGCCACAAATTAATTTTCTATAAAAAAATAAAAAAATTTTATTGAATGGGTCATTTCTGACCCTTACCAAGAAGGGTTAACGATTTTTTTAAAGATAATATATTAATACGAAATAATAGTCGGGGTTAAAAACACAAAAGCCGTTTTATACTTGTTTATAGCACAAAATTTTAGCTCTAAACTTCAAATTTTCTTTGGGGGTCATTTTTGACCCCCAGCCAATGTGGGTTAAAGACGTCCTAGATCGGTAAGATTTCATGACACACTTATTGTTATTTAATAGAATGTCACGACGCTATAAAAGAGTTAATTTGCCCAAAAATTAAATTTATAAGAATTTATTAATCCAAATTATTGATAAAACCCAACATTTCCTTGAAATCCGCTAACTTCTCCCCTCGATTCCCGAAAAGTGGCTTGACGGGTATCCGCCATATTTCACATTTTTCTTCTCCAAGGTGATGTTAATAAATTCAGAAAGAAAAAATGGTATATTTAAAATTTTTGTTTAATAAAATTTTCAAATTTTGAAAAAAGGTGTTTTGGGAACACCCCCAAAATCATGTAATTTTTTTGGTATCAAGTTTGAACGGGTTTATGATACCGTAAAATCTTTAAATTTCTTATTTAAGTATTTACGATCAAATAATATACAAAAATAATTTTTTAATTATTTTAATAAAAAAACTTTAATTTTTTTTTTTTTTAAAAAAGTCCTTTTTTGCAAAAACGCCAATTTTGAGGCTCAAAGTGGAGACAGAAGATAAACTCCGATCGGAGAGATATTTTGCATGTGAGTTACCCTTAGGGGACCGACACTTTTGACGGGTATTAGAAGTTGATCAGAAAGAAAAGCCCAAAAACGAGCCACCCTATTGCATAACCTTCAAAAAAAAATTCGGCTTCGTTAAATTCTTTTTCACGAAAATGTGTTAATTTTTGTAATTTCTGCAAAATATAAAATTTTTACAAAATATGCAAATTTTAATAAAATATGCATTTTTGATTAAATTTGATATTTCTGCAAAAAAGCTTGTCATTTTAGAATATCACATTTGTACAAGGTAATGAAAAAAATTACAGGGATAATGCCTGTGGGGATTTTGTCCTGTCACCATCAATACTTTTGCATATATAAATTTTGAACCACTTAGCAGATTTTCTACATTTTTACACCCATGCATACAACTTAAAACATGATAAATATTGCAGTTTGACTTTCAGTAGTACGAATACACTGACAGAAAAACAGGCATTGTTATATGGATTTAAAATTGTTTCAGGTAGTCCTCGCTCTATATATATTTCAATATGTTACATACGGCATGAACAACTTATCAACACCTTCTTTCAATAAGTAAAGGGTATCAAAAAAAATCAAAGGACATGAAATTGGATTTTTAAGCTAACATATAACTTACACAAAAATATATTTATGTATGTACGCACATAAGTAACATAAAATCGATTTAGAAAATTAAATTGTAATGTCTTCTTTCTTTGAAGGATCTATAGAAAATTGAAAATATAAACCAAAAAAAAAAGGAAATAAATATACGAGGTAAAAGTTTTTTTTTTCTACAAATATACCATTTACAATTTTTCAGATTAACAAAGAAACTTTGCTATTTTTTTCCTGACAAACGAAAATTCGATATTTTAATTTAAGCAGGTTTTTCTGGGGAAAAATTTAGGCAGAAATACAAAAAAAAAACACTTTTTAAATGACATCAAATTTGAAAAGCAAATTTTAAGTTGTTTCATTAAAAAAAAATATTTCGACTGTAAATTTTTTTTTGAGTTTAAATTTGTTCAGAGTTTAAATTTTTTTTTTTTGAGTGTAAAAAACTTTATTTTTTTGATTGTAAACATTTTTTTAACTACAAAAATACGTTGTAAAATGCTTTTTGTGGCTTAACAATGCCTTTCAAAGTGTTTAACGGGGTTTTACCTACAGCCTTTTTTTACAGCCTCAGAGTTGCCTTTCAAAAGTTAACATGATTTTAACAGACTTAAAGACGGAGTTTGTCTTCAAATTTTTCGAGCATCGTAAATATTACGATTACAAACAGAATTTTAAACTCTACCACCACTTGCAGGGTATAATAGTGTTTAACCCGTTTTTTAGTTAATGTTTGAATGAATATTGATCAAATAGTAACAAATTTGAATTCACAAATGTTTTAGTTTCACTTTGAAGTTCGTTAACAGTTCCATTTCATTTCGTTTTCCTGTTCGTTGAGTTAACAGAAAACAAAAAATAATCCTGGATTGAGTAACTGACTGTTATGTCATGGTTTGTTAAACACCACACTGGTCAAAAGCAAAAACACAAAGTTGCACCTTGCATAAAACACTAACAAAGTTGCAAATATGTATATCGATGGCAAATATTCAAAACTTACTATCTGCATAATAAATTTTTTTTTAGGTGATCAAAAAGAACTGATATTTTTAGGTAATTCTACACCTAAAAAAAACCTGTCAAATTACTAGAAAAAGTCTGGTAATCCCATTTCACCAATAGTTGACAGTTTTCCTTGTTTTTTAACAAGTAGTTTTCGATCGAAATTTAAATATTTTTTTTTGTAATTTAACAGTTTTTCCTGTAATTTTACAAATTTAAAAGATTTTTTATAAAAAAAAATCTAGTAACTTTAGGAGAATTTCTTGTAAGTTTTAATTCGCCAAAAAAGTTGTAAATTAACAATTTTATTTTCAAAAAAGTTCGTAATTTTTACTAGGAATTCTCGTAAAATAGGAGGTAGCAAAAAATCTACACCTTTTCCAATTGTATTTCAGAAATGATCAATTGTATTTCAGAAATTATCAATTGAAGGGCTTACTGCAAGAACTTGATAAGCAACATTTTATTTTTTCGTATTTTTCGCCTTCTGCTGATGTTCTATTGACAGATTTTTGGCAGAAGTCTTGCTTTAGCCCTTCGTACAAGTATATTTAGAATAAAAGTTCTGCAAAAGTTCTATTTTCTACATTATTTTAAAAGTTTTAAGGCAAAAACCACCATAAAATGAAATGTTGCTTATCGAGTTTTTACAATAAGCCCTTCAATTGTATTTCAGAAATTATCAATCTTCCGTCAATTAATTTTTTCAGATTTTCTCATTGTACAACAAAAATAATTATTTCTCAGAAATAATTAATACGGACTCAAACAGAAATAAATAAAAAACTTCAGTTATAAAATATAAAGTCCAACAATATGTAAAACAGAATTATCAATTGTATTTCAGAAATTATCAATTGTATTTCAGAATTTATCAACTGTATTTCAGAAATAATCAATTGTATTTCAGAATTTATCAATTGTATTTCAGAAATTATCAATTGTATTTCAGAAACTAACGTGAAACAATTGAAAATTTCTGATATATAATTGATAATTTCTGAAATACAATTGATAATTTCTGAAATACAATTGATAATTTCTGAAATACAATTGATATATTCTGAAATACTATTGATAATTTCTGAAATACAATTGGAAATGGTGTAGTAAAATCACAAAACCTGCTCGTAAGTTTTATCGCGTCAAAAAAATTGTAAATTTACAATTTTTTTGGTAAAAAGCTTGTAAAATTACAAAATTATTGGTAAAAAGCTTGTAAAATAACAAGGAATTCTTGTCAAATAGGAGGTACACTGATAGAAATGTGTACATGACAATAATGAATATCTACATTAATGTTATGAAAAATGACGTTAAAAAGGAACATATGTAGGATTTCATTGAATTAATGAAATAGGTATCATAAAATTTAATTGCAAGAACAAGTTTCATTAAATTAATGAAAATTGTTCATACAAAATATATATTGTATTTTATGAAAATTTTTCATTACTTTAATGAAACAAGTATTTAATTCTTATGAAATATTTTCATTGAATAAATCCTACTTTTTATTTTTGAAATGAAATACTTTCATTGAATAAATGCTACTTTTATTTTTAAAATGAAATATATGAAAGAAATTGTAAAGATTTTTAATAGAATTAAAAATAAAAAAAAATGGTTTTCACTTAGTTTTCTCGGAAAAAATTTTACACCAAACTTAAGTTGTAATACATAATTAAAACCACGAACCAATATAAAACAGCACGAATTTAGTAAATATAAAATTAATAATTTACTTTTTATTTAAAATTTTGAAAAAATCACAAAATAACCAAGCTAAAAAAAAACACTTTCACATATTTTTTATTTTATCTATAGATTTCACTCAGTTTTCTCACACAAAATTTTACTATTACATGTACTTTTAATACAAAAGTAAAACCACGAAATAAAATAAAACAAAGCGAGTTTATTAAATACTTATAATTAATCAACAACATTTCATTTTAAATTGCGTATAAAAATTCTAAAAAAAAATCACGCTCTGATCAGCTGTTTTTTTGCGCGCGTAAACTAACAGACTAAACAGACGCGACACGACAGGTGTCAAAAGACAGCAAATTTTGTGAACAAAACTTAATGACATTTTTTAATGAAATTACGAAATCTAATGAATCAAAATTAATGAAAATCTTGCACAATATGTATGAAATTTCATTCAGCATATGAAATATTTCATTGCTGTAATGAAACAACGTTAATGAATTCCATTCATTAGTGATATGAATCGTTTTTCTATCAGTGTACATTTAACTCCTCTAGGGGCATTATTGGGACATTTCATAAAATGTCGTTTTGTATGGGAGCCCCTTTAAGGACTGGAGATAGGGAGCATGTTTGATAAAAAACAAATTTGGGGTATTTAAAATTATTGGGTGTCGGTCTTACACTACACCCCTCTAGGAGCGATTCCAAGGCATTTGTGGGGCAAATGGCTTCTCACCAGAGCAACGGTGTAAAAAGCCGCAAAAACCACACCTCGGAGTGACTTTAAAAACCATAATATGATTGCAACAAAAATTTTATGATTGCTATAATCATATTATGATATAACTCTCTTAAATTATGGTTGCCACAATCATATCTCTTCTCTGAGTGTGGGTTTTTGCCTTAAACTCGAAACTCTGACGGATTTAAGCGCCGTCATAGAGTAAACCAATTTGGGCCGAGATTTTATCAGGTACTTATTTTAGATCGTTTAACAAATCCAAGCTTTTTTTTTTTGAATTCCAGCGGCCTTTAAAAAAATATTCATATTTCATGAATATATATTATTATTCGATTAAAACTTTGATCGAAATAAGCAATTTTTAAATAATCGAACAATTATTCGTCTAAAATTGTTCGATTAATCGAATAAGAATTAATCGACTGAACACCCTAATAACTACTATTGCAGTTTGACTTCAGTAGTACAAATGCACTGTCAGAAAAAAGGCATTGTTACACCGATTTCAAATTGTTTGAGGATCAAATATATATAAGGATCATGTGGTTTATTTCAATGTGTTACATACGGCATGAACAACTTATCAACACCATCTTTCAATAAGTGAAGGGTATCGAAAAAAAATCAAAGGACATGAAATTGAATTTTTAAGCTAACATATAACTTACACAAAAATATATTTATGTATGTACGCACATAAGTAACATAAAATCGATTTAGAAAATTAAATTGTAATGTCTTCTTTCTTTGAAGGATCTATAGAAAATTGAAAATATAAACCAAAAAAGGAAAATAAATATACGAGGTAACAGTTCTTTTTTCTACAAATATACCATTTACAATTTTAGAGATTAACAAACAAACTTTGCTTATTTTTTTCTGACAAACGAAAATTCGATATTTTAATTTAAATTTTTAAGCAGAGCTACAAAAAAAACTTTTTAATTGACATCAAAGTCAAAATTTTGAAAAGCCAAGTCATTGTCTTTTTAAAAAAATATTTCGAGTGCATTTTTTTTTTTTTTTGAGTTAAAAATTTTTTTTTGAGTGTAAAAACCTTTATTTGTTTGAGTGTAAAAATTTTTCTTAACTACAAAAATACTCTGTTATATATTTTGGTGGCTTACCAATGCCTTTCAACGTGTTTTGCTTATATTTGATAACAGTTCTTTAAAAGAAAAGTTATAAATACTCAACCATATTATTATCAATCGACTATTTTTGTAGAAAATGCTATATAGGAAATTTTCTAAGCCTTAATTTAAGCTTGATAGCGTCCAGATTAAGCAAATATTAAATGAGATACGAGGGTCGCACTGGAAAATGAAATTATTTATAGATAATTTTTTGAAAGTTTTTTAAAAATATTTCTAATTGTAATTCGATTTTTTCCAAGTTCAAACACTAAAATTTTTTAAAATAATCCAGTAATTTTTATTCAGTTATCACCTAGTTCTACCAAAACCCAAACAAAAAATGTTTTTTTTTTTTTTTTAAATACAGTAGAAGAAATCCGCACTTTTTGACTTCCAACTCTTTTGACCACCAATTTTTTGCAAACAAAGAAAAATTTTAATTAGTCTAATATCTCATTACACTTAGGTGTACTAAAATTAATAAACAATAAAATATTTGCTTTGTTTACAAAAAATTTCTGGTCAAAAGAGTTGCAGGCCAAAAAGTGTGAATTTCGTCTTCTCTATTTAAAAAAATTTAATTTTTTGTTTGGGTTGTTGGAAAATCTAGGTGATAAATGAATAAAAATTATTGGATAATTTTTTAATGTTTGAACTTGGAAAAAATCGACTAGAAATATTTTGAAAAAAAAATTTTAAAAAAATATGGGCAAGGCCACGAAAAATGAAACCACATAGATTTTTTTTTTCTGTCACAAAGCCCAAAATCTTTTTTACATTTGAAATGTCAAATATATATAGAATATGGCATCACTGTATGCCAGTCCAAAATTTGTGTCTGCTTTGACATTTTACATTCTTTTCATAAGTGGCACGTGCAAGGCGTAGTTGGAAAATATATCAATGTCGGCTAAAAAGGTAAATTTTGTTGTTATTTTTTTGTGCTTTAGACAGATGATTACTTTTTTTGGATAGAATATAAATCAAACTATTGATGAGCAAGCAAATTTGTGTACAAATCTTGGCTTTTGGACCAATTAGGGCTTAAAGTAATCAGCCGCAAATAAATGGTGACGTTACTGACAAATTTTTATAAAATGTTTTTTTATGCATTAACTTATTGGAAAAGAGGTTGGATGAGCTGATTTTTTTTTTAGTTTTTTTGAAGTACTTTCATAATCAATGCTTAAATGAAGCATTATTTGCATATAGCAGGGTATTTTTGCAAAATAAGATTGTGTGACGTTACTGACGGATTTTTTTATTTTTGTTTTTTTACTTTTTTGCTTATTAATTTGGTATTTAATTGCATCTTAAACTCTTCTACTATGATTTTTTCGCCGTGTAGGGTCCCTCTATGCTTAAATGAAGCATTATTTGCATATAGCAGGGTATTTTGGAAAAATAAGATTGTGTGACGTTACTGACGGATTTTTTTTATTTTTGTTTTTTTACTTTTTTGCTTAATAATTTGGTATTTAATTGCATCTTAAAACTCCTCTACTATGATTTTTTCGCCGCGTAGGGTCCCTCTATTAACCCAAGAAAAAAAAGACTCGAAAATCGTAACGAAATTCGTACGTGTGACGTTACTGACATTTTGCGTAACGTTACTGACACTACTTTTATGTCATTTACTTGATTAAAACATAAAATATTAAGCCCACCTTTTGGATAAAAATCATCTTTCATCCTTCCTTTTTTGAAATACTGGGCAATAATAAACATGAACTCTTTCAATTCGCTAATTTTTACATAAACGTTCAGTTACCTCCAAACACACTTCCAAAATCCGGTAACGTTACTGACAGCTTAAAATGGTCATAACTTCACAACAAAACGAGATACAGCAAAATTGTCTGCGTATGAAACAACAGTTATGACGAGAACTTTCATATGCCGCTCTCAAGTTGGGAGAAATAATTGTATTTTATAAAGATATTGACCAAAATATGTAAGCGAGCGTGACGTTACTGACGGTGGCCTTGCCCATATATATAAATGATCTCATTTTCCAGCGCGACCCTCGTATCTCATTTAATATTTGCTCAATACGGACGCTATCAAGCTTAAATTAAAGCTTGTAATATTTCCTATATACCATTTTTATACCCTTTAACTAAAGTATGGGGGTATACTCACTTTGTCATTCCGTGTGTAACGTATCAAAATATCGGTCTAGGACCCCATAAAGTATATATATTTATGATCAGTGATCGATTCTAAGACATTCTAGCGATGTCCGTCCGTCTGTCCGTCTGTAGTTAACACGATGCAGTCCAAAATAAAAGAGCTAGACTCCCGACATTTGGCACGAATATGTCTTATGTTCCTAGGCAGGTTAAGTTCGTAAATGAGCAAAATCGGACCAGGGGGAAAAAATTTCCCCCTTGAAGAACTAAACCAACCTCTGAAAAATATCACTTCTTTACATGATCTTTTGTGTTTTTTCAACAAATGCAACATTTTTATGCTACAATAAGTTTAAAGTCCTGCATTTGGACCCTGAGAATTAAAAAATGTAGTTTTTTTTTGGTCCGCCCCTTCTATGGGCGTGGGGTTTTTTTTTTTTTTTTTAATTATGATAATGTTGTATTTCTTTAGTGCAAAAAGCATAAGAATGAATTTTTTAACACATATTCGAGAGGAAATTTGCCCCCACCCCAATTACCACTTCCGACACCCCCCCCCCCCAAAAAAAAAGAAAACGCCCCTGCATTTTTTTTGCATGTTGGAGGCTATAAAAGATTCGGCACAGCCGAATTTAACACTCTTACTTCTTTTTTTTTTTTCAAAAATAGTCGATTGATAATAATCAGGTTAAGTATTGATAATTCTTCCTCTAAAGAACTGCTATCAAATATATGCTGTTCCATTTTTAGTTTGAGTCACTGTAACTTTAAAACCACTCGACCGATTTTGCTAAAATTTAATACCCATCTGACAAAGTAAATATAAAATATAAATGTCAAGCTACAGTAGCCTCAGAGTTGAATTTCGAAAGTTTGCAAGATTTCAACAGACTTAAAGACGGAGTTTGTCTTTAAATTTATCGAGGAACTCTACCACCACTTGCAGTGTATAATAGGGTGGCTCGTTTTTGGGCTTTTCTCTCTTATCAAATTCTAATACCCGCCAAAAGTGTCGGTCCCCTAAGGGTAACCCACTTGCAAAATATCACTCCGATCGGAGTTTATCTTCTGTCTCCACTTTGAGCCTCAAAATTGGGGTTTTTGCAAAAAAGGACTTTTTAAACAAAAAATAAAAAAAATTAAAGTTTTTTTATTAAAATAATTAAAAAATTATTTTTGTATAATATTCGATCGTAAATACTTAAATATGAAATTTAAAGATTTTACGATATCAATAACCCGTTCAAACATGATACCAAAAAAATGGCATGTTTTTGGGGGCGTTCTCAAAACACCTTTTTTCAAAATTTGAAAATTTTATTGAAAAAAAATTTAAAATATATAATTTTTTCTTTCTGAATTCATTAAGAACACCTTGGAGAAGAAAAATGTGAAATATGGCGGATATCCGTCGGGCCACTTTTCGGCAATCGCGGGAGGAAGTTAGCGGATTTCAAGGAAATGTTGGTTTTATCAATAATTCGGATTAATAAAATCTTATAAATTTAATTTTTGGGAAAATTAACGGGGTTTTGGTGTCGTGGCATTCTATTCAATAACTTTAAGTCTGTTGTGAAATCTTACCGATCTAGGATGCCTCTAACCCACATTGGCTGGGGGTCGAATATGACCCCCGCAGAAGATTTGAAGTATAGAGCTTAAATTTTGTACTACAAACAAGTATAAAACGGCTTTTGTGTTTTGTACCCCCACTATTATTTCATAGTAATATATTATCTTTACAAAAATCGTTAACCCTTCTTCGTAGGGGGTCAAAAATGACCCATTCAATTAAAAAATACATATTTTTTATAAAAAATTTAATTGTGGCAAACTATTAGATAACTTTAAATCAGCCATAAAATCTTACCTATTTAAGATATATTTAACCCATATTGGCCAGGGGTCAAAAATGACCCCGGAAAAAACTTTTAGGCATCGTGCTTGAAGTTTTTGATATCAACAAAATATATATTTTTTACTGAATGGGTCATTTTTGACCCCCTACCAAGAAGGGTTAACGATTTTTTTAAAGATAATATATTAATACGAGATTATAGTTTGGGGAAATAGCACAGAAGCTATTTGATACTTGTTTATAACACAAAATTTAAGCTCTAAACTTAAAATTTTCTGTGGGGGTCATATTCGACCCCCAGCCAATGTGGGTTAAAGGCATCCTAGATCGGTAAGATTTCACGACAGACTTAAAGTTATTAAATAGAATGCCACGACACCAAAACCCCGTTAATTTTCCCAAAAATTAAATTTATAAGATTTTATTAATCCGAATTATTGATAAAACCAACATTTCCTTGAAATCCGCTAACTTCCTCCCGCGATTGCCGAAAAGTGGCCCGACGGATATCCGCCATATTTCACATTTTTCTTCTCCAAGGTGTTCTTAATGAATTCAGAAAGAAAAAATTATATATTTTAAATTTTTTTTCAATAAAATTTTCAAATTTTGAAAAAAGGTGTTTTGAGAACGCCCCCAAAAACATGCCATTTTTTTGGTATCATGTTTGAACGGGTTAATGATATCGTAAAATCTTTAAATTTCATATTTAAGTATTTACGATCGAATATTATACAAAAATAATTTTTTAATTATTTTAATAAAAAAACTTTAATTTTTTTTATTTTTTGTTTAAAAAGTCCTTTTTTGCAAAAACCCCAATTTTGAGGCTCAAAGTGGAGACAGAAGATAAACTCCGATCGGAGTGATATTTTGCAAGTGGGTTACCCTTAGGGGACCGACACTTTTGGCGGGTATTAGAATTTGCTCAGAGAGAAAAGCCCAAAAACGAGCCACCCTAGTGTATAATAGTGTTTAACCCATATTTTTAGTTAATGTTTAAAAGAATATTGATCAAAAAGTAACAAATTTGAATTTACAAATATTTTAGTTTCACTTTGAAGTTCGTTAACAGTTCCATTTCATTTCGTTTTCCTGTTCGTTGATTTAACAGCAAACAAAAAATAATCCTGGATTGAGTAACTGACTGTTATGTCATGGTTTGTTAAACACCACACTGGTCAAAAGCAAAAACACAAAGTTGCACCTTGCATAAAACACTAACAAAGTTGCAAATATGTATATCGATGGCAAATATTCAAAACTTGCTATCTGCATAATAAAATTTTTTTGAAGATAAAAAAGAACTGATATTTTTAGGTACACCTAAAAACAACCTGTCAAATTACTAGAAAAAATATGGTAATCCCATTTTACCAATAGTTGACAGTTTTCCTTGTTTTTTAACAAATAGTTTTCGATCGAAATTTAAATATTTTATTTGTAATTTTACAGTTTTTCCTGTAATTTTACAAATTTAAAAGATTTTATATAAAAAAATCTAGTAAATTTACGAGAATTTCTTGTAAGTTTTATTTCGCCAAAAAAGTTGTAAATTAACAATTTTATTGGCAAAAAAGTTCGTAATTTTTATTAGGAATTCTCGTAAAATAGGAGGTAGCAAGAAATCTACACCTTTTCCAATTGTATTTCAGAAATGATCAATTGTATTTCAGAAATTATCAATTGTATTTTAGAAGTTATCAATTGTATTTCAGAATTTATCAATTGTAATTCAGAAATTATCAATTGTATTTCAGAATTTATCAACTGTATTTCAGAAATAATCAATTGTATTTCAGAATTTATCAATTGTATTTAAGAAATTATCAATTATATTTCAGAAATTATCAATTGTATTCCAGAAACTAACGTGAAACAATTGAAAATTTCTGAAATACAATTGATAATTTCTGAAATACAATTGATAATTTCTGAAATACAATTGATAATTTCTCAAATACAATTGATAAATTCTGAAATACAATTGATAATTTCTGAAATACAATTGGAAATGGTGTAGTAAAATCACAAAACCTCCTCGTAAGTTTTACCGCGTCAAAGAAATTGTAAATTTTTAAATTTTTTTGGTAAAAAGTTTGTAAAATGACAAAACTATTGGTAAAAAGCTTGTAAAATAACAAGGAATTCTTGTCAAATAGGAGGTAGCAAAAAAAAGTTACAAACTTTTCTTGTAATTTTACAAGTTTTTTTTTTTTTTAGTGTAAGAGTTATTATTAATCTTTTTTCTACAATATAATTTAAAACAATCGTTTTTGAAACAATATTTCTGTTAAAATTTGATTGGATCAGTGAACACATTTCCATCGAAAACTCTCTTTTGAAAAAATTGCAGATAACAAGTTTTGAATATTCGCCCTCGATATGTATTTGTGTAAAAGGGTTAAATACCATACAAATTGAACCTGTTTTTCCCTACTGTCATTCACAAACAAACTTGCAGTTCAGTAAAAGTATGATATTCTTTGAATAGAATCATTTGCTAATTGTTTTTCTTTTGTTTGTTAGTTGCTATGCATTGTATTTTGTATTGTATGAGAAAATAACGACCTTGTTATAAACTAAAGTTATAGTTATTAAAATTGCACTTCGAAAAAATGTTTATAGTTTTTTTAAGAAAATTTTCTAATAAAAGAAATTCAAATGTGACAAAAAATCTACTTTAAAATCCACATAATAAAAACACGAAATCATTTTCAATTACATTTGTAATTGCATTAGTTAAAAAATTAATCAATATTACAACTATCGAAAATAAAAATATTTTTGAGAGTTTTAATATTATTTTATTTTAAATAAGTTATTAATTGAATCAAATATAAAAAGTAATTAATTTCAGAAAAGTGTAAAACATTACTATAATCATGTTAAAGCAACTGGAAAAACCCCTACTCCATATTCTTATACCTAAAAAAAATATAATTATTAAAACTTTAATACAATTTTCTTCTGTGTATTTCAATTATCATATGAATTTTGCCCTAAGGTAAGAAAAACGAACCCTCTTTTCTTACAAGAAGAAAACTATATGTATGCTAACCCACAACAACTTAACTTGCAGCAAAAGTTGTATTTACCAGAATAAAACATCAAAAATGCACTTTTAAACAAACAAAATTTCCCCTACAATACAAATACATACATATATTTACAAATAGATATATAAAACAACAAATATCAAGGATAAGAAATACAATACAATTTTTTTTTATGAAATTTCTTTATAATTTTGAAGCAAGAAAAAAATAAACTCATTTTCCTTGAATGTTTACATTAAAAAAGTTGCAATGAGGTCCCCTGTTGGGCGCCAATTAAACTATGTCAATCATTTAAAAAAAATCTTATTTATTTTTTATATTTTAAATAATAATAAATAGTTTATTTAAGTTAAAATTCGCTACATCTCTAAACATAATATTGTAGAATTTCCAAAAAAATAACCTTTATCTGGTTGAATTTTGAATATAAAGTTTGAATTAATTTCACAGTGCAACAACCAAAATCGGAATGAGATGAAACCAAAAGCAAACGATAGTATTCCACAACAAACCCCTCAGGGATTTTTTAAAGTACAGCACTAGAATTTTTAACACGAATTTAAAGTTCGTGAACTTTTATTATAATTGCTTGAAAACTGTATAAGTGGCGTATGCTTAATTTTGTAATTGCCTTTATATAACATTCCCATACGCAGCGATGCACAATGGTTTATTTTTAATAATTTGGCTAATCGATTGCAGTGAAATTCATATCGGTTATAACTAACGTAACTTCGAGCTTAAGTTTGGACGATGGACCCCACATCGCTCCTTTACTTGTATAGTGTCATAACTCAAAAAATGCATTTTTTGAGTTAATGATGCAGAATTATTCGTTATATAGTGCTTTATATTGTGTCAAAAATTCATATTAATATCATTTAAACTCACTGTTTGAGAAGAGTACACGCCATTATTACATTTTCTATGTACCGCCCTTTTTCAATTAAAACCCAGTTTCAATAGTAAACTTTAAACGTGTTTTCTGCAAAATCAAATATTTTGAGTTATGACACTATACAAGTAAAGGAGCGACATGTCCAATAGAGGCACCACCAGGGCCCCCTAAAGTAGGACATGTTTAGTACACAAAAACTTTAAAATCACCAACTTTAAATGTGTATAAAAAAATCGGTGAACTAAAAAAGCCTTGAGGGTTTTGTTGTGTAAAATTTCCACTTTCATTTGCTTTTGGTTCATCCCACACGGTGAACCTCAGCGATGTTTAGGTTGAACTATAGTATCGACGAAAAGTGTAAGCGCAGTTTGATTTCTACGTGATTAAATGTCACAAAACTGTTAACAGCGAAATCGTAGCTGCTCGCATTCGCGAGATATAGCGAAATTAGTTTTTTTGGATTTATTTAAATTTTGACACAATAGTTTTTTTAATATTTTCAAAAACTGAGTATGCAGTTTTAATTGTACTTACTTAGAGGTCACAAAACAGTAAACATCAGAATGCTATGTTCTCCAGTTTTTTTGTTTTCGTTTTTTATCTTTACACAGGTTTCTTTAAAATTTCGTAAAAACATGGTACGCAGTTTTACTTGTACTTGATCAAAGGTCACACAGCTGTCAACATCGAAATTTTAAGTGTTAAATTTCGCGAGATTTTGCAAAATTATATATTTTTTTTTTAATTTTTTATTTATATTTTTACACTGATTCTTTAGAAATGACATTAAAACGAAGTAAACAGTTTGATTCGAACATGTTGGAAGAAATTAAAACTGCCCACAAAAAAATTATAGCTGCTCACTTTCGCGAGAAATAGCGAAAAAAAAGTTTTTGTATTTTTTCTTGTTTTTAATAATAAAAGAAGTTTTTTTAAAATTGTTGAAAAACGCGAAATGCAGTTTGACTTGTTATTGCTCAGTGGTCATAAGGATGTTAACATCAAAATTCTAGCTACTGAATTCTTCGAGATATTGCCTAAAAACTGGATGAAATACTATTTTGTCATTACTTTGTGTTATTTTTGATCTGTAAAAAGATTTACTTCAATAAACGACAAAAATGTGGTATGCAGTTTGAATTCGATATTATTAGAGGTGACAAAACTGCAAGCAGAAAAATTATACATGATTAATTTTCCGAAATATAGCAAAATTAGTGTTTAAACTTTTAAATTAATTAATTTATTTTATCTTTGGTGTCTAAAATAAAGAAAAAAATCAAGTAACAACAAACATATTGTAAGCAGATTGATATTTAAGTGATTGGAGGTGGAAAAACTGCTCAAATCAATATCTTGACTGCTAAATTCGCAAATTTTTTCTTTATTTTGAATTTTGCGATTTCTCGCGAAATTAAGAAGATATTTTGATGTTTACTGTTTTGTGACCTGAAAATAAATATAATTAAAACTGTATACTCAGTTTTTGAAAATATTGAAAAAAATTCAGTGTCAAAATTTAAGAATATACAAAAACACTAATTTCGCGATATCTCGCGAATGCGAGCAGCTACGATTTCGCTGTTAACAGTAGTAGAAATCAAACTGCGTTTACACTTTTCGTCGACACTTAAGTTCAACATAAACATCGCTGAAGCTCACCGTGCCCATTCCGATTCAGTACGTTCGATTTTGTATCACTGTATTTTTATTTAAATACCCAAATTAAAAAAATTAATAATAAATGAAGGTTCAAATTTTAATATTTCCTAAAGCTTACAAAAACTAATTTCTAAAAATTTGGCTGTGCCAAATCTTTGATACCCTTTCAACATATTAAAAAAAATCCTGCGTATTTTTTTTGGGGGGGCGGGGGTTGTGAGGGATACCTTCCCCTCACTATAAATGCTTACTAATTTATTTATTATGCATTTTGGACTTCAGTAACACCATTTTATCATTATTTTAATGATTTTTTTTTAATTTGTTTAAGCTCGAGGTCCAGTGTTTGTAAATATTTGTATTTGCCTATATTTCGCTACACTTTCGCTACACTAGAGCATATACTTAAAATAAAATAAACACAAAAAATATGTAAACAATTATTTATTTTATTTAGAGTATATCCTCTGAAGATCCTATGCGAAGTGTAGCGACATATAGGCAATAAAGAAATTCACAAAAACTTGACCTCGAGCTTAAACAATTATATTTTTTACATATTAAATGTGAAAGATCTAATAAAAACAACTTTAATTTAATTATTTTTATTTTAAATGTGCAAAATTCGTTAGAACTTATTTTACTATCAAAAGACTTCAATCGTCTTATAGGAACCCCATGTTGGGCGCCAAAAAAAATTTTTATACCCTCCATTCCAGTGATAGAGGGTATATATAAGTTTGTCATTCCATTTGTAAGGCCTCGAACTATTGGTCTAGGTACCCATAAAGTATATATATTCATGATATTCGATCGATTTTAAGACGATCTGGCGATGTCCGCACGTATGTCCGTCTGTCTGTTAAAAACACGCTAACTTTTGAAAGACCTTACGGAAGCTTCTGAAGTTAGGCATATATGTTTGGCATTTACCGGTTCAGACGTCTGTCCGTCCGTCTGTCTGTGTGTTGAAAACACGCTAACTTTTGAAAGACTTTACGGAAGCTCCTGAAGTTTGGCATATATTTTTGGCATTTACCTGTTCAGGTTGGTATTGTAATCCAGCGAAATCGGTATAGTGGTTCAAAAGTTATGAGCAAATGACTGAATTTCTGCAAGGGTTTTTCGTGAATTTACGAGATAAAAAACACGATAATTTTCGAAAGGCAATTCCCCTGGCCTGATTCGTATTGAATTTCAGTCAAATCGGTCCAGTGGCTCAAAAGTTATTAGCAAAACCGTGAATTTCAGATTAGTTTCACCTTAAATTCATGTGTTGAAAACCCGTTAAACATGTTTTAAAAACATTAATAAGTCACAAAAATATTTTACAACGTATTTTTGTCACTCAAAAATATTTTTACACTAAAAAAAAATATACTCTCATAAATAAAAAATTTTACACTGAAAAAAAATTAGTAAATTATTTTTTTTATTCAAAAATTACTAAAAAAAAAAATTTTTAAACACAAAATCAAATATTTCTAATCAAAATCTTATTTTTTCACGTTAAAAAATTTACTATCACATAAAAAGGGCACTATAGAGGGTTATTCATTTAATTGTTATTACTAAAACATTATTTTTTTTTTTTTTCATAAAATTTTGTAATTGAAGAAAAAACATTGTTCACTACAAGCGGCAAACCATCTTTTATCAAAAAAACTGTATTTATAATTCTGAAATGTATTTTATCATTTTAACACTTTCAATCAAAAATTATTATTATTCTTTTTTTTTTAAATTTATTTATTGTTAAAAAGGATGTCACAAATTATCATCGTTTAGCAACGCATAACAATCAGTTATAGTTATTTTTTTTTTTTTTTATATATTTATTTTTTAATGACATTTTGCTGTAACTTTTATTTTGATGAATGAATGGAATGAAAACAGATGAATACTTTTGGTTGTCATACATTACTTAGTATGTATGAATGTACAAATGTATGTTCATTTATTTAGTTTACAATATGTGCAGACATTCTGAGTAAATAACTGACAGTTTATGAACTATGCTTCATATGTGCTGATTGTCTAAATGAATTCAATAATCATCTGTACCATACCATACCATACATCCATTCAGCCAAACATTCATCCATCCATCCGACGAACCATCATCGGAAGCTTTTGTAACACCAAATACAAATAATAATAGTACACATACTGTACTAACAACACCATTTACAATGTAAGGTTTTTAAAAAGATTTTTAAAAATTGAAGCATTCCACAAACAAAGATTTCATTGATATTAGTCGTTTTACAGATATTGACATATTAACAAATTTTTAGGAAATTTTAATTTGCACAGCCACAAAATTAATTACCAATTCATCTGCGGATTTTTTTTTTAATTGAACTATTAAATCATATTCAATTACAATTTTAATTAATACAATTAAAAAATTAGTCAATATTACAAATTTTAAAATAACATTGTGGTGGATGTCACAGACTTAACTCCGTTTGGAAGTGGAATTGAATGTTTTACTCGTAAAACTTATTTTTTCGAATTGACATCACTTTAAAAAATCAAAGTCAATTTGAATTGCACGAAAGTGGTATCATTCGGAAAATTATTTTCTTTTACGTTTTGGGAGAAAACCTTTGAAATCACTTCCGAATGGAATTGACTTTGTGACAGGCCGCTGTGTTATATTTTCGAAAAATATTAATTTGATTACTTTTTTAATTTAATCAATTACAAAAGTAATTGATTACCATTTTCGGTTTCAAATTGAATAAAAAGTTTCTGAACACATTCATCAGAAGAATTTTTTATATATTTTTTTGTGTGTAAATTAACTTATTTTTTCTAATTCTGCAAATTTTCTTAAGTAAAAATTTTAATTTTTCATCAGAAGAATTTTTTATATATTTTTTGTGTGTAAATTCTGTAAATTTTCTCATTCTGTAAATTTTCTTAAGTAAAAATTTAAATGGTGTAATATTTTATTCAACATACGTTATTCACACAATTCACGTATACAATTGTGCAGATACAAGAGATTTTCATAAATAGTTATTATTTAATTTAGTATAATGCATTGTAATATCAAAGTTTTCTATTAGTTATAAAAGTCATATAGAAAAACTACTGACATAACCGCAATATACATTTTAAAAAGTTTAATTTACAGACAAAAAAGTTTTATATTTTTCTAAAATAAACCAGACAAACTTTTAGAGAATAACAAGGATTAATTGCTACGGGATCGCCTGAAATGTATTCGACCCGGTTGCATTGTAAGCCGGCTAATCATTATTCAGGGTTTGAAGGAAGAAAAATGAGCAATCTTACTAACTTTTTCTATGCGACCCCTTTTCAAAGTTTCCATTTTTTTGCGACCCCCAATATAAAAATATTAACGTGAATTTTGACCTCCGTTATCTCAAAAACCCGACGTGCTAGAAACAGTTTTTGTAAACTTTTACTTCCATTCCTCAAGCATTTTGAAACCATTTTCAGGATCAGCATTGACAATTTAATCATGCAAAAAGGTCAGATCCTAGAAGCATTCAAAAATTTCACAAAATAAAACTCTGAAAAATGACCGAAAACACGTTTTTGTAAAGTTTAGCTCTTAATTTTCTCTAAAATCTGCTAAATGGAAAAATTTGGAAAGCGGACTCTGAATCAGCGTTGAAAAGTTAATAGAAAACAAGGTGTCAGATCCCAGATGCATCCAAAAATTTCACAAATGTCGGCCAGTGTAATTGGCTTACATTAATACGGCTACCTTGGAGGTCGCGCCCCACCGTTTGAGATCCGTTGATCTAGCACGAATTATGAATTTGACTTTACGTTGTTAGTACAAAAGTAATGACATCTGAGGTGTAGGATGTTTCAGCAACTTTGTTGAAAATATTTTTGTGGTATATATTAACCCCCTCATAACGCTATTTTTCGCCTATATTCTAGCAAATCGTCAAAAAAAATAGGTTATCAAATTTTACTATATATGCCGCAACAAACACCAAAAACCAGTCAAATTCAAAGTTGCCCGTTAAGGGTTAATTTTTTCAAGTTTTTTTATTGGCGCCATTTTGAATTTGACTAAAAAACTATGTGTTATTAACATCTGATATATAGGGAATGTTCAGCAACTTTGTAGAAAATATTATGGCAAATATTACTGTGGAACATATTAACCCTCTAACTCCCACACATACACTGAAAAAAAGACATAACTAAAATTTAGGAAAAAAATTCTTAGAAAAAATTTCATGAATTTTCCATAAATTTAGTCAAATTTAACTAAAAAAAGATAAATGTTATAGTTAAATCTGAAAAAAAAAAATTTAGTTCATTTACTTATAAGTAAATAATTGATAGTTTTCTTTAAATGAAGTTCATTGAAATAAGGAAAACAATTTTACTGTATTTTTAAGATATATTTCTTAAAAATATGTGCACACACAATATAGTTCAAGTTTAGTTAAAATTTACTAAAAATCACTTCATCGTTTTTCTCGTCTTAGAACCCGAGTAAAAATGTTTAGATGTATTTTTATATATCACGTCTTATGATTTAAAAGATCTTATTCGGATCAGTACTGATCCGAAATTTGAAAGATCAGTAGTGATCCGAAAAATGGATCGCTAAGATTAGATCAGTTTTAATCGGACGGATACAATGTTATCCGAAAAATGGGTTTATATAATTAGATAAACCCATTTTTCGGATGAAATTGTATCCGTCCGATTAAAACTGATCTAGTCTTAGCGATCCATTTTTCGGATCAGTACTGATCCTTCACATTTTTACTTGGGAATTGAGAAAGTGTACCTCATAGAATTTAGTTAATAGCTTCTTAGAATTTAGTTAATAACTTCTTAGAATTTAGTTAAAAAATCAAAATGGCGTTATCTCGAAAACTAAGCAAGATAGAGCAAAACGGAAAATACTACAAAGAAAAATAACCTAGCTCTACATATCTGCCTAGCTATACATAATATCGCATCTAAAATTTGACATTCCCGAGATTTTTTATATACTGCCGACACTAGAAAGAGTCCAACGGCATTTTTGTAGCTCTTGACGCGTAGAAGACTCCGCAAAATACCCAAAAGCCCTCCGAGTAATTTTTTTTGAGTTATCCAGTTTTTAAGATTCTCAATATCCTACTAGGCACCTAATTCGCGTATCTCAAAATCTAAGGTGCGTCCTAGAGGGGTCATTAGCCAGACCGACCCCCATTTATTTTTACACTACAATATTTTTTTAAAATATACCAACGCCCTATCTCCACTCCCTGAGTAGGCTTCCATTCAAAATTACATTTTTATAAAATTTGCTCCAACTGTTATTTGCATGGGAGCCTACTTAGGGAGTGGAGATAGGGTGTAGGTATGTTTTAAAAAAATGTTGTAGGGTAAAAATAAATGGGGGTCGGTCCCACTAATGACCCCTCTCGGACGCACCATTGGACTGGTAGAAGCTGATTTAATAAAACAAATTTACAAAAAATAAAAAAAAATTGTATGGGGACTGCCTTAACAGTTAAAGATAGAGGGTAGGTGTGTTCAGAGAAAATGTTTGTGGTTCGGCCATACAATTTGTGGCTCTAAGTGCACTATTAGGGCAGTTCGAGCGGTTGGAGCAAATTTTAAAAAATGTCGTTTTGTGTGGGAGCCCCCTTAGAAATTGGAGATAGGGTATTAGTTTATTCCAAAGAAATGTTAAGACGTAAAAATTAATGGGGGTCGGTCTTATAAATGACCCCTCAATGACGCAACATTGGAGCAGTAGAAATGATTTTAAGATTGTAAAATTACAATAAATTTTTTTCAAATAATTTAAAAAAATAGTAATAATTGTTATCCACGATCCTACTGGGCAAAAACTTTGTAGAATCGATAGAAGTTTTACACCAAAAAATTAAAAAAAAAAATCGAAGAGTACAAACATTTTAAAAAATGAGATTTAAATTTTAAAACTTAAAAATCGCATACTAGAGCGCTTTTAAGAATTTTTGGGGATTTTTTTTTAAAATTAAGTAAAAAAACAAAAAATTTGAAAAAAAAATTTGAAATTTGGACCATTATTAAAGATGTTATGAGTAAAAGAAGTTTGAGTAAAGGAAAAAACTACCAATTTTTAAAAATTCGATATCTTTTGAACGGGTCTTCAAAAAAATCTGAAAATTTACCACGAAGGAGTTTTCGAAGGGTACTAAAAAATGTAAACAAATTGGGAAAATCAAAAAAAAAAATTTTTTTCAATGTCCGATTTGATATGGAATGCCCCATATATTTTAAGTTTTAGGCAAATCGGTTCATAAGGGTTAAGATACTTCCCTTGTAAATCCCCGCTATGTCCGATAAATTGAGACACCCCAACCTTAGAATTGTCTCTTTTATATATATTTTAAGTTTCAGGCAAATCGGTTCATAAGGGTTGAGATACTTCCCTTATAAGTGGAGAGTAAAAAAGAGAAAGCTAAACATTTGGGAGAGTTAAAATATTAAGCAAAAAAGTAATTGAAATTTAATTTTGTATTTGATTACTCGTAGTAATTGAAAATTTTAGCCAAGTGTTTTTTTTGCATAAACTTGTTTTTTTTTTTTTTTTTGTGTAGTGATTAGCAAATTTTTTTAAAAATAATTTTTTTAAATAATTATTGGGGGAGGTAAGCCAGGTAGCGCAGCACTAGCCAGATATATAATTTAAATGTATTTCTCAGTTCAATCTCAAAAGATTTCGCTTGGTTACAATCCTCTACAGTTATTCCTTAGTTGCAATACTTTAAAGATTTTTTTGTTTATATCTTCTATTTTATTCTCATCACCAAAAAAAATACAAATATCCTTCATATCTATGTTTTAAGGTTACTGAACTTTATTTAAAGAACTTTTTTTTTTATATTTTTATGCACTTTTTTTGTTTTTATTATATTTTTTTTCGGTTATTCTTTTCATATGAAATTTCAAGTTTTCTTGTGAATCCATAGAGTAGTAGTAGAGAGTGTACTTGGTAATACAGAAAACCACCTGCCCTCATACAATATTTTGGTATTTTTTTTTCATATAAATACACCAACAACTCGTTAAACGGGTAATCGTTAGGACAAAATGTATCGTGTATTTCAAGCAAAACTTTCGCTAAAATCTATTGATTTGCTATAACAAATCTCGCTTTATCGTAGAGTAAGAATCTAGTAGCGTTATTATTTTTGTCTTGTTTTTTTTTTTTGTTTTCTTGTCTACGCCTTCACTCCTTACACAGTGTGACAATTTTACATTTTTTTGAAACTGAACAAGACCACATACAGATAAAAGTAGAGGTCCAATATAGTAAAACTGCGTTTTCAGTTTTTCGTTTCGTGATCTTTTCTTCATTTAAAATGACTTAAAAGTTTTAAGGATACACAAATTTTTAAAACTTATTTTAAACATTTCATCTACCCATCAGTTTATGTAAATATGGGATCAAATGAAAGACCACAATTTCTAGAAACAAAAACATATTTTTTTTTTAGGACAGAAAATTGTAAATAATGTCCTTTAAAAATGTTGTCCTTTCATAGTCTTGAAAATATTTAATACATTTTTCTCAAAAAAAGGTTTTAGATATAAAATGTGCTAAAATTTGGATAAAAAATTGTGTTACACGTTTGGTTCAATTGGGCAACACTGAAATGTAGCTTAATATGACAGTATTGATAACACTGTGCCTCAAAAAATACAAAATCGAATATACTTTTGACAGTATGAGGAAGTTAGTGTTGTAGGTCTCGTCGAAAAGATCACAAAAATACCCATCAAACTTGCCAGAGACCCTCAAATTTTAAATTTATTGTCAAAAAACGTTTTTTTGAAACTTTTCTCACTAAACCACGTGTAACTTAAAAAGTTTTCCACCGATTTTAAATTTTTTACCTGTTTTGGATAGAAGAAATATAGGGATTTTTAGGTGTGTGAATTGGTCTATACATTTAAGAAAGATATGTATTGATTTTTTCAACAACATCTTATTTTTTTGTTATTTTTTGAAAAATTTTTGATTTTATCGATTTTTTTCTGCTATAGTTCGTTCAACAATATTTATATTTATAAACGTATTTTTAAAGAAAATTTAATTGTGAATGTGATGAGCTTTATGCCGAAAAAATCGAATAACAATTGGCAGAGTTGTGATAATTTCTCAAAAAAATAAAATTACGATTTTGCATGAAATTGCCGTTCGGACAACCCAGGCAAAAAAAAAAATAAAAATTAAACGAACATACTGAGAGTTCGCGTATCATTATTTTAAAGGTTTTTGGGCCCCTGAATTCGAATTTGACCTTGAAATTGCGCTATCTTATTAAGTTTTTGATATATCAATTTATGTTTAATATCTCAAAAACCTGACGCGATAGAGCAATTTAAAGGCAAGATTCGGATTCAGCGCGCCAAAAACCTTTAAAAATATTGTACATGACCTCTTATGATAAATTTATTTTTATACCCTCCACTCTAGTGATAGAGGGTATATATAAGTTTGTCATTCCGTTTGTAACACCTCGAAATATTTTAAGTCGATCTAGCGATGTCCGTCCGTCCGTCCGTCCGTCCGTCCGTCCGTCTGTCTGTCTGTCCGTAGAAAACACGCTAACTTTTGAAAGACTTTACAGAGGCTACTGAAGTTTGGCATATATGTTTGTCATTTACCTGGTCAGGTTGGTATTGCAATCCAGCCAAATCGGTCCAGTGGTTCAAAAGTTATGAGCAAAAGAGTAAATTTCGGCAAGGGTGTTTCGCGAATTTACGAGATAAAAAACACGATAACTTTCGAAAGACAATAAACAGACTACTGAAGCTTGGCATGTATCTTTGCCGTTTCCCGGGCCTATTTGGCATTAAATTTCAGCTCAATCGGTCCAGTGGTTCAAAAGTTATAAGCAAAACCCTGAACTTCAGATTAGTTTCATTTAAAATGCCACGTGTTTTAACAAGTTTTAAAAGCATTGGTGGTAACTTAACAATGCTTTTCAAACTTGTTTAATTTTAAAGCAATGCTTTTTAAACTTGTTTAGTTTTAAAAGCATTGGTAACTTAAAAATTACACTCGAAAAAAATTTTACACTCAAAAAAAATTTTACACTCAAAAAAATTTTACACTTAAAAAAAAAAATTTACACAAAAAAAATTTAGTTTTTTTTTTTACAAAAATGACAATATTTTGTGTGCATACGAACGTGCATTCACTCAGAAATATTTTTACAGTAAAAAAAAACATTACACTCGAAAAAAATTTTACACTCAAAAATATATTTTTTTTTTTTTTAATGACAAAAAAAGAGAATACTCAAAATAAAATATTTCTAATCAAAATTGTTAATTTTTTCACGTTAAAAAATGTACTACCCTTTAAAAAAATGCATTGTGGAGGGTATTCATAGATTCGGCAAAGTCGAATTTAATTTTTCTACTTGTTTTGTCTGGGTTGTCTTAACGGCGATTTCCTGAAAAATTTTAATTTTCTTTTTTAGAAAAAATATCACAACTCTGTCAATTCTTATCTGATTTTTATAAGATAAAGCTCATCGAATTCAGAACTAAATTTTCTTTAAAAATATGTTTATAAATATAAAGGTTGTTAAACAAACTATAGCAGAAAAAATTTGATAAACTCGAAAATTTTTCAAAAAATAACAAAAAAATTAGATATTATAGAAAAAATCAATATATATCTTTCTTATATGTGTAGACCAATTCTCACACATGGAAAGCCCTATCTTTCTTCTATCCAAAACAGTTAAAAAATTTAAAATCGGTTGAAAATTTTCTTAATTACACAAGGTTTAGTGAGCAAAGTCCCAAAAAAACGTTTTTTGACAATAACTCTAAAATTTGAGGGTGTCTGGCAAGTTAAATGTGCATTTTTGTGATCTACTCGACAAAACCAACAACCTATACCATGTCATTAGAAGTATTTTTTCAGCGTTAATCAGAGTACAAAAAGCGCTACTAGAGAGTTATTGAGAGTTACAAGATCGCTTGCTAGACCTTAACCAAGTTTTAAAAATCCCGTACAGTGAGTTTTTGGTGTACTCCTCTATACATATATCAAGGAATATCATGTTTTAATTGGTTTGCTTGTTATTCCTGGTTTTTCATACTTGTTTTTACTTTTTAATCATAAAAACAAAAATAAAAAATATATAAAAAACGTATACAATATAGGACATTCATATGTTATAGGCAAAAAAAAATAAAATAATGAAATTTAATACATACTTGTTTGGCTTTAGGTTCCTGTAATTAAAAATTAAAAGAAAAAAAATATAATTAATAAAATTTTGTAAAAAAACATATAAAATAAATTAAAGATAAATATTTCCAATGAGGGTATAATTTTAAAATTTGAAAGTTATGTTAGAATTAAGGGATTTTGAAACAAAATGTTAATGTTAAAAAATTAAAAATAAATTCACAATAATCTCTGTTGCAGTTAGAATTTTAATTCATTTTACATACAAGTACAATACAAAAGTACAAATTTTATTGTTAATACAATTAAACATTTAATTAGAACGGAGTCTAAATTAAATTTTCTCAATAAAACAACGGTTTTTGTAACTATTAAAAAAAAATAAAATTTTAGCTTAAAATTCCCCAAACACTTTTTAAGTACATAATTTTAATATTTTCAACGTATTTTTTTTACAAAAATTTAGACTATAAACTAACAATAAATTTGTGTTGTTGATTCAATTAAAATGGTTTGTTGAACTAAAACTTCGTTGTTAACAATTGGTTTTGTTATTTTTGATTAAACGTTGTTTTTTCTGAGTAGAGAGTTTTTATTTACTGTACATTCAGCGTAAAACTGGCAGAATTTTCTAAATAATAAATCACTGTCTCAGAATCTGAGAAATTTGCAATACGAAAAATATTTTTGAATGTAAAACTTCTTTTGAAGTTAAAATGTCTTAGAATCTGAATTTGTCCGTAGGAAATATGTCCCAAAATCCAAGAATTCTTCTACAGAAAATTTAAATTGTAAAAAATTTTAATGAAAATCTACAAAGTTCTATCCTTTCTATTACCCATTTCGCACAAAAAATTATTGACTTAAAATTTTCAATTAAATCTATTGATCAACAAAATTTAAATAAGTCAATCAATGATGGCGTTCAGCAGAGAAAGCTGCTACTCAACTGCTCCACAACATTCTGCTGAACGGTTTGATTTTTGACATTTCAGCCAACATGTTGAGTGAGCGCTGCTCATCACTAGTAGCGTAATAAATTTATGCTACATTTGATCACAAACTGATACATAAGCTGTTTTATTGAATTTTTTTTTTTTTTGACGTTATGCAAGGAAATAAACAAAAAGAATTATAAAAAAGTATATTCCATAGAAAAAATAAATTTAAATATAACAAAATAAAAAATTATTTCAAAATTTTTAAACATTTATAAAAAAATGCGTTCAGCAGAGTTAACTAATCAAAACGTGCTACAACTCAACTGTTGAGTAGCAGGTTTCTCTGCAGAACGCGCCCAATGTTTTGATAACAATTTTTGTTATTTTCTTCAACTGTCGAATAACAAAATTTTCAACATACCAGATTTTGTCCGCTTTAATTTATTTGAATAGATCATGGACGTATACAGGGGGTGGGCACAGGGGGCACGTGCCCCCCCCCTTTTCGATTTGAAAATTTTTAAAAATTAAAAATTTTAAAAAATATAAAAGAGTAATTTCTATCGAAATATTAGTAAAATATGTTTAAAGAAACTTAATATAAGTTTTATCTAATAAAAATTATGTGTCAGGTCATGAAAATAAATTTCTATAAAAAATGTTCAAACTATAATATTCTAAAACATTTTTTTACACCCTCCCACCACAGTATGGGGGTATACTCACTTTGCTATTCCATGTGTAACGCATCGAAATATCGGTCTAGGACCCCATAAAGTATATTATTGATCAGTGATCGATTCTAAGACATTCTAGCGATGTCCGTCCTTTCGTCTGTCCGTCTGTAGAGGACACGATACAGTCCAAAATAAAAGAAAAGCTAGACTTTTGAAGTTTGGCACGATAATGTCTTATATTCCTAGGCAAGTTAAGTTCGGAAATGGGCAAAATCAGACCAAGGGTAAAAAAGTTCCCCCTTGGAGAACTAAACCAACCTCTTAAAAATGGAATTTTTTTGCAGGGTTTTTTGTACTTTTTTTAAACAAATGCAACATTTTTATGTCACAGGAAACTCACAACCCTGCATGTTGACCCAGCGGATAAAAAATAAAAAAAAGTTTGACCCGCCCCATTTGTGGGAGTGGATATAAAAAAAATATTTAAATAATTATTAATTGGATTAAATAAATGCATGAATCAATAATAAATCCATTTGATAACATCTTTCGCAAGGGGAAGGTGTCCCCCAATGTCTCCCACCAAACACCCAAACCCCACCCCCCACCAAAAAAGTACGCCCCTGAAATTTTTTTTTATGTTTTTTTTACACTTTGGAGGGTATAAAAGATTCGGCACAGCTGAATTTAACACTCTCACTTGTTTTTAATATGAGATATTTTTTTATTAGGAAATTCTCAGATTCTGCAAAAGTTTTGTCTATAGAAACATTTTTAGATGTAAATTTTTTCATATGGTACTTATTTATAATTCTAACGTGAAGCAATAAAAATATTTTTTTTTAAATCTTAAAACTTGAATGTTTTGAAAATGGAACGTGCTAACTTACGAATACGTAGGTCCACAAAAAGAAGCGTTCGATACATCGAACGCGAATATCGGAAAAAATTCAATACCCTTAAAAAGTTTGGTAAGAAGAATTGGAATAAGGAGGTTAAACTCTATTTAGTTCAAATATTTTGATTTTGGAAAAAAAATTTTTAATTTTTTGCAATTCAATGGATTTTTGCAAAAAGTGCTTAATTTTTTGTATTTATCGCAAATACCAATTCCATTGTAACATTTCTGATGGTGACACTTTTAGGTTACATATTGTTTCCAAGAACCATTTCTTAAAAAAACTCCGAATCTGAGAATTTGTCAGACATTATTTTCATCAAAAATTTTGTTTTTCAAATGAAAATTCGTAGATTCAAACATTTTTCATGTAAAAAACTTTTAAGATTTTTAGAAATTTTTTATAAAAAATCTGTATTAAAAGAAATTTTTGTTTTATAATAATAAAGATAAAATCGTGAGGGGCGGGGGGTTCTAGTTAAAAATAAATAGGCGATGACAAAAAAAATCTGGGAGTTGTGCCCCCCCGTTTTCAAAATCCTGGATACGTCGCTGGAATAGATTAATTCAAAAATATACAAAGTATCCGGGTTTTACTTTTATTTTTGTTGGCAACATATTGGAAAGCAATAATGATGAATTTTTTGAACATTTTTTCACAAGCCTTTAATTCATTTGTTAAATCAATCATTGTTTTGATTGAATATAAAAAGAAAATTGATAAAATTTTTGATCAAAATCGAATAAATGTTTGATTGAAAAAATTTTCAATCAATCACTTACAATTTGATGATTGGTACAACAATCATCAAATTGTAAGTGATTGATTGGAGGAATTTCAATCAAAAAATGGATTGAATCCGCGTTTTTGTTGATTGAAATTCGTTATAAATTCTTTCTTACCAGAAATTTAAACATTGGAATTTTTTGACAAAACTTTCAGGTTCGACACCTTTTTGTACCCTTAAAAATAATAAATGCACATTTAAACGTTTAAAGTTGATGATATTTTTTTAGGAACGGCTCCCCCTCCCACTGTGAAGGGCGGAAGGGCACGCTGGTAAGAAATGTGCTAAAATGTCAAATTATCACCCCTTTAGTTATCAAAAAAATACCCATTGTAATCATTTAATTACATTATATAATGAAACGTGTTTAACATACATTTGTTATGATTAAATATGGAAAATAATATCAATATTTCACGTATTTTTTTAAAAACTTTTAATTTATTTTCTATAGGTTTTTTTTGTATTATTTTTACACAAAACAAATGCTGTTTAATTTACATGTCCGAATGTAATTAAAAATTAATTGACATAGGTGGGCAAAAAAAAATTGTATATTAAAATATTGCAATGTCTACAGTGACTCGAAAAACAAATCGGACAGTCATAACAGAGTTTGAAATTTTAGTTTAATGCTTTGTTTGAGTGATAAAATTGAAAAAAAGTGCTAATGGTCATTTATCTACATTTTGGCTTTAAAAGTTTTTGGAGTTTCAGTTTAATGAAAAAAAAACAGAATTTCTGTTTAAATCGTAAACACACGATTTCGGTACACAGATTCCGAATGGCAAATTTGCTTTAAAATTGCGTTTTTTTAAATTTTTTAAACAATTTTTACACAGAGAAGGAAATATTTATCATAAAGAGCCAATGAATTTGTTTATTAAGTAGATCAATGATTTTTTTAAAATGACTTTAATTTGTTTCATAAAATTTCATGCAAAATTTCAAGGCTTTTCTTTTCCATGAAATGATCTTTTTCATTATTGCAATAACATTTTTTATTAGATTTATGAAAAAAATCATTGATCCAATGAAAATAAATCAGTGGCACACTTTTACTAAATTTTTCATAGATTGTATGAATATTTTCATAACATATAGTTTTGGAACTTTTGAGACAAATTTGATTAAAAAATAATTTTTATGTTTAAAAATCATTATCTGTGGATCAAAATCGAGATTTTGTAATTTTTTTTTTAATTTTTTTCCCACAAAGTACGCAAAAATTTCTTTTTGAGGCAGATTTTATTTAAAAAAATCGGGAGTTTTATCCTTTAAAAATGTGTTTATAAATTTTTCTACAATCATCTCTTCCGTGGCCATTCTTTGAAAGGTCGACACAAAATTCGAAAGTTTTTAAGCAAATGATAAATTTTTGCCTGTCCGATTAATTTTTCTAACCACTGTATTTACATATTATAATATAATAAAAAAAATATAGAAAAAATTATAATAAAAATATTTTTAAACAAATAATACTTGTATACATGGATTTTTTTTATAAAACAAACAATATCACACTGAAAATTACACTAGCGGTAATTAGAATAGGAACAAAGTGTTTTTTAAACCTTCCAACCACAGTATGGGGGTATATTCACTTTGACATTCCGTTTGTAAAGGATCGAAATATCGGTCGGGGACCCCATAAAGTATATATCACAAAATCTTTTTTTAAATTTCAACTCAGTGAAACTGAAATAAATTTTTTAAAAAACCGGCAGTTTTTGGAATTTAGAAAAACTTTAAATGCAGTTGTGTAAACAAGACCTTGAACTATCACCGAGCAATGTTTAAGGATTACCCCACTTTATCCGTAAAAGTTACAGAGGGTTAAAGTTGAAAAATTGATAAAAATGGCTTGAAATAATCCATAGTTTTTACCTTTTTTCGCTTTTTTTTAAGTTCTCCTTATGTTTTAATCTTTTCCGGCATAACACAAAGTCAGTACATATAAGAGATTATTTAAATGTTGGTTTGATAGATGCTTCATCGCTTGGTAAGAAGTTATAAGACGGTCAAGTTTTGAAACCAAAAGTTAAGAGCTTTTAAATTTTCGATGTTTTTTGATCAAGGATTTCAGCCCCCTCTATAAAATGAAAAAAGTAGCTGTTGTAATTCTTAACATTTTGGAATTAATCCCGTTAATGTGCCACGAATAGTTAAGGAGTTTCAGCAGATCAAATTTCAAAAGAAAAAACGTAATTTTTTTAAAATACCAGTTTTTCGCGAGTCACATTCGCTGTTTCATTCAAAATTTGTTGGACTCTTGCGTAAACCGAGTTTTTTGTAAGTTTACATAAAAAAATCATTGGCGGGTTTATTAAAAACAAATTGCAAAAATTTTATGGCATTTTTGAATTGTGCGAAATTTGCAAATCTGTTTCCTATTTTTTTTAGTAGCAATTATGCATCATGTTCATTTTTTGCTTTTTGACTTTTTACTTTAAGCCATTCTGAGAGGAAAGCGCGATGATTTTATCTAAACCTGTTTTGATCTGGCACACCCAAGGCTTTACACGAAATCGGATAAATTTTTTTTTTAAATGAAAGCCCACTTGATGTGTCATCATAAATTCAGAGGCGGGTTAAACAATTTTGATGATAATAGATTTTTTGGGCCATATTAAATTTTCTTGTTATAAAAAAGCATCACCGATTTTTTTTAAATTAGAGGTATAATGATACGATTTTCTGTGATTTTTTTCAGTAATACCAACGCGCATTGCCTAAATATGTTATAAAAAATTGTGAAACTTTTCTTTTACCGCGAATTAATCGCGATTTTAGGTACTTAGATATTTTTTTTAAATCGTTTGGTCATTAAAGGGTTAAATTTATATCATATATTTTAGAAGAAATGATATATCCTGGCATGTTTTTATAAAGCATGCAACAAATGTGTAGAAAAAAAAGTCTTTAAAATATTTTTAAGATTTTTAAAACTGCCAAATCTTAAAACCGCCATAACTTTTGACCCCCTTGCGCAATTTAATTGAAGCGAAGGAATTTCTTATTTTTTAATGTACCACATCTTCGATGTGCCATCAAAAATCACATCTTTTTTACCTTAAAATTTAAGTCTTAAACGGAACTCCATGATCGATTCTGAGACATTCTATGAACGTCCGTCTGTCTGTCCGTCTGTTTGTCCACCCGCCCGTCCGTCTGTTTGTAGATGGCACGATGCAGTCCAAAAAAAAATGGCAAAAGCGGACCAGGGGGGAAAACCTCTGAAAAACAAAATTTTTTACGTGTTTTTTTGTATTTTTGTTAAACAAATGAAACATTTTTATGCAAGAAGAAGTTCAGAGTCCAGCACTAGGACCGGGAAGACTAAAGCATATTGTTTCTTTTTGGTCCGCCCCCTTTTTAAAAAAATATATTTTAAATAATGACAAAATTGTATAACTTTAGTCTAAAAAGCATAATAAATGAATTAGTAAATATTTTTTGCGAGAATGAGGTGTACCCTACAGCCCTCGCTCAATCCCTCCCCCCCAAAATAAGCGCCCCTTAAATTTTATTAACATGTTGGAGGGTATAAAAGATTCCGCACAGCCGAATTTAACACTCTAACTTGTTTTTTTAAATAATTAAAATCAAGTCAAAATTTATTTTATTTTCCCAAAAAATCTCTTAGAAACCTCACAATACACTTTCTTTTAAGTGTCAAATTTTTTTTAATAAAATTTTTTTTTTAAATTTATGATTGATCCTATTCTAATGACTGCTAGGGTATATGCTACATTAGACTGGCGTTTTGTTGTATGGCAAATAAGTTTTTCTTCCGATTTTGAACTTCAGGACAAATTTTTATTCTTTTAGGCCCAAAACATATGTTTTACAAATTTAAGGTTAATCGGATTTAATTAACCCGTGGCGTTTGTTTTGGATTTTTGAAAATTTTTAGAAAAGAAAAATAAAAAAACTATGTCTTGCGATACATCATAGGTACTTATTAATTTTGGTGCGCTGAACACGAATATCAAAAAAAAATTTAAATCGGGCAAACGGTTTTCGAAATAACGCTATTTGAAATTTGCAAAAAAAAATGGCGGTTTTTTCCTACGTTCTAGAAATTAAAAAAAAAAATAAAAAGTTCTTACCCTTGACCTTTTCCAAGAGCTTGACACAATATTTTATTAAAAATTAATTTGAGCCAAATCCGATCATTTTAACCCGTGGCGCCCTTCGATCAAAGATTTGCATATTTGGAAAATTTCCACCAAAATTTCAAATTTTTGAAAAATTAAAATTAAAAAAAATATCTCGCAAAACATTATTTTTATTGATTTTTGCATGATAAACACAAGCGTCAAAAAATATATTAAATCGGTCGAACGGTTTTTGAGTTATTGCCATTTGAAATTTGCCCAAAAAAATTTCACAAAATGGCGGTTTTTCCTAAGTTCAAGAAATTTTTTAAAAAAATCTTAAAATTTTGTTTCTGTTAATTTTTTTATAGAGCTGGAGACAAGCTTTCATTTCAACATAATTTGAACCAAATCAGACCATTTTAACCCATGGCGCCCTAATATCAAATTTTAGAGTTTTTGGTAAAAATTTTGTAAAAAAGCAAAACTTTGATAGAAGGTCGCCACGGGTCAAAGTAATCAGATTTGGCTGAAATTAATTTTGAATGAGAGATTGTATCAAGCCTTTGAAAGGGTTAAGGGTAAGAAATTTTAAAACTTTTTTTAAAAAAATATCTAGAACGTAAGAAAACACTGCCATTTTTTTGCAAATTTCAAATAATGATATCTCGAAAACCGTTTGACCGATTTTAAAAATTCTTTGATATTTGTGTTCAGCGCATCAAAATTACTAAGTATGATGTGTCGCAAGATATAGTTTTATTTTTTTTTTTTTTTTTTCAAAAAATGTTTAAAAATCTAAAACTTTGACCGACTGGCGCCACGTATTAATTTAATCCAATTAACCTCAAATTTGTACCACACATTTCTTAGGTCCACTAGAGTAAAAATTTGCCCGGACACTTAGGAAAATCAAAAGTTGAAGAAAAAATGCCACTCTAATGCTACATATTTGTACATGTGTAAATAATGGGATTTTTATTTTGGTACATATTTACATTCAAATGCAGATGCAATTTTGAGATGCAAAATACGTGATAACAAAAATAATAAATCCTGTAAAAATAATACAACAAAATCTAAAACAACAACTATAGCAACAGCATGAATGATTTAAAGCAGGGGTTCTTAATCTTTTATTTTCATTAAAAACAAGTGAAAAGACCAGTTTAACACATTTTTTTATGTGCTTGCAAATATGAAATATTGCAAAATTGCATATTTGCAAGCCTGTGTTATACACAGTGTGTACAGAGTGTACTGTACACAGTGTGTACTCGTTAAATGGATTTGATCTGGTTTGATATATAATTATATTTAATTGTATCCGATAAGATATGTCAGATCTCAAATTTGTCCCCGATTTTCGGGAAATGATTAGATGAGATCAATAGCAGATCAAACAATTGTGACCAAATTAAGGATCTGGCAGATCGTACCAAATATTAATATATTTAATTATATGAACAGAACAGACCATATATGTGCATTTCAGAACAAATCTAATCCTTTTTTTACATGGGAGAGTGTAGTTCCTTTTTAATTATGATACTTTACACAATTATGTACCAGCACCACCAGCCGAATTTAAGCATTTTGAATTTCTAGGTTATGAACTAAAATTACACTGTGCAACAAATGTTGGTTCTTCGCCTTGATGGCTCCAATAGCTCCCGTTTTAAGGTGTCATTTTTGTTGATCCTTTTTGAAATTCAATCGTCCTTAATTTTTACTGAATGGCTCCTTAAACTTCATTTGAGAACTACTGTTAGGCATTATCCCATGCTAGTAATCAAACAAGCGAAAATATTTTTTTATTCCAACACAAAAATTTCAGCAGTAACAGCATCATCATCACCAGTTCCAGCAATGTACCATAAACAAAAGCAGATGCAAAATATATAATAATAAAGCATTCAAAATAAAATTGTATGCCTGAATATGTTTTTATCATCATCATCATCATGATGTGTGCTTCAATCTGAGTATGTATTGTGATAAAACCCATAATATTTTGTTGTACTTGCTAATGCAACTGCAACGTTAAAACCTGATGCTTAATGTCAAAAAAAAGGATGTGTAAAAAAAATCCTACATTGTGCCACATATACACTACACTCAAACAAGTACTATTTACATAAATATTTTTGTATAGAAATCAAATGTGTGTTAAACTAACTGTATGTGGTTGTAAAAAAAAATAAAAATTGTATTTAAAATATTAACATAAATAAAAATAATGGCAACATAACATTGAACTTTTTTTTTTTTTTAATATTGAAAATAAAATTAATGTGGTTAAAAACAAGGATTTTTTTAGAATTTAAATATTTAAGTAGATTGAATTAAAAGTACACTGAAAAAAAGACATGACTTAAATTTTAGGAAAAAATTTCTTTGAATAAAGTTCATGAATTTTCCAAATATTTTGTTAAATTTAACTAAAAAATAAGAAATTTTCCTAACTTTGAGCAAAAACGTTTAGTTCATTTACTTGTAAATAGTTCACAGTTTTCTTTAAATGGAGTTTAATATAAGGAAACAATTTCTTACTTGAAAATAAATTTTTCCCAACTCTAAGAAAAATATCTTAATTTTAAAGATATATTTCTTAAAAATGTGTGCACACTAAGGGTGTTCTTATTTTTTTATTTCGGATTTTTGTGTTGCACTGGGCAAAATTTTGTTCCTTTGTACTAAAAACTTAATAATAAAAAATTTGGAGTTAATCCGATAACTTTAAGTGGACGCGGAAACGACCTGAAATTTGAATAACGGATTACAAGGGGAAAAAATGACTTTTTACTCATTTTCTAAATTTTTTCGATATTTAAAGTTAAGTTTGAATTCAAATGGTTACAGAATTGTGATGTGGAGTACATTTCCTTTGTAATAAGGCATCAAAAACTAAAATCGGTTAAAAATCAGCCAAGTTATTACAACTGCCCCAGGCAACTAGCGTGTGGCAGACCACTTGATCAAAGATTTCGAGTTCAATTTTTGAAATTGATTGAAATTATCTACTAAAGCAACATTTTTTTATTCTTTACTTCCCAAAAGGTGATAGGTATTTTTTATATGTGTTATGCTAACTTGTTTTAAATTAATGTTAAAAAGGTCTAAATTTTTCAGCCCTGTTTTCAAATCTCCAATTTTAAATTTTGATTTTTTTAGGCAAATAAAATTTAAAAAATCGACCATTGGACCATAGGATTTTGTTAAGCACATATAAGGGAATAAAACTTACAAAAATTGTAGACATTCCTTTTTTCATTCGTCTAGTTTAGCGATTTTAATTCGGCGGATTTCGAGATAATAGTGATTTTGTTAACTTTTTAAGCTTTTAGTTAATTTTTTTATTTTTTTTTAACAAACTTCATATGTTTTCTACCGAATTGATACAGACTTATATAGAATACTTCAATTCCTTTAATCAGGGCAAAATTGAGATATGAAAAATTGACCCAGTTAAAGGTCAAAGGTCAAATTTTAGAAGAATTTGAATTTTTAAAGATTTACAGATTTTTTGAGCGGATATTAATGAAACTCCTAAATGTTATTTCAATAAGATGTAAAAATTAATGGCTTATAAAAATTCAGAACATTAACCCTTAAGTGCTGTTGGGGTCTATATGACCCTATGAAATAATATACTTATATTTTCTCCATTAAATAAAAAAAAATAAAGACCCCAATAGCACTTATGGGTTAATTTTCCGAATTTTAATAATAAACCATTTATGTTTAGTCATATTAAAATAACATCAAGGAGTTTCATAAATATCCGCTCAAAAAAATTGATAATCTTTAAAAATTCAAATTGTTCTCAAATTTGACCTATTACCTTTAACTGGGCCAATTTTTCATATCTCAATTTTGCCCTGATTAAAGGAATTGAAGTGTTCTATATTATTCTGTAGTAATTCGGTAGAAAACATATGAAGTTTGTTAAAAAAAAAATAAAAAAATTAACTAAAAGCTAAAAATGTTACCAAAATCACTATTATCTCGAAATCCGCCGTAATAAAATCGCTAAACTAGCCGAATGAAAAAAGGAATGTCTACAATTTTTGTAATTTTTATTCCCTTATATGTGCTTAACAAAATCCTATGGTCCAATGGTCGATTTTTTAAATTTTATTTGCCTAAAAAAATTAAAATTTAAAATTGGAGATTTGAAAATAGTGCTGAAAAATTTAGACCTTTTTAACATTAATTTAAAACAAGTTAGCATAACACAATATGAAAAATACCTATCACCTTAGTACATTGGGAAGTAAAGAATAAAAAAATGTTGTTATTGTAGACAATTTCAATCAATTTCAAAAATTTAACTCGAAATCTTTGATCAAGTGGTCTGCCACACGCTAGTTGCCTGGGGCAGTTGTAATAACTTGGCTGATTTTTAACCGATTTTCGTTTTTGTTGCCTTATTACAAAGGTAATGTACTCCATATCACAATTCTGTAACCATTTAAATTCAAACTTAACTTAAAATATCGAAAAAATTGAGAAAATGAGTAAAAAGTAATTTTTTCCCCTTGTAATCCGTTATTCAAACTTCAGGTTGTTTCCGCGTCCACTTAAAGTTATCGGATTAACTCCAAATTTTTTATTATTAAGTTTTTAGTACAAAGGAACAAAATTCTGCCCAGTGCCAAGCAATTAAAACATTTTAAATTTTTTCCTTACTGTTAAGAACACCCTTAGTGCACACACAATTTAGTTCAAGTTAAGTTATAATTTACTAAAAATAAAACTAAAGTACTTTTTATAAAATGTATCACAAAGTACTTTTTTTTATCAAAAGTACCAAAAAATATTTTTTTATAAAAGGAACCCAACAAGTGCTTTCAATTAGGGAGAGGGTTAGGTTGTAAGTGGGGGGGGGGGGAATGTGGTAGTTGGGGGGACAAATCTCCTTTGGAAATATATGTTAAAAAATGCATTCTTATGCTTTTAGCATTAATAAAATATAAGTTTATCATTAATTAAACAATTTTTTTAATCCACGCCCACAAAATGGGGGACATTCCGAAAAAACGGCATCATCTATTCCCTTGGGTCCAAATGCAGGATTTTGAACTTCTTGTAGCATAACAATTTTGGATTTGTTAAACAAAAACACAAAAAATTATGTAAAAAATTTTATTTTTCAGAGTTTGTTTTAGTTCTTAAAGGGGAAACTTTTTTACCCCTGGTCCGATTTTGCTCATTTATGAATTTAACCTGCCTAGGAACATAAGACATATTCGTGACAAATTTTGAGAGTCTAGCTTTTTTATATTGGACTGCATCGTGTTAATCGATCACTGAACATAAATATATAAATATACATATATACTTTATGGGGTCCTAGACCGATATTTGGCTGCGTTACACACGGAATGACAAAGTGAGTATACCCGCATACTATAGTTGGAGGGTATAAAAAAATACTGTCTTGGTTTTTTTTTTACAAAAAGGTACTATATTGCTGCTTTCTATAAAAATTAACTATTTTGTGATTTTTATCAAAAAGTACTTTTTTACATTTTTTAAAAGTACTTTTTTTTTATTTTTTTTTAAAAGTACCTTTTTTTATTTGTTTAAAAAGTACTTTTTTTTATTTTTTTAAAAAGTACTTTTATAAGAAATTATTTTGTCGGTACTTTTAAAAAAAAAATACTTTATTTCTACTTTTTATAATAATGTACTATTTCGGTACTTTTTATAAAAATAATTCAAATAATAAATTTTGCAGCTTCATATAAAAAAGTACTATTTTTTGTACTTTTAATGAAAAGGTACTATTGTGGTACTTTAAAAAAAAAATACTGTTTTCGTTCTTTTGAAACTTCATATAAACTACAGAAACTACATATTTTGAAAAAATAGCTTTTTATAAAAAGTACTATTTAAAAAAAAAAAAAAACTACTATCTTGGTTGTTTTAATTAAAAGGAACTATATTGGTATTTTCTACAGAAAAGTACTACTTTTGTTCTTTTTATCAAAAAATACTATTTTTACTTTTTTAAAAAGTACTTTAGAGTAGTTTTAAGACATTATTATTTTGTACTTTTTATAAAAAGTATTTTATTGGTACTTTTTATAATAATGTACTATTTTGGTACTTTTTATAAAAATAATTATAATAATAAATTTTGCAACTTTGCATTAAAAAGTCATTTTTTTGTTAAAAAAGGTACTATTATGAAAAGGTACTATTGTGGTACTTTTTATAAAAAAAGACTATTTTCGATCTTTTGAAACTTCATATAAATAAATAAAATAGTTTATTTTCCATAAAACTACCAAAACAGTACATTTTCAATTAAAGTTTTTTATAAAAATAGTAAAATACTTTTTTCTATGCTGTTTTGAAACTTCATATAAAATGAACTACATATTTTGAAAAAAATAGCATTTTATAAAAAGTACTATTTTTATAAAAAAATACTATCTTGGTTGTTTTTACAAAAAGGTACGGTATTGGTATATTCTATAGAAAAGTACTATTTTTATTCTTTTTATTAAAAAACACTATTTTTACTTTTTTTAAAAGGACTTTTATTGTACTTTTAAAATAAATTATTTGTTGGTACTTTTCATAAAAAGTACTTTATTGGCACTTTTTATAACAATGTACTATTTTGGTACTTTTTATAAAAAAATATATTCTAATAATAAATTTTTCAACTTAGCATTAAAAAGTTATTTTTTTGTACTTTTAATGAAAAGGTACTATTTTTGTTCTTTTGAAGGTTAGGGTAGGTTAGGGTGGCGGTGTACGATTTACACCTCGCATAGACCTTTTGGTCCATAGCGATACCACAAAACTTTTTTTTTTCTTTTTTCGCTAGCGGCGCAAGTTAAACACGTTCAAAGTCATTGCGAATCTCTTTAATATTCTAAGATCCATTCGCGTTATATCCTCCAAAGTATTAAAGCTTATCTGACCAGTAATCGATCGGCGACTTCTTGCCACTGCTGGACAGTGACAAAGTATGTGTTCTATCGTTTCATCCACTCCTGGTGAGCCGCATCTTTTACAACTGGCGTCCGGGATGAGTCTAATATTTTTAGCATGAATGCCGATGAGACAGTGACCAGTTATTATTCCCGTCAGAGCCCGACATTCCCTTCTCGTAAGTGATAAAAGGTGTTCAGTTTTCCCTTGGTCATAAGTTGGCCATAAAGTTCTGCTGATTTTGCATGTTGTTAGTTGTCCCACTTCCTGTTCGCTACTGCAACATTTATGGAATCCCGTCTTTTTTTGAAGTGTTGGAGCGGTGGTAAAACTAGCACCGTGGTACCTACACCATCAGCTCCAAGTTTCGCGAGTTCGTCTGCCCTTTCATTTCCCTGTATTCCGTTGTGTCCTGGTACCCATAATAAATTAACCTGGTTGTGTTGACACAACGTCTGCAAGTTCTCTTGAAAAAATAACTTTTTTATAAAAAAGTACTTTTTTTATAATAAATATACCAACTTGGTTATTTTTATAAAAAGGTACTATATTGGTATTTTCTATAAAAAGGTACTATTTTTGTGCTTCTTATGAAAGAGTACTATTTTTTACTTTTTTAAAAAGTACTTTTGAAAGAAATTATTTTTTGTTACTTTTTATAAAAAGTACTTTATTGGTACTTTTTATAATAATGTACTATTTTGATACTTTTTATAATAATAATTCTAATAATAAATTTTGCAACTTCGCATAAAAAAGTACTATTATGGTACTTTTTATGAAAAGGTACTTTTATGGTGCTTTTCATGAAAAAGTAACTATTATGGTACTTTTTATTAAAAGGTACTTTTATGGTAATTTTTATGAAAAGGTACTATTATGAAACTTTTTAGAAAAAAATACTCTTTTCGTTCTTTTATAACAAATTACAATTTTGGTACTTTTTATTTCAAAGTGCTATATTGGTAGGTTTTATATAAAAAAAATACCAGAGAAATACTTTTTTAAGAAAAAATATGTACAAGGAATGACTTTTTTAATAAAAACTACCAAAATAGTACTTTTTTTTACTGCACTGTTAATTTAATTCGTCTTTCATCTAAATATGTAAATGTTTTTTTTTTTTTTGTTAATCAAGTGCGAAATAAAACTAAACTCTTAGATAAACAAAATTCATAACATGCTTCTTATGATTTGTTTTTGTTGTGTATTTTTGTATTATTTTTTTGTATTCTCTTCCTTACACAGAAAAAAATAAAAAAAAATTTTGAGTAAATTTTTAATACTATTGAGTAAAAAATTACTCAATTTTCCACCAGTAAACGATTTAATAGTATTGAGTAAACTTTTAATAAAAAATTATTAAATGCTTAATAAAAAATTTGAGTAAATTATTAATTCACACAATTAAATCTTTACTTAAAATTTTTTAATATTTTTAAGTAACTTTTTAATTGTGTCAAGTAAAAATTTACTCAAAATGTATCAAATTATTTTTTTAAAAAGTTTAAAAAGTTTCTAATTTTTTTTTCCAAAAAAATTGCTTTTACAAACTTTACCAAATATACTTATGTCTTCAAGACAAAGTAAAATTTTATAAAGATGATTTCAAACTTTCATATACATATACAAAAAACAATAAACTAAATGAGAATTCAAAACACCAAGAGAAAAAAAAAATAAAAAAAAAAAATATTAAATTTGTATTAAATTATTTACTCAAATTTTATTTTGAATTTTTGAGTAAATTTTTAATTGCGTCAATTAAAAAATTACTCAAATTTGTTTTAAAAAATTAAACAAGTGATTACTCAAATTTGTTTCCTCCATATTTTTTTCTGTGTATGAAAAGGATATTTAAGATATAGAGGAGAGTGCAGTATGTCATGAACGACATTTTGAAGGAGCAATGCACTTAATGCGCATAAATACGTGAATATACAATAAAAATTCTGAACATTGTATGTTTGGGAAAAAAATAAGGGTTTCCAAATAAATTTTTTAAATAAAATTAAAAATTTTTGGAAAAATTGCTATAACTTTGGAGGGAAAAATCACAACATGAGTACTAAAGCGATAATGTTTGAGAATTGGCACTTTGTGAATAAGATTGAGGAGGGCCTTGACATAGAAAACTACACGCCTGTAGTTTTCGTATATAATCATTTAATTACAAATCATTTATTTTAAATAATTTCAACCTAACCGAGAACTGAAAACAATGTCCGCCGTCTTGTAGCGAAGTCGACCAAGGGCTTTGGTGGGAATCGAAACCACGATCTCCTGCTTAATAGGCTAGTTTTCGAATATATTTGGGCTCTTTAACTTCGAAAAAATCTTCATCCAAATTCCATTGTGTGATCTTGTTTTAATCAAGTGGATTCGCTTTATGCTTTCTCAAAGATTGAAGATGTAATAGATTCTTAAAAAAGTCTCAAAGATTTCTTAAAACAAAAATAAATCCCTCTTAATATAATTATTCCCCGAAAACCCTAAATCATATAAACGCATACTTTAAATGTATAGTATACTTACATGAATAAAAATTCTATATTTACTTATATTTTTAGGTGCATACATCCATGTACTCCTTCATCAGGATATTATACATTCTATGAAGTAGTATTATAATGCAGCAGAAGTTTACGTATGTTTGCAAAACGAAATAAAAATGCTTACATTCATATTATGTATATGAGTAGATTCTGTAGTATCTAATCTTGTTACTCCTTTTTTTTGGAAAAAATACAAAAAAAAAACAGAAAAATAAAGAAAGGCTCTTTATTATCCAAATGTATGGTTTCGTATGGCATACATAGTACAATGTAAATATCAAGTATGCAAGATGATGTTCCATCCACATCATCATGCAACTTAAAAAAATATATGGTACGTGCAAATGTTTTTCTAAAAAATTCCTTCCTCAGTTATTAACATTAAGAATGATATGTTGCATTACAAAAAAATAGTACAAATAAAAAAATGCAAGTACTATTTCTATACAAATTTGTATTATACTATTTTATTACTACTGTGTATATAAAACATAATTTATAAGAGGTATTCAGTTAAATTTTGCATTTCTGCATTAAATTGAATAATTGCTATAGTGCAAAATTGCAAGATGTTTGCAAACCAATGGCATAAATCGCTTACGACAGTACAAATATCCACCAATCCGCTGTTTAAATATTTCAACAAGATTGCAAATTCTCAATAAATTGAAAAGTTAGACGGAAAGAGCCATGAATTCCGGTAATATAGCAAATTTTGCTATATATTAAATCACTTGTGGAATTGTAAGTTCATTAATTTGCACCAATCAGTTGTTTAAGAAGTAGCATTATAAAAAAAATGCCGCAATTATGCAAATGCATTTGTGAAATTTAACGCACAAATGTTTTGAGTTTGTGTATTAAATTGCATAAATGCTATATTGCAAAATTGCAAGACGTTTGCAAACTAACTAAAATTTTGTCTCGCACTACCATAAATCGCTTACCGCCATTCAAATATTTTAACAAGAATAATTTTTTCAACAAATTGGAAAATTAGAGGGAAAGTGCAATAAAATTGCTATATCTTCGAATACTTGTGGAATTGAAATTTCATACATTTGCTCCAATCAGCTGTTTAAATAGTACCATCACAAAAAGATGGTCAACAATTTAACAAATATATGAATACCATTAACTTTGTAATAGATCTAATATAAGAAGATTATGAATAACAGCTTTAAAGTAAAAGTGTTTTAAAAAATAACATTTAGAATTTATCTCAAAATGAATTTTATATTAGCGTTCATTAAATCATTTTGCAATGATTCTTTAAAAAGGAGTATTTTTTTTTTTAAATGGGTGTTCACCTTTTTCTGATGTAATTTCTGGGTGGTATGCGACAACGATCTCAGATCGGTTGCAACAGGCACTCAACATACCCTTAAAATGGAAAACGCGGTTGACTATCAATCCGTCTAAGAAGACTCTGAAAACCTCTTCTAGAAGAAGGAGGGTTAACTTGTCAATGTCTGAAATAGTTGGATTCACGATAAGTTTTTAAGATGAAATGAAATATAAATTCTGTTTTAATTTTTAAATTAATAAAAATTATTTATTATTCGTCCTATAAATTGTATTGAGAAAGATTACTCCAGCTCGAGGCCACGTTTCTTTACTTATTATTACGATGATATTGTCAAAGTAACAGTTTTCAAGAAACTATTTATAAAGTGTGTTTGTTTGTTTATTTCGAGCTGGAGTAATCTTTCTCAATGAAGCTAAATATTTAGGGATTACTTTGGACAAATCTTAGGCATAGACTCTTCATCTGAACAATATAACCAAAAAAGCGGTGACCGGTCATAATCCCCACGGACACTATCCCCATATCGGAAATGAAGACTATGACCGAATGCATCACGGTCAATATCCCAATATTTGTATTGCGGACCTCCGAGTGAATCCATATCGGAAATGGGGAATATGTCAGTGGGGATTATGTCATGTCACCCAAAAAAACTACTAGAAAAAAATACGCCTGCCAAAAGCTATTGGAAAGGGCATAGGGGCTTCGGCCTCTCATGCTATATTGGCCATTTCTTACGATTGTAGAAACAAAAGCAAACTGTGTCTTTATCACGAAGGTACAGAGAATGGCGTCGTTGTGCATCACTGGTGCTCTTCCTACTACACCTACGGCTGCATTAGAAATCTTCCTTCACCTGATACCATTCGACATATTGGGTAGGCAGTATGCGGCTGCGTCGGCAACTCGACTTAATAGCACGCTGCAATGGAGGAGCAGCGATTGTGGCCATAGCGCGATCTTGAAGAAGATAACAATACCACAAAATGTGGACTGTGCTCCCTCTTTGAGCCTCTTTCAGCGCCACTTTACCACTATGATACCATCCAGGGAGTCTTGGATGGGGGACATTCCGCACAGAAAAAACAGTTTAATTGTGCCAGCCGAATTAAGAGCCAACTGCATGGTTTAATTACAACAACTGAAATTTTCGGTTGCGATTACCGAAATTTATTTGGACCAACAGAAGTTAAATTTTCAAAACAAATTTTGGTTATGGCAACCGAAAATTTCGGTTGTTGTTATTAAACTATGCAGTTGGCTCTACATTCGGCTGGCACAACTAAACTGTTCTCTCTGTGCGGGTAGTGGAGCCAACATAAATTTTTACACAGATGGATCGAGGCTGCACGAATAAGTGGGCTTTGGAGTCTATTCGGAAGAGCTTGGGTTGAGCCTGGCTCGTAGATTGCCAGATCATTGCAGTGTTTACTAGGCAGTGATGCTGGCAATATAGGAAGTGGCTGACTGGTTGAGCTGCAATGTCTTGTCTACAACCGCATTCAACATCTATACTGACAGTCAAGCCGCGGTCAAGTCCCTGGATTCAATGTTTCTGAAAACAAGATCTGCCCTTAACTGCCGCACGTCTTAAATGAGATGGCCAAGCAGTTTAACATACGGCTCATATGGGTCCCAGGGCACAGAGACATTCCAGGGTATTGCAAAGCCGATGATCTTGCAAGACTAGGAACTACCTTACAGGTTCCAACAGAATTGGAATGTGTTGGTATGCCTTTAGAAACTTGCAAGCAAAACCTACGGCTTTGTTCTGCGACGGAGACTAATCAAAGATGGGCAAATGGATGGACGTGTGAGACAACACGACTGATTTGGCACTCTCTTAATCAGGGGCGCACATGTGAGCTGATATCGCTTCCAAGAGGAGAGATTTCGACGGTGGTTTCAATAATTACCGGACACTGTCTTATAGGGAAGCACGCAGAGCGGTTAAACGTGCCGTCGAATGACTTTTGCCGAAGTTGCATGGATGAAGAGGAGTTGGAAACTATCGAACACTTTATTTGCCATTGCTCGGCACTTTCTGGTCAGAGACTTGCTTCACTGGGATCTAGGGAGCTGTACGATCTTTCTGATTTGTCGGATGTCAAAATTCAACATCTAAGGAGTTTCAAACTGGTTTAACGACAGGGACTAGTAGGGAAACCTATTACTGTCCCGTGGTATCACAATGGACCTCAGAGTCTACGTGTGTTGACGTAAAACGTCAGCAGCCACTTACAACCTAACCTAACCTACGATCGTAAACCTAATGATCACTCTCTCCGATCTGATTTGGTGGCCAAAGGCAGAACAAGGTAATGCCAGATCTATACTGGATAAAGTATATAGTCTGGCCTGCATTGGCATAACAGGGGCAAGAAGATCCTTTTCAACTTATGCCATAGTGACTCTTGGAACCCGGAACCAGGTTCTTAAGTGTAGTTTACTGATCGCTCAAAGCAAACTAGCGGGAATACTGGCACGGGATATCCCCAATTTCCAACGCGCATTACATTTGGTGAAATCCCCATAGATATTTCAGGCAGAATTTTATGCCATATGAGTGTCCGAATGTTTACGTAGGTGTACAAAAAGGACAAACATTTATAAACTATCTGACAATATTAAAACTAGAGATGGGCGCGTGAGTGATTTTTGACTCACACTCACTCACGCTCACGACAGGAATTTTCGAATCACGCACACTCACTCACAAGCATATTTTTTCTACTCACACTCACTCACAATCACGTGAGTAAATTAAATACAACTCACACTCACGTACACGCACACAAGCTTCACTCACACTCACGTTGACTCACACTCATGAAACTCTTTTTTATACAAAAAAAAATTCAATGACGAAAATTTCAAAAACCTTTCAAAATTTTCAGCAAAATTTAGTTCTGCGAAATTTTCCATTTTTTTTTTTTGCTTTTTTTGGGACGAAATCTTAAGTTAAGCCAAATTTTACAATTTTTTTGTTGCTTTTTTTGGTCCAAAAGAAAATATAAAGAGAAAATAAATCAAGCAAACTCACGCAAAAAAATTGACTCACGCACACTCACTCACGCAAAAATCTTACTCACGCACACTCACGCAATTTTTTTCTCCACTCACACTCACTCACAATCACGTGAGTAAAATTGAATTCAGTCACAATCACGCGTGATTACGCGTGATTCACGTGAATCACGCTCTAATCTGCTCATGTGCCCATCTCTAATTGAAACCTTTATTAGTCTATAATGTAACTTTGAAACTTGTCATTGATTGTATTCATTCCCTAAACGAACTGGGACTTAACAATGACCTCATCCTAAGTGGGATCCCGAGCCATGAGTGGCATTTGGACAACAAACGGGCTGACTGTCTGGCCAATAGTGGTGCAAGACGTTCTTTCATCGGCACGGAACCCGAAATGGAGAAATGAATTTGCCTACCACTGGATAGCGGCAGGCAAAAAGGTTTATCATTTCATCCTATGAGGGGGATGATCTAAGGATTGTAACTGAAACACCGAACATTGTCCGCTATCAACTTAGGAGGACACTGAAATATGTGAATTCTGTGAAATTGACGCCGAAATGGCAGAACACAATCTTCGTGAATGCCCGGGACTTACCGGCAAACGAACTCGAGATAAATCATCTGGATAAATCATGTGGACTACAAAATTCAAAGAGGACGAAAAATCTTCTAAATTTTGGAAAGGGGACGGTTGGTCTAATTGTGAGAGTTACTGACAAAGCACCGTATAATCGACCGAATATTGTAAGTATGGGAATATCTGATTTTTGCGGTAGTTGTGAAGAAATATCAGAGAAGGAATCACTGCAGCATCTGTTCTGCAAATGATCAAAACTAAAAGCTTTTTCGAAGATCTAGACGGCCTAAATGATGTCTCTTTGACTACTTTAGCCAAATATATCAGGAAATTGGTATGGATTTGAAGTAATCCATTAAATTTTGTGTGATAATCAAGGGAATAGCAATGGTTCATGTGGCCTCCGTGTCCAACCTTTCATTGACGTGTAAGTCCAAGGGAGTCATGTTCGACCTCGACTGGACCTCGACTGGTCGAACATGACCGAAAAATTGGCCTAACATTTTAAAACAAATTTTTGTCAGTTTTTGCAGGGGATCAGTTCTTTCTCATTAATAAATAGTTTTATAGCTTTGAATCGGTTTTAGGACCAGCTCTTTTCAAACCAGTCATAAGATAAAAACTTTAATATCAATTGGTCCATCATGTCTCACGATGAGCCATTTCTAGAAACTCTTCCCAGTTGGCAACGTACTCGAGCCATCCTCAGTGACGGAGCGGTGACATGTCAAAGTCACTGCTGACATACACAAGACATCTCTATGTACTGGGTTGAGGACAGTTTCATACAAATTTTCAAAATGTCCTCACTCAAAGTCAGCAGTGGTCAGGGCTGACCTTCTGGGGACATGTCACCTACTTAAGACTTCTTTGGGGAAATGTCTGACGTAGGTCATGCGAAAATACAAAAAAAAGTTCGTATTTCCTTTAGTTTTTACTTTTATCCATTTTCCTTTATAAATTATCTTTCTCATATTTAGAAAAAACTTTCGCCTTTTTTAGTCCCAACTGGATTTGAACCTGGAACCTCCAGTTTATTAGTCCCACACCTTACTACTTGTTCCAAACTTTATTTTGAAAATTGTTTGTCCATTTATTACTTTTATTCTACTTGTTAGATTTTGAATTTATTTTAAATAAATTGATAATATTGCCATCTTTTTCTTGGAAATTGAAGAGTTGCCCAGATTTCAAATTTTAATTTAATATACTGCTATTCTGGAGACATTTCCTTTTAGCCGTCTTAGAGGAATTGTCCACACTATTAAAGCAAACATTCAGTGCTGACAATACAAGGATATGTCATCAAGGATTACCTATGATTTGTCAGAACCTGAAGACAATTCCTCAAGGAATCACTGTGGAAATTTCCTCAGTGACACATTTTCCAACTGGGTTCTTGTAACAACAAAAACACTTGATGTACAGTAAAATAAAGTCTTCCTTGACCAAAACTTCAAAATTTTTACTTCTTTTTTTTAATTTTTAAAATTATTTTAAATATTTTTCTGTATTTCTATAACAAAACGCAAAATTCTTTTAAAAATATTTGGAAAAACGAAACATAATAAAATGCGATAAAAAAGGAAACCAATGAGCAGATGTTCACAAACATCAGACAGAAAGAAAATACAACCATATACGATCAGATCAAAAACAAATGAATTTATAACACACATACACTCAATGGTAGAACCAAAAACAACAATAACAGATAAAATATCAACATTTATTGTAGAAAGAGACGCGGACAAACAAACACACACTCAAGCTCACTGAAACAAACACATGAAACTCAAACAGGAGACAGCTGGATGGACTTAAACAAGGCAGACAAAATAAAATAAATACACCAGTCACTTGAGGAACGGTTATTTGATATAGCGGCTTAAAAGGAAACTTGTACTATATGAACACTAAAAGAAAATACCCGAGTAAAAATAAACATATATTACAATATATAACTTGATACAAACATAATAAATCATATATGATTATACATCCCTGAGATATTTTCTACATTTTTTTAATGCAGTCATATGTAGTAATATATAATTTAATCATGATTCGGATTAAAAGGTGTACGGTTGATATAATTATATAAAATTATATGAGGGTCAATACAAAATTTGTTTTTCTGTATAATTTAACATAACATTATATATAGCTTATTCTGTTCCATATAAAACTATATATGTTTCCAATTAACCAAAAATTTTCTAAGGTTTTTTGGCAAAGTATAAGAAACTTTTTAAAATGTTCCTAAACATTTCCTTGTTAGGGTTATGTATATCACCTATCTGGTTCGAAGCGTACCCAAACATTTTTTTTTTTTTGAAAATTATATGTTTGGTGAATGTATCGTTGACCTGTGGTGTATCTTAACCCCAACCAAAAAACACCGGGATTTTATATGTTTTTGTGCAATTAGATCTAATTAGATCCACCAATATAAGGCAATGTCTGGTCAAAACTCGGATGAAATCAAATCATATTTTATACAAGTTGATCTTTTTTAATGCAAAAACATCCACCATTATTCGGATCAAATTGCGTATTAATATATATTGTGTCATATATCATCATATATTGCATCATATAAAAATTTTTACTCGGGTATACTTTAGTCATTCGTAAAACAGTTAAATGTTTTAGCGGATTAAAAGAACTTAAACTTTTTTTAAACATAGTTAAAAATTGGACTAAAACTTCATGCAGTAAATTAGAAGACGGTTGGGTATCTTAATCACTTGGATCTAAGAAAGAACCGTCATGAAATTCTACTAAAGACATTTTTTCGAATTATTTCACACGACTTTGATGAAAAATAATTCAAAAGTATGTTATAATTTACAATTTTACATTTTGCACTTTTTCTACGAACTTTTGATCTTTGACAACCCCTAGTGAAATTTGACGTCGAAAAGTTCTGTTGAATATCTTAACCCTTAAAACGGACGTTTTGGTGTTCTATGAAGATATTTAAAAAAAAGACCAGAATGACCCAAAAAACTGTAAATTTACAATTTTATTGGTAAAAAGCTTGTAAAATTACAAAATTATTGGTAAAAAGCTTGTAAAATTACTAGGAATTCTCGTAAAATATGAGGTAGCAAAAAATCTAGTAAAATTACGAAACCTCTTTGTAAATTTTATCGTGTCAAAAAATTTGTAAATTTACAATTTAATTGGTAAAAACCTTGTAAAATTAGAAAATGATTGGTAAAAAGTAGGGATATCGCGAATATTCGTCACTATTCGGTATTCGGCATATTCGGCATGTTTTTGAATATTCGGTTAAATAAATATTTGGTAACAGTTTGCCGAATATTCGGCAAAGTTTAAATTTGTTTTTAAGAAACACTTTATTTACGTTTGACTTCCAATTTTTTACATTGATAAAATACATGCGTATAAATAATCAAACTATTCGGCAATATTCGTATTCGGTTCAAGCCGAATACCGAATAGTAAATATTCGGTAAAATGCCGAATACACTATTCGCGACATCCCTAGTAAAAAGCTTGTAAAATTACTAGGAATTTTTGTCAAATAGGTGGTAGCAAACAAAAAAAAAGTTACAAGTTTTTTGTAATTTTACAAGGTTTTTTTTTTGAGTGTACGTCTGAAAGTGAAGATAAAGTAGAGTAAAACTGCATTTACATTTTTTCATTTCGAGATCCTGTTTTCTTTTAAAAGGACTTCAAAGTTTTAAAGGATACGATTTGTAAAATATTTTTGAAATATTTGTACTTTTTCTAGGAAGACACTGGTGATGGCAAAGGAAAGAGGAGAATCTGCCCTAATTTTGCCATATCAGGATAAAAGGATGTGAACAAAGTCATTTGAATACTTTATCAAAATATTTTGTTGAAAATGTTCAATGATATTTTTCCTGATATTTAAAAATAATAAAATAGGAACATTAGGGAAAATCCTCCTCTTTCATTTTCTATCACTAGTGGCATCCTAGGACAAGTACAATTATAAAAAAAAAATATTTTATAAATTTTAATCCTCGATCACGAAAAAAAACTGTAAATGCAGTTTTACTACATTTAGAATCTGGTTTTAACCGTATATTATCCATTTCGTGTTTAACGACTTTTTATAATTTTTGTCGGACGGTGAATTAGCATTTTGTAAGGCATACCCTAAGGAGAGAAATATTATATACAAAATCAATTGATGGCATAGGTACCACCAAAATGCTTTCACCGTCACTCCAGAATTACAAACTAAAACGAAATTCCTTTTTATTATATTTTTTTCGGCGTAAGCCAAGTGTATTTTATTTGTTGTTTGTGTTTTTCTGATTGAAGAAGAAAATTGTGTCTTCTAAAGATTAAATTAAATGTGGATTTACCCTAGACCATGGTTTCTGTTACGTCATCAGTAGGCAATTACATTAAATTGATTATTTGATATTTGCTAGAAAAATTCTTTATATGTTTTTTTATCAACAGACTAGCCTGACATGAGCTTCGAACCTGTGTCGTTAAATCACTCATGTTTTGTATACCGAAGCTCTAACCACTAGGCAATACTCGGTGTACAAACATCAGTGACTAAACGTAGTTTGTTTTTTAACTCACAGTAGGTTTTGTGTGTGACGTATGCAGAAAAGCTTTTTCTCTAACTCAAGCAATGCATTTAACCTAGAGACCAATAACAATTACTGTCGCCAAGGATTATCGAAAATGAAGGGAACTTGGGACAAGTCGTAAAAGCAGAGTTTTGTGGCATGCTATGACTTAGCAAGGACAAAATTTTTACTTTTGCTCACGAAAATAGAATGTCGTATGTTGACAGGTTTAATAACGGGACACTGTCTTGGGGAAACATGCCAAAACATGAATATTATTACGGACGCAAGCTGCAAAAGTGGCGAGACATGAGGCACTGAGGAGACCATTTAACATATCCTGTAGACTGCCCAGCTTTGGCACGAACTCGATAACACTGTAAGTAGGTGAAAATGACACACCAAAACGCCGAGACACGTCAACCTAATTTTGGGCCGTAGAATCCAGTGGTGTACCCCGTTTTGAAAAGTTAGCTCAAAATCCCGAGATATTTCGATTTTAAATTTGTAGTAGATTTAAGGCGATTTTTCATTTTATTTGAATGAAAAAACTTAAAAAAATTGTTAAAAACTTGTTATTTATCAAAATTTATATCTAGGAAATAATGGACGTCCATTTTCAATCGGACATGCAGCAATACTTGCTCCTATTTTGATGAATTTTATAATTTTTTTTGGATTTATTCAATTTTTACTCTTTAATTTGCAAATTTAAAGTCGAAAAATCTCGTTATTTTGAGCTAACTTTTTAAAACGGAGTATACCACTGGATTCTATGACCCAAAAATAAGTTGGGGTGTCTCGGCGTTTTTGTGTGTCATTTCAAAAGTTTTAATTTTACTTACAGTGTAATCAATTATGAAAGTTCACAGTTCAAGACTTTGAAGGAAATTACGAGTAAAGACCCGAAAAGCTTAAAGCAATTCACAATGAAGTTAATGAGGTTGAGATTGCTAGAAATACAATTGTAGTCTTGGAAACTGTAAAAATGTATTCTGTAGAAACTATAAATATTTACATATGAAGGGCTTTTTGTAAAAACTCGATAAGCAACATTTCATTATATGGTGGTTTTTGCCTTAAAACTTTTGAAATAATGTAGAAAATCGAACTTTTGAAGAAATGCATTCTCAAGATACTTATACAAAGGATTTAAGAAAGACTTCTGCCAAAAATCTTTCAATGGAACCTCAGTAGAAGGCGAAAAACACAAAAAATAAAATATTGCTTATCAAGTTTTAGCAGTAAGCCCTTCATATATAAAAAACAATTTTCATTAACAAGACAAACCGACATTTAAAATCCTACTGATGATAACAGATGATAATTGAGATTGCTAGAAATAGAATTGTAGTATTGGAAACTGTCAAAATTTATTCTGTAGAAACTATAAATATTTCTCTCTATTAATTTACAACTCATTTTTAATAATTTCAACCTAACCGAGAACTGGTAACAATGACCGTCTCGTTGTAGCGAAAATACCAAGGGTTCTGTTGGGAATCGAATCCACGACCCCACGTTCAAAGGCTAGCACGCTACCAACTAGCCTACGGGGAGCTATAGAAACTATAAATATTTACATATATAAAAAAACAATTTTCATTAACAAGACAAACCGACATTTAAAATCCTACTGATGAAAACAGTAACTGGATTGTTTGAAACCGGTATGGGAATGCCAGAAATGTCTATAATTTTTAGAAATTAAATTTTTCTTCTGCTTTTTTTATTTTAACCCTTATAGTCAATGTATATAGCTTACGTCGATAATTGGAAAAAGTTTTGTGGCATCGCTATGGACCAATTTGTCTATGCGGAGTGCCGTGTTGGCACCGCCACCCCAACCTAACTAACCTAGTAATAAAATGTTTAATTAAATCAATTATCTTTTAAATAGAATCAACTAACATTTTAATTAAAACTACAAAATCCATTGCTGTTGTAAAATCAATTGTTTTTTTTTTCTTGTTTTAAATAATTTTTATATCGAAACTTCATAAACAAAACAAGTAACCGCAATACAAGTTACCAGTATAATATTTTGTAATCTAATTGTCACTACCTATACCTTCTCATAATAGTTAGTTATTTGCTCTTAACTATTTTGAATATAATTATGAATTTAAAATATTGCATGTCATGGTTTTTATTGAAAATATGTATTTTAATATATTCACTAGCTCATTTAAATCATAATTTACGTTATTATTGCAAATTTTATAGTTCCTTTTAGGAAATTTTATTATATTCTTCCTTGCATTTATTATATTCTTTCTACCATCCTTTCACGGATCAATGAACGTTAACTCTTTTTTTTAGTTATTTAGTTCATTTAAGCCGTTTATATTGTTTGTCTTAATTTATGGTGGAATACTTTGATCGTTATTCAATAAACGCCGTCCGTGGTGGTTAAAGCATATCAAAAGGGTTTTTTCTTTGTTTTTCTTTTTGGCCTGTTTTGCCAAAAGATTGCAGATGTTTTTCGTTTGTTTTTTGTAGTTTGTTTTAATTCAGAAAATTTTGTTAACTGTTTTTATGTGAATGAATGTTTTTTGTGAATAAAAACTGTTTTTAATTCAGGTTAAAAAGGTTAATGACTTTTTGAAAAAAAAAAAAAATACTTCATATATAATTTGCACAGAAAAGTATGCTATCATGTGCAGAAAATTAATTAATTCCGAAACCAAAACATAATTGATAAAGTTGAAAAAATCTGTCAGATTTTAATAAATTTGTAGATATCCGCAGGCTTAATGTCTACACTAAGAAAATTATGTCATTAACTGTTTGTAGGTTATTTTAAAAAGTAATCAGTAAAGTTATTTTAAAAGAAAAATCGCTTATTTTATAAAGGATTTAATTTTTTTACTATTTCTGTAGTTTAAAAAATATAATTTACTGTCTTAAAAATGAATTTTCTGTTACATTTATTTTCGGCAGTAAAACATTTTTTTCTAGTTTTACTGTTTTTCAATACAAAATAAGTGAATATTCAGTAGTTTTTTAATGTTTTGGTTAGTCATTAAATTAACATTTAAAATTGACTGTAATGTGTTTTTATTTTAAATGAAAAAACAGTGGAATGGTTTTTAAATAAAATTTCATTTGTTTTAAGTGAATATTCACTGGAATTTACCTACATAATTTTTTGAGTGTAGTATCACTTCAAGGCCGTACGGGGGTGCCGATCTAATAGCACCAGTGATACCCACACATGCCAGTCGCCCAGTAAAAACTTGGTAATAAGTCCCCATTACCGCCTGCATTCTATGTAATCAGGACTCGTTACCTGCTCGATTACTTCTTGTTAACAAATAATGAGTTACCGATAACCTCATACAGAACTGATTACTTCTTATTAACAAATAACGAGTTACTGATAGCCTCATACAGAACCGGTTACTGGTAAATACGATTTAAAATATTTGATAAGTTGTCCAAATAAATTTTTTTTATTAAAATAAAAAAAATGCTAAAGAAAATTTAGAAAGAACTTGCACATTTAGGCCCCTGTTCTGTCTTTCACAACTTTTCAATTCACATGAAAATTTCCGAATCACATGAAATCAAGTTTAGTGTTTTGTTGATCACGTTTTAATTCGAAGTTGAAATTGAATAATTTAAATTTAAAAAAGTGTAAGGAAAAAATTGCATTCGTTTTACTTTCACAAAATTTTTTTATGTGAAACAAAACGAAAAAGAAATTCGGATGTGAAATCTAGAACACCAAAAAATTCGGAAATTTTCATTTTCACATTTTTTATGTTAATTACTTTTTTTGGAACAGCGGCCTTAGCTTAAAAAATATTAACATTTCTCTGCTTTTTCTAATAAAACTCCGTTAACAGAAATTTAAATTCGGGAATTCTGATTAAAATTGGGAACAGGCAAATTAAAGTTTAGAAAACCAAATTGATATTTAGAAAACTGGATCTAGCTGACACTTGATAGTCATTTGTGAGCCTTAATTAGTCTTTACATAACTTCTATTGAAGTTTTTTGAATATTAATTGGCTTTTTGTAAATTGTAATTGTCTTTCTAGAAATTTTGGGGCGTTTTCCAAATTTTAATTTAACTCATTTGTTTGCCTTGTTGTTTAAAGTACACAGAAAATAATATCGTATATTTTATTTTAATTAAAATTTTAATTGTTTTTTAATTTAATATTAATTAAACCTTTAATTAATATAATTAAATGTTTAATTAAATTTTTAACTTTATTTTAATTAATATTTTAATTGTTTTCAAATTTAATATTAATTAAGTATTTAATTTATATAATTAAATGTTTAATTAAATTTCTAGCTTTACTTATTTTTTTTTGTTTTGTTTTCCGTGTGTGTGCGAGTGTGTGTTTTTCTCTTGCATTGTATTACATACAAAAAAAAACATAAGTATAAAAAGTTTGTTGAAAGTTTTTTTTTATTTTTCACATATGTTTTTGAATTCTCATTTTGTTTATAGTTTTATGTGTATGTATATGAAAGGTTTATAATCAACTTTATAAAATCATCTCACTGACTATGTCTTTACGGCATAAATAAATTTGGTAAAGTTTGAAGAAATATTTTTTTTTTAAACTATTTTATTCAAAAAGAATGTTTTTACAAATTTTTTTTTTATTTTTTAATATAATATTTTTAATTAATTTTTTTAATTTATACAATTAAAATTTTAATTATTTTTTTTTTTAAATTTTAATTAAATTTTTTAATTTATAGTATTAAGTTTTTAATTAAATAAATATCCATTTATTTTTTATTAACGACATACAAATATTTTTAATTTATTTGCGCATTTTAGTGATTGGTCCGGATTTAATTAATTTTTTAATTAAATCTACGAATTTTTTAATTAAATATTTTTTTTATTTTTTTCTGTGTATGTTAAAACCGGTTAAAAGGTAAAAAAACCATCATAGACAGTATTTCCCTTAAAAACTTACTCAATCTTATATAAACTAAAACTTAAGATGGTGTTTAATGCGGTTTCCATGGGCTGAGCAGCAGTCGCTTCTGTAAATTTGTTATTGGTCCTGCCCTAAGCAGCCAAATGTCCCTTTCTACGATGTTCCAAGAAATATTTTCGGTCCTTTTATTATTTGAATTTTACAATCAAAAATTTGGAGGGATGGATATCAACGTAAACGTTGGTTCCATTGGTTTTTCTTACATTTAGAGTGTAGAAATTTTCCCACTTGGTTGCTCTTGAAATAACCGGTCAGGATGTTACCTTTATCATCCTGACGAATAGGCATGAAGCGAAAATTTTACTTTTGACGCAATTCCTTGCTGAGGGAAGACGGCCAATTTTTAGGACTAATGTATGCTGCTATTTGGTAGCATTTTTGTAAGGAGTGGGCAACGAGTTATTTTTGGGCTACTGGTAGCTACTTATTTTTAGGACTAATGTATGCTGTTATTTGGTAGCATTTTTGTAAGGAGTGGGTAACGAGTTAGTTTTGGGCTACTTGTAGCTCATTATTTGTGGTACTAATGTATGTAGTTTTTCAGTAGCATTCTCGTAAGCGAGTGGGTATGCGGTCATTACTCCAATGACATCGTCATGTTAAAATAATGAGTGTTTCACCAACCTAGTAACTAGATACCACCATCTATTTTAAGGCGAAAACCCCATTACTTGATAATAGAAGTTTTTACTGGGCGTTGGGTCGGCCGGAGGCAGCGTTTTAGTTCTTTAAGAGGAAACTCCCCCCCCCCCCCCATCACAGATTTTTCGCATTTATGAACGTCAACGAAGTAAAATAATAAAATAATGGCTATAAACACAGCTTCAAAAACAATTCGCCAGGTCAATAACAGATGGCGATGCAACAACTGTACTCAAAATTATCAACACCCGCAATTACAGTGTTGCCATACTGAAGCCCTTCTATCTTTCAAATCTTTCACCTCTCTTCTATTCCCTTTCCGAAAGAAGCATCACGGTTACATTAGTAATTGATAGGCAGCATTGCCTGAGTGTTGCTTCTTTAAAAAAAAAATAATAAAAAAATAAAAATAAAAAAATAAAACGGCGTACGGACATAGCGCCCAAGGTCTTATCGCCCAAAACCGTAAATGACATATCGCCCACGCTGCGACATATAGCCCAAAATGGTAGGTCTAAAAATGTTATTTCTCCCAAAACAAAATTGTCAAAAAAATCCAAAATATTTTTTTTGGGCGAAATGTCGAAATTACGACTTCTATGATTTGTTTTATTGTAATAAAGGTTTTCTGCGTAGCCGGCCTTCGGCCGGGCTTAGCGATTACATACTCCATGCATTAAACCCACCCTCTCTGCAAACCAAAGCTATTTTCGTTATCAGGCCTTTTTGAGGCATAACAAATTTGGTAGCGTAAAGGACTGCTACCCTAGAAAACTTTACTTTGCGGAGAGGGTGGGTTTAATGCATGGATTTTTTAATCCCTAAGCCCGGCCGAAGGCCGGCTACGCATAAAAACTTTAAAATATTGTGTTTAAAAAAAAACGGAGTTAAAAAGTGTAGCAATTGTGGTGAAAATCACACTGCTAACTATAGAGGTTGCCCTGCGTATACCATGGAAAAGCGCTTCCACAATAGTCGGCCAAAAGTTACCCACATGGACGCTCAAAATGCCCGAGAATTCAGCTCTCAGCAACAACCCCCGTTAAGCGTTCAGAATCACGGACAAAATACTCAATCCTTTGTTCGAGAATTCTGTACCCAACAACAACCCCCGGTAAATGTTCCGAATCTCGTACAAAATACACAATCCTTTGCATCTGTTTTGAGAAGCCGACCCACAGCTCCCAACCCAAGAATCGGTAACCCGACTCCCAATTATCAATCAGGATTAAATAGAGAGAATCCTCAAACTCGACCATCCGGCCAGAATCAAGATTTTATTAGACTTGAAAAATCTATTGATACGCTTGTCCAGGCAATTTCAAATTTTACGGATAGAATGGGTTATATGTTGCAGGAGATGCTGAGTATGCAGTCGATGTTGCTGCAGACTCTGCTAAACAAACCATGAACGGTCTGAAAATATGTTTCTGGAACGCAAACGGCTTACGCCAACACAAGGACGAACTCGAATATTTTCTTAGAAACAAGCAGATAGATATAATGCTTGTTTCTGAGACTCATTTAACACACCGTAGCTTATTTTCAATCCGAGGTTACACATTATATGATACTAAAGACCCCAGAGGTAGGGCATGTGGAGGATCAGGCATTCTAATTAAAACTCGACTGAGACACTATCTCATGTGTGATCTTTGCGAAGATTTTCTTCAAGCAACTACAATATGTGTAGAGGAATTTGGTATGAACCTAGTAATTTCGTCTATTTATGCTCCCCCCAGATTTAGGATCACTGAGAATCAGTTCAGAACATTTTACGAATCACTAGGTTCACGCTTTCTGGCAGCTGGCGACTATAATGCCAAGCATACATTCTGGGGGTCACGCCTCATTACCCCGAGAGGACGTGTGTTGTATGATACAGTTTGTAAAATGGGTATGGATGTGATTTCAAGCGGAGAACCGACATACTGGCCTTCGGACCAAAATAAGATTCCAGACCTTATAGATTTTGGATTGTCTAAGAATATTTCGAAAAACGTATTATCTGTTGAATCTTCTTTGGAGCTCTCTTCAGATCACACACCCACTATTGTTACCCTTTCAAACCCCAGAGAAATTGTATCCCCTTCTGGTGGCTTAGCACTGACAGGCAAAGGAACAAATTGGCTAAAGTATAAAAAATTTCTCAGTACTCATTGCTCGGAAAACATTTTGCTAAGCAACCCAGATCAAATTGACCTCTCGCTTAAGAATTTCGAATCTAATCTCAAACTAGCTGCTCTAATTGCTACTAAACCCCAGCGACAATCTAGACAAAACCCAGTTTTTTCTGTTGATGTCGAACGACTCTTAAATGAAAAAAGGAGAGCTCGTAGAGAGTGGCAACTGCACAGATCTCCACAACTCAAATCACGATTAAAGGTATGCACAAACAACTTGCGAAGATTGCTAGAATCACAGAGAGCTGACTCGTTAAATAGATTTCTTGAAAATTTGGAGCCTACATCAAAAACGGATTATTCGTTATGGCGTGCTACTAAAAACATGAAAAGACCTGTCATATGTAAGCCTCCTTTGCGAAAACAAAATGGAGGTTGGGCTAGAAATGATACTGAAAAAGGAAATCTGTTTGTTGAGCACTTGAAAAATGTATTCACTCCAAATGAATCAAGTGTTATAGTAGAGTTGCCACCAATTTTACCCCAGCGCAGAGCAGTACCCATCCGGTTTGAGATGCGAGAGGTCGAAAAGGCAGTTTTTGATTTAAACCCCAAAAAAGCATTTGGTATTGATAAGATCAGTAATAAAATGCTTTTGGAGTTACCCCGGATAGCATTAAGAATAATTCTTTTTATTTTTAATGCTATATTACGCCTTCAACATTTTCCCCCAGAATGGAAAATTTCTCTTGTTAAAATGATACCCAAGCCAGGTAAAGATCACACAAAAGTGGAATCGTATAGGCCTATCAGTCTGTTATCCAATTTATCCAAACTTTTTGAAAAACTGTTAGTGAACAGATTAACAACTTATGTCACTCAAAACAACTCTATCCCCGATCACCAGTTTGGATTCAGAAAAAAACACGGCACAATTGAGCGAGTTCATAGACTGGTAGATGAAATTAGAAGAGCCTATGAGGAAAAGAAATATTGTTCTGCACTTTTTATTGATGTCTCGCAGGCGTTCGATAAGGTTTGGCACGAGGGTTTACTCTATAAGATAAAGAATATGTTACCACCAGATACACATAAGTTACTCGAAAATTACATTACAGATCGTAAGTTTACAGTAAAGGAAAACGATTTTGTTAGTACCCCACAAATCATACAAGCTGGAGTTCCACAAGGTAGTATTTTGGGACCGCTTTTGTATATTTTGTACACCTCTGATATGCCAACTAATCGAAATACGCATACTTCCACATTTGCAGATGATACAGCTATTTTGAGCTCTCATAATAACCCACTTGAAGCAACTCGTATTTTGCAAAGTCACATTCTTGAATTAGAAGACTGGTTGAAAAAGTGGAAGATTAAAGTTAATGAGCAGAAATGCATCCACATAACTTTCACGTTGAGACGAGAAACATGTCCCCAAATTCAGATTAATAATCACATCGTACCTCAACACACAACAGTTAAGTACCTCGGAATTCATCTGGATCGTCGTCTTACGTGGAAAAACCATATAGATGCAAAATTAACCCAGATAAAATTAAAAACTATTGCAGTAAATTGGCTAATTGGGAGAAACTCGAAACTTATGTTAGACTGTAAACTATTGATCTACAGCTCTATTATAAAACCTATATGGTGCTATGGTATTCAGTTATGGGGCACTGCCTCTGCGTCTAATGTGGAAAGAATACAGAGAAAACAGAACAACATTTTAAGAATGATTACTGATGCCCCCTGGTACGTTAGAAACTCAAACATACACAGAGATCTAAATGTATCATTTGTTAAAGATGAAATTGTGAGACATACCCAGAACTACCTACGGAGACTAGAATCACATCCAAACAATTTAGCGCGTAATCTTCTAAATAATAGTGGTCACCAACGCCTAAGAAGGAGGGCCACTACTGACCTGGTACTATAAAATGAAGGATGATGCTTTTGAAAACATTGGATAATTTATGAGCAAGTGAAATTTTGTCTGGCACTGGCCGGACTTAATATTAAGCTATTTATATTAGTTTTAAGATTTGAAAACTTATTGTTAGTTCACATAGTTTTAGTGAAGATTCAATAAAAAAAATTAATGAGAAAAAAAAAAAAAAAAAAAAAAAAAAAAAAAAACAATTTTGTTGAGTTTTATGATTATTTTTTTGGGTGCTATGACATTTTATATATATAACATTTTGATATTTGGGTAATATGACATTTTTGATAATTTATATAAATTTAAAGAAAATTGTTAAAATACCCAAAAATAATGGCCATATCGTCCAAAAAATTTTGCAACAACAACTAACACACACTTTTTTCTGTGGAATGACTTTTTTAAATTGGGCGATATGTACTTGAGCGCTATGTCCGTACGCCAAATAAAACAGCCTACATTAGAAATATTTCTACCACATTTCAGGGATTTAACAACTTTATATTGGACTGCATTGTGGCCCCTCAGATGAACGGTCATCTTATATTTAATCAAGGATCAATCAAATATATACTTTATGTGGTTCCAGAGTATGACCTCATACTGTGGTTGGGGGAATAAAAATCCGGAAAAGTTTAAACTTTCAGTAAAATTCAGTAAAAATGAGGAAAATTCGACAGAAAATGCTGGATTATATTACAAATTTTAAATGCTTCAATAAATTTTGCAACTCTCAACAACATGCAAAAAATTCAGGTAGATTCAGAAAAAAATCAAAATGATGGAAATTTGAAGAACGTGGGTTCTATTCCAATCAGAGTTAAGTCTGTTGATGAAAAAACATATAGAAAAACAGTCTTACAAAAAATCAAACAATTTAAATCTAATGTAATTTTCTCCACTGATGACGTAGAGGTGGCTACAGAAACCATGGTCTGGAATAAATCCACATTAAAAATAATCTTTAGAAATACAATGTTTTCTTCTTCAATCACAAACCTTTAATAACAAACAGAATATGGCATGCGCCGATAAAAACACTTACTTACAAACACAAACCAAATTTGAGTGAAATTAACTTATTTTTGTTGCCAATAGACCGTGAATATCGGGCGAAATTTTTTCCAAAAATTTTCCAATTATATTCAGTTTTGATTAGGCTACCAAAGTACACGTTTAACACCTACAAATATTTCCTATTTTTATGAGTTTTGAGAGATTAATGTGAATAACGGAAGGGTGCACTTAGTTTTTAGAATTCTCATTTAGTTTATAGTTTTATGTACATGTAAATAATAGTTTGAAATCATCTTCATGAAATTTTTCTATGTCTTTAAGGCATAAATATTATATTTGGTAAAAGTTAAAAAAAAAAGTTTAACCTTTTTTAAACTTTTAATAAAAATAAATTGATAAATTTTGAGTAAATTTTTACTTGACACAATTAAAAACTTAATTAAAATGAACGAAAAATTTTGAGTAAAGATTTAATTGTGTTCATTAAAAATTAACTTTTTTGGCATGCATTTAATAAATTTTATTAAAAGTTTACTCAATACTATTAAATCCTTTACTGGTGCAAAATTGTGAAATTTTTTAATCAATAGTATTACAAATTTACTCAAAAAAATTTTTTTTTTCTGTGTGGTTAGTATGGGGACTTCAAATTACTAGAAAAAGTCTCGTAATCCCATTTTACTAATATTTTACAGTTTTCCTTGTTTTTTAACGAAACATTTTCAATAGTTTTTTTTTTGTACTTTTACATTTTTTTGTAATTTTACAATTTTCTTGTAATTTTACAATTTTTTTGTAATTTTATTGCAACAAAAAATCTAGTTAATTCAAAAGAATTCCTTGTTAGTTTTATTTTGCCAAAAAAGTTGTAAATTTACAATTTTATTGGTAAAATTATCGTAAAATAGGTAGCAAAAAAAACTCGTAAAATCACGAGAGTGTTGATTTAGAAATACAAAATACGTTTACTCACCAAATTTTTAAAGGATACCTATTAGGGCGTCCCGTCAAATTTAAATTTTTGAATTTCATGTCGTATTACCTGCCAAACGATAGTCACGTTAGAGCTCATTGTAGGAAAATTTATGAAAAAATGTTGCAAGGTCATCTATATATATAAAAGAGTAATGTGACTGACTGACTGACTGACTGACTGACTGACTGACTGACATACTCATTCATCATCGCCCAGCCCAAACCGCTGAAGCTAGAGACTTGAAATTTGGACTGTAGGTCCACCTCCCGGAATATAGATCCACTAAGGCTGGATTTTTGCCAATGTTGATTCTAAGGGGGTAAAAAGGGTAAAAAACTGTACTTTTGGTACTTTTTATATCTCCTGAAATAATGGTCATAGAGACTTGAAATTTGGAGTGTCTGTTCACCTCCCGGAATATAGATCCAGTAACGCCGGATTTTTGCCAATGTTGATTCTAAGTGGACAAAAAGGGTAAAAAACTGTACTTTTGGTACTTTTTATATCTCCTGAAATAATGGTCACAGAGACTTGAAATTTGGACTGTATGTCCACCTCCCTGATCCAGCAGATCCAGCAAGGCCGGATTTTTTTGCCAATGTTGATTCTAAGGGGACAAAAAGGGTAAAAAACTGTACTTTTGGTACTTTTTATATCTCCTGAAATAATGGTCACAGAAACTTGAAATTTGGACTGTATGTTCAACACCTGGAATATAGATCCAGTATGGCCGGATTTTTTGCCAATGTTGATTCTAAGGGGGTAAAAAGGGTAAAAAACTGCACCTTTGGTACCTTTTATATTTCCTTAAAAAATGGTCCTAGACACTTGAAATTTTGAATGTAGGTTCAGCTCCCGGAATATAAATCTACTAAGGCTGGATTTTGCCAATGTTGATTCTTAGGGGTAAAAAGGGTAAAAAACGGGACTTTTGGTACCTTTTATATTTTCTTAAATAAGGGTCCTAAAAACTTAAAATTTGCAATGTAGGTATTTGCCAATGTTGACTCTACGGGGGTAAAATTGAAAAAAGTGTACTTTTGGTACTTTTTTTAATTTACTGAAATAATGGTACCTTTTATAAAAAGTACCTTTTATAAAAAGTACCTTTTATAAAAAGTACCTTTTATAAAAAGTACCTTTTATAAAAAGTACCTTTTATAAAAAGTACCTTTTATAAAAAGTACCTTTTATAAAAAGTACCTTTTATAAAAAGTACCTTTTATAAAAAGTACCTTTTATAAAAAGTACCTTTTATAAAAAGTACCTTTTATAAAAAGTACCTTTTATAAAAAGTACCTTTTATAAAAAGTACCTTTTATAAAAAGTACCTTTTATAAAAAGTACCTTTTATAAAAAGTACCTTTTATAAAAAGTACCTTTTATAAAAAGTACCTTTTATAAAAAGTACCTTTTATAATTTTTGCCAATGTTGATTCTTAGGGGTAAAAAGGGTAAAAAACGGGACTTTTGGTACCTTTTATATTTTCTTAAATAAGGGTCCTAAAAACTTAAAATTTGCAATGTAGGTTTTTGCCAATGTTGACTCTACGGGGGTAAAATTGAAAAAAGTGTACTTTTGGTACTTTTTTTAATTTACTGAAATAATGGTACCTTTTATAAAAAGTACCTTTTATAAAAAGTACCTTTTATAAAAAGTACCTTTTATAAAAAGTACCTTTTATAAAAAGTACCTTTTATAAAAAGTACCTTTTATTAAAAGTACCTTTTATAAAAAGTATCTTTTATAAAAAGTACCTTTTATAAAAAGTACCTTTTATAAAAAGTACCTTTTATAAAAAGTACCTTTTATAAAAAGTACCTTTTATAAAAAGTACCTTTTATAAAAAGTACCTTTTATAAAAAGTACCTTTTATAAAAAGTACCTTTTATAAAAAGTACCTTTTATAAAAAGTACCTTTTATAAAAAGTACCTTTTATAAAAAGTACCTTTTATAAAAAGTACCTTTTATAAAAAGTACCTTTTATAAAAAGTACCTTTTATAAAAAGTACCTTTTATAAAAAGTACCTTTTATAAAAAGTCCCTTTTATAAAAAGTACCTTTTATAAAAAGTACCTTTTATAAAAAGTACCTTTTATAAAAAGTACCTTTTATAAAAAGTCCCTTTTATAAAAAGTACCTTTTATAAAGAGTACCTTTTATAAAAAGTACCTTTTATAAAAAGTACCTTTTATAAAAAGTACCTTTTATAAAAAGTACCTTTTATAAAAAGTACCTTTTATAAAAAGTACCTTTTATAAAAAGTACCTTTTATAAAAAGTACCTTTTATAAAAAGTACCTTTTATAAAAAGTACCTTTTATAAAAAGTACCTTTTATAAAAAGTACCTTTTATAAAAAGTACCTTTTATAAAAAGTACCTTTTATAAAAAGTACCTTTTATAAAAAGTACCTTTTATAAAAAGTACCTTTTATAAAAAGTACCTTTTATAAAAAGTACCTTTTATAAAAAGTACCTTTTATAAAAAGTACCTTTTATAAAAAGTACCTTTTATAAAAAGTACCTTTTATAAAAAGTACCTTTTATAAAAAGTACCTTTTATAAAAAGTACCTTTTATAAAAAGTACCTTTTATAAAAAGTTCCTTTTATAAAAAGTACATTTTATAAAAAGTACCTTCTATAAAAAGTACCTTTTATTAAAAGTACCTTTTATAAAAAATACCTTTTATAAAAAGTACCTTTTATAAAAAGTACCTTTTATAAAAAGTACCTTTTATAAAAAGTACTTTTTATTAAAAGTACCTTTCATAAAAAGTGCCTTTTATAAAAAGTACCTTTTATAAAAAGTACCTTTTATCAAAAGCACCTATTATAAAAAGTACCTTCCATAAAAACTACGTTTTGTTAAATATGCCGAAAGTACACTTTTGGTACTTTTTTTTTCCTGAAATAATAAACATAGAAACTTGAAATTGGAAAAGGTTCGCCTTTCGGAAAATAATGGGGTTAAAAGGAATAAAAAAGTGTACTTATTTATTTCCTGATATAATGGCCCCAGAAACTTAAAATTTGGAATGTAAAATCCTTCGGTGAAAAAAGAGATTGGGAAAAGTTTTTTTTGGAAATTCCGTTTCTTAACGGGGATAAAAAGTACTTTTAATATTTGCTGAAACAATGATCCTAGATAATTGAAATATGGATTGTAGGATCCTTCGGTGAAGAAAAAACATTCTGAAGAGGTACTTTTTTTAAATTCCGTTTCTAATGGGGGTAATGAAGTGTACTTTTGGTACTTTTTCTGTGCCTATAATAATGACCTTAGAATATGGAGATGGAATTGGAAATGAAATGGAGTAGAACGGGGAACAATATGGAATAGAGCAGGGAACAATATGGAATGATATTTTTAACTCAAATTTTTGGTGTTTAGCTTTTTTTTACTCCATATTTTTTTTTATTCCAATTTCTTTTTTCACTGAAATATTTATTCACTCAAAATCCAAAATCCCGACATAAGGGCTCGAAAATTGTCATTATATTTTTCCCCCGGAACGAACATGATAACGTACCAGCAAAGTTATTAAAATTTTATTGTTTATATTATTCATTGAAATATTTTTTTATGGAAGACTTAAACGTCGACAAGTAAATAAAACAAAGACTACGTAGGGGAATTTTTTGAAAATCGATAGAGTAATCCTGATCCTTCTATTATCCGGTATTCAATACAACCGGTAACGAAGTACCGGGATTGTAAGCTAGTATTACGTATTTCGACCAAAATTCATGTCCGAATTTGTTGACCAAATCCAGCTTAAAAATTCGCAAATTTGGAGCACTTTATTGGAAAAATATTTAAAAAATTCCAAAACTGGGATTTTGGTCCAAGATGCTGATTTATAAATATAAAAATTATTTTTTATCCAATTTTTTTCTCAAAAGTTAGAAAAGGTTAACCCCCAGTTTCTGTAACACGAACGTCATTCGTCTGCGACGAATTTGCATGTATTTTGTTTTTGTTGCAATAACAAAATACACGCAAATTCGTCGTGAACGAATGGCGTTTGTGTTACAGAAACTGGGGGTAAGTGTGTTATCTAAAAACTAATAAAAAAAATATAAAAACACGATTTTGGTTCGAAAATGTTGATCAGCCTCTGTGGACAAAAATCGCAGTTCAGGAGTTTTGGACCAAAATCGAGTTTTTATATTTTTTTTTATGTTTTTAGATAACACACTTAGCATATTCCAACTTTTGTAATCTAAAAAATATTTAAAAAAATATAAAAACATGATTTTGGTCCGAAAATGTTGATCAGAATTTGTGGGCCAAAATCGCAGATCAGCATTTTTAAACAAAAATCGCGTTTTTAAATTTTTTCATATATTTAAAAAGTTAAATTTTAAATTTTATACAAATCAATGAATAATTGACACCTGTATCGTGCTCACAACGTTTACATGGACAGACGGACGGACAACGCTAAAGCGTCATAGAAAGTAATTCTGAGTCGATCGGTATAATTGAAGGTGTGGCTAGGTCTAATATTTTGGATATTTACAAACATCAGCACAAACTTATTACCACTTTGTGGTGAAGTGTATAAAAAGTACCGAAAAAAGTACTTTTTTCTTCAATATCACTTTGTTAATGATTCTTAAGATAAGATCATCCATTTACTTTTGCTTTCATATCTTTATAAACGATAAACCTTAATTACATACTGAAAACACTTAAAATTATTTTAATGTTTAAATTGTTTAAACTAGTCGAAAAGTAAAATTATATATAGACATCCTTCCTGTTAAAGAAATCATAAAAAAACTAGTTTAAGGATTTCTGTTAAAAATAAATGTAATATGATATTTTTGTCTCTCAGGCTGATGTCTCTTTTTGTCGTTCCCAAATTAAAACTGACAATTATAATTAATGTCACAAATTACAAACGGAAATACGGTCATAACAGTGCATACACTGAAAGAAAAAACAATAAGAGAAGATAACTGCCAAATGTTCTTAAGTTATAACACTTGTATAATTTTATGTCCAGATTTTTTTTTTACGAAAAGGATGCTTCTGTGATGTTCAACTGCTAATTGCAATCTATATCAGCTGTACTTTTAGAATTTTTCCTTTTTTTTTTGGTCTCAACAAAATAAAAATAATTTTATTTCTGTGTTGTAATTTACACACATTATTTAGGTTATTCAACGGGCTAAAACGTGTTTAAATGCAACAAAATAAAAAACAAGCATGTGTATTTCAAACATGAAACACATGTTGTTCCAGAATCCAATAATAACAAAAAAAATAAATTCAAAACTAAAGCAGACCTCTAAAGACGAAGAAGAGACACATCAATTAAAGTAGCGAAAATGAGGAAAGAAAGAAAAAAAAAAATAAAAAGAATCATGAAACAAAGATGCTGTTTAGGAAAAACATCTGTTGTTTTCTTGTAATCATACTTGAAAAACGCGTTTATAAATTTTGTACAATTGACATAAATCGTAAAAAGAGCACGCAGGCTGGCAAACAGGCAGGCAGGCACACAATCTCATCCTCTGCATGTTAAAGAAATCCACAAAGGGCATTAAAACCAACCATAACGTATTTATGTCTTAACATCAAACTACAAAAAAAAAAAAATCACAAAAAAATCTAAAATGAAACCTGTTTGTTGAAGGTTCATAAGCCTTTTTTTTTGCATTGCTGTCTTTATTGTTGGCCACATTTTGTAGCAGCCACCTGAAATCTGAAATCATGAATGAATTTTACGTTTCACTTACCTTTTTCTCTGTGAGTTTTTCACATCTACGTTGTTTGCAGATTTGATGACTTTTATCGTTGCGGCAAGGAGCACAATCACCACAGTTATCTTTACGTTGACAACCAACACATTCACCACAACGTTTACGTTTCTTTTTTGACTGGAAAATGTTAGAAGGCATCTATAAAAATTTGATCACAAATTTTGGTTGTTTTCTTTCTAAGATTTTTTTTGTTGTATCAAACTACAAACAAGGAATAGATGATTTGTGGGTACAGTTAAACAAAAAAAAGTGGGAAAGGTTTTGCAATTAAAACTATCCGAACATTAAGTACTTCCTGAAACACTTCTGATACTTATATAATGATCCTCAAAGGCTAATGTCTTCTGATTTTAAAACTGTTATCCAAACTTTTGTAGCTCATTCCGTTTTCGAGATATTTGTTTTGCAATTATCACTATCGGAGCATAAACTTCTTCAAGCTGCTACTTATATAATGATCCTCAAAGACTAATGTCTTCGGATTCTAAAACTGTTACCCAAACTTTTGTAGCTCTTTCCGTTTTCAAGATATTCGCGTTGGAAAATTCCAACTCAAAATTTACTTATTCTTAAGTTAATGCCATAAATGGATAAATTTATTTGTGTACGGAAATCGGCATCTTAGAGAGAAAATCAGGCACGAGGAGATAAAAGTCCTTAAGGATCAGTAAGCTGTTGTAATGACTAAATTTTGTTGTTAGGATCGTGGATTCCCAAAAAACTTAATTTTTATACCCTCCAACTACAGTATGGGGGTATACTCACTTTGTCATTCCGTGTGTAACGCATCGAAATATCGGTCGGGGACCCCATAAAGTATATATATTATTGATCAGTGATCGATTCTAAGACATTCTAGCGATGTCCGTCCGTCCGTCTGTCCGTCTGTCCGTCCGTCTGTAGTTAACACGATGCAGTCCAAAATAAAAGAGCTAGGAACCTCAAGTTTGGCACAAATATGTCTTATGTTCCTAGGCAGGTTAAGTTCGGAAATTGGCCAAATCGGACCAGGGGGAAAAAAGTTCCCCCTTGAAGAACTAAACCAACCTCTAAAAAATACAGGTTTTTACATGGGTTTTTTTTGTATTTTTGTTAAATAAATGAAACATTTGGTATATTTATCGCGATGGGAAGGTGCTCTCAACGTGCCCCACTGACCCTATCAACGCCCCCCCCCCCCCCCCCCCCAAAAAAAAAACGCCTCTGTCATTTTTTTTTTTTTTTACATTTTGGAGGGTATAAAAGATTCGGCACAGCCGAATTTAACACTCTCACTTGTTTTTGTTTCATTTTCAATCACCAATATCTCAAGAACTAAACGTGCTAGAAAAATATTAGGAATCTAGAAGTCAATATAATGTCAAATAATTCCAACTTTATCACACCAACATAATAATATGTAACGGCGGAGTCCCATTAAGTAATGAAGTAGTTAAGCATAGCGTTAAAAGTGGCGCCAGGGGTCTAATTACGCAAAACGAAAACGATACATAAACGACATCGAAATACATATCGTTTTGAAGGGAAATTTGAAAGTTTTTCTTTATTTAATTATTAAAGAGTGTTGTCTAATCTAGAAACATTAAAAAATTTGAAAACATTTTGATTAGTTTAGAAGCAACAAGGCTCCAAAAAACGACGATAGTCAACTATCGTTTTACGTGATCACAGTCCTGTAATCCCCAAAGAAGTCGGTCTTTCAGTTCGTCTAGCAAAAGACCAGTGTGGGGCAAATATAACCAGTACTCCCCAAAGAAATTAATCTTTCGGTTCGTCTAGCAAAAGACATATTTTTATAGGTTCAACGTGGTGTAAGCCAACATAATAATATGTAACAGCGGAGTCTTATAAGGTATGAGCCCCCAGTGTGGGGCTCATAGAACCAGTAATCCCCAAAGAAGTCGGTCTTTCAGTTCGTGTAGCAAAAGACATTTTTTATACGTTCGTCTTGGTGTAAGCGGGCATATTAAAGTTTGTCATTTTGAAATAGTACGTGCTAGAAAAATTTAGCAACAGGAAGTCAAACCACTGGGTTTGCTGAGACTTTCCTACTTTAAAGAAACACACTGAACTTCTTGCTTAACTCAATGTAAGGACAAAGTTCCGAAAACCTCTTAAACAGTTAATCATGCCATGATACAATTTAGAATAAACAGAAAAAAGTTAAACACTGCTTTAAAAGCGGCTCCCAGTGTGGGGCTCATATAACCAGCAAGGCCTTTCCAGTCCATCTAGCTTGAACTGAGTACCGCGAAGCATTGATTCTGATGACATGTTCTTATACCTTTCAGCACGATTACTCCTCTAAATATCGTTCTGCTTTCCATCGGCTAAATTGTTGGCGGGATTTTCATTGATATTTAAAATGAGAAAATTTTTTTAAAGATTTTCAAAGTTATGTGTAAAGGAATCATTGATATTGACGATTAGGGCGGTATAATTATAGCCCTGAGTATTAACTGCACTGACTCAAGTCAGTTGAGTTAATTAACGACCTCCATAAAGGATTGAAGACACCGTCAAAATGATGTTTGCAAGGGTTGTAGACCCTCAAAAGGATATCCACATGGGTTGTAGAACCTGAAAAGGATATCCACATGGGTTTTAGACCCTCATAGAATGTTCAAGACTTTTTAATTTATGAAACATGTGACAAGTCACCAACATTGTAGTAACTGGACGTCCAGACTTCCTAATCAGGCTCAACAAACCTTTATTTAGATTAGAATGGGTGCCGGCCATTTCATGAGATCACTTGTAGGTCATACGTCCCATTACGATTTCCTTTATTGCTTTCCTTTACAAAAAAGGGTTACTTCTTAAACCACCATTGACTGACTCCTATAGAAGCCAGCTACCGAAACTTCCATGCGTTTTCTCTATAAAATCTGGACGAGAGGATTGTTGACCCTCAAAAGGATGATCACAAGTTTGTTAAACCTGCACACAAAAAAAATTTGCCTAAAAAATTTCAATTAAATCTATTGATCAAAAAAATTTAAATAAGTCAATTATTGTGTTGATCAACATTTTTGTTATTTTCCTTAACTATCAAATTACAAATTTTCAACATACCAGATTTTTTTTCGCTTCAATTTATTTGAATACATGAATTCAAAAATATACTTTATACTACGGTTTTACTTTTTTTTTATTGTCGGCAACATCTTGGAAAGCAAAAAATATGAATTTCTTCATAATTTTTCCATAAGTGTGAAATTCATTTGTTAAATCAATCATTATTTTAATTGACTTTAAATAAAAAATCAATCAAATTTTTGATCAAAATCGAAAAAATGATTAATTGAAACAAAAATCAATTAATCACCTACAATTTGATGATTGATATAACAATTTTCTTTATCGGAGGAGTTTCAATTAAAAAATTAATTGAATCCGCGTTTTTGTTAATTGACTTTCGTTTTCAATTCTTTCTGTGTGTGATTAGTCACCAACATTACAGAATCGTTATCAGGGTATATAAAACTTAATTTAGGTAAAAATGGGTGGCCATACGGCCCGTTACGATTTCCTTGATTGCTTTTCCTATACAAAAGCCGTTACTTCTTATACCACCATTGACTGACTTCTACTAGCAACCGAGACCCCATTCGTTATTTCTATAAAATCTGGAGGAGAGAATTTTTGACCCATAAAAGGATGCCCACAAGAGTGTAGATCTTCAGAAGAATGTTCCAGACTATTTTTTTTGTAAAACCTGTGATTAGTCACCACATTTCCCAAACTCGAAAGCCTGGACTTCCTTAGAACGGGTGCACGGCATTTGACGAAATCACTCGGAGGCCATACGGACCGCTTTTCCTACACAAAAAATGTTACTTCTTAAACCACCATTGACTGACTCCTATAGAAGTCAGCTAACGAGACTCTCATGCGTAATTTTTATAAAATCTAAAGTAGAAGATTGTTGACGCTCAAAAGAATGAGCAAAAGTTTGTGAAACCCCTGACTAGTCACCAACATTTCAGAAAGTGGAAGGTCTGATTTATTTTCCTATACTAAAAAGACTACTTCTTAATCAACCCTTGACTGACTCCTTTAGAAGACAGCTACTGAGACTTCCATGCATTATTTCTATAAAATCTGGACGAGAGAATTTTTTACCCTCAAAAGGAGTTCAGAAGAGTTGTAGACCCTCATAAGAATGTTCAAGACTTTTTAGTTTGTGAAATATTAATTAGTCACCACATTTCACAAACAGGAAAGTCTGGACTTCCTTATCAGGGTATACAATCCTTTATTAAGGTTATAATGGGTTCCCAGCATTTGGCGAGATCACTCGGAGGCCAACGAACCGTGACAATTGCCTTGATTGCTTTTCCTACACAAAAAACGGTACTTCTTAAATAACCCTTGACTGACTCCTACAGAAGTCAGCTAACGAGACTCTAATGCGTAATTTTTATCAAATCTAGACGAGAAGATTGTTGACGCTCAAAAGAATGACAAGTTTGTGAAACCTCTGACTAGTCACCAGCATTTCATAAAGTGGAAAGTCTGGACCTTAACGTAGGTTGAAGTGGGTTCCCGTTCACTCATTTATTATCCTATACTAAAAAGGTTACTTCTTAAACCACCCTTGACTGACTCCTATAGAAGTCAGCTACTGACACTTTCATGCGTTTTCTCTATAAAATCTGGACAAGAGGATCGGTTACCCACAAGAAGGTCTTAGACCTTCATAAAAATGTTCAAGAATTTTTAGTTTATGAAACCTGTGACTAGTCACCAACATTTCAGAATCTGTCTGGAACTTCCTTATCAACGTCTACAATCCTATACAAAAAATGTTACTTCTGAAACCACACTTGACTGCATCATATAGAAGTCAGCTACCAAAACTCCCATACTTTATCTATATAAATCTGGACCATAGGATTGTTGTGCAACTTCTGTATTCTTAGGCTCAGCGTAACACCTTTTCTATAACCCAAAACTAAATGGTAAATAGTAGGCGGTGCTAGACAGTTGGGCGTGGAGGACCAAACCTAAGGCTTTTAATTAAAAAAGTAATCCTAATCCTAAAAAAAGTAAATCCTGATTTCTTATAGTAATCCTAAAACGTTTTGGAGGGTAGCGAAAGGTTTTACAATGCCAAATAAAACTTTCTTACTCTTTCTAAGATATTTTAAAGCTAAAATTTCGGAAATAATTTATTTTGCAGATTTTTTTGTTGTGTGTCCTTTAATCCCTAACAAATCATCTATTCCTTTGTAAAAAAACTGCAATTTATCAAAATCTTTGCTTACCTGTTTATCCCCGTGTCCGTCATTACTGTCTCCTATACCCAAACTACTGATGGGACTCTTAAAATTAGCAGTACTTGAAACAGCATCAACTTGGCCGGGATTGCTGGGGTCCACATCCATGGCACTAGCCTCAGATTCGGCACTGGACTCCAGCGAATGCACCCGATTTTTCCGTCTTTCTTTCTTGCGCGCATCCACTCTAGCCACGGGTGAATTTAAAACTTTGTCTGCCTTTAAAGGCGTAGTGGTAGAGGGTGTGGGCGTATGGGGTTGCGTAGTATGTGGCGTATGAGATCCTGTACTGGTATGTGTCGAATGGGGCGTATGATAACCGGCATTACTACCCGCCACACCACTATTGGAAATATCCATCATAGATGAACTACTGGCGCCATCATAAGAAGGCGTTGGTGTATGCATGCCCATGGGCGTGGCAATAGTATTTGGTGTATTCGATGTTGTGGCACTTATATGTGAACCATTTGAATTTGTATTGAGATCAAATGCTGACATAGAATTTTCTTTTTTACCCAGCGAGGATAGGGATGATGACGATTGCAATGACGGCGGCACCAAAGAACTGGGTGTAGGTGGTGCATATGAAGGCGTCAAAGGTTGATATAACAGAGGATCTGTTGTATAACCACCACTGGCTAGCGAGGAGGATAAACTTGGTGTTAAATCTCGGGCGGGCAAGATGGCTGGCACTAGAGGATATGGTGCTCGATGATGAGGATGAAAAACATTTGCTGGCACTGGTGGAGGTGGTGCACCCAAGGGCGCAAAACCTGACGATGGCGGTGTTATACTAGTTTGTAAAGCGGACAGTTGGGTTAAGGGTGAACCCACACTTACCATACCCGGTGAGCTAACCGATATGCTAGCCGGTGACATGGCTACAGTTTGTAAAGAATTCAATGATGGATTAAGACCAGCCGTTGTGGTAGAGGAGGCCGTACCTACCGGCATCGGAGTACCATCGGCCATTAATTGATCGAAACCATGAAATTGACTTGAAAAGGAGGGTAATTTCGAAAATGGCTCAAAGCCACTCTTTGGTTGTATTGTATTGGAACTGGAATTACTGTTGGTATCTTTGGACTCCATTTCCCAAGGTCTTGTATAATTATTAGAACCGTTAGTTTGGGAACTTACAGAATCATTGGTATTACTATTGCTGGTTGAACTAGCTTGTGGATTATTGTTGTTGTTGTTGCTTTGACCATTTTGTTGTTGCTGTTGTTCATTATTGGTAGATGTTGTTGTAGAACCATTGGTAGCAGCTGTAGCATTATTATTTGACACAGAAGTGGTAGAAATATTGCTGGTACTAGTTGGTGTTGAAGACTGTAAAGGTTGGGGAGTTTGTTGTATTTGTTGCTGCTGGTGTTGTTGTGCCTCTGTTTGTTGATTATGTTGTTGCTGCTGCTGTTGATTATGAGGCGGTGGCTGTCTAGCATAATAATCCCAATGTTGTTGCTGCTGTTGTTGATGTTGCTGATACAATTGCTGCTGTGTATGTTGTTGATTATGCTGTATGGCAGGATATTGTGGATGTTGTTGATATTGTTGTTGAGGTGGATGATGATGAAATGTGGCCGTTGTTGCTGATTGATAGGCGTGTGCCGTATAATGATGACTTAATGTACTTAAATGTTGCAAATGTGTATTATGCAAATTTGTTGAAGTTACAGCTGAAGCAGAGGTTATGTGATTTTGTTGATGCTGCTGCTGTTGTTGAACTTGATGCTGTTGTTGCTGATGATGATGTTGTAAACTAGTTGCAGACGTTTCTTGTGGACCGCCGCTTGATTGTGCCACTATTGAAGACGCCATTTAAAATTACCCTGTTGCATGGCCGTTTTTAATAACTAAAAACAGGGTCGGCCAGAAAGAATTTTTTTTTTTAATATAGCTCGATTTTATTTTATTTATACGATACTCGTAACTCGATTATGTGTGTATCCTTCGTTAGTTTTTTGTAAACCAAATCCAAAAAATTTAACTTTTTTGGGGGAGATGTATGAAATTTGTACCTTTAACTTTTGTGCTTTAGTTTTGGTTGGTTTTTTTGTAATTTGTTTATAAAGGAAAAAATAGTTTTTTTAAATATTTGTACACTTGTTTTAACACTTTTGAGGTAGTTTTTCAAAATGATCTTTAAAGATTTGTTTCTTTTTTTGAAATTTGAAATTTTGTGGTTTTCAAAAAAAATCTCGGGAATTTTTTTTTGTAATTTTTCTTAATTTGTTTGTTTTTCTTTTGTTGTTTTTAAAAACACTACAACACTACTTAAATATTTGTTGTTTTTTTATATTTAATAATTATTTTAATTTAATTATATTTATTAAAAAATCTTGTACGTATTTCGTTATAATTTTTGTGTGTGTGTTATTTGATTATGCAAAAAGATTTGTATTTTGAATATGGAGTAAATTTGTTTGTTTTAATTATTGATTATTTATACTTAAGATTTTGTTTAAAAATTTGTAATTGTGCAGACTATATTTTTTTTTATTTACTAACAATTTAATTTTGAATAAAAAACTTTTTTTTGTACTTTAACTGTTAATAATGATTTTTTTTGTTAATTTTTTTTAAAAAAACTTTGGAAATTTGCATAAAATTTGTAACTTTTTTTTTGTTTTGTTGAAAAATTTGTATTATATTTTTTGCTGTTGCTTAATTTTTGTCAAAAAAATTTTTAAATTTATTTTTTATCAGACTTTTTTTTTTATAAATATTTTAAAAATTTGTTGTTGGATTTAATTTTTATTTTATTTTTGTTTTATACTATTGCGTTGCTAATAAATTTTGTTTAAATTTGTTATTTTGTACTTTTGTTTAGTAATTATTTTGTTTTATTTAATTTTAATTATAAAAAAATATATATATTAATATAATATTTAGACAAACATTTGTTTTATTACTGGTTTTTGGGTGTAAATTTGTAGGTTTTTTTATATTTTATGTTTTTTTTTATATTAAATTTGTGGCGTTATTTTTTGTTTTAAAATTAAATATTTTTTTAATATTTAATTAATTGTATTATTGCTTATTAATTATTTAATTTATGTCTTCCTTGGGTTTGTTTGTTTTGCCTATAATTTAATTTGTAATCTTAATTAACAATTATTGGCTTATATTTAAATTTTTATTTTATTAATTTTATTTTAATTAAATTTTTTTGAAAATTTTGTAAATTTTCTTAAAATTTGTTTTGGTTTAGTTAAATTTTTTATTTTTTGTGTTTTTTTTTTTTAATGTTAGAGTTTTAATTTTTTTGTTCATTAGATTTTTTTGTTTAAAAGAATTGTAAGATCCAAAAAATTTGTTAATTTATTCCTTTGTGATAAGAGAATCTAAAATGAGAAAAGAAATTTAAGGTTATTATAAGGGTGTGAAAATACTTCTAAAAATAAAACAATATTCTCCTAACAAAAAATATTTTTTTTTGTAGTGGCCCCAAGTTGGGCGCCAAAATGATTTGAGTCTTTTGAATCTCAAAAGAATAATCAATTAAATTTTTTCTCATATATGGTTTTGAATTGAGAAAAGTGTGAAAGAAAAATTTTTAATTTTTCTAAAAATTTAAGACATCCTGGTTTGTTTTTTACTAGTTTCATATTATCCAGTTATAATAATCTTCAGAAAAACTTTTAATGTCAAATTTATTTAGTTAATAGTCAATAAAACTCTATATGTGAAAATTATTTACAGATCGCAGCCGACAAGGATTGAACTCATCATCATCTGTAATACTTTGATATTAACTGCTTGTAACGAACAATCACTCTAGACCGATACGCCAAGTAGGCTGTTAAGCAAGTATCAACTAAATCTGATTTTTTCAATTCGAGTGTGGTTGTTGCTGTTGTATTTTTCTCACAGAAGACTTGTTATTGTAATTGTGTAAACAAACTTTTATTTTTAGTAATCATTATTCTTCTTCCTCTCCTTCATCAATTCTGATCTAAGTACTTATTTTTGCAATCATTGCCAGACATGGTCTATATTTTAGACACAAATGTTAGGTGTTGCCATTTTTCCAAAGATACTGATTTCTCCTTTTTTTCATAATAAAATTTTAAAATCAATCAATAACATTTTTTCTAGGATTAAAAATTATTTTTTGTATTTTGAGTAGGTTTATTCTAGCTCGAGGTCATTATTTCCTTTTTTTTGCTACTTATACACTCAAAAAAAAACGTGGGTATTCAATACCAAAAATTTAGCTACGAGTACTAATGTTTTAGTCCAAAAGGACCTAGTGCAGGAATTGGTAATCAATACTAAAATTTGTTACTAATATGTAGTACATGAAAAATACTAAAAAAACAGTAAATATTACTGCAATTTACTACAATTTTAGTAAATATAATTACTAATAAAATCATAAATATTTCAAATTTTTGCCCTATTTAGTAAAAAAAAAATACTAATTTTAGTATATAAAATTGCTAATTTTAGCTAATAAAATTACTACCTATATCAATTTTAATAAATAAAAATCAGAAAAAAATTATATATAAATGATTTTTTATTTCACTTCGGTTATAAGATATACTTAATTACATGTCTTCTTGCGCTGCTTAAAAATGTAGCGTAGGTTGTACCACGTCAGGCATTTGAAAATATAAATGTTGTCGCCATTCCATTGAAATATATTTTGGAAACGACTGCTAAAAATATAAAAAAGAAATAATATTTTCTCAATACATGTTCAAATGTAAGTACAAACATTTTACTACAGAGGGTGTTTTTTTACATACATTTTTTTTTGGTATACGTGTGTGTATCCATAACATTCTTCTTCAGCTTGAGTTTTTTTTTCACAGCCATTGAAATGAAAAACGATTTAACAAAAAAATTGATGTAGTTTTATTATTAATGGCATTTTATTTAATATACATATTTAAATAAAGAACATATTTATTTAATTAGTTTAACACCAAACAATTTAATTAAATAAATTAAGAATATATTTTTTTTACAAATTCTCCGTGACCGTGTATCGCGTTGTTTCGGTTTTAATTTTTCTTCGCACTAAACAAACAGAAAAATCAGTTGGTAGCACTGAGTTAAATGCAAGCAAACGTGGTGTTTGAACACACTGCAGCAGCAAGCAGCAGACGGCACGAAATATAAAGAACTGTGTTTAATTATAAATTATAAATTTATACAATAAGTACTTTTTGTATTTACAACTTGGGGTATGCTTTTTTAATGTTAAGAAATAAAAAAATGCGTCTTTTTAGTGAAATTATAATTAAATAGAGTACTCTTGATTTTTTCTATCTGCTGCTTGCTGCTGAATTGTGAAGAAGCATTTGGTGCTATTACAAACAGTGTTGCCATTACCAATATGAAAAAAAAACGTAAAAATCGTAGGAAAAGGGTAAAAATTTACAAAAAAAAAAAAAAAACGACAAGAAAAAAGAGATAATTTTAAAAAATGGAAAATGTGCTTTTTAAAGTTACAAGGATAAAAAGCGAAAAAAACAATAATTAAAAATATTTGTTTTTATCATAAATTAAATAAATAAGCTGATACAATCAGGAGTAAAAATAATATTACATTCATATTACTTTAAAAACAATTCGTGCTGGATTTAGCGCTCTCCGACCACCCAAAAAGCTAATTTTTTTAATCTAGCGCGTTTTTAAAAAATGCGGTAAACTGGCGCGTTTCCCCTTTTTCATTTAGCGCATTTAGCGCTTTCTTTCTAGAACTAATCATTTGCGAAAAAATTTACATTTCACAACAGAAACGTCCTAATAACACTCTTAGATTCATATTTTTCATGTAGTTGTTGTAGTACAACCAAAGAAATGGAAAACTTTGTTTAAAATTAAAAAAAAATATTTCACAATTTTTAGACTTATTTTGTGAATAGGCCTGATGATTTTATATTTTTTTTTTTTACCTTTAATTAAAATTATTTTTTAGCGCTTTTTGGCACTTTTAACTTAATTCATATTAAGCGGTTTTTAGCGCTTTTGGAGTCACTGTTTTGCGCGTTTTGCCTGTTACATAATTTTCGAAAATAACCCCAATTTTCTTTATTTAAATCTGTCAAAAATACATATTTTGATTGCATTATTACAAAAATATAACTCCATAACCAAAAAAATAAAATAAAACACGGTCTGATTTTTCCCAATTTCATTAGGTCTTGGGCTTAAGTTTCAAATTTCAGCAAAATCTATTGATAATATAAAAATCACAAATTACAAAAAAAAAATGTCGCGAAAAAATAGAAAAACTCCATAAATACCCTATTTTTAAAAACGCGTATTTAAAAAACGGCAAGATCAAAAAAGCAACAGCAACTACCCGAAATGTAACATAATGGCAACACTGAATTCAAATTTAACGATTTTGCAAAAAAAAAACGGTTGGTAGCTCTGCTTGTAAACAAGCGCCCCCTTACGGAATAATTACTAACAAAAATAAATTAAAAACCTAATGAATTACTGTATATTAGTACTTTTATGAACTAAAAATAGTAAAAAAATTAGTAAAACCAACTACCAACAAAAATTACTCATAAACAGTAAGAAATACTAATTTTAGCACTTTGAAGATACTAAAAAAACTACTGTAATACTGGTAATTAGTAACTTATTAGTAGATTTGGGATACCAACGCACTTACTATTTTTTTTACTGTAGAATTATTTTGAGTGTAGTATAGGGGTTTTATATTTGCTAAATAATCTTGACAATGCAATTTGACAAATTCCGAAACACGTGTCGATTAAGTCTTGGAAAAATAACCAACATAAATAAATTTAAAACAGAAAATTTATTTTCTTGGAAATTATTCTATGAGAATATCATTGTTTTAATTAGTTAAGGATATAATGACCTCGAGCTAGGAAAACCTGCTCAAAAAAAATTATTTAAAAGGTCGAATAAACCAATTTTTTTGTTTTAATAAAAATTAATTAGAATTATTTTTTGTGTTTGCCCGAAGTTGGGAGCCAAAAAGACTAGCGTCTTTTGTGTTTTAAAAACACAAAATTTGAAAATCAATAAGTACCCAGCAAAAAAAAGTTGAGATTTTGGGGGCACAGCTTCTTTTTATAGCATATCGTAGCTCATCCAAAGTGCTGCCAGTTCAGAAAAATGACTGCTGGGTAAAGTCTTTAAGTTCAAAGTATTTTGAGAAATTCAAAATTGTAGTTTGTGCATTAGTAGGAGCATTCCCTAAGTGTTAAATCAAAATAAAAAAACTCTTGTAAAATATTTAAAGTTTAAAAATTTTTTTTTTTAGAATATTTATTTTAGCTTGAGGTCATTATTTCCTTTACCTTTAAAACTATTTAATAAAAATATTTAAATAAAAACATTGCTTCCTTAGAATAAGTTTTTTTTTGCTGGCCCCAAGTTGAGCGCCAAATAGTCTTTTGCGTTTCAAGAGAATAAAAAAATTAAAAATTATTGGCAAAATTTAGAACAAGTGAATAATGTATTAAAACATCAAATTATGTTGAGAAATGTTTTACAGTTTTAATTATTAAGAAAATAATGACCTCCAGCTAGAATAAACCTACTTAAAATATAATTTTTTAAAGGTCGAATTTTTATTTTTTAATAAAAATTAATCAGAATTTAAATAAAAAAATAAATAAAATATTTGTTGGCCCTTAGTTGGGCACAAAAAAATTATTTTAAATCTTTTAAGTTTTAAAAGAATACAAACTTTTTTGATGACAAAATTGAAATATCTTTTAAAAATTACAAAGTATTTAAAGAGGATCACTGAGAAAGAATTCATTTTTTTGAAGCAGACCCATCTTTTTAAGTTGATCAAGTGTTTAGAAAAATATTTTTAAATTAAGAAACTGAAAAGACTGTCAGCGTCATATTGGCTCCCAACTCGGGGCTATTTTTCACAGACTTGTATTTTTCAGTTTGTGTTCTTTTTCTTCACAAAATATTCAATTTCATGAAAATGAATAGAAATTAAAGTACTTTTTAAGACTATGGGATTCCTAGGTTGTCTCTTTTCTTAAATTTGATCCAGTTTGTAGAAAACCACTTTATAAATTGTTTTTAAATTTTAAGAATTAATTTGTCTTCAAATATAATTTATATTTAAAATAACCGTGAAACTTAAAATACTTGCATCGACGTAATGGCGCCCAACATGGCCCCAATTTAAAAGACTTGTTTTTCAGTTTGAAAAGAATAAGGATAGAAGTTACTTGTTCGAAGGCCAAATATGTCGTGTGGTCTTATAGATCCATCAATATAACCATCTCTGATTCCTTACCTTCGCGAAAAAATCAGTAGATTTTGCTTTCAAGTTTATAGAGGCATACCAACACATTTCAAGTCTGTTTGGAACCTGTGAGGTTTTTCCCAGTCTTGCTTTCTTTAACTGTCTTTGTGCTCTAAGATCCATTGAGCAAAAAACAGGTATTTTTTCGCTTCTCGCTCTCATTTTCAAATGCAAGTTTCAGGACAATCAGTAGGTACCAATTGAAAGACCTTTGCAGTCTTGTTGAAAGACGTTAGCAGTTTGGGGCTGATCTTGCATTGATTATCATTGACGGTAGGAAATTGCCTACTGCTTAACGGACAGAATGGATGTCGACTGCGGTCGTAGCTAAAAAACTGTATCTCAATTAGTCAGCTATTTCCTTTATTGCAGGATAATAAGTTCAGTATCATTATTATTACTAATTTCTTATTTTTTTGTAATTTTACAATTTTTTTCGTAAATGTTCAAATTTCCAAGGAAATTTTACAAAAAAATCTAGTTAAGTCACAAAAATTCCTTGTAAGTATTATCGCATCAAAAAAGTTGTAAATTTACAATTTTATTGGTAAAAATCCTGTAAAAATACAAAAAACGATCTTAATTTTGACTAGAAATTCCTGTAAAAAAGGAGGAAGCACAAAATCTAGTAAAGTCACGAGAAGTTCTTATAATTTTTATCACGTCAAAAAAGTTGGAAATTTACAATTTTATTGTAATTTTTTTGTTATTTTATTAGCTTTTTACCAATAAAATTGTAATTTGCTAGGAATTCTCGTTAAATATGAGGTAGCAAAAAATTATTTTACGAGGTTTTTTTGGTAATTCTATAAGATTTTTTTTGAGTGTAGGTAACATGCGACAAATTTATTTCCAGCGCTTTAGGTAAAAAACCTGTCTAGTCACAAACAAAAAATCATAAGTTTTACGCAAGAAAATATTGGCGCCCAGCGTGGGACCACAATTAAATTAGTTGTGTCTTTGATTTTTAAAAGAATATTAAGTAAATTATTTGAAAATCAATAGATAACAGAATAAAATTACGAAGTATTTAGAGAAGTGAATTGATATAGTTTATAAATAAATCTTAAATTTCTTTTAAATGAGTTTTTTTCTATTATTTTCCATTTAATTATATACCAATTACTAATTTTGAACCTAAACGAGAACTAGTAACAAGTACCGTTACCTCGTTCTAGAGAAAATCAAGCAAGGGTTCTGTTGGGAAACGAACGAACGACCCCCACGCTCATAGCCAAATACACCACCAACTAACCTACAGATTTTGTCCGACCAAATTCTCTTCTACACTTAAACTAAAAAAACTCCACTGATCCCGTATCAGACAGAGTTGCAACAAGTTATTTTTGGCGCCCAACTGGGTTCCCCAATCAACGAAAAAATTTAAAATCACGTTTTTAGATACAAAGATTTAAAACATTTATAAAAAAAAGTTATTGGGCTGGCAACTAAACTCGGATATCATTACATTGTGATGTTATCGCTCAAATTATCTTATAAAAAACAAAAAAAAATAAACAAAAAATTCTGACTAATCATTTGATTATTTAAATATTACTCCTGTCTATGGTAAAGAATATACCGCAACACGGATAAATACTTACCCGAGTAAAAATTTTTATATGATACAATATATAATGATATGTAACACAATATATATTTATACGCAATTTGATCCGAATAATGGTGGATGTTTTTGCATTAAAAAAGATCAACTTGTATAAAATATGATTTGATTTCATCCGAGTTTTGACCAGACATTGCCATATATTAGTAGATCTAATTAGATTTAATTGCATAAAAACATGTAAAATCCTGGTGTTTTTGGTTTGGGTTGAGACACACCACAGGTCAACGATACATTCACCAAACATATAATTTTCTTAAACAAAAAAATGTTCGGGTACGCTTCGAACCAGATAGGTGATATACATAACCCTAACAAGGAAATGTTTAGGAACATTTTAAAAAGTTTCTTATACTTTTCCTTAAAAACTTAGAAAATTGTTGGTTAAATGGAAACATATAGTGTTATATATGGAACAGAATAGGTTATATATAATTTTATATTAAATTATACAGAAAAACTAATTTTGTATTGACCCTCATATAATTTTATATAATTATATCAACCGTATACCTTTTAATCCGAATCATGATTCAATTATATATAACTACATATGACAGCATTTAAAAAATTTTGAAAATATATTACGCGATGTATAATCATATATGATTTATTATGTTTGCATCAAGTTATATATTGTTATATATGTTTATTTTTACTCGGGTATACAAAAAGTATATAATATAACTTATATTGCTGTTATTTATAAAATTTATAACATTTTTTGTATATAATAGAAAATATTTTTTAATATCAGATTTTATGGCACTCAAAGGTTAAAAGATAAGATAACATGAAACCAGCAAACCAATGTTATTTATATTGATTTAATTATGTTTGAATATTATTTGAATTAAAATTATTATGAAAGAATCCTATTGTTAAAATAATGATAAAAAAACATCAACAAAAATATTTATATAAAACTTAAGTACTGATGAAAGAAAAAAAAAACTTATTTTTGGATTTAATGAATTCCGCAATTTAACACAAATATAGATATAAGTACATTTGGGTATAACTATGCAGTATATTAAGGGTAGTTGCAGGTTATGAAAAATATAATACATTTTAAATTTTCTACACAATGCAAAAAAAAAATCTTAGAGAATTTTGCTTTTTAGATTTCTTATAAATTTAATGACTCTGAAACTCGTGTCGACTAAGTCATGCAAAAATGACATAAATAAATTTAAAACAGAATAAATAATTTTCTTGAAAATTGTTCTATGAGAATATCATAGGTTTAATTAGTAAAGGAAGCAATGACCTCGAGCTAGAATAAAACTACTCAAAATATATTATTTTAAAGGTCGAATAAAACAATTTTTATTTTTTTAATAAAAATTAATCAGAATTTTAAGAAAAATTTTACAAAATCTTAAAAAAATTTTACTTTTCAAAAAATTTATGAAAAAATAATTATATTTGTGAACAAATTTTGAAAAAATTCATAAATTTATGAAAAATTCATACATTTTAGGAAAAACTTTACAAAACTTTTCAATAAAATGTAACTTTTTAAAAAATGTATGTAAAAATGATTTTATTTATGGAAACATTTAAAAAAATCATAAATTTATTAAAATTTTCTGAAATATATATGAAACTCTTTACAAAATCTTTCAATAAATTGTATTAATATGTTTGAACATTGTCGATTTGTCATTTGAATTCCCTTTGCTACTTGTAGTAAGGGTTTTTATTTTTTCTAAATAGTCTTATCAATAGAATCTGACAAATTCCGAAACTTGTGTGGACTAAGTCTTGCAAAAATTACAAACCTGAATAAATTTAAAACGGAAAAATAATTTTCTTTAAAATTATTCTATAAGAATATCATAGTTTTAATTAGTAAAGGAAAAATGACCTCGAGCTAGATTAAAACTACTCAAAATATAATATTTAAAAGGTCGAATAAAACAATTTTAATTTTTTAATAAAAATTAATCAGAATTTTAAGAAAAACTTTATAAAATCTTTTAAAATAATTTTGCCTTAAAAAAATTTATGAAAAAAATAATTAAATTTGTGAAAAAATTTTGAAAAAATTCATAAATTTATGAAAAATTCATACATTTTAGGAAAAACTTTACAAAATTATTAAATACAATGCATGTTTTCAAAAAAATTATGTAAAAATTATTTTATTTATGAAAACATTTAAAAAAAAATCATAAATTTATGAAAATTTTCATAAATAAATATGAAACCCTTTGCAAAATCTTTGAATAAATTGTATTAATATTTTAGTTTGAACATTGTCGATTTGTCATTTGAATTCCCTTTGCTACTTGTAGTAAGGGTTTTATTTTTTTTAAATAGTCTTGTCAAGAGAATCTGACAAATTCCAAAACTTGTGTCGACTAAGTCTTGCAAAAATGACAAACCTGAATAAATTTAAAACGGAAAAATAATGTTCTTGAAAATTATTCTATAAGAATATCATAGTTTTAATTAGTAAAGTAAAAATAACCTTGAGCTAGAATAAACCTATCCAAAATATAAAAGTCAAATAAAACAATTTTTGTTTCTTTTAATAAAAATTAATCAGACTTTTAAGAAAACTTTTACAAAATCTTTAAAAAAAATTTTTACTTTTCAAAAAATTTATGAAAAAATAATTATATTTGTGAACAAATATTGAAAAAGTTCATACAGTTTTGGAAACCCTTTTCAAAAGTTTTTATATTTATGAAAACATTTTGGAAAAATTCATAAATTTAGGAAAAAATTCATTAATTTTAAGAAACTCTTCACAAAATCTTTGATTAATATCTTATCATATAAACCCATTTTTCGGATGAAATTGTATCCGTCCGATTACAACAGATCATATCTTAGCGATCCATTTTTCGGATCAGTACTGATCCGAGATTTGAAAGATCAGATTACTTAGAAAAGTACTGTTCTTTTAAACCTCGGATCAGATGTGATAAATAAGAATATATCTAAAAATGTTTACTCGGGTAATTATATTTATGAAGACATTTGGAAAAATTCTTAAATTTATAAAAAAAAAAAAATGCATAAATTTATGAAAAAATTCATAAATTTTAAGAAAACCTTTACAAAAGCTTTGAATAAATTATTACTTTAAAAAAAAATATGAAAAAATAATTATATTTATGAAAACATTTTAAAAAAATTCATAAATTTATGAAATATTTTTTTATAAATTTATGAAAAATTCATAAATTTTAAGAAAACCTTTACAAAATTTTAGAATAAATTGTTACTTTAAAAAATGTTTTTAATGAAAAAATTCATAGATTTATGAAAAAATTCATAAATTTAAAGAAAAGCTAAAAAAATCATTGAAATCATAAAATATCCAAAAAAAAATCATAAAATGTTTGAAAAAAGTCGAATTTTTATGCTTTGGGTTCCACAAACAACTGTGACTACCATAGATAACAAAAGTGGAAAATTGAAAAAAAAATATGTGTAAAATATTTTTTCTATTTACCGATTTTTAGTATTGTTTTGATAAAAATGGAAAAAAAAAATATTGTTAAGGTTTACATTTATTATATATTTTTTTTTTTGTATTTTAGTTAAGTTCGTAATACAATTCACAAGAGGAAACACTAATTGCACGTGTATATAAGTGCATTTAAGAGATGGAGATGAATGGATGGATGTTTGGATAAAATGAATGGATGGTTAGATGGATGGATGTATAGTTGGCATGAATAATGAACAATAAACATTGTTTTTTTTTTTTTTTTGGTGGGTGGGGTGTAGGGGGATGTTTACCCATAATGTACTGTTATTGTTGGTTCTCTGCAATTTTTTTTTCGTGTATTTATTTTTTTTCGTACAACATTCCCCTACAAACTGCATATGCTTGTTGACCTAATTTTGCTGCAAGTGGAATAAAATACCCTCATATTCACGAACAAATACAAGTACATGTAGTATATAAATTTCGTGAATATCTTGTATTTTTTTATATGCAGAGATATCATACATCAGTAAACACTTTGTAACGAAGTTCGTTTTTTTTTTTTTCTTCTCATTTTTTGGCGAATTTTATTTTGGGGTTTTTTAACATGTTTTCGTTTTTATTTTTTTTTTTGTAATTTCCAGTGCACCCTTTATTTTAGTATTAATGTAACCATGTGCAAAAAAGTTTGCACACAATTTATTAATTCAGTTTTGCGTTAATTTTTTTTATTTATTTATTTTTTTATTTTTTGAGTATACACACTTGTATATATTTGTATATATTTACTCTTGCATTTACATACAGTAATTGCAAAGTACCTTTTTTGTTATTTTTGTAAAAATATACATTAACCCTATAATGTACTAAAAGGTCAAAAAATTGTGTTAAGGCTTTTGACAATGAAAGTCATTTATTTTCACAAAATTACCTGATCAGTGATCGAATTGAAAACAGGAAAATTAAAAAAAAAACTTTAATAAAACTCTTAACTTTGATAGAAGGGTGCCATGGGTTAAAATGGTCTGATTTAGCTCAAATAGAGTTTGAATGAAAACTTCTCTCAAGCTCTGTAAAATAGTTAAGGACAAACAATTTTTAATTTTTTTTTAAATTTCTTGAACGTGGGAAACAATCGCCAATTTTGGAAATTTTTTGACAAATTTCAAATGGAGATAATTATTTTAAACATATGTAGCACAAAATATATTTTTTAATTTTTAATTCAAAATTTTGTTGGAAATTTTCAAAAAATCCCAAATTTTGGTCGTATGGCTCAAAATGATCGAATTTTACCAAAACTAAATTTAAATAAAAAATTAATATCAAGCTCTATTAAAGAAGCAAGAAAAATGTTTAAAGGTTTTTATTTTTGCTAAATAGTCTTGACAAAGGAATCTGACAAATTCCGAAACACGTGTCGACTAACAAGGGAAGTCTCCCTAGTGTCACCCGCGGATCTTTATGGAATTGGTTTTATTTTGTAGAGCAGAAAAAATAAAGGGACACGTATTTTTTTTAGCGGCCCAAATTCATATTTAGGGGGTAAAAAGGAGAGGGGAAAAACAAGGCCATTTTTCAGTTTTTTTCGTTTATCTCCTATATTATGCAAAGAAACCTAGTCATGTTACATACCAAATGCAAGGTCTTTGGAAGACCTATCTACGTGTGCTAAGAACGTGTCCAAACATGCCTAAATTTTCGTTATATTGAGTAAAATACCAAAATTTTAGGACATTTTTGTTAATAAGTCGAAAAATATTAACTTCTTTGGCCAGTTGTTAGCACCAAGAGATAGGCATTTTTAATACCTTTAATCTGATACCACACATGCCTATATTAATTTTGCTTAAATAGGCGTAAATCGTAAAAAACTGAAAAAGGTCATTTTCCCCCCATACATATCGACCCCCCCTAAAAATAAGTTTGGGCCGCTAAAAAAAAATACGTGTCGAATTAATTTTCGTTCTTAATAATATATCCAAATTTCATGAAGATCGGAGGGTGACACCAGGGAGACTTCCCTTGTAAGTCTTGTAAAAATTACCGACATAAACAAGTTTAAAACAAAAAAATAATTTTCTTGAAAATTATTCTATGAGAATATCATAGTTTTAATTCGTAAAGGAAATAATGACCTCGAGCTAGAATAAACCAACTCAAAATATAATATTTTAAAGATCAAATAAAACAATTTTTTTTTTAATAACAAGTAGAAAAGTTAAATTCGACTTGGCCGAATCTACACTCAAAAAAATACGTTAGTAGATTTACTAATTTTTTTTTGCTAATGCTAGTTAGCTAACTTTTAGCAAATTTTTAGTTGAGATTAGCATGTCAGCAAAAAATTCTTGTAAACTTCATTTAGCACTTTAGCAATTTTAAACAAGCTTTGAACTAATTTCTTTTGCTAAATTTGAAATTGAGTTGACAACATTTTTACAAGATTTTTTGCTAACATTAGCAAAAATAAATGGTAAATTTTTTTTTATTTTCAGAAAACTTAAAATGGCGCTATCTCGGAAACTAAGCCAGATAGAGCAAAATGGAGGCCATTTTTGGTTCTTAGAATCTCCATAGTATCCCCGGTCCTCTTCACATGTGTGGACTCTAATGGGCCCTAACTTTGGATCCAAAAAAGTTAGCATTCCCGAAAATTTTAAAATGCTCATATCTCGGTAAATATTGCCGACACAACAAAAAGTCCGAAACCATTTTTGTAGCTCTCAACATGCAGAACAAGACCGCAAAACAGTCAAAAGCTCTCCGAGTAATATTTTTTAAGTTATCGAGTTTTTTAATTCTCAAGACCCCAGTGGTCCCCTATAATCACGTATCTTAAAAACTAAGCAAGGTAGAGCGAAACGGACACAATTTTTGGATCAAAAATTATGACGATTTTTAAGGAACCCAACTAGGTCTAGGCCCATCGGGGTCTGGACCTATGGGGTCCGAACCCAATGGGGTCCTCAGATGTGTATGAACTAAGTTAAAAAAAATAAAAATTTTGTTAACTAATTATTGGCAAAACATTTTTGCTAACTTTAGCAAAAAAATTGTGGGTTCAAAATCAGCAAATTTTCTTGTAGGTTTACAAGCTTTTTTTGCTAACATTACAGATTTATTTTTTTGAGTGTATGAATACCCTCCACAATGCCATTTTTAAGTGATAGTAAACGTGGAAAAAATAACATTTTTGTGTAAAATTTTTTTTTTATTAATTTTTTAAAAAAAAATAATTTACTAATTTTTTTTGAGTGTAAAATTTTTTTTTGAGTGTAAAATTTTTTTTGAGTGTATTTTTTTTTTCTTTTAGTGTAAAAATATTTTTGAGTGACAAAAATACCTTGTAAAATATTTTTTTGATTTACAAATGTTTTTAAAACATTTTTAACGGGTTTTCAACACGTGAATTTAAGGTGAAACTAATCTGAAATTTACGGTTTTGCTAATAACTTTTGAACCACTTGACCGATTTGGCTGAAATTCAAAACGAACTGGACAAGAGGAACGGCAAACATATATGCCACACTTCAGCACCCTCAGAATTGCCGTTCGAAAGTTACCGTGTGTTTTATCTCGTAAATTCCAGAAAAACCCTTGCCGAAATTCACTCAATTGCTTATAACTTTTGAACCACTTGACCTGGATTGCAATACCAACCTGACCAGGTAAATGCCCAACATATATGCCAAACTTCAGGAGATTCCGTAAAGTCTTTCAAAAGTTAGCGTGTTTTCAACAGACAGACAGACAGACGGACAGACGGACGGACTGACGGACATCGCTAGATCGTCTTAAAATCGATCGAGGATCATGAATATATATACTTTATGGGGTCCTAGACCAATATTTCGAGGTGTTACAAACGGAATGACAAACTTATATATACCCTCTATCACTAGAGTGGAGGGTATAAAAATAAATCAGAATTCTGAAAAACTCTAGAAAAATTATGAAAACTTCAAAATAATTCTGTAAAATTAATAAAATCTAATGCAAAACGTTTGAAAATACTGAAAATTTTAGTAAAATTCAAATATAAATAATCAGAAAAAATTAGAATTAAGTATGTGTGAAAATCTGTGAAAAATTTTGAAAAACTCAGAATAATCGGAATAATACAGAACAAAAATAAATACGTGAACAATTCAGGAAAAATCCGAAAAACTAGTTCGAGGTCATTATTTATTTTGCTAATTAAAACTATGATATTCTAAAAAATAATTTTAAGAAAATAATTTTTGTGTTTTAAATTTATTTATGTTGGTCATTGTATTTAGTCTTCACGTGTTTCGGAATATGTCAGCTTACATTGGCAATACTATTTAGCAAATATAAAAACCCTATACTACAAGTAGCAAAGGACATTCAAATAACAAATCGCTAATGTCTAAAGGTTTTTATGTTTGCTAAATAGTCTTGACAATGAAAGCTGACAAATTCCGAAACATGTGACGACTAAGTCTTGCAAAAATGACTAACATAAATAAATTTAAAACAGAAAAATAATTTTCTTGAAAAATTATTCTATGAGAATATCAAAATTTAATTAGTTAAGGGAATGATGACCTCGAGCTAGAATAAACCTACTCAAAATATTATATTTTTAAGGTCGAATAAAACAATTTTAATTTTTTAATAAAAAAATTAAAATAAAATTCTGAAAAGCTCTAGAAAAATTAAGAAAACTTCAAAATAATTCTGTAAAATTTGTAAAATCTACATAGTGCAAAACGTTCGAAAATACTGAAAAATTCAGAATAATTCAGAAAAATGTGAAAAATTCCTATAACAATCAGAAAAAATTATAAATATGTAGGTGAAAAAATCGGGAAAAAATTCTTAAAAACTCAGAATAATCGGAATAATTCAGAAAAAAATAGAAATATATGTATGAAAAATTCAAAAATCAAATAAAAAAAATCTGAACAACTAGCTCGAGGTCATTATTTCCTTTACTAATTAAAACTATGTTATTCTCATAGAATAATTTTCAAGAAAATTATTTTTCTGTTTTAAATTTATTTTGGTCATTTTGTAAGACACGTGTTTCGGAATTTGTCATATATAAAATTCCAATACCACAAGTAGCAATGGGAAGTTAAATGGCAAATCGCTAATGTTCAATGGTTTTTATTTTTGCTAAATAGTCTTGACAAAGGAATCTGACAAATTCAGAAACACGTGTTATTTATGTTGGCCATTTTTATCAGCTTACATTGTCAAGACTAGTTAGCAAATATAAAAACCCTTTACTACAAGTAGCAAAGAGAATTTAAGTGGCAAATCGCTAATGTTCAAGGGTTTTTATATTTGCTAAACCGCAAAAAATTCTGAAAAGTCAAAAAAATCACCATGAAAACTCGAAACCGAATTTAAAATAACATGCACCAGTGTTTTTATTAAAACTAATATTTAAATTTGTTTAAATTTTTTTGTTAATCCCAAAAGGGTTAATAAGTACACTGAAACTAATTAATACACAAGTATGTGTATGTTAATATTGTTACTGTAAATATTATGTGTGTTTTCATTATTACAGAAGCAGCTGCAACATTTATTAAAATGTCATATTATTATTCATTGTTAATTTTTATATTGTTGTAATATTTCGGTTGTTGTTTTTGATTTTCAGGATTAATAAACCAATGCTTGATTTTTCTGTCAATTATTGTGATTTAACAGATTTTTCTGTTTTTTTTTTTTTTATTTTTCTTCACAAAAAAAAAAAAAAAAAAAAACTTTAATTGAATTTTTGTAATGAAGCATAAAATTTTGCCATTGTCATGTTCATTCAATTTATAATGGTAGTGTTAACAATTTTCTACTGTCAGTTTGAAGTTTTGCGTTTTTATTTTTGTTTTAAAAGAGACCATAAAACTTTTTTTTTGTAATATTTCAGTGCATATTCATGTAAAGCCCAATTATTTCCGTAAGCCCTATAAGTATGAGGAATAAAATAAAAAATAAAATAAAAAACTGCGAAAACTTAAAAAAATAAGTTTTTTTTTTATTTTGTTTTTCCACGTTTCTTGGATATAATTTAGCGGCAATGACTTTTTGAAACCATACAAGGATACGCACACCTGTGACTTTGTGTTTCCCTTATTTATGTTGTAATGTAGATGTTGTTTTACAATTTAGAAAAAAATATATATATAAACTTACATATAGGTACATACAAATATACACTCAAAATATTTTGTAGGCAAAAACAAATGAAAAACACACTTAAAACCAGTGAATAAACAATTGAAAGCCATCCCAGTAATTAGTCATTTGTTTTAACAAACATCAACATTTATTTTTTACTGTTGACAAAATTTTCCAAAATAAATAACATTAAACATTAAAAAATTGCGGTTTCTTCATTCTTTTTTACAAAAAAATTCGAAAAAAATAACCTACGAAAACATTAAAAATTAATGATAGTTCTGTTATTTTTACCAACAAATTTCAAAAAAATAACCTACGAAAACAATAAAATTAATGATTTCGTAGGTAATTTTTTACAATTTTTTATTGAAATATTTTTTTAAAAATTTTTAATAAAATTTTTGGGGAATCGCACAACTACAACTACATTCTGGCCAGACACTCTACCCATCGTGCCAAAGTCACTTGATTCAAACATGTTTTTATATTTCTATAAATAATTTTTTGATTTTTTTCTACAAAAAAATAACTGACTTGTGTAGGTAAAAACTAATGATATTTCATTAAAAAATACCAACAATTTAAAAAAAAATTACTTACACAAATCATTAAAAATCAAAAGAATAATCAGTAATTTTTACTTACAGAACAAAAATAAATGACTTTAAAAATTAAATGTTAATGAAAGTCTTTATTTTTTAGTGTGTTGTTTTTGAAACAAAGGACTGAAGTAGTCATTAATAAAAACTGAACATCAAACAAATATTTTTTCTTTTAAAAACGTCTAAACGGAAAACTTTTTAAATAAACTACAAACAGTTAATGACATAATTTTTTAAGTGTATATATGAACTTGCAATTAGTTCTTTAAATATATACAGTGAAATAAATTATGATCGGACTGAAGTTGTTAATGTAGAAAAAATCGCTCAATTCTGCCCAATAAGTGATTCTTAACCGATCGGTATACTTGAAATGGGTTTTGGGGCAATATTTCGGGTAGTTACAGCTGAAACTTATTATACCCTGTACAAAACCACTCTGAAAGTATACTATTAGTAGACCAAAATTCCCGCAGGGTTCTCAAAGCTAAGCTCGAGTTTTTTTTATGGCCCACTATAGTTTTTAATTTTTTTCCCCCAAAAGGCGTTTAAAATAAGTCAGAAAAAATTTAATAAATCTTCTTCTGCTAAAATATGCTAAATAATGTTTATACATGTCTTCCATGAAATTTAATGATTGTTCTTTTCAAAGAACGTATTAACTAGAGATGGGCACATGAGCAGATTAGAGCGTGATTCATTTTTATCCGTGAGTGAGTGTGCGTGAGTCGATTTTCTTTCGTCAGTTTGCGTTATTTATTTTCTCTTCATATTTTCTTTCGTACCAAAAAAATTAGCAAAAAAAATGTAAAATTTGGCTTAACTTAAGATTTCGTCCCAAAAAAGCAAAAAAAATGCAAAATTTCGCTGAACTTCATATTTTGCTGAAAATTTTTAAAAAATTTTTATATTTTAGTTTTTGATTTTTTTTTTTTTAAATCCGCGAAAAAAATGTTTGGTGAAAAAAAAAATTTTGTGATTTTTTATACCCTCCAACTACAGTATGGGGGTATACTCACTTTGTCATTCCGTGTGTAACGAATCAAAATATCGGTCTAGGACCCCATAAAGTGTATATATTTATGATCAGTGATCGATTCTAAGACATTCTAGCGATGTCCGTCCGTCCATCTGTCCGTCCGTCTGTCCATCTGTCCGTCTGTAGTTAACACGATGCAGTCCAAAATAAATTAGCTAGATTCCCGAAATTTGGCACGAATATGGCTTATGTTCCTAGGCAGGTTAAGTTCGTAAATGAGCAAAATCGGACCAGGGGGAAAAAAGTTCCCCCTTGAAGAACTAAACTAACCTCTGAAAAATACCATTTTTATACCCTACACCACACTGTTATACAGGGTATAATGAGTTTGTGCTGATGTTTGTAACTACCCGAAATATTGGTTCTAGACCCACCTTTAAGCATACCGATCGACTTAGAATCACTTTTTGAGTCGATTTAGCGATGTCCGTCCGTCCGTCTGTCTGTCCATTTAAACGGTGTAAACACGATACAGGTCGTAATTTTTAATCAATTGACTTGAAATTTGAAACTTAAGCCTCTTTTGGCTCAAGGACAAAGCCTATTGAAATTGGAAAAAATTGGTACACATTTAGACCTAGCCCCCATACAAAGGTCCTCATTAGTTTTGGTTCAAATGACTCTAATAACCGCATTTTAATAGGTATCTTTTCGAAATTTGGCAGGTAATCATGTTTCATCCAAACAAATCACCATTCCAAATTTTAAAGAAATCTGACCAGTTCTTCTTGTAGCCCCCATACAAACCACTTTCCCGATTTTCACATAAATCTCTCAAATTTCATGAAAATAGAAAATATTTAATTAAAATTCTGTTTGTGTATGTTAAACACGTACTTTAATAACCTTATCAAATCTGATTATCATCGGACCATTTTTGGACTTAGGTCCATTGGGAAAATTTCGCCCGATATTCAGTTGAAGCGGTTTATTGTCAACAAAAAGAAGCCCATTCCACTCAAATTTGATTTGTGAGTGCTTTTTACACTTATTAAAGATTTGACAAAATAGTCCATGTTTGAACTTGGGACCCAGTCCATGTTTGAACTTGGGACCCATTTTCCGGGAAACTCTGGTGTAGGGTATTATATGGTCGGTCTTGACCGACTATAATTTTCTTAATTGTTTTGCATGATTTTTTGTTTAACAAATGCAACATTTTTATGCTACAAGAAGTTGAAAGTCCTGCATTTGGACACAGAGGATTATAAAATTTTGTTTTTTCGGTCCGCCCCTCCCTTCTGTGGGCGTGGATTAAACAAAATTGTTAAAATAATGATAAACTTGTATTTCTTTAGAGCAAAAAGCGTAAGAATAAATTTTTAAATATATATTTTGAGAGGAAATTTGTCCCCCCCCCCTTTAATTACCAATTACCAACCCCCCAATTTTTTGTTAAAAAACAAGGAAAACTGTCAAATATTGGTAAAATGGGATTACGAGACTTTTTCTAGTAATTTGACAAGGTTTTCTGTGTGTATCATATATGTAGCCTGTCCCAAAAATGGCCTCTTTTTTGAATTTCGCTTGGTAATAGCAAAAAATATGAGTATTACACAGCTGATAATGGAAAAAATAATCAAAAAAAAATTAAAGTCTGTCTATGCCTCCCTACAACCGGTTAACGTTCGCAATCGTAGTGTATTTTGTCAAAAAAATATTTCTTTTTACTAGTTTTTGCAACAAAAATTTGCATAAGTGAATTAAATTTCGTCATGCAAATATTTTTCCCTTAATGTACTCCACATTCCACAAATTTTGAGACCGATTGTGGCAAAAACAAAAAATATTTTTTTCAAAATACACCACGATTTCAAACTTTAACCGGTTGCAGGGAGGCAAAGACAGACACCAAATTTTTTTTAATTATTTTTCCGATCATCAGCTCTTAAAAGAGTTTCGTTTTTTGCTATTAACTTAAATTTTATTTTTCGGGACAGGCTAACATACAGCTCACAAAAGATCTTTACAAAAATGACAATCAAAGCTTGTATTTTTTTTTAAACTCCTATTTTATGAGAATTTCTAGTAAAAATTACAAGCTTTTTGAAATTTTACAAGCTTTTTACCAATAAAACTGTAAATGTTCAACTTTTTTGAAGCAATAAAACTTACAAAGAAATTCTTGTAACTTTACTAAACTTTTTGCTACCTCCTACGACAGTTCCCTGTAAAAACTACAAACTTTTTTGAGACTTTGCAAGCTTTTTACCAATAAAATTGTAAATTTTTTAACTTTTTTGACGCGATAAATCTTACAAGGAATTCTCGTGACTTTGGTAAATTTTTTTTTGTAAAATTACCTTGGAAACTTGTACAAATTGTAAAATTACAAAAAAAAAAATAATGTAAATTTCAATCGAAATTTTTTTTGTTAAAAACAAGGAAAACTTTTAAACATTGGTAAAATGGGATTATGAGACTTTTTCCATTTTAATGACCAGGTTTTTTTTTAGTGTAATCCATTTTACAAGGTTAATTAAATCGTGATTTTGAACGACATTGGTAAAAATTTAAATTAGATCTCATCAGATATAATTATAAGCAATCAGATCGTATTTAATCCGATACAATAAGATCAGGGGGTAATTCTCGGAGTCGATAGCGATCGAAATTCTACTTGTACGTACGATATTTAAATTTTTTCTGATGCCTTAAACTATGCTTTGAAAAATGCAAGCTTTCTACATGTTTCTTGTACAAGAGTAAAACATAAGAACATGAAAAAAATATAAAAAGCTTGTATTTATCAAAGCATAATTTAAGGCTTACAATTTCGATCGCTATCGATCAGAGTCGATAGCGATCTAAATTCTTTTATCATTTTAGGGATACAGAAAAATTGACAAATTGTACGTTCGAGTAGAATTTCGATCGCTATCGACTCAAAGAATTAGAACCCAGATCATATGAAATACATCTATATATATAAAAGAGTAATGTGACTGACTGACTGACTGACTTATATACTCATTCATCATCGCCCAGCTCAAACCGCTGAAGCTAGAGACTTGAAATTTGGACTGTAGGTCCACCTCCCGGAATATAGATCCACTAAGGCTGGATTTTTGCCAATGTTGATTCTAAGGGGGTAAAAAGGGTAAAAAACTGTACTTTTGGTACTTTTTATATCTCCTGAAATAATGATCATAGAGACTTGAAATTTGGACTGTATGTTCACATCCCGGAATATAGATCCAGTAAGGCCTGATTTTTGCCAATGTTGATTCTAAGGGGACAAAAAGGGTATAAAACTGTACTTTTGGTACTTTTTATATCTTCTGAAATAATGGTCACAGAGACTTGAAATTTGGACTGTATGTTCAACTCCTGGAATATAGATCCAGTAAGGCCGGATTTTCGCCAATGTTGATTCTAAGGGGGTTAAAAGGGTAAAAAACTGTACTTTTGGTACTTTTTATATCTCCTGAAATAATGGTCACAGAAACTTGAAATTTGGATTGTATGTTCACCTCCCGGAATATAGATCCAGTAAGGCTGGATTTTTGCCAATGTTGATTCTAAGAGGGTAAAAAGGGTAAAAAATTTACTTTTGGTACCTTTTATATTTCCTTAAATAATGGTCCTAGACACTTGAAATTTTGAATGTAGGTTCAGCTCCCGGAATATAAATCTACTAAGGCTGGATTTTCCCAATGTTGATTCTTAGGGGTAAAAAGGGTAAAAAACTGTACTTTTGGTACCTTTTATATTTTCTTAAATAATGGTTCTAAAAACTTAAAATTTGCAATGTAGGTTTTTGCCAACGGGGGTAAAATGGAAAAAAGTGTACTTTCGGTACTTTTTTTAATTTACTGAAATAATGGTATCTTTATAAAAAGTACCTTTTATAAAAAGTACCTTTTATAAAAAGTACCTTTTATAAAAAGTACCTTTTATATAAAGTACCTTTTATAAAAAGTACCTTTTATAAAAAGTACCTTTTATAAAAAGTACCTTTTATAAAAAGTACCTTTTATAAAAAGTACCTTTTATAAAAACTACCTTTTATAAAAAGTACCTTTTATAAAAAGTACCTTTTATAAAAAGTACCTTTTATAAAAAGTACCTTTTATAAAAAGTACCTTTTATGAAAAGTACCTTTTATAAAAAGTACCTTTTATAAAAAGTACCTTTTATAAAAAGTACCTTTTATAAAAAGTACATTTTATAAAAAGTACCTTTTATAAAAAGTACCTTTTATAAAAAGTACCTTTTATAAAAAGTACCTTTTATAAAAAGTACCTTTTATAAAAAGTACCTTTTATAAAAAGTACCTTTTATAAAAAGTACCTTTTGTAAAAAGTACCTTCTATAAAAAGTACATTTTATAAAAAGTACCTTTTATAAAAAGTACCTTTTATAAAAAGTACCTTTTATAAAAAGTACCTTTTATAAAAAGTACCTTTTACAAAAAGTACCTTTTATAAAAAGTACCTTTTATAAAAAGTACCTTTTATAAAAAGTACCTTTTATAAAAAGTACCTTTTATAAAAAGTACCTTTTATAAAAAGTACCTTTTATAAAAAGTACCTTTTATAAAAAGTACCTTTTATAAAAAGTACCTTTTATAAAAAGTACCTTTTATAAAAAGTACCTTTTATAAAAAGTACCTTTTATCAAAAGTACCTTTTTTAAAAAGTACCTTTTATAAAAAGTACCTTTTATAAAAAGTACCTTTTGTAAAAAGTACCTTTTATAAAAAGTACCTTCCATAAAAGTACGTTTTGTTAAATATGCCGAAAGTACACTTTTGGTACTTTTTTATTTCCTGAAAAAATAAACATAGAAACTTGAAATTGGAAAAGGTTCGCCTCTCGGAAAATAAAGGGGTTAAAGGGAATAAAAAAGTGAACTTATTTATTTCCTGATATAATGGCCCCAGAAACTTAAAATTTGGAATGTAAAATCTCGGTGAAAAAAGAGATTGGGAAAAGTTTTTTTTGGAAATTCCGTTTCTTAACGGGGATAAAAAGTACTTTTAATATTTGCTGAAACAATGATCCTAGATAATTGAAATATGGATTGTAGGATCCTTCGGTGAAGAAAGAACATTGTGAAAGAGGTACTTTTTTTTAATTCCGTTTCTAAGGTCATATAATAATGACCTTAGAAGATGGAGATGGAATTGGAAATGAAATGGAGTAGAACGGGGAACAATATGGAATAGAGCAGGGAACAATATGGAATTATATTTTTAACACAAATTTTTGGTGTTTAGCTCTTTTTTACTCCATATTTTTTTTTATTCCAATTTCTTTTTTCACTGAAATATTTATTCACTCAAGATCCGAAATCCCGACATAAGGGCTCGAAAATTGTCATTATATTTTTCCTCCGGAACGAACATGATAACGTACCAGCAAAGTTATTAAAATTTTATTGTTTATATTATTCATTGAAATATTTTTTTATGGAAGACTTAAACGTCGACAAGTAAATAAAACAAAGACTACGTAGGGGAATTTTTTGAAAATCGATAGAGAAATCCTGATCCTTCTATTATCCGGTATTCAATACAACCGGTAACGAAGTACCGGGATTGTAAGCTAGTTTTTACATAACACAGTTGCCAGATCGCTTAGTAATATTCGCCACAAAATATTTAAAATTTAATTTGCCTTTACTTTAAATTTCCTATATTTAAATTTCTTCTTTAATATCCTTGCTAATTTTGCCTGCAGGACATTTTTTTTGTTATTGTTTATATTTTTCTTTGGAAAGAAGAATGGGTTACACATTTCTGTTATTTTGGGTGGGCCTTTTAAAATTTACAGGCAATTGTTTTACAAAAACAAATAAATTCATTCATAAAATTTTCTACAATGTTTACAGAAAAAGTATGTTACAAGGTGAAGGTGAAATATGAGTATACAAAAAATACAAAAAAAAAACAACAGACTTAACGAAAAAAAAATTGTTATTAAGTCTAAATTATTTTGTGCGTGTTGTGTAAAATTTACACCAAAGTGAGAAGTAAGAGGAAATTTTCAAAGGAAATTTACTTTAACTTCCTTGTTTGTGTTTTGCAGGTTTATAAGGAAAATTAGCAGCAGCAGCATACAAGTATGTTGTAAATTTACAACAAGTACTTGCATAAAATAAAACGTGACACAATGAAAAAGATTATATTCTTAAGAGTTTTCAAATTAATATTGGTTGTTTATTATCATGAAATAAGACCCAATTAACCAGAAAACACAAACACACAAAACTGGCTGTTTGAACTTAATGAAAATTAAAAAAGCAAAATCGGAATAATTTGATTTTAAATACTTAAATTAGAGTAAGTTATAACTTCTGTAGGTATAGAATTTATGGAATAAGTGTCGAAAACAAAACGGAAATATAAAGGGTGTCAAAATGCTAAGGTAAACCCAGAGATAACAATAAACTAAAATGCATTTATACAAACTCTTTTCAACATTTTTTATGCCAAAGGCATAAATTTCCAGAATTTTAAAGGAACTAATTTGGTTAACGGAAGGATTTAAATTTAAAATCACTAATCCGTTATACACCCCCAAAATGTAAAAAAACAAGTAGAAAAGTTAAATTCGACTTTGCCGAATCTATGAATACCCTCCACAATGCATTTTTTTTAAAGGGTAGTACATTTTTTAACGTGAAAAAATTAACAATTTTGATTAGAAATATTTAACTTTGAGTAAAAACTCTTTTTTTGTCATTTAAAAAAAAAAATAAGAAAATACTAATTTTTTTTTTAGTGTAAAATTTTTTCGAGTGTAATGTTTTTTTTACTGTAAAAATATTTCTGAGTGAATGCACGTACTTATGTACACAAAATATTGTAATTTTGTAAAAAAAAACTAAATTTTTTTTGTGTAAATTTTTTTGAGTGTAAAATTTTTTTTGAGTGTAAAATTTTTTTTGAGTGTAAAATTTTTTTCGTGTGTAATTTTTAAGTTACCAATGCTTTTAGAACTAAACAAGTTTAAAAAGCATTGCTTTAAAATTAAACAAGTTTGAAAAGCATTGTTTAGTTACCACCAATGCTTTTAAAACTTGTTAAAACACGTGGCATTTTAGATGACACTAATCTGAAATTCAGGGTTTTGCTTATAACTTTTGAACCACTGAACCGATTGAGCTGAAATTTAATACCAAACAGACCCGGGGAACGGCAAAGATACATGCCAAGCTTCAGTAGTCTAATTATTGTCTTTCGGAAGTTATCGTGTTTTTTATCTCGTAAATTCGCGAAACACCCTTGCCGAAATTTACTCTTTTGCTCATAACTTTTGAACCACTGGACCGATTTGGCTGGATTGCAATACCAACCTGACCAGGTAAATAACAAACATATATGCCAAACTTCAGTAGCCTTTGTAAAGTCTTTCAAAAGTTAGCGTGTTTTCTACGGACGGACGGACGGACGGACATCGCTAGATCGACTTAAAATCGATCGAGGATCATAAATATATATACTTTATGGGGTCCTAGACCAATATTTCGAGGTGTTACAAACTGAATGACAAACTTATATATACCCTCTATCACTAGAGTGGAGGGTATAAAAATGTAAAACAAGTATGAAAATTATAGTCGGTCAAGACTGGCGATATGATACACTACACCAGTGTTTTCCGAAAAATGTGTCCCAAGTTCAAACATAGACCGATTAGATCTATCTTTCGTTAGATCTTTTATTAGTATAGAAAACATACACATATAATGTTGCAAATAGGCCGATTTTACTGAATATAGGGCAAAATTTGTATATGGGTCTAAGTCCAAAAATGGTCCAATTATATTCAGAATTAATAAGGTCACCAAAGCACACGTTTAACACCTACAGACAAAATTATGAAATATTTCCAATTTTCATGAATTTTGAGAGATTCATATGAATATCGGGAGGGTGCACCCTCACAAAGTTTAGATGGAGAGACGGACGAACATCGCTAAATCGTCTCAGAAAATGATTCTGAGTCGATCGGTATGCCTGAAGATGGGGGGTAGCACCAATATTTAGGATAGTAAAAACATCAGCACAAACTCATTATACCCTGTACCACAGAGTGTTGTAGGGTGTAAAAATCCCGGGTCCTTTTTTGAGAAGGAATCTTTTGAGGACACCTTCACTCCCGTGAAAAATGTTGAAAAACTTATTTATTACTATTAATTATTTAAAGATTCTCAGACTTTTTCTATATGAAAAATTCTGCAACCTCCTATTTACAAGAATTCCTAGTTATTTTACCAGCTTTTTACAAATAATTTTGTAATTTTACAAGCTTTTTACCAAAAAAATTGTAAATTTACAATTTTTTTGACGCGATAAAACTTACAAGGAGGTTTCGTGATTTTACTAGATTTTTTGCTACCTCCTATTTTACGAAAATTCCTAGTAAAAATTACAAACTTTTTTGTAATTTTAGAAGATTTTTACCAACAAAATTGTAAATTTACAACTTTTTTGTCGAAATAAAATTTACGAGGAGTTCTCGTAAATTTGTAAAAAATCTTGGAAATTTGTTAAAAAATAAGGAAAACTGTCAAATATTGGTAAAATGGGATTACGAGACTTTTTATAGTTATTTGACAAGGTTTTTTTTGAGTGAATAGGAAAAATGTCTTAGAATCTGAGAAGTTTTCTATTGGAAAAATGTCCCAGAAACTGAGACTTTTTCAATAGGAAAAAAGTCTCAGAACCTGAGACTTTTTCTATCGAAAAAATATCTCAGAACCTGAGACTTTTTCTATAGGAAAAATGTCTGAGGTACTGACAATTTTTCTTCAAGAAAAATATATTCGTCTTTAAGAAAAATATATGAGAATCTAAGACTTTTTTCTATAGGATAAATTGCCCAGAATCTGAGACTTTTTCTATAGAAAAAATGTTTCAGAACCTGAGACTTTTTCTGTAGAAAAATGTCTTAATATCTAAGACATTTTTTATAGAAAAAATGTCTTAGAATTTCAAACTTTTTCCTATAAATTTTTAGAAAAGAATAATAGAAATTTCTAAATTCTCAATTGAAATTAAGAAAAGCTGAAATTAATTTAAGAAAAGCTCAATTGAAATTCAAAAGCTCAACTAAATATTATAAAAGCTCAATTAAAACTCAGGGGAGCAAAACTGTATTCAGAAAAACTCAACTGAAATTAAATTTAGAATAGCTCAAATAAAATTAAATTTATAAAAGCTCAAAAAAGCTAATTTAAGGAAAGCTCAATTCTTTACGGAAAAGTTTCAGATTCTGAGACATATAAATTTTAGTTGAGCTTTTTTTAAATTTATTTGATCTTTTATTAATTTCAATTGAGAATTCAAAAAAATTTAATTGTTCTTTTCTTAATAAATATTTAAATTTTCAGATACTACAAATGCCATTTTTTATTAATTTCAGTTAAGCTTTTGATTAATTAAGCTTTTTTTAAATTTCAATTAAGATTTTCTTAATTTAATTTCGCTTGATCTATTCTAAATTTAATTACTGTTAAGGTTTTCTGAATATCAACTTTGCTCTTCTGAATTTTAATTGGGGTTTTATAAATTTCAGTTGAGCTCTTAAATCTTACTTGAGCTTTTCTTAAATTTTAATTGAGCTTTTGTTAAAAGTTTCTTGTAATATTTTTAGCCCCTCAAAGGTATAGAAGGTGCAGTATTTTAATCCAGTCTAATGGCAAATATATCGATACTCCGCTTAAGATCTAATACGTTCCCATTAACTATAGAATTTATGCTTGGTATCACAAAAATCTCAGAATCTGCGACTTTTTCTATAGGAATGTCTTGAAATCAGAGACTGGTTTTTTAAGAACTCCAACTGCCTTTTTATTGATTTCAGCTAAGCTTTTCTGAATTTTTAAAGAGCTTTTTTGAATATCAATTTTGCATCATTAATTTTTGCATCATTTCAATTGAACTTTACTAAATTTCAATTAAGCTTTGCTGAATTTCAATTGAGCTTTTCTAAATTTTATTTCACTTGAGCTTTTCTTAATTTAATTTTAGTTGAGCTTTTCTAAATATCAATTTTGGTCCTTTGAATTTTAATTTCAATTTAATCTTATTTTAAATATATCGGTACTTCGCTTAAGATCAAGTCCATTGCCGTTTACTCCAGAATTTTGGCTTGGTATCAGTGTTGTGAAGCAGCCGTGGGTTTAAAAGCCCTAAAGAATACATTCTTTAACATCTCAATTATGTTCATTTGCACATGTGTTAGTATGATAATGATTATAAAAAATGTGCATATAAGGATATGCATCAACCAATATACATACTAACAAACATATGACTATGTACTTTATGTTAACGTATTACGTACGAGTTGTGCTGCGACATAATAATACAACCACTCGAGCGTATATTAACCCTTTTTTGCAAACAAAACGAAAAAAAAGTACACAAACGCAGCAACTTGCAAACTTAATGTATTCATTTAAAAAAAAAAAAAATAAAAAAAATCTATATAGAGACACGAATATGCATTTTATATTCATGTTGCAACTACACTTAAAGAAAAAATATGTTGAAAAGATTTTCGAAAATTGGTCTGAATCTAAAATTCACGAAAAAAGAAGTGTTGACGCATGTCACATGATAATTCCGTTTGAAAGTGGTTTATAAGTAAAAGGCAAAACGAAAATATGTTTTTAAAATGAAATCACTTTCAAAAATCAGACTGGAATTGAATTGCATGAAGGTGGTTTCATTCCATTCATTCAAATAATTTTTCGGTTTTAGAGGAAAACTTAAAAACCACTTCCGAACGGAATTGCCTCCGTGACAGGCCCCGTTGATTATTAAAAAATAATGTCAAAATTGTAGAAATCCCAGGATCCTACCAGCTCTTGGTACCCAAAATGATAACAAATTGTTAAGGAGTCCTGCAAACAATTGCAAAGCTGATTTGCGTCATGAGAGCTTGTGCCCCAAACTGGGCGCCTGTAAAAATGTTGTGGTTGTAAACAAACTTGTTGGTTGACAATTTTTACAAATTTCCCTAGCATATTTTTTTGAGTGTACTTAATGCTTCTACTACTACTACTATTACTACAATATGCACGTATGCATATATGCATTTTGAATACTACTCCTATACACTTGGATTTTTTTTCTTCTTTTAATAGGTTTATGTGCTGTTTTGCTGCTGCTGTTTGTTGTATGTGTACGTGCGTTCGTTCGGTTCGTTCTTCCTTTACTAAGGCAGTAGAAATGTTTAAACATGAAAGTGGAGTGGTGCATCGTGTCAGTATGGTACTGTCATAAGGATTCATTTTTAAATAAAAGTGTGCAATAGCACACAAAACAACAACAACAACAACGAGAACAAAAAACAGACCTTGCAACCATTTTATCCCTTCAATTTTTAATGCACTCTATGTGTTGTTAGAGCGGCATTTTTTTGTATGACAAAATCCAAAAACGCAAATATTCAAAAAAAAAAATCAAATCGGTGGAACGGTTTTTGAGATATCGCTATTTGAAATTAGAAAAAATGCCTGTTTTTTTTAAGTTCAAAAATTAAAACAAAAAAAAAAATAAAAATTACCTTCAACCATTCATAAAACTTAATACAATCTTTTACTTAAACTTAATTGAAGCCATATTTGATCATTTTAAACTGCGGTGGCCCTTTGATGAAAGTTTTCAATTTTTGAAAAATTTTCCCCAAAATTAAGAATTTTTGATAGATAAAAAAAAATTGCGGTTTCTTATTTTGTTTATCTGTATGATTGTTTGAAATTAATATCAACAAGTAGAAAAGTTAAATTCGACTTTGCCGAATCTATGAATACCCTCCACAATGCATTTTTTTTTAAAGGGTAGTACATTTTTTAACGTGAAAAAATTAACAATTTTGATTAGAAATATTTTGTTTTGAGTAAAAAACTCTTTTTTGCCATTTTCTTTTTTTTTTAAGAAAAATTACTATTTTTTTTTTTTTTGAGTGTAAAATTTTTTTCGAGTGTAATGTTGTTTTTTACTGTAAAAATATTTCTGAGTGAATGCACGTACGTATGTACACCAAATATTGTCGTTTTTGTAAAAAAAAACTAAATTTTTGTGTAATTTTTTTTTTGTGAGTGTAAAATTTTTTTGAGTGTAAAATTTTTTTTGAGTGTAAAATTTTTTTCGAGTTTAATTTTTAAGTTACCAATGCTTTTAAAACTAAACAAGTTTAAAAAGCATTGCTTCAAAATTAAACAAGTTTGAAAAGCATTGTTTAGTTACCACCAATGCTTTTAAAACTTGTTAAAACACGTGGTATTTTAGACGAAACAAATCTGAAATTCAGGGTTTTGCTTATAACTTTTGAACCACTGGACCGATTGAGCTGAAATTTAATACCAAACAGACGCGGGGAACAGCAAAGATACGTGCCAAGCTTCAGTAGTCTCATTATTGTCTTTCGAAAGTTATCGTGTTTTTTATCTCGTAAATTCGCGAAACACCCTTGCCGAAATTTACTCTTTTGCTCATAACTTTTGAACCACTGGACCGATTTGGCTGGATTGCAATACCAACCTGAACAGGTAAATGACAAACATATATGCCAAACTTCAGTAGCCTCTGTAAAGTCTTTCAAAAGTTAGCGTGTTTTCTACGGACGGACAGACAGACAGACAGTCGGACGGACGGACGGACGGACATCGCTAGATCGACTTAAAATCGATCGAGGATCATAAATATATATACTTTATGGGGTCCTAGACCAATATTTCGAGGTGTTACAAACGGAATGACAAACTTATATATACCCTCTATCACTAGAGTGGAGGGTATAATGAAAAAATTGTATTTTAATTTGGGCCCAGACCCAGTTGGGTTCCTTAAGAATCGTTATAATCATTTTTGATACAAAATTTTTGTACGTTTCGCTCTACCTTGCTTAGTTTTCCAGATACGTGAAAATTTAAAAATCTCGATAACTTTAAAACTATTGCTGGGAGAGCTTTTGGGTATTTGGCGGTCTTGCTCTACGTATTTTTTTGTATTGGCACTATTTTCCGAGATATGAGCATTTTAAAATTTTCGGGAATGACAAATTTTTTTAAATCCAAAGTTAGGAAAAGAACATTTTGCTCTACCTGGCTTAGTTTTCGAGATTTCGCCATTTTAAGTTTTTTGAAAAAACAAATTCACCATGTTATAAAAATTTTACTAAAATAGTAAAATCATAGAAGATGAACTAATGGATAGAAAATTGCGTCCTAAAACTAAAAAAAATTCACCATGTTATAAAAATTTTACTAAAATAGTGGAAAAATCTTTCTCAAATCATAGAAGATGAACTAATGGATAGAAAATTGTCTTAAAAACAAAGATTTTTTTGATATATTTCGGGAAAATTACTTTGGCGGTAAGAACTTTTTCATGTATTAGGGAATTCCATTTAAGGAAAATTATGGACTATTTAACGGTACATGAACTAAAATTTTTTTCTAACAATTAAGAAAATTTCCCAACTTTTAGTTAAATTTAACTAAATTGTGGTAAAATTTATAAACTATTTTGTAAAAATTTTTTCGAAAGTTTAAGTTAAGTATTTTTTTAGAATGTAGAAAAAATCCGCCATTTTTTGCAAATTTCAAAAAGCGATATCTCGAAAGTTATTCTACCGATTTTTAGAAATTTTTTGATTTTCATGTTCAGTGCATCGAAATTAAATTTTAAATATTTTAAATATTTTAAAATTTTTGTTTTTTTTAATTTTCAAAAATTTAACCCGATTGGCCTCAAATTTATACCATATAATTTTTCAGTCTTAGGGCGGATTACTCAATGAAAAGTTAGCTGCTAACTGCCGATTTAACAGAGCCTTATGTCAAAATTTGTATGAAAAAGTTTAATTTAACGGAGAGTTATTTTATAACGGAGCATTGAGTAATCTAGCCTTAAGGTGGCTTCAGACTATAATATTTGTAATAATATCTGTCAAAATTTTTTGTAAAATCTATAAAATAGTATGGTGTAAACACAAATCGGTATAAAACCAAGAGAAATACGGATTGAAAAATGACAAGCGGATACGTATTCTCATTTTTAGAAATTTCTCTAAAAATGAAAAAACGTATACGCTTTTCATAAGATCAGGGTTGTATTTGTTTTGATAATATTTAAGATGTGATGGTGTGAATACGCAAAGGATTTTTTAAAAGATTTTTTGACAAGCGGAGAAAATTTCGTATTATTTAAGATACGTATTTTCTTACGACTCAGTATTATGGTCTGAAGTGGGCTTTAGTAGCATAAAAATTTACCCGGAACACTTGGGGAAATCAAAAAAAAAATTAAGAAAACCTGCCACTCTAATGTGTTGTATTTCATAAATTTTTATTTCATATGTTTGAATGCAATAGTTAAACAAAATGTGTGTGTGTTTTAACGTACGTGTGTTTATTTATAAACTAAAGTGTGGGTTGCTGCTTATACTAGCAAATCGTATAATGGTGCTAAATATCCTTTGCTTAAGGATATTTAGCACATAAACTACTACAGTGTGTTGTTGTATAAATGGCATCATTTTAAAGTTTGTAAATGTGGTATGAGAGGTGGTTAGCAAACAAAAATGAAGTTGGAGTTAGTTATGGCGCATTTGGGTTCCATTAACAATAACTTCCATTTGTTGCTGTGTTTGGGAATAACAAATTTCAATCAAAGTCAATAGAATTGTTAGAGAATTATGAGTATTTTTAGTTTTACTACGAGTTAACTATGATTATCCTAGAAGTTTAGTATAATGTAACCCTGAAAGGGGTTTAAATGATTTTTATGAAAATTTAATTTGAATTTGGCAGATTTTCGATACGATTAATAATATACAAATTTCAGTTTGTGCCTTTAAAATAGTAGTAGTAATATTTTTGGAAAAAGTCCCAACTAAAAGAATTAAGAAACTTATTGTCGGGCAATACCGACCATCTAACACCCAACACCAGTGTTGTCCAGAAAATGGGTCTCAAGTCGAAGCACTGACCGACTTGATTTATCTTTTATACGCAAAAACCAAATTAATGCGAAGTTGATATATTTTTGTTGTTATGGACCGAACCAAAATGAGTCCAAAAATATCTAATTTTAATCTGTTTTGATAAGCTTACCATGGATATTGAGATATTGTTTGTATTTGCTATAGGAACAAAAAGGACAGATTCAGTTAAAACTTGGAATTTTTATATTTTTTATACTTAATACAGTTATTTTAGTTATTTGGGCTTGATTTAGTGCTAAGTCTTAATGTAAACCGATTTTTTCCAATTTCGATAGGTTTTATACTTGGATCAAGAGAAGCTTAGAATTTAGTTAAAACTATTGATAATAGATTCACTAAATTTCAATGAGACTTCCTGAATTTATTTTTCGCTTTTCTAAACTTTCTAAAGCTTTTCTGAATTATATTCTTTTCTGTGGAAATTTTACGTTTAAATGGTGGTCTTTTCAGTTTTTGAGTTCTACACCATTTACAGATGTAATTCGTAAAAGATCAATTTTAATTCAAGGATTCCATTTGTAATTCGAAGATTCCAATTGTAATTCGAAGATTATACTTGTAATTCGAAGATTCGATTTGTAATTCGAAGATTCCAATTGTAATTGGAAAAATATAAACTGAATTTACATTGATTTTTTACGAATTACAATTGGAATCTTCGAATTACAAATGGAATCTTGGAATTACAAATAGAATCTTCAAATTACAAATAGAATCTTCGAATTACAAGTAGAATATTCGAATTACAAATAGAATTTTCAAATTACAATGGGATCTTCGAATTACAAGTAGAATCTTCGAATTACAATTGATCTTTTACGAATTACATCTGTAAATGGTGTAATTTATATTTCTGAATTTCAATTCAGTTATATTTCTTAATCTCGATTGTAATATTTTAGATTACAATTGGGCGTTTCAGAGTTTCAGTTAAGTGTGTCTGATGGAAATTAAAAAAAAATATATTGGCGCCCAACTTGGGGCTGTGTGTGTTTTTTTCAAATTCATATGTATTTTTATACCCTCCACTCAGTGATAGAGGGTATATATAAGTTTGTCATTCCGTTTGTAACTTATCGAAATATCGATCTGGGACCCCATAAAGTATATATATTCATGATGCCCGATCGATTTTAAGACATTCTAGCGATGTCCGTCTGTCTGTCTGTGGAAAATGCTGTCACGTACAAAATATTCCACAGAGATGACTGAAACTTAACATATTTATTGGAAGTTCTCCCGAGAAGTTTGGTATTGCATTTGAGCGATATCGGTTCAGCGGTTCAAAAGTTATGAACGAAAATGTAAGCACACCTCAAAAATTTCAGTACATTCAACATAACCTAAAAATACAAAATGCTTTAATTCGCCTTCTGGTTGACATATGTGAACATAATTAAACACCAAATGGTATTTAAACAAGTACAAACATATTTTTTGACAAAAAAAGAAAAAAATCGCGGATTTTTTTAACAAAATTTTTTTTCGCGGAAAATTTTTTTTCAAAATTTTTTTTTTTTCAAAAGTAATTTCCTTTTAAATAAAGTTTTTTGCAATAATCTTTTTGAAATTGTGGAGGGTATCACAACATTCGAATTTAACTTTTTTACTTGTTTTTATTTATTTTCAACTTTTCAAGGGAGTCGTCTTAGCACGAATCTGGAAAATTGGAAGCTCGACTAAATACTGCTATGAAGACAAATTACATTTCCTCGTATGAACCCAAAAAACACAGGTTTATGCCCTGACTCTCTAATTTTTCGAAATTTATTCTAATTTAGGAAAAAAAAACTTTTTTTTTTCACTTTGGCAGCCCTTTTCAAATATTATACTTATAAAAGCTATTTTTGTTTGATATTTAAATTTTATATGCACAAAGATATTTAATGATGCGCGTGCTCTCGTGTTCATCTGCAATATCTTTTTGTACTGTACATTCTTCCTCCACACACTTTCAAATTCATTGGGGGTATAAAAGATTAAAAATAGCCAAGTGCAAAAACTACATGCAACTATTTTTTTCTCCTCCTCGTTTTGCAATAACACCATACAACATGTGTGATTATTACACACAAATACACTGGAAAATATAATGTTATATTTTAAGATGAAAAGAACACTCAGAAGCATAAGTAAGCAAAGTGTTGTGAATTTTTTACTTTCAGGATGATCGAAACGAACATTTTTTGAGTGTAATCATAAGTGACAATAAACATTTTTTGAGTGTAATCATAAGTGACAATAAACATTTTTTTTTGAGTGTAATAACAAGCGACAACAACCAAATAAATAAATATGGTACTGTGTGGCGTTGGTATAAAGCGAGAATTTTTTATCGGGACTTGAGGTCCATAACCAAAGGTTGTAGATACATTTTAATCTTAAAAAAATTAATTGCAAATTTTTTTAAATATAAATTCCAAATCTTTTTACGCATTTCTTATTAACATTTTTTCTGAGGGTACAAACAGTTAGTATTGTACAAGAAACAAAGCAACAATGTCAACAGAGTTGCCAACTACATGTAAATTTAAAAGAACTAATTATTTCTACGTTCCGAAAAACATAATTTTATAATTTTTAAAAAAATGTTTTATTTACTTAAGAAAAAAACGTTTAAAAATTCGTTTTTTTAAGGCGGACTTAGTTCTTCAATAGGAAACTTTTTTTCTATCAGGTCCGATTTTGCCCATCGCCGAACTTAACCAGCCTATAACCATGAGCCACATTCGAGCCAAACTTCGGGAGGCTAGGTCTTTTGTTATGGAATGCTACGTGTTAACTACAGGCGGAGGAAGGGTGGGAGACATTCATAGAATGTCTTAGAATCAATCATAGATCAATAATATATGTATATACTTTGTGTAGTCCCCGATCGATATTTTGATGCGTTACCCACTAAACGGCAAAGTGATTACATGTGGTTGAATTTGACTGACTTTAATATATTTTTAAAAAAAATAGTTGGCAACACTGGCTGTCAAGTGTAAAAATATAAGACATAAAACAAGAAGAACTACATCAATAACAAGTAAGTAAACATTTGAGCGCCATGGCTTCTTAAGAGAAACAAAAAACAACAGAATATAACGATGAAAATAAAAGTGCAAAATGTATACAAATGGCAGGCATGCTAACACATGAACATAATTACACTCAGAAAAATAAGTATAACTTATTCGGGAATATTCTGTTTTCATTGTTGTTGATTCAAGCTCTGAGACGACGCTCCGAGCCACTGCTCATGTATTTTCCGTTGAGTACAGTTTCATATAATGATAGAATCCTCGAAATATAACACTGTTGAACAAATTCATAGAAATAAGCACTCCTATAAATCAGAATATATGAATTTACCTCCTGATTTCAAATCTGCTTTCCAAATTTTTCTATCATGTAAGGTTTTTAATATATTCGCGTTTTAATATTGAATAATTTAGCACTTTTTGTGTCTTTCCTGTAACGTATTCTTAAGTTGCTCACACAAAATATGACTTGATTTATAATATAAACTCTTGGTTCTAAATCTGTCATCCAAATTTTTCTAGCACGTGCCGTTTTTGAAATTTTGGCCTTTGAAAAACTCAAACTCCACTGTCACGCACTTATATTCTTTATGAATCACACTAAAATTTTCAAACGCGAATATCTCGAAAACGGAACATGCTAGAAAAATTTAGATTGCAATTTTGGAATCAGGAGGTCCATTTTATATAAAACATAGTCCTATTGTGGAACCAACGTAATAATACGTAACAGTGGACCCACAAAAGTGCTAAGATAATGATTTTTTGAATTTTTAGCAGCGAATATCTCAAAAATGGTACGTGCTAGAAAAATTTGGATGGCAGATTTGGAATCAGGAGACTTAAATCTATAAGGACTAGTTAGAGATTTCACTGGGAGCTTTTCGGTGTCGAACAGTGTAATAAGCCGTTATCAGCATGGAATAATGTCTGCTTATGTCGAAACAGATTTCGAAAATTACTCTTTTAAAAATAGTTAAAAACAAACCGACATTTAATTTCCTACTGAGGACAACACTTATAACTGGAAGTGTTTGAAACCGTTATGGGAATGCCAGAAATGTCTAAAGTCTTTAGAAATTAAATTTTTCTTCTACATTTAAACCCTTGTATTCAAAAATAGTTTTAGCTGCTTTAGAAACTTTTTTTACAGTGTATATATTATTAAACATACATTCGTTTCGTAAAAAAAATATAATTTTCTTGTTGATGATGATTACGCCAAATACTGAGCAATTGTTAACACATACTGAAGAAAGTCATAGCGGTGTTCACTTTTTAAATTTCACTCTTGCAAAAATGCAATATAGCAAATGTTTTTTTTGAATCAGAGAGGTTTTAGGGAAATATGATTAAGGGAATCACAATGGGACTTATGGCCTCCGAGCGAATTCGTCAAATGGCGAACGTCCATCAAACCTAACCTATTCGACTGAGAAACGAATTTTTTCTGTAATGCGTTGTGCGATTCATTGGAAAGTCGAAAACAAAGGGATGTGATCTACTGGATTGATGAGTATTACGTACATAAACCCGAGACGCAGAGATATGTTGCCGCAGCTCAGCGGAGCACTTATCAGTTTAATATGGGTAGAACCATGATGCCCAACACACGTTTCGACGATGCTTTAATGAATCAATAGAGTTAGATACCCTACTATAAATGATTAGCTTCAACCCAGTCCTTTGCAACCGGTCCAAAAGCTTCAAAATAGATCTTCAAGCCTCAGCCCATATATCACAATTGTATTCTAACTTCGGTCGGAAATAGGTGGTATAAATAGCATGGAGATAATAAAGAGTGAAGTAATTTTTGCAGTGTTTTAAAAAGGCACTTGAAAAATATGTTAATTCTATCGAACATCACACTGTATTTTCATGCCCACAACATCAAGAGTATGATGTTCCACACATGGATAGATAGTGGGTCAACATACAACATTGGATCTTGCTAGCATTAAAATCGACCTTATTCAATTGACCCAACAACATTGGATCTTCCGAGCATTAAAATCGACCTGATTCGCCTGACCCCACTTAGAGATTGTAGACAGGTCGTGATTAATTGTGTCATTCATATTCTTTCTCATGGCTTCAACCTCCACAAGGTTTGGTCTATGATTAAAAAAAATGAATGACAAATGTTGCTGTCATCTACAAAAGACTGTACTGGAAGTTTAACTAAAAAGGTCTTAAAAAAATATGGAAAAGAGTAAAAGAAAGAATGGGACCTTGAGGCACTCCCTAAATTAAGCTGAAACTCGTCGGATGAAATCCCATCCATAACAACACATATAGTGTAGTTCCTGAGAAAGCTCGATATTAATCCAGAGAAGTTATCACCGACCCCAAATGCAATAAGTTTTGATACGATTGGGCCATGCCACAACGTTCCGTAAGAAACGCTTACTGGTCTGCCGTAGAATAATAAACGAAAGCCATACTGTCGATCACAAAAAAGTGAATTGGATTCCAGATAATTCCAAAGATAAAAACTCCAGATGCTCTCAATAAACTCCGAGAGCGCAGAACAAATTGCAATGGGGCAGTAATTGTCAGGGTTACTGGACTCACCTTTTTTAGGAATAGGATGAACATTTGGCACCTACCAGCATGAGGGGAAGATTTTATACTACTCTATGCTGGTAAAGGAGGTGGCTGACTGGTTGAGTTGCAATGTATTGTCTACAACTGCCCTCAACTGTCGCACATTTTTAAATGATATGGCCAAGCTGCTCCACATACGACCCCAGGGCCCCAGGGCACAGAGACATGTCAGGGAATTTTAAAGCCGATGAGTTTGCAAGACTGAGAACTACCTTACAAGTTCCAACAGAATTGGAATGTGTTGGTATGCCTCTAGAAACATGCAAGCAAAATCCAAGGCTTTGTTCCGCGACGAAGACTAATCAGAGATGGGCAAATGGATGGACGTGTGAGAAAACCCCACAGACTTGGTCTTCTCTTAATCAGAAGCGCACAAGTGAGCTGATATCGCTTCCAAGAGGAGAGATCTTTCTAATCTGAGAAGGGCAAATGGATGGACGTGTGAGAAAACCCCACAGACCTGGCCTTCTCTTAATCAGAAGCGCACAAGTGAGCTGATATCGCTTCCAAGAGGAGAGATCTGGAAGGTGGTTGCTATAATTACTGGACACTGTCTTATAGGGAAGCACGCAGAGCGGTTAAATGTTCTGTTAAATGACTTTTGCCGGAGTTTCATGGTTGACGAGGAGTTGGAAAATTTTCATTTGCCATTTCCCGGCACTTTCTGGTCGGAAACTTTCTTCACTGGGATCTAAGGAGGTGCACGATCTTTCTGATTTGTCGGGGGTAAAAATTCAATATCTTAGGAGTTTCATAAGAAGCTTAAATTGGTTTAACGGCAGGGACTAGTAGGGGAACTTATTACAGTCCCGTGGTATCCCAGCAGACCTCAGAGTCTATGTATGCCGACGTAAAAATTCAGCAGCCACTTACAATGTAACCTAACCTATAGGATACGATTTCGAGTTCGGGCAGTGGTTGATTGCTAATCGGCAAGTATAAAGTACGAATCTCAGCGAAAAGATTACCTTAATCAACCGGGTCAATGAATATCTGATCATTGCTTATAGGGGTTGGAATAGACGAACTAGCATTATATTTCACCCTTTTCACAAATGAACAAAAGGTCTTACTAGCGTGCGAAGCATCAAGGTCCTTCTCGCACAGACGTAGTTCGTAAAGAAACTTTTGATGTCTGAGTACCCTGGCACTTTCCTTTCCAGTCTACTTACCTAGCTGATCAAGAACTGGGGTTTTGTCGTTTCGCAAGTTATTGAACGCTTCCTCTCTATATCTGACAACAATCTTTCACTTCTGAATAAACCAAAACTTGTGTAGCGGTTTTAACGAAACACGCTTAGATGGAATAAATAACTTTAGTCCTAGCGTTTCTGCAGCAAGGTTAACATTTTCATAAAAAAACCAAAGCTTTCACTTGAAATGTTGAAAAAAATATTATTGAGCTCAGTCTAACGAGCCTTTTTATAGCAAAATATCGAACGTTTAGTAGCTCGATATTGCTAAGATGTGATATTTTGATATCCGTTTAATAGTAGAGAAGGTGTGAGATCTTTGGCAGTGCTTCTCTATTTCTCACATGTTTGTTGTACTGACTTACTGGAGATTTCTGGAGTATGCATGGCGATCCACACTTTCTCGCTGGCTTTTTAGATCGTTACGTGATATTATAAACACTGCAAAGGCTAACAGAAAGTGGAGAAAGCTAACAATAAGTACGAACAGTAGAAAAGATTGTGGTCATGCTACAATCTGAAGACAATTAACTATTTACTCTCATTTACCAGATGGAACTGCCATACACTCTCTGGAGTGATTACCGGGCTCTGCCCGGTAATCACAATAAGTTCATTGTCATATAATGAAAATGGAACTTATTTCCGATGCCAGTTGTAGAAGGTCCAATGAACCTAACGGTCAAACATATTTTTTGCCACTATCCTACTTTGGCCAGAACCCGCCTGAACATATTGGGCAGATAAGTCTTCAGGAGTTTGGAAATGGTTTCGAATGTCAACCTAAGGCAAATAATACAATTCGCGATGAGGAGTAACGCGTTCTATCAGCGTCACTGAGAAATTATTGTGGTTTTGCTATGGACCATACCGGTCTATGTGAGGAGCCTTTGCCTCCGCCACCTCTAACCTATCCTATGCATTGCGAACACTATTCGTTTTATAATTGCAAATTTGCACCGAGAAGTTGTAACATCTTTAGCATTGAAAAACCATTTCTCACATGTTTGTTCTAGTGACTAATAAAGTGTGCTAAACCCCTTGCAATTTAACAAAAGATTTTAGGAGTAAGCATTGCAAAGTGCATCCCTATTCGTTGTATAATTGCAAATTTGCAACACTTAACATTCTTGCTTTAATATCCCTACTTTATAATTCCAACAACTACACAAAAAAAATAAGTAATTTTTGATGTAGTTTACACAAAATTATGCGCAAAAAAAAAGAAGCGGGATTTTTTTTTATAAATTTCATACATTACGATTTTTTATTCGTAAAAGTGTTTGTATATATTTGTCTTGAAAGTCTGACGAATTTGCCTGTCTGATGGTGTCTATTTGTCCGTTGTATACTTTATTATTATTATTAAATAGCATGGGTAGGCCTTAAACCATATGAGTGTTTATGTGTAGCATGTTGCTACTGATGTTTTCGTCGTCTTCCATAACTACAACATACAACATCATCATTATTATTATCGTCTTTGTCGAAGTCGTCGTCGTCGTCAAGTAAATGCTGAACTTGAACTTCTTTTTTTGGCTTTTTAGTTCTTCTTTTACTTTTTTTGTTTAGTTTTATTACTGTATATTGTGTAAACTCACATTTAGACAGACATTCAAATACATCCATTCCATCCATTGAATATCTACGGATGCTATAAAAAAGAAAACAGCCTTACAAGAATGTGTGGCGGCTCATCTTAAGTCATTGCTATATTTTTTTCAACTTTTACCAGCCAACATTTTGGAGGGGAGGAGCAGGATGATATATTCTTTAATGTGTATTTGTGTCTGTGACGTTTTTTTTTTGCTTTTTTTTTTACTACTGTATGTAGAGTACTTATGTTGTTCATTGGGGGCCCTGTTTAAAAATACAGTGTAGTTTTTTTTTAATAGACTTTTTTGGTGTTTTTAAGAATAATTTTTAAAGATTTTTTTTTTTGTTCGCAAAAAACTTTTATTTTTTTCTGTTTTGTTTCTTGACTAACATTTTGTTTATTGTGTATGCGACATTCTAAAGATTTGTCTAAAAATTTTACCAGCAAATTTCGTTGATAAGGAGTTGCCAACTAACGCTTCATTAAATGGGGAAACGAGATGGAATTACCATCTTACTTTGATAGAATTAGGGTTTCGTTTAAATAACCTTCCATAGACCCAGTTGTGATACAACGAGACGAACAAGAGAATTCCTCAGACCACATTGTGGGTTCTTACGTATTAGTTAAGATGTGGAGCTCCAACATCCGGTTAATAAGCTTAATAGCTTCTATTTTTTTCTAAATTCTTAGCTACTCTAAGCTTTAGCTAGTCTCTCTTAAAGACATGTCCGCTTTGCGAAATAACAACAGCACATTTGAGGTACTTTAATTTAGATAAGAAAAGTTTTCGTTTGCAATTAATCAGAGCCTTTCATCACCAAATCTTTAATTTCTATAACACTTACATAAAATCCCTGCTTAACATTGACAAAATAAGACAAATTCTTACAAATTACAGTGTGAAAGAGCTAAAGGCTCTATAAAAAATTTGTTCGACCTTTGAACCAACAAGCTGCAATTTCGATGAAACCAGTATACTAAATTTTTGCTGTGCAAGCTTTCTTCGGGTAATTTATAATTACATATGCAAAAAAGTTGCATCACTGCCAGGTTACCAGACTTATAGTTTGCGAAACAGATTTAATCAACTTGTTTGAGTAAACGTAAACTCCATATCCTACTTGGTTCTTAAGTTTAAAAACTTTCGGAAGATTTTACTACCCCAAATAAATCTAGAAGTATTCCAGTACATTTCAGTTTTGATTAAACTAGTTTAGAAATAAATTCTTGCCTCGCAATCTCATCCTCTAAGGAATTTTCTACAATGTAATTGTTTCTTGGAAGCCAGTAAAGGGCAGTTCCCGTACTCAGCAACTTTGAGTTCAAGTTATTGTTATCTACGGTTCCCATTTCCAGACCCACTGCCAATTACCTAACTTTTTCTGACACTCTTCGAAACATATTTAATACAACTGCTTTGAGTAAACTTCAAATTCAACATGTTTCTTAGATTTCGGTACGTTCGGAAGGTTCTAGTATCCGAAATACTTAATAGTACCACACTAGATATGTTGCAAAAAAGTCATCCTTATCAAACCCCAACTTCCTTTATTCCAAGCGCTACTGTTCCATTACAAACTTCTCAAAATGAACTTCAAATACAACTTGGTTTAAGAAAACTTTTCGGGATGAACTTTAAATATAACTTGGCTGTTTTATTTCAACAAGTTCCCAGTGTGAAAATGTGTCACTGAGGAAATTTCCACAGTGATTCCTTGAGGAAATGTCTTCAGGTTCTGATAAATCATAGGTAATCCTTGATGACATGTCCTAACATTGTCAGCACTGAATGTTTGTTTTAAGAGTGTGGAAAATTCCTCTAAGACGTCTAAAAGGTAATGTCTTCAGAATAGCAGTATATTAAATTAGAATTTTAAATTTGGGCAACTCTTCAATTTCCAAGAAAAAAATGGCAATATTATCGATTTATTTAAAATAAAATCAAAATCTAACAAGTAGAATAAAAGTAATAAATAGACAAACAATTTTCAAAATAAAGTTTGGAACAAGTAGTTAGGTGTGCAACTAATAAACTGGAGTTTCCAGGTTCAAATCCAGTTGGGACTAAAAACGGCGAAAAGTTTTTTCTAAATAAGAGAAAGATAATTTATAAAGGAAAATGGATAAAAGTAAAAAATAAAGGAAATACGAAATTTTTTTGTATTTTTGCATGACCTACGTCAGACATTTCCCCAAAGAAGTCTTAGGTGACATGTCACCAGAAGGTCAGCCCTGACCGCTGCTGACTTAGAGTGAGGACATTTTGAAAATTTTTATGAAACTGTCCTCAACCCAGTATATAGAGATGTCTTGTGGATGTCAGCAGTGACTCTGACATGTCACCGCTCCGTTACTGAGGATGGTTCGAGGACGTTGCCAACTGGGTTCTGGAGGTTCTAATACCGCAAATACCAATTATTCTCACGACTCTAAGGATGGTAATAGGCTAGGCCCGTAAATGTTTCCTAGAACTATAGTCTATATCCAATGAAATGGTAAATTATGTTCCCTATTTTGACCCCAGTTTAACTTTGAAAAATGCCTTACCCCGCAAATTCCTTACTCTGCGATTACCTGCATAATGATACACATTAAAAACATTCTTTGCAGACGCGGTTGGAAGCTTTCAGCAAGGATAGTCATAATTTTAACGATCCAGAGGCGGAAACTAGGGTTGAAAATAGTGGCTGCTAGTGCTTTACACAACTTTCTATCTAACAAAAGCCTACAATATTTGGTTTCACCAGGAAAGGCATTTTAAGCGCCCTTTAGAGGTTAGGATAGAGGTGGCGGAGTCAAAGACTGATCACATAGACCGGTTAGTCCAAAGCGAAACCAAAATAATTCCTCAGCGATGCTGGTAGAACGCGTTAGTCTTCATCGCGAATTGTAATATTTGACTCAGGTCGACATTCAAAACCGTTTCGAGTTCTCAAAGTCATGTCTGTCCTATATATGCAGGCGGGTTCTGGCCAAATGAGGACAGTGGCAAAGAATATCAGTGTTAGGTTCATCGCACCTGGTGCAGCTGACATCGAAAATATATTTATTTTTTTCTTTGATAACCAGTGCCTGTTGATCATTCCAGTAAGTGTACGTCAGCTCCACAATTTTTTAGTGATACTTATACTTGTTAGATCTCCTCTCTTTCTGTCAGCCATTGTTTAGATTATCACGTAGCGATCTGAAGTGTTGGATTGATGGATCGATATGTACCGAAATACCAATACCATCCGTACCTTGTTTCGCGAAATCGTTCGCTTTCTCGTTCCCTTCAATAACTATGTGCCCTGGTACCAAAGCTTAACCTTGTTCATACTCCCTAAATTTTGTAAGTTCTCGAATAAGTTCTTTAGCGAATAATGATAGAATGATTAATAGAACTGTTTGAATTTACCTCCTGACAACACCTACTTTCCACATTTGATAGCACTCCTAGAGCACCTTAGCGTATGAATCCACATGACACCCATTGGGATTTAAAGAACGTATTACATTTATAATGCAAGAAATTTGCTGGAAGTATATTCTACATATGGAAACCGGGGAAACTGTGTTGTACGATTATGAACTACTTCTATTATTGAGGATCTCAACGAAGGCAAGTTCTCGGTACCGGATTATATTACATCATTAGTGCTGAAACCATTTATTTTGACTCTTGATCGTCTTTTGGCAAACCTTTTTTGCTACTCGCACCATGTAGGAGTTTTTCCCTAATGCTGGATTGTGGCCAGTGTTCAGTTCTTAAAAAGAGTAAAGCTACAAACCCTAAATATTACCTCCCAATAGCAACTTGCTTACGATCTCGAAGGTGATGGATAGCATGATTACTCCAAATCCGATTACATATCTAAAGTTCAATTTTCTTTTGAGCGACGAGAATTTGGTTTTCGTAGAAGTCGTTCGACGGGAGACCTGTTAGCGTTTCTTTCAGAGCGTTGGAATCATTTCATTCAACAATTTATATCCAAAGTATTCCTTCGAGAGTGCTACAGTACAGTCGTCTGGAAGCTTATTGCATTTGATGTCTACGTTTGGACGACTTTTTCCGTAGAAATCAATCAATTCTTTCCTAGATGACAGCAACATTTGTCAATCATAGTCTAAGCCTTACCGAGGTTGGTGCTATGAGGAAGAAAATGAGTGACATCCAAATCATTACCTTTCGCCGATTACTGAGGAGTCTTGCGAAACCTCGGTAAGTCTTTGACTTGAGGCAGAACATACTAACCGATCTCCGAAGAGTCTTGCGAGTTCTCGTAAGACCCAATGTTTTATCTTTATCCACAAACGGTTTGTGGAATCAGACCTATCTGTTTGATCTCCTTACTATTTATGTCGCCTTTATTTGATAAATGAAATACAGCTTCCATTTCTGGGCAGATGCGTCAAGGTCTATCTTGCAGGAAAAGGAATGGAGTGCGTTTGAGTTCATCAATGACAGTAGGATATCCAGTTCTATTGACTCATTGGAGCGTCGTTGGAATATGGGTTGTGTGGTATTGTTCTAACGATAGAAAAAATGCATTTCTCATTTGAACTAGCCGTGAAATAAACTCCCTACCGCAGTCGTCTTCCAAACCAGTTACGATTTGGAAGACGACCTCTTTTTTCCTCCTCCTCTCTCTCATAACCCGTTTTTTTAATACCAACACAATGCATTGCATTAGTAGAGGCACCGCGTTTTGCGAACATTAAAATCGATCATATCTGCTTGAGATGGTTAAAGGGTTCTTGTGCCTTGGAGATGGTAAGAGGTTATTGTCAAGGAAATCACTTATAGTTGGAATCCAAGCTCGACAAAAAATTACCTAAAAACGACAGCAATTATATTTACAGATCAAATGATTTTTGAGAAAGGTCGATGTTAATTGAGAGAAGTATTTAGTATTTTTCATCCGCTTGGTAACTCTACAATTTATGACAGTGTCTTTCGTTGCTGTTTTAGAGGATACAATATGTGGACATTTGTCTCCCACTCCACAAAAATGCTAGAACCAACAAACAGTTTTAGCTGTTGTTTCATGTTTTTAAGATTTTTTTTTTCTCTCAAATATGTTCTTTGTTAACAAATACAATCATATATGGTTGTATATATGATTATTTATACGTTGTATGCATGTATAAGAAAACTTTGTTAGTAGTATATGTTAAGATGATAAAGTCTCGTATATTTTATAGTACGCATGGTACTGTTATTATTTACTCAAACTACTACAAATTTTTTTTTAGCTTTTGTATTGTTTTTTATTTTATTAAATTTTTTTTTTTTTTTGCTCTGTTTGTATGGCTGCTTTAATGTCAAGCACGTTCTTTGCACGTTTCTTTTATAATTCTTAGAAAAAAAAAGCTTTTCTTTTCAATTTGTTTTGTTATTTATGTTTTTCTTAACATATTCTGCGATTTTTTTTTCATGTTTAACAAGAAATTTCAAATAAGTTAAAGTCAAACTTTCCATTGAAACTGTAATTTGTAAGAACATTAATGATGTAATGTTAAAAAAAAAAAAAAACTTTAAAGTTATTGAATAAAACTGAAAAAAAGTTATTGGATAAAACTTGAAGACAGCAACAGTTTTTTTTTATTAACCCCTTAAGAAACAAAACAAAACGAATATACATTTTGGAAAAAAATAATTGTTTAAATACAATTCTGTATCAAATTACTTTCGTATGTGTCCACCAACATCCAAATGAAAGCATTTTGAATTTTTAGGTTATGTGGAATGTAATGAAATTTTCGTAGAGTCCTTTCATTGTCGTTCTTAATTTTTAAACCGATATCGCCCAAGTGCAATACCAAACTTCGAGAAACATTGACAAGTATCTCTGCATTTTAAGCGTGCAAGAAAATTTTCGAAAAGATATTGGGACTTGAGCCAACGTGGCCATAGCGCGATCTTGAAGAAAATAACAATACCATAAATTGGGGACTGTGCTCCCTCACTGAGCGTTTTTGAGCCGCAATGATACCATCCAGGGAGTCTTGGATACGGGGGATTCCGGGTAGTAAGCCTCTATAAATTTCTACACAGATGGATAGAAGCTACATGAACAAGTGTTCTTTGGAGCCTTTTCGGAAAAGCTTGAGTTAAGCCAGGTTCGAAGATTACCAGATCATTACAGTGTTTACCAGGCAGAGATGCTGGCAATAAAGGAAGTGGCTGACTGGTTGAGTTGCAATGTATTGTCTACAACTGCATTCAACATCTATTCTGACAGTCAAGCCACGGTCAAGTTTTCCTAAAACAAGATCTGCTCTTAACTGCCGCACTTCTTTAAATGAGATGGCCAAGTAGTTTGACATACGACTCATCGCGTCTCAGAGCACAGACACCTTCCAGAATATTGCAAAGCTGATGAACTTGCAAGACTGTTCCAACAGAATTGGAATATGTTGGTATGACTCTGGTAACTTTCAAGCAAAATCTACGGCATTGTTCCGCGACTGACAAAGGAAGTATCTCAATCCTTATGAACCGATTTGCCTGAAACTTAAAATATATACAAATGAGACGATTTTAGGGTTAGGGTGTCTCGGCTTATCGGCCATATCAGTGTTTAAAAAATTCGTTGTTCCCTTATGAAACAATGTGGACCTTCGGGAAAATTTCGATAACTCCCAAACTAATAGGAATATCGTCTAGAGCAAAAATACGTGTCGACTTAAATTTAAAAAAGATTATTTCGTATCCATATGGATATCGTAGGTCTATATATTCATATAAATAGCCCCCGAAATTTACACATTTTCATGAAAAAAATATTTAACGAAGCCGAATTTTTAAAAGCTTAAGCTACCGTTGGATAGGTATCAAAAGAACCTTTCCTCTTAAATGTAAACATCATAAAAAAAAAATGCATGAAAAGTCCAAAAAACTGTTTTTTGCCATTTTTTGACCCATGTTTTTAACCCCTAAATCCACGATATGGCCGATAAGCCGAGACACCCCAACCTTAGAATTGTCTCCTTTATATATATTTCAAGTTTCATGCAAATCGATTCATAAGGGTTGAGATACTTCCCTTGTGAGAATAATCAGAGATGGACTCATAGATGAATATGTGAGACCATAGTGACATAGTAATCCATCGACCGTTTTGTAGATCTGGCATCACCAAAGATAATTGGAAAATTCTGGCAATGCCAAACTAAAGTTCAAACGCAAAGCAAAGAGAGACAAAAAATAATCTGCATTCTCACTGTAAAACTGGTATCTTCCATCTCGCTCGAATTTCGGTTTGTGATAAAATTTCGTAAACAATACCATATGGTTTTTGTTTACTACTTTTTCAAACGCCATTTGTTGGACTACTCTATGACTCTGTGTGAGACTACACGACAGATTTGGACTTCTCCTTATTTGAAGCGCACAAGTGAGCAGATATCTCTTCCAAGAGAAGAGATTTCGGCAGTGGTTTCTGTAATTACCGGACACTTTCATATTGGAAAGCACTCAGAGCGGTAGAACGTTCCGTCAAATGACTTTTGCCGGAGTTGCATGAATGAGGAGGAGTTGGAAACTTTTCTTCTTCTTGGAAACTATGAAGAACTTTTTCTGCCATTTTCAGACACTTTCTGGTCACAGACTGGCTTCATTGGGATCAAGGAAGCTGCCCGATCTTTCTGATTTGTCGGATGTCAAAATTCATCAGGAGTTTCATAGGAGCTTAATGTGGTTTAACGGCAGGGACTAGTAGGGAAACCCCGAACCGTGGTATCACGGACCTTCAGAGTCTTAGGCAACAAACACTTACAACCTAACGGTGATAAGGTTGTTACTGCCCAAACTACTTTTCGGCCGAACATTTAAGGTTGAATTTCCAACTCATGTAGTTTGGTTGAACTGGCGTTGAGCTCACCATGAAGCAACAAATATCTTGACGGATGGATCTAACCAACAGAGGGAAGTGGGATCGGAATTTACTGCGGATGCACATTGGATCCTAGACGCGCATTTGAGTGCCAAACAAATGTTTAGTTATTTACAAAAATTGCTCATATTCGCCAAATAGACACCCTAGGAGAAAGAAAACCGTTCATAGAAAGAAAATCCATCGCTTAGTTTAGTCAGGACATAAATTCAAAGTAAATACTTTTCCCAAAAATTTTAAAAAAATAATTTTTTTTGAAGACCTTTTTTATTTAATTTTTTTAAACTACTTCAAATGATGCGATTTTCCTGAAATTAAGTGAAGATTGTAGCTATAACTAGTACCTTTGTTATACATTTTATTGTTTTTAATAATACTCTTTGTTAGTAGGAAATACAGGCCATCAAAAAGTGTCAAGTTTAAAAAAATTAGAAAATAACAGTTTATATTTTGGATTGCAACTTTTGTGGGGAATGAAAGGGAATGGCGATTCTTTTTGTACAATAAACTAGAAGTATTACTTAATACTCCTGGGGTTGAAACTAGTGCAGCCAGTTGCAGCTGCGGCCTGGCATGAGGTTTAAAGTGGGGTCTATTAACGAAAAAAAAAATATTTTTAAAGGGATCATTTTTTAAAATACTTTACTATTTATCGTTTTATTATAAAAATTGACTTAAATGATATATATTGTTAACAGTTAACCGCGGTTTCAAATAATTACTGATTTTGATACCCTACTATACTTTATTAAGGCAAAAGGAGTTTCACCTAATGCTTGTAACTAACAGGCTTTCTTGACCGCATTACGGCCAAAATAACTGGAATAGAGGAAGATATTATAAAACGGGTTGATATAATACTTCTGTGTATCAACGCAAATGAAAAAAAAAAATCAGTGTAGTTTAGAAAATACATACATGAAACTGAAAAATTATTTGTTGAAAAGTATGGTTGGTGTATCATGAGTCCCACTATGCATACAATTCTAGCTCATGACATTTTATACAAGAATTGTGTGTTACTATATCATAGTACTTTTTTGTTAGTTGTTAAAAAAAAACGACTTAAAATAACTAACAAAAATATTTGTTTGATATTTTTCATACAAAAACAACTGACTTTGTAGTTGAAAACAACTAATTACTGTAAAATATACAAACAACTAACATGTAGTAACTTACATAATTTTCTGAATGTAGGCCCTTTAAAATTATAAAAGAAACTTTAACAAGCAAAACTCTAAAGCAAACAACCTGCCAGATGTTTTTAATAAGTTTATGATTGAGTCCAATCCAAATATAACCCTAATAAGGCAGACAGAAATGTTGGAATTATAGAATAGTGTTTTTATAATATTTATTTTTACCAAATATCTTAACAATTATTGCAAATAATGCTTATTTACCGTGTGTTTCTTCTTTGTTTGATATTTTTCCGCATTATTTTTGTTTAAAAAATCAAAAATGATAATAGATAAATAACAGTTAATTTTGCAGGTTATTTTAGTGTAGGGTGTAGAGTGCACCAAAATATGAATGAAACACTTCGTATTGAATGGTAAGCTGTTATATTGTCACTTAAAATAAAATAGTTTCTTAAATAATTGACCTCCATTTTATTTTTTTATATGAAAAAATTAACCAACTTTGCCTTAAATTTACAAGTAGGGTACAAATCCGAAAAATGTCCAATCTGCATGAGTGAGTTCCTTAAGGTCTCCAGTTTTTATAATGGTAAAGAATGTCGTGAAATTCCTATCCGTTCAAGAGTTATAACAAAAAAACGTCTATGCGCGCCTTTTTCACACAAAGTTCCCAATGTGGGACAGACTGAAATAGTTGCTATTAATAAGGGAGACTTACAGTTTCATGAAGATCGGAAAAAATAATAAACTTTTACGGCGACAGTAAAGGTGCACTAAAGCATAGTTGTTTTTGAATGTTAAGAAAGTCTTCAAAAAACTATTCGGCAATAACCTCGTCTCTCTAATATCGGTGCGAGGTACGCGAACAAGAATGCTGATGATCTTGCAAAGCTAGGTGCCGGTAGGGTAGTAAATTTTGTTCATATTAAACCCCTGATTCAGTACTACAGATCGAGAAGTGATTGCCAGTGTATTTCCATGCACAGAAAAAATTTGAAACGAATTTCAATCAACAAAAACGGGGATTCAATCAATTTTTGGTTTGAAATTCCTCCAATTAAAAAAATTGTTATACCAATCAACAAATTGTAGGTGATTGATTGAAAATTATTTCCATCAACCCCCCCCCCCCCTTTTCAATTACTTTTCAAGTACTTCTAGTTAAAACTAAATATAAATAGTCGATGGCAAACAATTTTGGGAGTTGTGCCCCCCCCCTTTCGAATTCCTGAATACATCGCTGCCTCGGGAGAATTCGCTATAATTTGAAAACGATTGAAATTATTTCTGATTCCAATTGCTGAAGATGTGATGAACACAGAGAAAACAGTTTAATTGTGCCAGCCGAATTTAGAGTCATCAACCGAAATTTTCGTTTGCGATTACCGAAATTTATTTGAACCAACAGAAGTTAAATTTTCTAAACAAATTTTGATTATCGCAACCGAAAATTTCGGTTGTTGTTATTAAACTATGCAGTTGGCTCTAAATTCGGCTGGCACAACTAAATTGTTCTCTCTGTGAACCAAACAGTTAAACATATGCTGTGGAAATAAGTGGACAGGAATCGCGAGCGAATTCCAGGCAAAAAAAAAATCAAGAATCTGGAGGAATACAATTTAAAATCGGTTGAAACATTTGCATATCCCAATTAGAAATGTCGTTAAGACATCTCAAAGACTTCCTTATGACAATGTCAGTGTACCTGCTGACTGAAAAATCTCTGACCATACAAAAAACCTCATGACACCTCCTGACTTTTTCAAGTATTTTGTCAAAATTCCTCGCCGACAAGTATTCAGGTAGTCAATAGTGCTGACTACATTATGACATGTACATAGTACGTCTGATATCGTCCAAAAATTTAAAATTTATTAATCACGTCTTTTAATTTACACTACTTACTATTTTTATCTGTCCATTTCTTAAATTTAATTTTTTAAAACTTACTATTTTGATCTGCCTCACTTGGTAAGCGAACTCAGAACCTTCTGTTTACTGGTCTAGCACCTTACCCCTTTAGCCAAACTTTGATAATAAATGTGTTTATTTAAAAACAAATTTAAATTAATTTATTATTTGAACTGTCCTGTTATATATATTTCGTCACCTGAATTGAAAAATGCTACAATATGATTTTTTTTTTCTCAAATATAACATTTTTTTAAATATTAATTGGAATTTGGTTTCATCCTATTTAACAAGATTTTGTTAGAGTTATTTAAGCGTATCTTATTGTTAGTTGTTTTTAATATTATTTATACAAAACAAAAAAAATTATTTACAAAAAAAATATTGCAGGTGCCCTTTACAATTAAGGTGACGATATATTCAATTTATTTTGTTTTTGACAAATTTGAAAATATTATGATTTCAAAATATATTTTATTACAAACAATTTTAAGTTGTGGTTGGCCTAGTTGTCTAGAAGGTTCGGCAGCTTACGTGTTGTAGATTTTTGGCCTCGGTTCAATCCCCGGTCGCGGATTTTTTTTTTATTATTTTTTTATTGTTTTATGACCAATTCAATTTTATTTTTTTAATTACAAAGAAAATTAAAAGAGTTTTAAAGGATTAAACAAAATTACATCGATTTTACATCGGAAAAAATTTTTTTTAGCGATTGGTCGGATTTGCTATATAATTGTCAGCATTAAAGACATGATTTTTCTAAATTGATAAGACAACTTATATGACAAGTCAGTACATTTATAGAACTTGGGGAGCTCCGACAAAAGTTATGACATGTCCTTAAGTTGTCTTTAGTAAAACGTATTCACCTGCTGACTTCTACCTGATGAATCATTACTGACATTGTCTTAAAGACAAAATTTCTAATTGGGATAGGTCGTCACAATTGAATATCGGTAGTCTCAACTAAATTCGGTTGAAACAAGCTAATCTTAATTAACACAACAACAAAAAATTGGTTCTCACACACAAAAATAGTAGTGGCAACTGAATTATGAATTGGGACAACTGAATTATGAGTTGAGACGACTGAATTATGAGTTGAGACAACTAAGAAATTTGGTTTGAATTTTTTGTCTGTGTCTATGCGGGGCGTTTAACCTTGCCGCCAATTTATATAATATTTTTATGAATTTCAAATTCTAAAAAACTCGCATTCGGGACGCGCTAGTGTAGGCTCTTAAAATAACCTCATAAACTTTAAAGGGTTAAGTATGAATGGCTGTTTTATATAAAGCATATTTCATTGACATTCTCACAGTTGTCACAACAACAATCATCATTATGTTTATTATTCCATTTTTTTTTTGGAAATTCATGAACGTATTTTTTTTGTAAATTGTTTTCGCTCTGTTTTTTTTTACAAAGAAAACTTTGTGTTTATTTCTTTTTGATTTTTTTACAGTTTTTGGCTGTTTTTTCTGTTAAAATTTCCATCAATTTGTTATTTTGTGTTGTGAACTTTTTTTAAAAAATTTTTTAATAAAAAACTTGTTGTTTTTTATCATCATATTATATTCGTTTGAATTTTTATTTTTTATACCCTGCAAGCATTTCGAAACGAAGAAGATACGCTAGCGTATCGCCTGGAAGATAAATAGTATTGCGGGGGATATCTTCTTCGTATTGCGGAAGAAACACCCGTGAGTAGAAATCGTGTCCCGAAAGCGATACGTCCAGGAGATACGAAAGTAATTCTTCTGGAGGATAAATACGCAATATTGCCAGATAATCATTTGGAAGATAACTTGAAGATATCACTCAAATTTAACCTAGAAGATAAAAAGAAGATGTTGCCATTTTTTTCTCATAGGAGATAAACGTATGTTTATTTTTTTAAATAATGAAGATATTTTACAAACAATAGTGTTGAACGATACTTATTCACTATTTCCATGATCTTGAAATTGAGTATCTCCTTCAAAAATGGTACATTGAGTTATTGAAAATTTGCAGGACCTAATGGAGTTAAAACAAGTAGAAAAGTTAAATTCGACTTTGCCGAATCTATGAATACCCTCCACAATGCATTTTTTTAAAGGATAGTACATTTTTTTACGTGAAAAAATTAACAATTTTGATTAGAAATATTTTATTTTGAGTGAAAACTCTGTTTTGTCATTTAAAAAAAAAATACTATTTTTTTTTGAGTGTAAAATTTTTTTCGAGTGTAATGTTTTTTTACGGTAAATATTTTATTTTAAATAAAAAAACTCTTTTTTGTTATTTAAAAAAAAAAATACTAATTTTTTTTTTGAGTGTAAAATTTTTTTCGAGTGTAATGTTTTTTTTTACGGTAAAAATATTTCTGAGTGAATGCACGTACGTATATACAGAAAATATTGTAATTTTTGTAAAAAAAAAACTAATTTTTTTTTGTGTAAATTTTTTTTGAGTGTAAAATTTTTTTTGAGTGTAAAATTTTTTCTGAGTGTAAAATTTTTTTCGTGTGTAATTTTTAAGTTACCAATGCTTTTTAAACCAAACAAGTTTAAAAAGCATTGCTTTAAAATTAAACAAGTTTGAAAAGCGTTGTTTAGTTACCACCAATGCTTTTAAAACTTGTTAAAACACGTGGCATTTTAGATGAAACTAATCAGAAATTCAGGGTTTTGCTTATAACTTTTGAACCACTGGACCGATTGAGCTGAAATTTAACACCAAACAGACCCGGGAAACGACAAAGGTACATGCCAAGCTTCAGTAGTCTCATTATCGTCTTTCGGAAGTTATCGTGTTTTTTATCTCGTAAATTCGCGAAACACCATTGCCGAAATTTACTCTTTTGCTCATAACTTTTGAACCACTAGACCGATTTGGCTGGATTGCAATACCAACCTGACCAGGTAAATGACAAACATATATGCCAAACTTCAGTAGCCTCTGTAAAGTCTTTCAAAAGTTAGCGTGTTTTCTACGGACAGACAGACAGACGGACGGACGGACGGACATCGCTAGATCGACTTAAAATCGATCGAGGATCATAAATATATATACTTTATGGGGTCCTAGACCAATATTTCGAGGTGTTACAAACGGAATGACAAACTTATATATACCCTCTATCACTAGAGTGGAGGGTATAAAAAGTTATTAAATTTTGCAGCTTAATGCTTTTGTTTTTTGCGAATTCATTTGATTTATTCCGAAAAAACAATGAAAAACGAAATTAAAAATATTTTTGACAATAAATAAAATATATTGGCCTCTGTTCTGTCTTTCACAACTTTTTAATTCACATGAAAATTTCCGAATCACATGAAATCAAGTTTAGTGTTTTGTTGATCACGTTTTCATTCGAAGTTGAAATCGAATAAATAAAACTTAAAAAATTATAAGGAAAAAAGTGCATTCGTTTTACTTTCACCAAATTTTATTTATGTGAACCAAAACGAAAAAGAAATTCGGATGTGAAATCTAGAACACCAAAAAAATTCGGAAATTTTCATTTTCACATTTTTTATGTGAATTACTTTTTTTGGAACAGCGGCCATTGATTTCGTATTTTTTACCCCCGTATGATAAGAGGAAGATATCGTATATGTATCGCGCAGGTGAAAAATCCCCTAGGAGATAAATTTTTGATAATTTGGCGATTTTATCTACTTTATAAATGACAAAAATATACATATTTTTTTAAAAATTGCTAAAATATCCTCGAAATGATAAAAGGAAGATTTTCAAAAATACTTCTTTGATAAATTTTTATTACGATAAAAAGAAGATATTGCCGCAATTTCTTCTAGGGGATATTTCTTCCAAATGCTTGCAGGGTATTTAGTTAGTGCACTATGGGGCGAGGAGGTTCCAAAACCGATTCATCGTATTTAACTCGCAAAACTTGGAGCTGATGGTATATAAATTTAGACGAAATTTCATCGATGTTGCACTTGCAAACAGAAAGTGGAGAGTGTGGCCAACTTATGACCAAGGGAAAACTAAATATCTGCTATCATTTACGAGAAGGGAATGTCGTACTCTGACTGGGATAATAACTAATCATTGTCTTATCAGCTTTTATGCTAAGAACATTTCAGATGTTAGTTCTAAAAGATGTGATTCACCAGGGGTGGATGAATCGATGGAACATATACTTTGTCACTGCTCAGCGGTGGAAAGGAGTCGACGATCCATTACCGGTCTGAAAAGTTTTGTACATTGAGGGATATAACGCGAATGGATCTTAGGATATTAAGAAAATTTGCAATGACTTGAAACGTGTTTAACTAGCATCGCTAGCGGGAAAATTTTTGCGGTATCGCTATGGACCAAGAGGTCTATGCGATGTGTCAATCGGATAGCGCCACCCTAACCTAAACTGTACAATAAAACTTATACCGAACCAGATCAAAAACAAGTTTCAGAATTGTTTTTAAAATATCCAGTTCTAGTTGGATGTTATGAAACCACTCTCTTTTGGGATAATGTCAAGCAAAATTTATCGAGTTTAGAACATTAGGGGACTTAGGCTTAATTACAATATTTTGCCCACTTTCCAGTTCCATAGTTCCAAATTGATTACTGTGGATATATAAAGTATGGTATAACATATTTTTGTAAATATATTTTTTACAGACTTCCATTTGATGTATGAAACAATGGGAGATCGTACACGTTTTGTAGGTTAGGTTTTAACTGGATTCCGACGCTTTACGAAAGCACACATAGACTGTGAGGTCCGTTGGGATCCTACACATTGTTAATATCGTAATATCGCTCGACAAAAATATATGGATATAACGTGCTTTCATCATAATCCAAATTCTTTTATCTCTCTCTCCACTAAAAATTGGTTTTAAATTTAAGTTTTTTTTTAAAGTAGTTCTCGAAAGTGCTATGTTGTCACCTTCTGCTATACATTTTCAATTCACACTCTTTAGCATATTCCTCTTTGTTTTAAACAAATAATGTTGTTTTAACTTTAATTTCATTTTTAATTTTTTTTTTTTGTGTTATTTCCCTACAACTCTCGTTGGGTAGTTAAATTAAATACTTCAATAGTAAATAAATATTTATTTGTATTCCAAGAAATTTTGGATTTTTTTTTTTTTGATTTTTGTCAATTTTTTTTTGTTCGTAGTTTGAAATTTGACTTGTGACTATCTCGTTTAAATGTTTAATAACATAACACACAGTGCTACTCCAGAATATAATATTTATTTATTTGGTTTTATTTGATAAAAGACATCTGCTTGTATTTGTTTTTTTTTACGATAAAATAAATGAATAATAAATTTCGACCTAATTTAAGAAATTTTAGGATTTGATTTTCTTAAGTTGGTAAATTTTGTTTTTATTAAACAAATAATTAAGTTGTCATTTAACTAAAAAAAGACACATACATTGGAGATGTTTTTATAAGAATAATTATAAACAATATGGATAAATATTAGGTGCGTTCGCGTAAGTTAGTGCGGAAATCCGAGGGAGCATAAACTAGTCCGAATTGTGTTTATAGCCTCCAAATGAGAGTACACAGAAAAAAATAAAAAAAAATATTTGAGTAAATTTTTAATACTATTGAGTAAAAAATTATTAAATTTTGCACCAGTAAACGATTTAATAGTATTGAGTAAGTTTTTAATAAAAATTTATTAAATGTTTAAAAAAAATTTTGAGTAAATTTTTAATTAATTTATCTTTTTATTTTTTTAAAAAGTTTAAAAAAGTTTTAAATTTTTTTACAATAAAAAAACAAAAAACTTGTTTTTTTAAACTTTACCAAACATATTTATGTCTCAAAAACATAGGAAAATTAATAAAGACGATTACAAACTTTTATATGAGGCGCTCAGCGCCAAAACGGCCTAACCCTCATTTTCAAAAAAATCAAACTGACTATGCTGATCTAACCGGAACCTTTTGAAATAAATACTTTAAAAACTCCTTATTGCATAGTATAACACTAGGTTATACTACCTGCTGAAAACTGTTTTTCTTCTATGCAAAGTTCAAAAAAATGTGGATGCCATAATGGCCTAAGCCGCTTAGGCCAAATCGAATCCTAGAAATACAAAATATGTGTGGGTTAGGCCAAAAACGCATGTTACGTTTTAGTCAAGAGTATATTCGAAAAATAAATCAAGTTAGCCATGGGTGTTCAAATTTTTGAATTTTCCTGAAGCGAAACGATCGAGTAGGCCGAGAAATTTCTGAGACAGCTATGAACCTATTGTCTTGGTATTCATGACCTTATCACGAACAAGTCATTCATGTATACCTGGAATGAGGGTATAGCTTGACGTGGCCCACAGGAAATATGGTCTTGCATTATGCATTACGTGAAAGCCAATGTAAAATTTAAGAACTTAATAATGCGATCAATGTGGTGGCCAAAACCGGAACATAAGAATGAGCACTAATTGCATATACATGGTCAATAATTCCACCTTCCCAGTGGAATAGATAGACCACAAATTTTTAGTATCTGGCCACTCATTCCTACCATGCTATCAAGATTTTGGTCTCATTGAAAAGGGTGAAAAAATATTATAAGGACATTTTTACGCCTGATGATTGGGATCGTGTAATCGTCACGGCAAAAAAAAGGGAACCATTCCACTTGGTAAAAATGACGGCAGATGATATTAAAAAAATATCCTTAATCGAGAAACTAGTGACAAACAGTAAAATCTCCGCAAACAAGATTTCAAAAGTTGAATGGCTTAATACCCTATTCTCACTTACAGTTTAAAACCGTTTTTATCAATTATTTTTAGCATTTTCTGTCAATATACTGTAATAGAATAAAGAAAGTGCTAAAAATATTGCTGCTAAAAACGGTTAAAAACTGTACGTGTGAATAGGGTTTAAGAATCAGTGGCTTCGATTCCAAATGTGAAGTCATTTATAGTTCAATACAAATATTCAAATAACATAGATGTTTTTTTTTTCAAGAAGTTGATATTTCAAAGAGGAACTCCAGCAAGTTTGCAGATTTGGAATTGGAACTGCTTTATCCTGGAGGAAGGTTCATTGAAGCTGCAAAGTTTAAGGATTTACAGGAACTCAAAGAGTTCATACCTCCTATAACGCATGCATTTTATCATAATTTAAAAACAAATTCGAGAGCAGAAGACCAAGATATTCAGGAAGCAGACGAATAATTATTATTATTATTTTGTATTATTTAAAACGCTAAAAAATATTTTTATTATTTATCTGAAGAAATGTTGTATGTTTTAATAAATGGAACCAAAATGGCCTAACCCTCAGTTCCTATCAATTAAGTTTTTTTAAATGGATTCCAAAATGGCCTAAGCCACTTTAATTTTTGTATTAACTGTTTACAACAGTCTTTATGTAAGTTAATTAAGACCTAATGATTAACCTAAAACAAATATTACAACGAATATTTATTTACGATTAATAAAAAACAAATAAAAATATTTTAAAAACTTATTTTCTTTTAACTTCGTTTTTCTCAGAACCATTTTTTTTTTTTTTTTTGGCTAAGGCCGTTTTGGCGCTGAGCGCCTCATAAGGGCTGCCATTTCCTTTTTGAGAAAAAGAGGACATCAACCTCAAAAAAGGAGGACATTTGACCCAAAAAAGAGGACAATTTTTTTATAAATTAATTATAAGAAAATCAACAACGCGATACAATATACAAATAAAATGTATTTTTATTATTAGAAAAAGGTTTTTTATTTCCACTTATAATTCAAAAAATTTCCATTACATTTTGAGAAAGAATATTCTCAATTATTTCCAATTATATTTCAAAAATTTCTATATATAATTCAAAAATTTTCTATTTTATATCAGAATTTTCTATTTGTATTTAAAAATTTTCTAAATGCTTATTAGAAAATTCAATTTGTATCTCAAAAATTTCCATTTTCATTTCAAAATATCTTTATTATCTATATGTTTTTCAAAAAAAGCCTATTTATTAATTGAAGATTTTTGAAAGGCATTTGGAAAATTTTGAAATAAAAATATAAATTTTTAAAATACATATATTTGGAATTTTTTGAAAAGTTTTCAGAAATTTTTGAAATATGTATGTATATAAAAAAGGAAATTCTAATCAATTTTTTTTTAAGAAATATTTTTTTTTTTTACCTTTAAAATATTATTTTTTGAGTTTAGAGGTCCTTTACAAATTAAAGCTATGAAAAAAATATATTTTTCTGTTTTAAATTTATTTATGTTGATAATTTTTGCAGGACTTAGTCAACACGTGTTTCGGAATTTGTCAGATTCCATTATCAAGACTATTAAACAAATAAAAAAAAACATATACTACAATTCGCAAAGGGTACTTAAGTGATAAATCGCTAAAGTTTAAACAAAACTATTAATACTTATTCAACTCCACATTCATTGAGAATTAGAAGAAAAAAATTGAACAATTTCTTAATAAGATCACGTTCGACAAATAACCAACACAAAACACAATCGTGATCTTACTAAGAGATTGTACAATTTTCTTCTTCTAATTATCAATGTATGAAGAGTTGAATATGTATTAATAATTTTTGTTCGCGTTTTGCTCTCAAAAAGTTGATACTATTGCTGATAATTAGGGATGAGATTTTCATGCAAATGCATGTTTTTTGTCAATAGTGTAAAAACGATATCGATCAATTATCTTTCCGAATCAAGAAATTTGCGTTAAAATGGCATCGATTTGTTTTTGCATTTTTTTGCATATTTTGGTGAAAATGCATATTTTTTGCATATTTTGGTTTTAAATGCATATTTTGTGCATATTTCCAACGTTTAAGTGCATATTTTTGCATATTTTGGCATAAATTAGCAAAAACACAAATTGAAATTTATTTGTTTCAAAAACTATTTTAAATTTTAAAAATTTATTTTGGAAATAAGAAAAATATTTTTTTTTCTTTAAATTTGTTTTTATAGATTGTCTTAAGTTCTAAAAAAATCTTGCTTATATAAAGTTTTAAATGTTACTATTTAAACCCGGCGTTACCTTTTGCTTTTTAAGAAGTTTTTTCTATGAAAACAAGATTTTTATTGTGCGCATTTTATTTTTTAGTGCATATTTTCAGGTTTTTTAGTGCATATTTCGAGTTTTTTAGCGCATATTTTAAGCGCATATTTTCGATTTTTTAGTGCATGAAAATCTCATCCCTACTGATAATACAGCCAATAACTCAAAAGTTTAGTAGCAATAAAAAAAGTTATGAGGAAAAGTCCAAAAAGTAGGACAACCCCGGACACTTTCTAAAAAAGAAGTAGGACTGCCCCGGACGCCCTTAAAAAGAGGACGGTGTCCGGGGAAAAGAGGACGGATGGCAACCCTAGTTTAAACAAAATTAAGAAAACTATTGAATTTTTGTTAATGTTTTTACTTAAATTGTTTTTAAAATTTTTAAGTAAATTTTTAATTGCGTCAATTACTAAATTTTTGTTTTTAAATTTGAACAAGTGATTACTCAAATTTGTTTCCTCCATATTGTTTTCTGTGTATACCCTCAGAAAACTTATTTTGTCATTCCGTGTGTAACGCAAAGAAATATCGATCTAGGACCCCAAACAAGTTTATTCTTGAACAACTAAAATAAATCCAGGATACACAATTTTTAAGTTTTTTGTTTATACTTTTGTTAAAAAAATTAAACATTTCTATGACAAAAGGGGTTTAAAGTACTGCACTTCGACCCAGGGGATTAGAAAATGTCATTATAACCACGCCCTTTTGAGGGCATAGATAAAAAATATAAATAAGAAAAAATTGTATAACAAAAAACATAATAAATGAATTTGTTAGCAATTATCCCGAAGGGAAAGGTGTCCCCAACATTTTCACCGCCCCCAATTTTTTTTTTTTTACATTTTAAAGTGGCACAGCGGAATTTGACATCCTTATTTTTTTGTTTTTATGCAAAACTATCGATAATATATTTTTTTTTTAATCTAACAAGCAAATGCCGTCGGATAATCACTTTTTTGATACATGGCGATCGACATTCAATTAAAAAGTACGAATTAAGTGATTAACAAGTAAAAAAGTTAAATTCGTCCATGTCGAATTTTGACACAGTTATCTGCCGAAATACAGATTTTAAGAAAATATTTTTTTTTTTTTCCGTAACCAAAATATTAAATTTTTTCTGTAATTTTACTTTTTACTTTGTAATCTCTATTTTACAGATAATAAACAGAGTTTTTTTGTTAAAATACAGAAACTTTGTCAAATTACTAGGAAAAGTCTCGTAATCCCATTTTACCCATATTTGACAGTTTTCCTGGTTTTTTAAATCGAAATTTAAATTTTTTTTGTAAATTTTACAATTTTTTTTATAATTTTACAAATTTTCAAGAAAATTTTACAAAATAAATCTAGTAAATTCACGAGAATTCAAATTTATTGGTAAGAAGCTTGTAAAATAACAAAATCTTTGGTAAAAAGCTTGTAAAATTACTAGGAATTATCGTAAAGTAGGAGGTAGCAAAAAATCTAGTAAAGTTACGAAAATGTAAATTTAGAAATAATTCTGTAAATTAAATTTTTTTTATAGAAATCATTTTACAGAGTTTTCTTCGTAAAATAACAAAAAATCTTGCTGGTTGGAAATCTATTTTCTGCTGGCTCAGTCACAAAACAGTAAACATCAAAAATCTATCTTCTTTAGTTCGCAAGAAATCGCGAAATTAACTTTTTGCTGTTTTTGTTTTCGTTTTTTATCTTTAGATATGTTTCTTTAAAATTTCGTAAAAACATTGTATGCAGTTTTACTTGTGCTTGATCAAAGGTCACACAGATGTTGACATCGATATTGTAGGTGTTAAATTTCGCGAGATATCGCGTAATTATATAATTTTTTTTTATTATTTATTTATATTTTAAAACCGATTCTTTAGGAATAATAAAAAAAGTGGTATGTAGTTTGATTTGAGCATGCTGGAAGAAGTTAAAACTGCCTACAAAAAAATTATAGCTGCTCACTTTCGCGAGAAATAGCGAAAAACTGCTTTTTGGGGATATTTCTTGTTTTAGTTAATAAAAGAAGTTTCTTTAACATTGTTGAAAAACACGAAATGCAGTTTGATTTGCTATTGATTAAAGGCTGTTAACATTTAAATTCTACACTCAAAATAAATTCTCTGTCCAATCAGCAGAAAAATCTGCTGAAAATACACCCATTTTGAGCCATATGAGAAATCTGCTGATTTTAGCAGACACGGTTTGCTAAATATCTGTCATAAGAGGTGAATAAATATAACAAAAAAAAAAAACATACGCCGCCAGCCAGCATCGAACTCGCCACCTTCCGATTTGAAAGTACACTTCTTAACCACTGCGCTACGGAAGCTTATACTTTTATCTGGCGTTTTAGTTATTAAACATGTGTGTTGTTCGACAGCAGAGAAATTTGATTTAAGCAGAAATATCAGAACAATCTGCTGATTTGAGCAGAATAATCTGCTGATTTCAGCAGAACAATCTGCTGATTTCAGCAGAGCAATCTGATGATTTCAGCAGAACAATCTGTTCTGCTTTTTTTATAAAAAAAAAAATTCTTGAAAAAATAATGAAATTCAGCAAACAAAATCAGTATAAACATAGTAAAATGTCTGTTATTTTCTTAAACTGAATGACAGAGATTTTAGTAAAAATATCCTTCTCAGCAGAACAATCTGCTAAAAGATTGCTAATTCAAATTGAAAGTCGTTTTACAGATTTTTTGACAGAGTTTTTCTTTTGAGTGTAGCTGCTCAATTCTGCGAGATATCGCTAAAAAACTAACTAAACTACTATTTATTCATTACTTTGTGTTATTTTTGGTCTGTAGAAACATTTACTTCAATTAATGACAAAAATGTGGTATGCAGTTTGAATTCGAGGTTATTAAAGTTGACAAAACAGCAAGCATAAAAATTATAGATGATCAATTTCCCGAGAAATTGCAAAATTACTGTTCAAGCTTTTATATTAATTTATTTTTTCTTTAGTGTCTAAAATAAAGGAAACAAATCAAGAAACGACAAATATATTGTATGCAGTTTAAATTTTATGTGGTTAAAGTGGTAAAACTGCTCAAATCAATATCTTGACTGCTAATTTACGCGAAAAATATTTTTTTTTCCAATTTTTTATTTTTTTTTTTTTAATTTTGCGATTTTTTGCGAAATTGAGAAGATATGATTTCGATGTTAACTATTTTGTGACCTGTAAATAAATACAATTAAATCTGTATACTCAGTTTTTGAAGATATTTAAAAAACTTCATTGTCAAAATTTTAGAAAATACAAAAACACTAATTTCGCGATATCTCGTGAATGCGAGCAGCTACGATTTCGCTGTTAACAGTTTTGTGACATTTAACCACCCGAGTAAAAAAGTTCCTATATAGTTGTATATAATTTTATAAACATCATATATGATTAAATAGAATTATATAGAATTTGATGCGAAAAATGAGTCGATAAAACTATATAAAATTTGATCAATGTTTCATATATTTTGATAAATTTTTTATATAATTTTATGCGAAATTTGGACCCCTATTTTTATATAACAACAGCAAATTTATATAATTAGATATAATTATATAAAACAAGTAAAAAAGTTAAATTCGGCCTTGCCGAATGTAGTGATACCCTCCACAATTTCAAAAAGATTATTGCAAAAAACTTTATTTTAAAGGAAATTACTTTTGAAAAAAAAAAAATTTTTTGAAAAAAAAAATTTTCGCGAAAAAAAAAATTGGTAAAAAAAATCCGCGATTTTTTTTGTGTTCGTACTTGTTTAAATACCATTTGGTGTTCAATTATGTTCACATATGCCAACCAGAAGCCGAATTAAAGCATTTCGTATTTTTAGGTTATGTTGAATGTACTGAAATTTTTGAGGTGTGCTTACATTTTCGTTCATAACTTTTGAACCGCTGAACCGATATCGCTCAAATGCAATACCAAACTTCTCGTGAGAACTTCCAATAAATATGTTAAGTTTCAGTCATCTCTGTGCAATATTTTGTCCGCGACAGCATTTTCCACAGACAGACAGACAGACAGACAGACAGACAGACAGACAGACAGACAGACAGACAGACGGACATCGCTAGAATGTCTTAAAATCGATCGGGCATCATGAATATATATACTTTATGGGGTCCCAGATCGATATTTCGATGAGTTACAAACAGAATGACAAACTTATATATACCCTCTATCACTAGAGTGGAGGGTATAAAAATATAAAATTGTATAAAACTGTATAAAACTATATAAAGTTACATAAAATTATATATAATTATATATAATTAAAACAAAATTTTATGATTTATATAAAACTTGATATAATTTTATGTAACTTTATATAGTTTTATACAGTTTTATACAATTTTATATATATTTATATAATTATATCTAATTATATAATTTTGCTATTATTATATAAAAATAGGGGTCCAAATTTCGCATAAAATTACATAAAAAAATTTATCAAAATATATGAAACATTGATCAAATTTTATATAGTTTTATCGACTCATTTTTCGCATCAAATTCTATATAATTCTATTTAATCATATATGATGTTTATAAAATTATATACAACTATATAGGAACTTTTTTACTCGGGCAAGTAGAAATCAAACTGCGTTAACACTTTTCGTCGACACTAAAGTTGAACCTAAACATCGCTGAGGCTTACCGTGTGTAATTTAAAACAATTTTAATTTTTTTAATAAAAATTAATCAGAATTAAGAAATTTTCAAAAAAAGTATATAAAGAAATGGAAAAAATAAGGTAAGACTATAGTTTTTACCAAATATGACCGAAAAATATGCATTTTCATCAAAATATGCAAAAATATGCATTTTCTTCAAAATATGCACAAGCGATTTAATGAAATTTTAAAGCAATTTCTGAAAAGATATTTAGTTTATACTCTCTCTCTTTGCTTATTATAAATTTTTTGGGTACTTTTTTGTGCAATTTTGTATAATTAATTTTTTAGACCAATAGTGAAAATTTACTAATATTTTCAATGCGTACACTTTAATCTATAAAAAATTGAGTTCGGCTTTAAATAATTTTTTTTTTTATTTTTACATTTTCACTCGCAAAAATAAAATTTAATTTAAAAATTTTTAGAAAAAAAATTATAAATTTACAGGGCAACACTTTTGTTCAATATTTTACGGCAATTTAGCCGAAAAAAAAGTATAAAATAATTAATTTTTTGTACTTACCGTTGTTTTTTTTTTAATTTTAATCCAATACTTTTTTAGAGCTGGTTTCCAAACGAAGTTTTTGTAAAATATATAAAAAAAATATATAATCCAAAATATATTTGAAAATAAGGAATAGTTGTACAGGAAAATTTTTAAAATTAAAACACTTTTATTTTTTAAAAATTATTTTAAACAATTTTTTTTTATTTTTTAGAAAAAAAACTTAAATTGAATTATGTTTAAGCACTTGAATATTAAAAAGGAAAATATTTAAATTTGTTATTCATAAAATATTTTATTTTATATTTTGTTTTGTAATATTTTGTTGATAATTTGTTAAATATTTTTTAAATTCTTTTTAGCAGTCTTTTGCGCTGCAATAACAATTGTAATAATATCACTTTATCCTTTTTTTTAATTTGTTTACTTTTAATTTGTATTTGTAAAATTTTGAACAATTGGATTTTTTTTTTGTAATTTTTTTTGTAATTTTTTTATACTTCTTGGTTTTGTTATTTTGTTTTTATTTTATATTTTTATAATTGAATTAACACACGCGTATATTTTGTTTATTTTTTTTTTTTAAATTAAAGGGTAACGAGATATAATTTTTTTTGTTGTTTGTTTCAGTTGTAAATAAATAAAACGTAACATTTGTGATAATAATGATGCATTAAAGGAAGAATATTTTTTAATAACGGCGGCTTTTTGCGATTGAAAAAACAAAACAAAAACACTCACAAAAAGGGAAAATTAATTCAAAAATATTAAATGTTTTTAAAAAACGTTCGGCCGCTGGCAAATACAATTACGGTGCAAAAGTTCCATATAACAAAACTTTTCACCCTTCGAAGGATACACAACAACTGTTCGCGCCGTGCATGAGCAACTGAAAATCAACCCCCGTTTCAATGCCACTCATACCGTCATCATCGTTTGTTGTATTTTGTTTTGTTCGTTTATTCTTCAGTTGTTTTTTTTACACACATTTTGTTTTTGTATTATCTCATGTGTTTTAAGTTTGAATGCATGCGTTTGTGTTGCTAACTACACACACACCTATAAACAAACTTGTAAGCCAGAGAGTGAGCATGAGAGTGTGTTCAAACAACATGCGTTATTTTGTATGAAGTTGGAATATCAAAATGGATTTTGTATGATGGTAGTTACTAACTAGACGGTATTTATACACAGCATTTTTTTCCTTGCAATAAAGTCTTGCAACTTTTTTTTGTTGGCAAACGGGGCACTGTGGTCAATATTTTGAGATAGCGGCCAAAACTCCTTTTGGTTTTTGTTCTCCGATTTTAAAGTTATTAGACTCATATGAAAGTAGACAGTAGTAAACCTCGGGAGCCAAAAAATTAGAACTCTACTTCAACTATTTCACTGAGAACAGGGTGGTCCAAAATGGGCTTTTTCAGAATTTAGTAAATTTATGATATTTTTAGTTAATTTTTAAAGTTAAAATGATCATAACTTTTTTGTTTTTCAAGATTTTTGGACGAAATAAATTTTGTGTTGTAACTTAACTTATTTCCTATTACTGGTAAAAAAATTGAAGCTCTACTGTTTTCAGAACAATTTAAATATTTTTTTTAAGAAAGGTCAAATTTATCGGAAATTTCCAACTTCATAGAGCACAACTCCTGTGAGTCAAGCTGAGTCAAAACACAAATTTACTATTTTGTAGTCCTTACTCTCCCCTACATTCCTATATATACATGTCCATGCATCGGACCTGCACTTTTTGAGCTACAGCAATTTTTCTGACCCAAGGTAAGATATTCGGTACAAGTGCTCGTCATATTTTTTGAGAAGTTATTTGTATGTGAAAGTGACTATTATGCATATATTTTGATGAAATTTTGTACAAGAGTTCTTATTGACCCAAAAAATAATTCTGTTGAAATTAGGAGAAGTTGGCCCATATTTGGACCTAGTCCACATAGAAGGGTGTATCAAAATTTTGACAAAAATGACAATAGAACTCTCAAATTATGTGGTATCTGGCAATTCATTTGGAAAAGGTAAAAAATGATTTTATTGCCATCTAATATTACATAACTTAAAAACATGAAAATTGCAAATAAATTTAAAACCAATGGAAATAACTGGTAAAACCAAGTACCTGTTAACTCTCAAATTATGTGGTATCTAGCAATTCATTTGGAAAAGGTAAAAAAGATTTTATTGCCATCTAATATTACACAACTTAAATACTTGAAAATTGCAAATAAATTTAAAACCAATGGAAATAGCTGGTAAAACCAAGTACCTGTTATATTATGTTTATGTACTACACTCAAAAAAAAGAAGAAACTTAAACTTTGGAAAATTTTTCTTCAAAATAGTTTATAAATTTTCCCACAATTAAGTTAAAATTAACTAAAAGTTGGGAAATTTTCCTAACTTTTAGGAAAATATTTTAGTTCATGGACAGTTAAATAGGCCATAATTTTCCTTAAATAGAATTCCCTAATACGTGGAAGAAATTCTTACCGCCAAAAAAATTTTCCCTAAATAATTGAAAAAAAATCTTTATTTTTAAGACATATTTCTTAAAACAAAATTTAGTTCAAAAATTTCAGTTTTAGGACGTAATTTACTACCAGTTAGTTCATTATATTTATCTTCTTTAATTTGAGGAAGTTTTTTCCACAAGTTTAGTAAATTTTTCATAACTTGAAATTGTTTTGTTGATTTATTTTTTTTTTTTCATGCTTGCTTGTAGTTCACATTAGAGCTGCAAAACTATCGATGGTACTATCGATAGTATCGATAGTTTTATTTTAAAAGGACTATCGATAGTTTTTACCCGATAGCGATACTATCGCCGAAAAAAATATTTACTTCAAAAAGATTGACACTTGCTGAAAACTTAATCAAAAAGTGAACCGTTTTAAAAATCGTTATACCATTTTGGAATAATTCTACTTTTTTAAGTATTAATGCAATGATAAAAATCTCCTGTTAATGTTATTGCGAAATTTAAGGTCCGAACAGAACAAGCACGGCATGGTGGAAGATCGCCGTAGTGAGTTAAAATAGAGTGAAAAATGACGCCAAAAACTGTCATTTGTGTTTTCAGAAGTACCAAGTTGTAATGGAAAAAACCGTGATTTTACGCAAAATCTTACAATTCCTTAAAATATTCGATACTATCGATAGTATCGATAGTTAAAAAACAAACTATCGAAAATATCGAATGGGTCGACTATCGATAGTTTTGCAGCTCTAGTTCACATTTCGTTTATTATTTGTAGTACATGAATACAAAAGGTTTGATCTTGTATAACAAGTAATAAATTTAATATTTACATTTTTTTCTACACATGTATGTGTTAGAAAAAAACACAATATTTTAATCACAACAAAGACCTTGGCTTTGTCGTGTTTTCCCATAGTCTGGGAACAAACGTCAAGTACAAAGTTGTTGTTGTAATTTAACTAAAAAAACTAATTAAATTTATTACTTGTCTTTAAGAAACAAACCTTTCTTTATATTTCTAATAAAATATGTACCCAATGAGAATTATGTGTGTATTCACATGCTATTCTATAAATAAACCATTAAAAAAATATAAAATTAAATAATTTTTAGGAAAAATTTCCTAATCAGAAATGTTTTTTTAACCAAAAAATGGAAAATTTTTTCCCATTTTCTAGTTCAAATTTGTCCTTCTTTTAAAGAAAAATATGGACTAAAAAGTAGGAATACATGGCAATGGAGCTAAATCATTATCAATTTTCCTTGAATTTAGTTAGTTTTCCCATTTTTTAGTTAGTTTTTTTTCTGAGTGTAGTTTAAAGATTATAATCAAGAAGTAAAAGTTTACTTAAAATTTTATCGATGTTGTGTTCTGTATATAATATATCCAAATGGTATAGATATTGTTGGGAATTTCAGTGTTATTTTTCAGTTTAATCCTCACAAGAATTAGCTTTCTTCCAAAAAAACCAACCTTTGGCCCCTGTGAATATTGAGACTAAATAAATGTCAGGGGCCAAATGTTGGCATTTTCTGACCAAAATTAAGTTTAGGAATAATAAATAAGTATTGGTTGTAAAATACGATTGAAAAAAAATAAGAAATTATAAAAAAAATACCTATTTAAAATGTCAAAATATTCAACTTTTACATGGAAATTCAACAAAAAATTAAAATGCATTTTTAACTCCACATTACTTACGTTCCTATCAGTCGATTTTTACGTTTGAACACGCAAATTGAAGCTTAAAGTCCCTCCTATTGAACAAAACAAATTGCGTAAAAAAATACCAATCCGGTCAAAAGTTATAGAGTTTTGACCGCTATCTCGCGAAATTGACCACTGTGCGGGGGTGAAAAGAAAACGGGGTAGAAAAAAAATCACGAATTCTGTTTTCCTTCTTCTATGCTTTTCACCCCCGTTTGCCTACAAAAAAAAGTTGCAAGACTTTATTGCAAGCAAAAAAAGGCTGTGTATAAATACCCTCCTACTAGGTAGCGTTGGCAACTTTAGCGATTTATGTGTGATTTGACGATTTTTTGAATTACATTTTTAAAAATAATTTAATTTTTGGGAATCTTTTATATAACACTACTCTACACGGTTTTTGCATAGACATGTTGAGTACAATTTCAAAAGAATTTTGTCCTCCTAAACACGAATTAGTCATCAGAAAAGTCGTACCAAATCTCCTTCTCGAGATAGGTATATGCATTTTCATTTTATGTGAACCAAGCCTCTAAACCAGTGCTCGGCAGAAAGAGGGACAATTTTTACATTTTTCTAAAACATAGCTTCATCTACCCGCTTTTTTAAATGCTACCATGACACTAAATAAAATATTTGTATTTTTAATGCTCGCAGTTGCGAGTTTCGTTGACATTCGCGTTGTCTACATGCAAATAGCCAATTATGCATTATGCACCTGGGTGCAATGGGTGCCGACCACTGCTCTAAACCGGCAAATTTTTGAATATTGGAAAGGTGTATGTCAGAGTTATTCATATATTTTTTATTCGAATTCGTAATTAAATTACCTAACTTTTGCAAAAAATCCGGACTCCATCAGGACATTAAAACAAACTTCAAAATCCCAAATTGTCCGACACTTCAATATGGAGAACCTGGGGTTAAAGTCCAAAATCCATTTAGTATAACCAGAAATATTTGCAAAAGAAATTAAAATTTTGAACCCAAATTTGGATATTTTTTTTATACATTTTTTCATAACAATTTTTTGGATTTTTTGTTAAAATTACAAAATAAAAATAAAACACACTTCCTAAAGTATTTTTTGCCTCGTTAATACGAATCTGACATCAGAAAAGTTGTATCAAATCGCCTAGTAAAATTTGTAACGTGAAAAAAAGAACAATTTGGAAAAGAACTATTTTATTTTGAGTTAAAAAACTTTTTATTGTCTTTTTTGTAAAATTTTGTGGCTTATCAATGTTTTTAAATCTTGTTTTTTTAAAGCTCGGTATTTTCAAAACGTGAATTTAAGGTGAAACCAAACTTCAGGAGCCTTCGTAAATTTTTCAAAAATTAGCTTTTTTAACAGATATACAGACGGACAGACGGATGGACATCGCTAGATCGTCTTAAAATCGATCGAGGATTATGAATATATATACTTTATGGGGTCCTAGACCAATATTTCGAGGTGTTACAAACGGAATGTCAAACTTTTATATTAGAGCGGAGTCAATTGTTCGGAACAAAATTTTTGACAAAATCGTCTAGGATATTTGGATTCTGCATAAAATTCTAAGAAATAATGCCGAACAAACCATGTCTCAAAAATTAGTTTTACCCCCCCCCCCCCCCCCCCAATTTTCAAAAATAGTTTTGAGCGATATACGCTTTTTCATCAATCAGCACGAGAAAAACGGTATTTTCTGACCTGGGATCTTTAGATTGTGTACATAGACACACTATGGAGCCATTTAGACATTCCCATTTACAGTTTTATTAAATCTCGCGATTTTATTCGCGATTTTCATTTTTTAAAAATCACAAAATATGAAAAAGTGTTGTAGTTTGATGAGCGATAACTTTTTAAGTACATATTCGATTTTAAATTCAAAATTGAAATTAAAAGCTTAAGTCCTCCACATTAAACGTGAAAGTTAAAAAAAAATTGTGTCATTAAAAGATGCATTTCAAATGCAAGTGCACTTTTTTAGTGAATTTTCGTCAACTTTTACCTCTTTTGATTTTTTTTTAATTAACATTTTATGAAAGTATGACATTTTTACCAAAAAAATCAGTCATCATTTTAATAGGACACAAATGTCTTCTATTTTTAATATTTTTTTTAAATTATGCCATATAAAAAGAAATTTATTTTTTTAATTTTGTTAATAAATGATTTTAGGATTTTCAAATTGTTTATCGATGTACTTTGAAAATCTACAACTCCTTAAGTAAATATCGGATTTTGATAATCAAAACTGAAATTGAAAGTTAAAATCATCTACTAAACGAAAAAGTTTAAAAAAATTGTGGCAATAAAAGAGTGAATTTTTATTGCACTCAAAAATTTTATTGCATTTAAAATTCATTTTTGTATTGAGAAATCTTTTGAACTTTTCAGTTCAAAGTAGAGGATTTTAGCTTTTCATTTCAGTTTTGATTTTAGAAACCTATATTCACTTAAGGTGTGGCTCTTTAAAGTATATTGATAAACAATTTAAAAAATATTTATTTACACAATTTTGAAAAACAAAAAAAAAATATATCTTTTTTTATATAAAAAAAATTAACAAAATATAAAAAAAAATATTAAAAATAAAAGACCTTTGCTATGAAAATGATGACTGATTTTTTCTCTTAAAATTGCAAATTTGAATATGTTAATTTAAAAAAAATCAAAAGGGATAAAAGTTGACGAAAATGCACTCAAAAAATGCATTTTCATATAAAATACATTTTTTTGATGACACAATTTTTTAACTTTTACGTTTAAAGAAGAGGACTTAAGATTTCAATTTTGATTAAATCCGATATTTACTTAAGAAGTTATAGCTCTTCAAACTACACCACTTTTAAATTTTTTGTGGATTTAAAAAAAAATTAATAATAAAATCGTTTTTGAAATTAAAGTTTTTGGAATTTAATTAAACTGTAAATGGGAATATCTAAATGGCTCCTTAGAGAATCTGCCTTCATAATAAAAAAAAATCTGAAGACACAAGTCCAGATTTTCTTTTTTTAGCGCCCTCTAGCGGCGGTTCAGAACAAAATAAATATCAAATATGGATTCCCTGTACCCAAAAATACCAGGTATACCCCTTAATACAAAATAAAAGCAACATTTATTAATAAAACAATTTATTCCAAATAATAAGCCCAGCTAAAAAAGGCGTATATCGTGCCAAACTATTTTTGAAAATTGGGGGGGTCAAAACTGATTTTTGAGACATGGTTTGCTCGGCATTTTTCTTAGAATTTTATGGAGAATCCGAATATGCTAGACGATTTTGTCGAAAAAAAATTACTCCGCCCTATTATATATACCCTCTATCACTAGAGTGGAGAGTAAAAAAATGATAATTTTCAGAGGTTGGTTTAGTTCTTCAAGGGGGAACTTTTTCCCCCTGGCGCGATTTTGCTCATTTACGAACTTAACCTGCCTAGGAACATAAGACATATTCTTGCCAAATGTCGGGAGTCTAACTCTTTTATTTTGGATCGTGTTAACTACAGTGTTAACTACAGACGGACGGACATCGCTAGAATGTCTTAGAATCGATCACTGATCATAAACATATATACTTCATGGGGTCCTTGACCGATATTTTGATGCGGAGTGACAAAGTGAGTATACCTCCATACTGTAGTTGGGGGGTATAAAAATATGAATAAAATTTTAAAAATTAAAATAAAAATGCCTATATATTTAAGGAGACCAAAATACTTTATAAAATGTACAAAAAAAGTTGATTTTTGTAGTGTAATTTAAATTATTTTAGGCTTAAATTAATTTGTTTCCGGATAATTTGATTTGGTTTTTTTTTAATTTTTTTTCAGAAATATTTTATTATGAAATAAACCCCAAAATTTGGTGTTTATTTCATTTGCATTGAGGGTAATTACATCTACAATTTTAGGTGTAATTTCATTATTTTTTGTTAGGACATCTTTTATTTTATTTGTGGAAAAATTTCATTGGGGATAATTTCATTTCCAGTTCATTGGGAGTTATTTCATTTTCCTGTTGGAGGTAATTTCATTTCGTTTGATTCTTCTTAAGTTTTTTTTTTAGTTTTTAAAAAAAAAAATTGATTTTTTTTATACCCTCCACTCTAGTAAAAGAGTGTAAATATACATAAGTTTATCATTCCGTTTGTAACACCTCGAAATATTGGTATAGGATCTCATAAAGTATATATATTAACGATTCTCGATCAATTTTAAGTCGATACATCGGGGTCCGTCACTTATCGTTCAACTCTCCGTCCGTCTGTGTTTCTGTAGAAAACACGCTTAATTTTTAAATACTTTACTGAGTCTGCTAATTTTGGCATATATAATTGTCATTTACCTAGCCAGGTTGATATTGCAATCCAGCGAAATCGGTAAAGTGGTTTAAAAGTAATAAGCAAAAGAGTTAAATTTGGCAAGGTTTTTTCTTTTTCGCAAATAAACTAGTTAAAAAACACGCTAACATTCGAAAGGCAATCCTAAGGCTGCTGAAGCTTGGCCTATATAATTGTCGTTCCCCTGTTCTTGTTTGTATTGAATTTCAGCCCAATCAGTCCAGTGGTTTTTCTTTCTCAAAAATTACTAATTTTTAATCGAAATAAAATATTTCTAATCACAATTATTATTTTTTTTAATTTACAAAATTTATTACCACTTCAAAAGGGCATTGTGGAGGGTATTCATGGATTCGGCCTCGTCGAAATTAAATTTCTACTTGTTTTAAATTTGAATTGATAACAAGTAGAAAAATTAAATTCGACTTGGTCGAATCTATGAATACCCTCCACATTGGTATCTGATAGTAATTTTCTAAAAAAATTTTTCAAAAAATTGGATTACAAATTTTTGATTAGAAGTATATTAATTTGAGTAAAACTTGTTTTTAATCAATCAAATTTTTTTGACTGTCAACATTTTTTTGAGTGTGACTTTTCATAAAAAAAAATAAAATAATGTGTAAATTTTTTTTTTCAGTGTAACATTTTTTTGAGTGTAAATATTTTTTTTAGTGTACAATTTCTTTGAGTAACTAAATTACTTTGTAAAACATTTTTGTTGTTTTATACCTATATGTAATACAAAAAAAAACTATTTCACATTATCCCTCTATTTATTTCACCATCCTCTTCTTTAAAAACAAAAAACAAACTAACATTCAATCCCACTTTATTTGATTTTTTTCCAAAAATACTTACTATACACCGTTACCTTCAGTTACAAAAACAATAACAAAACACAAACAAATATTTACTTGTCTAACAACTAAACTGCATGCCTCGGCAGGAAAACAAACAACAACAAGTTTTAAAAAAACTGGTATTTCACCATGCTGTTACAACTTGTTTAACGAGTTTTCAACAGTTTAAGGTGAAACCAATGTGAAATTTAGGGCTTTGCTTATAACTTTTGAACCACTGGACCGATTTTGCTGAAATTCAAAACCAAACAGACTTGGGGAACGACAAATATATATGCTAAGCTTCAGCACCCTCAGAATTGTCTTTCGAAAGTTAGAGTGGTTTTCATCTCGTAAATTCGCAAAATACCCTTGCCGAAATTTACTCTTTTGCTCATAACTTTTGAACCACTTGACCAATTTCGCTGGATTGCAATACCAACCTGACCCGGTAAATGGCCAACATATATGTCAAACTTCAGGAGCCTCCGTAATGTCTTTCAAAAGTTAGCGTGTTTTCAACGGACAGACAGACAGACGGACGGACGGACGGACATCGCTAGATCGACTTAAAATCGATCAAGGATCATGAATATATATACTTTATGGGGTCCTAGACCAATATTTCGATGTGTTACAAACGGAATGACAAACTTATATATACCCTCTATCACTAGAGTGGAGGGTATAAAAAGGGTGAATAAAAAAATGTGAATAATGAATAACGATGTCCCTTATTAAATTTTTAATTTATAGTCTGACACCGTCACTCATCATTTAAAAACACTCTGAACAGTTTAGTTAATTTACCAGTTAAGTAAAAAACCCATAATAAAGTTTTTGACGATTTTTGTAAAATAAAACTTTTTAATTCTTTAATTCAAACAGTTGGCAGCACTGGTAATGATGGAAGCTGGTGTGACGATGAAATTAATGTATGTATGATAAAAAATAAAATAACACGCAACTAGTTTGTATTTTGTTTGATACAAATTGCAATAAAAATGTATTTCAAGTTCCACATTGTTTCAGCTGTCCATTTAAAGTGCAGAATGTTTGTTTTATACTCAGGATTCCTCGTTTAAATCCAGAATATTATGATGATGATGAAAATGCACTGTAAAAACAAAAAATGCATATACGAACGAATCAAAACAATTAAATCTTGAACAATTTGTTATTGTTATTAAAAATTTGTTTTCGATTTTAGAGTTCTTAATATAACTCTAAAATCAAAAACAGCGTTTTTTCCATTTTGCATATTTGCAATTATTGTTTTCCTCTTTCTCTATTCGTTTATTTGCATTTTCTTCCTTAATTTTTTCACATTTTAGTTTTATTCCTTCGTTTCTATGATTCATGATGTTTTGCTGTGTTTTTGTTTTTTTTTTTGCAATAAAACACTTGAGTTTTTTCGGATTTTCTTTTGCACTTTTTTTTCTCTGTTTTGCTTTACAAGTGTAACACACTAACAAGGGATTTCACTACAATTACTCATTACAAAAAAAAAACACAGTTGTATACAGTTCGGTCAGTATTTTATTATGGCAGTGAGTGAGTGTGTTGGTTTGTTTATTTGTACGTGTGTGTGCGTGTGTTTTATTCTTTAGTTCATTGGGTAACCTATTTTTAATGCCACAAGTACTTGCAATAATTACGCTGTTTTACAAAAAAAAAGATAAGATCATTGAGAGTTGGCTTGAAAGAGTTTTTTTAATTCTCTCTTCATTATCATAAAAAAAAATAATAGTTCAGTTAAGAATAGTGTTCGAATAAGAACTTAAACTGAACTAGCACGGCAAGGTTCTGTTCAAGGTTTCGGTGGAAGGTTACCGCTGTTATAGAAAATTCACCTTAAGCTGCCCATTCACTTGCAATATTATTGCTAAATTTTTCAAATTGTGCAATATTATTGCTTGTGTGTATGTCATATTTAAGGTTGTGCAATATATTGGAGAATATCAAAACACTTTTGATTTTTATTGTACAAACAAGAATATTACAATATATTTTATTCGTGTGTTGTCTATATTGTACAATTTTTTTACGTTCAAAAGTAAAGAGAACAGCTGATGTCAATTTGTTTGTATTAAAATTAAAAGCATTTGCGTGAAATCATTTTTAAACATTTTATAAAAGGAAATAAATGAAAAGTGTTAAAAAAAAGAATGAAAAAGGGAATAAATTGTTTGAGGTTATGTTTACATTAATTCTTGTACAATATTTTTGGTTTAAGTATTGGACAACTTTATTTTACGTGTGGGGTAAGACGACAATAATATTGTAAAATACAATTTTAAAAATTGCACAAGAATATTGCAAGTGAATGGGCAGCTTTAAACTGTGGCAATGGATGGCATCGGCAAGAACTGTTACTTGTGTGTAAATTTTTTTATGAAATGTCATAATGTTGGCATCAAACCTTTTCTGCTATTGTGAATGTAGAAAGTGTAGTGTCGTGTATTTTATGTCCAGCGTCTTAGAGACAGTACCGCAATTCGAAACTTTTTCAAAAAAGAATTTGAACGTTTTTTTTTTTGCATAAACCAATTTCAGAGAATCTACCCAGTAGGCAAAACAATCACCGCTGACATACTGCTAACCCTCCCTTTATAAGACGACTGACCCTTCCATCATAAGACTGCTGACTCTCCTCTTAAAGTTTTTTTTTTCCAATTTCCATTAAAGACGAGTCAGCGGTTGTCTAGGTTAGGTTATGAAGGATGACGTTGGTGACAACCAACGTCTATAGAGACCGTGATGTCGACCATTATGATTCCTTTGAAAATTTGGTCCTCTCTCCTCTTTTCAGTCCAAAACTTACTCTTCTTACGCGTCCCATTTTGATGCTTTAATAAATACTAGTAGGGTCCAGTGATTCATGCCTCGTAATTCTGATAGAATCTGAAAGATATAAGAGTCAAAAAATGTTAATCTTCTTAAAGATAATGCAGGGCATTCGCATAAGAAATGATAGGTGTCTTCTACAGACTCCCTGCACCATCTGCATACCATGTGTTTATCCAATGTGTTGTGACCAGTAACGAAGTTAATGGTAACTCTAAGTTACTTTCTGTCCATATTCAAAACAATTTTACTGTTTTTTACCCAGCTATTATCCCATAATATTTTCGTGTGTATACTCCTGTTAGAGTTTTACTATTTATTTATTTAACCAACTTGCCCTTGACTCTAATTTTATCCATTGACATATAATAGAAAGTGGAGGAAACTCGTCAGATTCCGCTGTTTCTTGTGCTCCCTTTCATTCAAGCTCATCGGCTTTCTCGTTTTCTAGAATATCTTTTTGTCCAGGTACCCAGCACAGACTAATAATATCCTGTCGCTGAGAACCTAAAGCACTCTGTGGCAGCGGCTGACTACCCTAGATCTGATTTTATCACTTTTTAAAGACATTAGAGCAGAATCTATATCTATCTATATCACACCTGTACAGCGACGTATCCAGGAATTTGAAAACGGGGGGGCACAACTCCCGAATTTTTTTTTAGTCATCGCCGATTTATATTTTTTTTTCTTATTAGGACTACACTACTTAGGGTTGCCATTCGTACTGTTTTAAACAGTACATGTACTGTTTTTTATAAAAAGTACTGTTTTATGCACATCACCTAAAACAGTACGCAAAAGTACTGTTTTTTATAGCGTGTACTGGTTTTGTACTGTTTTTTATACTTATCACCAAAATGTAACATTTATCGAAAAATGTTTCATATTTGACAAAAATTTTAATTCAGTTTTTAAAAAGGAGCTAAATGCAATTTAGTTTTATACCACACTCTAAAAGAAAAATTATTTAAAAAGTGGAAAACTTAAATAAATTTAATAATTATTTAGCTCCTTTGCCATGTTTTCCTTCTTTTTATCTAAATTTTTCTGAAAAATAAGAAAAAGAAAAAACTAGAAAATGGGAAAAAATGTATTTTATTGAGTACATCTCATTTAAAGTTCCGATTACGGGCAAACCCCATTAGGTTCGGAACCCATGGGTCCAGACCACCTTAGGCCCAGTCCCATTGGGTCTATTAAGGATCGTCATAGATTTTGATTCAACATCTTTGCCCTTTTCGCTCTACCTTGCTTAGTTTTTAGGATACGGGAATTTAAGGGCCCAAAAAGGTTTTTAGAATCTTAACGGGATAACTAAAAAACTATACATGGAGGGATTAAGAAGGTCGTGTAAAGAACTACAAAAATGTATTTGGCATTTTTTTGTTTCGGCAATATTTTCTGAGAAATGAGGAACGCCCAAATTTTTTGATTCAAATTGAGGAGTCCATACATTGAAACAGGACCGGAGATTCTTTAGAAATTTTTAGAATCGAAAGTGAACACTTTTTTGCTCTTTCTGGCTTAGTTTTTGAAATTTTTGAAACATTTTTTGAAAAAAAAATTTCCTTAAATTGCATAAAATTTACTAAACCTGAAGAAAAAACTTTATCAATTCTAAGAAGATAAATATGATGAACTAATTGTTTGCAAATTATGTCAAAGAAATTTCAAAAATTTTATTAAATTTTACTAAATTGTGAAAAAAAACATTTTCCCAAAAATTAGTTAGGCCTTTGTTTGAGTGCAATAATACCGTTTTCGCGTTTGCTTTTTAAAGTCGTGTTTTAATTAAAACACTGTTTTATGGATTTTTTCATATGTTTTTGATATGAAGATCGGTGTTTTAGTTAAGCGAAAGCATAGACTACAAAAGCTTTTCAAGTTAGATATCGCGGCAACTAAGACAAATGCTCCAAAAAGTCAATCGCAATTTTTTTCAACACTGATAAAAAAAATAGAATAAATTTGAGACAGTTTACCTAAAATGTTCCACCGTTCTGTTAACAACCTTTTATGCTCGTTTTGGCTGAGATCTGTTTGAAATCAGGGTAAAAGGGCTAAGTTTTTGTAGTTTGATATAAAATAAGACTTTTAAAAAAGTACTGTTTTTATTTGCAATGTACTGTTTTTTGAGACCAAACGTACTGTTATTTCATATTTCAAATCTGGTCACCCTAACACTACTACTTATGTAAATAATACACATTTTAGAGATTCAGAGTGCTCATCTAAAATCATCATATTTTTCTGGTAAAATCAGCTGAAATCTGATTTTTCTGCTGTCTTGACACCTATTTGTTGCTGGCTCGACCTAGATTACTCAGACAGAAATTTAGCAAACCGTGTCTGCTAAAATCAGCAGATTGCTCATATGGCTCAAAATAGATTTTTGAGGTTTATTTTTGAAAATTCGAAATTTCAACCTGTGCAATTCAAACCCGGAAAAAGTGGTTGATTGAAAATTTTAGATTTTTATTTCAAAATTGTTGTTAGTTAGATATACCAAATTAATATTAATTAAAATACAGAGACCAAATATAACAGTTATATGTGTCTTTTTGTCTTAAAAAATCATGAAACGAATGTTGTCCAAACTTAGTATTTTATATATGAAAAGACTTCTACAGATGTCCCGTGTTAAAATTTGCAATAACATTTATTTTTTTGATTTTTTCAATAACAGTAAAAAATAACAGTTATTAAAAACTTTTTATTCAAACAATTTAAAATAACTTTTATTTTATATTTATTGGAGTAAATAACTGTTATAACAGTTATTTTTAAAAAAATCAATCAAAGTTTATATCTTTAAATCAATGATTGAAGTATTAGATATCAATAGGATTATTCTGCATGTGTTTATTGTTGTTTTATTTTAATAACTCGAGTTTTTTAAGGCTCAAAGAGTTTTTAATAACAGTTATAAAAAATAAAAGTTTTTTATTTCTGTTATGTTGAACAGATATTTATATAAATCATTTCAAACTGTTATTTTTAATTTTTATTTGAAAAAATATTTTTGAACAGTAAAATTTGATTTTTTTCAATAAATCTCATAACTGTTATGGTCTCTGTTAAAATATGTCTGGTGATCGCACTGTTTTAGATTTGAGCTTGTTCCATGGTTTCATTTGAGGATTTTTCTAAGAATTTAAAAGTTTTCTATGGAGAAAATGTTTCAGAATCTAACAAATTTTTCAATAAGAAATAAAATATCTAAAATATAAAATTTTTCTAATGAAAAAAATGTATTGGAATATGAACAATTTTGTTGTAGAAAAAACTTTTCAGAACCTGAGAATTTCCTTTAAAAATAATAGCTGAGAATCTCAGATTTAAATATAGAAATAGTGTCTTAGAATCTTATAGTCTGAACATTTTTTATAGAAATTTATTTTCATGATCCTGATGGATAATTTTTATTGGATAAATCCAATATTATGCGTTTTTGAAACAATTTTTCAGATATTTCAATAAGAATTACTTTTCTGAGACCAAATTTGCTTTAACTCTAGAGTTTTTATAAAGAAAACTAAAATATTTTCTTTAAAACCCAAAATATTTAGAAACTTGTGTATTTTTCATGTATAATGCATTATTGTGTATTAAATTTTAAAAATTTTTAAAAACGAAAGGGGGGGCACGTGCCCCCTGTGCCCACCCCCTGTATACGTCCATGCACCTGTATATTGGTAACATCGAAGTTTGCTCAGCAGTTGTCTAAAAGTATTGTTGGTGGCTATGGCTGCTAGTGGGCACTGCTGACCTACTGCTGTATTGTTCTTGGAACAATTGGCAAAATTTTATGAAAATGTCAACCATCTCTTAAGAAAGATTAGCGATATATCAGGGGTGATATTTTTTGCCGAGTGGGTAAGGGTGTGTGGATCTTTTAGTGATACTCTGCGTTTCACGTCAGCACACATAGACTTCCCTGATACCACGGAATTGTAATAGGTTTCCCTACTGGTCCCTGTCGTTAAACAAATTTGAGCTGCTTATGAAACTCCTACGATATTGAGTTTTGACATCCGACAAATCAGAAAGATCGTTAATCTCCCTAGGTCCCAGTGAAGCAAGTTTCTGAGCAGAAAGTGCCACACAGTGGCATATAAAGTATTCGATAGTTTTCAATTCCTCCTCATTCATCCAGCTTCGGAAAAGTAATTTGAAGGTGACTCTTAGGATATTCTAAAAGGCCCAACGGCTTTTGGGCCTAAGTGCACTGGAGCCCTAAGAACGACATCAGCTGCATCCATCGAAACATTACTTCATCTGCTGCCAATTGACGCCTTTGCTAAAGGTGAAAATTATAAGGCATGCCTCAGACTCAAGGAGTCAAATTGGCTCAGACGCTGAAATTTTGGACACAGTAGCAAAGACAATTTGGAAAATTTTGTCACTGACAACAAAGTGTCGAATTTACTTTTCGAACAGAAATTTAAAGTTGAATTTCCGCTATAAATATTTTTACAGACGGCTCCAAACAATCGATAGGAGTTGGTACCGGTTTTACTGCAGACGTATGTGATATAGAGAAGTCTTTTAAATTACCTCTAAACTGTAGTATTTTCCAGACTGAAATAGTTGCTATAGCCTCACAGTTTCTTTGTGAAACGGGAAAAATACTAAACTTTTACGTCGTCAGTCAAGCTGCACTAAAGGCTCTTAGGAGCTTTTGTATGAAATCAAAAGTCGTGTTTAATTGTTACGAGAATCTGCAGAAACTATACTGGAATAATACGGTATCTCTTGTATTAGTACCTGGACATAAGGGGGTAGATGGGAACGAGAAAGCTGATGAGCTCGCAAAGCTTGCAGCAGATGGGGTAGGAACTTTTGTTCATATTGAGCCCCCGATTCAGTACTATTGAACGAGAAGTGACTGTCGTTGTATTTCTATTGCAAACAGGAAATGGTGAAAAACAGAATCACCAGAGCAATATGGCCGAATTACGACCTCAGGAAAACTCGCTACCTACTTTCTCTAAACAGAGGGGATTGTCGTTCACGGGTATCGCTATGGAACAGCCGGTCTATGCGAGGAGTCTGAACTTTAGGTTCCACCACCCCTAACCTAACATATTTTTGAGATACGTGATATAAAGTAGATAACTTTAAAACTATTACTCGAAGAGTTTTAAGGTATTTGATATTCTGCTGTTGTTGTGTCGGCAATATATACCGAGCAAGCAAAAATAAGTTGTAAATTTTTGTTTTTAGAAAACTTAAAATGGCGCTATCTCGAAAACTAAGCCAGATAGAGCAAAACGGGGGCCATTTTTGGTTCTCGAGCTCACCATAGTATCGCCGGTCCTCTTCACATATGTGTACCACTAGCTTACAATCCCGGTACTTCGTTACCGGTTGTATTGAATACCGGATAATAGAAGGATCAGAATTATTCTATCGATTTCAAAAAAATTCCCCTACGTAGTCTTTATTTTATTTACTTGTGGACGTTTAAGTCTTCCATACAAAATTATTGCAATGAATAATTTAAACAAAAAAAATTGAATAACTTTGCTGGTATGTTATCATGTTCGTTCCGGGGGAAAAATATTTCAGTGAAAAAAGAAATTGGAATAAAAAAAATATGGAGTAGAAAAAGATAAACACCAAAAATTTGAATTGAAAATATCATTCCATATTGTTCCCTGCTCTATTTCATATTGTTCCCCGTTCTACGTCATTTCAATTCCAATTCCATCCCCATCTTCTATGGTCATTATTATAGGAACAAAAAAAGTACCAAAAGTACACTTTATTACCCCCATTAGAAACGGAATTTAAAAAAAGTACCTCTTCCAGAATGTTTTTTCTTCACCGAAGGCAAGGCAAGGTAAGGTAAGGTAAGGTAAGGTAAGGTAAGGTAAGGTAAGGTAAGGTAAGGTAAGGTAAGGTAAGGTAAGGTAAGGTAAGGTAAGGTAAGGTAAGGTAAGGTAAGGTAAGGTAAGGTAAGGTAAGGTAAGGTAAGGTAAGGTAAGGTAAGGTAAGGTAAGGTAAGGTAAGGTAAGGTAAGGTAAGGTAAGGTAAGGTAAGGTAAGGTAAGGTAAGGTAAGGTAAGGTAAGGTAAGGTAAGGTAAGGTAAGGTAAGGTAAGGTAAGGTAAGGTAAGGTAAGGTAAGGTAAGGTAAGGTAAGGTAAGGTAAGGTAAGGTAAGGTAAGGTAAGGTAAGGTAAGGTAAGGTAAGGTAAGGTAAGGTAAGGTAAGGTAAGGTAAGGTAAGGTAAGGTAAGGTAAGGTAAGGTAAGGTAAGGTAAGGTAAGGTAAGGTAAGGTAAGGTAAGGTAAGGTAAGGTAAGGTAAGGTAAGGTAAGGTAAGGTAAGGTAAGGTAAGGTAAGGTAAGGTAAGGTAAGGTAAGGTAAGGTAAGGTAAGGTAAGGTAAGGTAAGGTAAGGTAAGGTAAGGTAAGGTAAGGTAAGGTAAGGTAAGGTAAGGTAAGGTAAGGTAAGGTAAGGTAAGGTAAGGTAAGGTAAGGTAAGGTAAGGTAAGGTAAGGTAAGGTAAGGTAAGGTAAGGTAAGGTAAGGTAAGGTAAGGTAAGGTAAGGTAAGGTAAGGTAAGGTAAGGTAAGGTAAGGTAAGGTAAGGTAAGGTAAGGTAAGGTAAGGTAAGGTAAGGTAAGGATCCTACAATCCATATTTCAAGGTACTTTTTATAAAAAGTACTTTTTACAAAAGGTACTTTTTATAAAAGATACTTTTCATAAAAGGTACTTTTTGTAAAAGGTACTTTTTATAAGAGGTACTTTTTATAAAATGTACTTTTTATAAAAGGTACCATTATTTCAGTAAATTAAAAAAAGTACCAAAAGTACACTTTTTTCCATTTTACCCCCGTAGAGTCAACATTGGCAAAAACCCAGCCTTAGTGAAAATTTTTTCCGGGAAAAAGCTCGCTCGCTCAGCTCTCGCTCTATCCAACGAGCGAGCCAAAAAAATTTCGGCTCGCTCGATTTTTGAAACGAGCGAGCTTAAAAATTTTGGCTCGCTCGTTTTTTAAAAAGAGCCAGCCCAATTTTTTTTAGCTCGCTCTATGCAAACGAAACGAGCCAGCAAAAAAAGCTGGCTCTTTTTTTGAGCGAGCCAGCTAATGTATGGCTCGCTTGTTGTCGTTACTTATGCTTAAAAAGTGGCTCTTTTTAGCTCGCTTCCTATAGTTTCCAATTAAATTGAAGAAATTATTATGATCAAAACCATTTCCTGTTAAGTAATAGAAATTAACAAAAATACAATATTTAAATCGTTTCCATATAAGTTTCTGAAACTATGTGAAAAAAATTGCGACACCATTTCCTTTAGATTTCTGAAACTATGATAAATAATTTACACCATTTCCAAAAACATTTTTTTGTTTAATTTTTTTTTTATGGATTTAGGTAAAATAATTGTTTACCCCATTTCCAGCATTTTCAGTTTTATTCTATGGATATTGTGAAAAAAGTTGCTTACACCATTTCCAATGTAATTCAAACAAATTTTCATTGCTTTTTTATTTTATGAAAAATTGAAACTACACCTTTTACTTTTGGCATGCAAAAATACTGCTTGGGAATAAATTACACCATTTCCATTTAAAACTTAAAAATTTAATAAAGTTACATTATTTCAAACAAATTTTAGTTAATCACAAAAAAAAACCCAAATACACCATTTTATGATTATTTAAAATTATTTATGATAAATAATTTACACCATTTCCAAAAACATTTTTTTGATTTATTTTTTTATGGATTTGGGTTTACCCCATTTCCAGAATTCTCAGTTTTATTCTATGGATATGGGGAAAATAGTTGCTTACACCATTTCCAATCTAATTCAAATAAATTTTTGTTGCTTTTTTATTTTATGCAAAATTGAAACTACACCTTTTCCTTTTGGCATGCAAAAATACTGATTGGGAATAAATTACACCATTTCCATTCAAAATCTAAAAATTTAATAAAGTTACATTATTTCAATTAAATTTTAGTTAATCAAAAATAAAAAACTCAAATACACCATTTAATGATTATTTAAAATTATTTATGATAAATAATTTACACCATTTCCAAAAGCATTTTTTTGTTTTATTTTTTATGGATTTGGGTTTATCCCATTTCCAGAATTCTCAGTTTTATTCTATGGATATGGGAAAAATAGTTGCTTACACCATTTCCAATCTAATTCAAATATATTTGTATTGCTTTTTTATTTTATGCAAAATTGAAACTACGCCTTTTCCTTTTGGCATGCAAAAATACTGATTGGGAATAAATTACACCATTTCCATTCAAAATTTAAAAATTTAATAAAGTAAAATTATTTCAAATAAATTTTAGTTTATTACAATAAAACAAACTCAAATACACAATTTCCAATTAAATTTCTTAAATTAAGTAATGTAAACAAAATATTAATTTTTATGTGGTATTTTTAATTTTAAAATATGTGTTACTGTATATTAGAGATTAAAAAATATTTACACAATTTACATTGAAAATTGTGAAATTAATGAATTCGCGATACGTTTTCAATTAAGTTTTTCGAAGTTAAAAGAATAATTTTGCTATACCATTGACACATACATTTAAAAAATTTTTATAATTTTAATAACAGCATTTCCCTCATAATTTGTAGAATTTAGGAAAATATCGATAACACCGTTTCCAATCTTATTCACCAATATTTTAATTGCTTTTCTAAACTTATATGAAAAAGTAAAATTACACCTTTTCCACTTGTTCGGTAAAATACTGCCAATAATTAAATTACACCATTTCCATTCGTATTTGAAAAATTTAATAAAGTTAACTGATTTCAATTTAACTTCAGTAACAAAGCTTTAGATTTCAATTAAATAATTTCCAATTAGTTAAGTTACACCATTTCCAATCAGAAATAACGTAATCCAAAATAGGAATTTTCAAATTGAATTTTTTTTTAACACAAAAAAAGTTTAATGGTAAAAAATTAGAAATAATTTTTACCATTTCCATTGAAAATGTCAAACTTAAATAAAAGTATATTGATTTTAAAAATTAAATGCAAAATACACGATTTTTGTTTGAATTAAATAAATGAATAAAGACACCGTTTCAAATAAAATTCTTAACATTTTTACTTAGACCGTTTGCAACTGTTTTTTAAAAGTATGTTAAACCCGTTTCCAATTCATTTTCAGAAAAAAGTAAACAATCATATCAACACCATTTCCAATATTATTGAATAAAAATAAAGCACTTAAAACACAATCTTCCAATTGCAAAATGTGTAATTGAAAATTTCATAAATTTTATTTGAATTTTTTTAATTATGTGAACTTTATGTCAGGAATTTTTTGTTGAAATATTGTTACTACATTATTTGCTTTTTCTTAATCCAACAGTAGATGCTATATTTTGATTCCTTAAATTTATATTGTGGCAATTATATTGGATATGGTTTTTAAAATCCAATCGGAATTGGAATTTAATTGAAAATGCTGTATTTAGGTTAATTTGATATTTTTTGGCAAAGTAGATTGGAAATGGTGTAAACACTGTTTTTTAAAATCCAATCGGAAACAGTTAAAAAAAAATTCTGAAATTTTGTTGGAGTTAATACATTTTACTGCAATACAAATTTTTGGTTTAAATAAGTTTCACTACTCTAATAAAAATTACATAATATTTAATTTTAAGTTAATCCATTAAATCTATTGGAAATGGTGTAGGTTCTTGTTTTAGTTTATGAAAAACATTTGGAAATGATGATGACATAAATATCCTGACATAAGAAAAAAAAATCTTTCAAAAAAAGTAATTATTTCACGTAAAGCTCGCAAAAGAGCTGGCAAATTACGCTGGCTCGTTTCGTATTTTTAAAAAGAGCCTTGAAAATATATGGGCTCGTTTGGCTTGTTTTGAAAAATGAAGATATTTTATTTTTTTATAAAAAAAACTATAAATAAAATAATGCGACGCAAAATAAAAATACAGTAAAAAGACTTGAAAAATATTTCTTTAATTATATCATTGTTCTGAATTACACCATTTCCGACGATACTTATTAAATTAAAAATGTGTTTTACACCATTTGAAACAGCGTTTTTAGTTTTATTTTTTTATGGATTTGTGGAAAAAAGTTGTTTACACCATTTCCAAAAGCAAAAATACTCCTTGGAATTAAATTACACCATTTCCATTCAAAATTTAAAAATTGGTTTATGTAAAATTGCTTCAACTTAATTATAGTTAATTACAAAAAAAAAAAAATAGGTCTAACACACCATTTCCAATTAAATTGCATAAATAAAGTAATCTAATTCAAACATTTATTTATATATTGCATTTTCAATAGAAATAAGTGATTGCTTTATATTTGAGATTCCAAAAAATATTTACACTATTTCCATTAAAAATTTTGAAATTAATAAATACGCCATTCGTTTTCAGTTAAGTTAACGAAGTTCCATCTCAGTCCAGCTTGATTTATATTATTAATGAAAAATCAATTACACCGTTTCCAATCTAATCCAACGACATTTAAATTGCTTTTATAAATTTGTTCGAAAAATTAAAGTTGCACCAATTAAAGTTACTGCTAAGAATTTTATTACACCATTTCCATTCATATTTGAAAAACTGAATTAAGCTAACTTTTTTGAACTTAATTGGAGTAAATAACTTATAAAGAAAAATTGTTGTATTTTTTCAATAAATGAATGCAACTTACACCATTTTTAGTTAAATTTAAAAAAAAATGGATTTTGGTATACATATTTACACAGTTTCACAAAATTTTTACTTATACTATTTCCAATTGTATTTTATAAGAATGTTAAATATTTACACCGTTTTACAGAATTTTGACTTACACCATTTACAATTGTTTTTAAAAGTATGTTAGTACCGTTTCCAATTTAACTAAAAATGGTGTAAGTTGCATTCATTTATTGAAAAAAACACAACAATTTTTCTTTATAAGTTATTTACTCCAATTAAGTTCAAAAAAGTTAGCTTAATTCAGTTTTTCAAATATGAATGGAAATGGTGTAATAAAATTCTTAGCAGTAACTTTAATTGGTGCAACTTTAATTTTACGAACAAATTTATAAAAGCAATTTAAATGTTGTTGGATTAGATTGGAAACGGTGTAATTGATTTTTTCATTAATAATATAAATCAAGCTGGACTGAGATGGAACTTCGTTAACTTAACTGAAAACGAATGGCGTATTTATTAATTTAAAAATTTTTAATGGAAATAGTGTAAATATTTTTTGGAATCTCAAATATAAAGCAATCACTTATTTCTATTGAAAATGCAATATATAAATAAATGTTTGAATTAGATTACTTTATTTATGCAATTTAATTGGAAATGGTGTGCTAGACCTATTTTTTATTTTTTTTGTAATTAACTATAATTAAGTTGAAGCAATTTTACATAAACCAATTTTTCAATTTTGAATGGAAATGGTGTAATTTAATTTCAAGGAGTATTTTTGCTTTTGGAAATGGTGTACCCAACTTTTTTCCACAAATCCATAAAAAAATAAAACTAAAAACGGTGTTTCAAATGGTGTAAAACACATTTTTAATTTAATAAGTATCGTCGGAAATGGTGTAATTCAGAACAATGATATAATTAAAGAAATATTATTCAAGTCTTTTTACTGTATTTTTATTTTGCGTCGCATTATTTTATTTATAGTTTTTTTTATAAAGAAATAAAATATCTTCATTTTTCAAAACAAGCCAAACGAGCCCATATATTTTCAAGGCTCTTTTTAAAAATACGAAACGAGCCAGCGTAATTTGCCAGCTCTTTTGCGAGCTTTACGTGAAATAATTACTTTTTTTGAAAGATTTTTTTTTTCTTATGTCAGGATATTTATGTCATCATCATTTCCAAATGTTTTTCATAAACTAAAACAAGAACCTACACCATTTCCAATAGGTTTAATGGATTAACTTAAAATTAAATATTATGTAATTTTTATTAGAGTAGTGAAACTTATTTAAACCAAAAATTTGTATTGCAGTAAAATGTATTAACTCCAACAAAATTTCAGAATTTTTTTTTAACTGTTTCCGATTGGATTTTAAAAAACAGTGTTTACACCATTTCCAATCTACTTTGCCAAAAAATATCAAATTAACCTAAATACAGCATTTTCAATTAAATTCCAATTCCGATTGGATTTTAAAAACCATATCCAATATAATTGCCACAATATAAATTTAAGGAATCAAAATATAGCATCTACTGTTGGACTAAGAAAAAGCAAATAATGTAGTAACAATATTTCAACAAAAAATTCCTGACATAAAGTTCACATAATTAAAAAAATTCAAATAAAATTTATGAAATTTTCAATTACACATTTTGCAATTGGAAGATTGTGTTTTAAGTGCTTTATTTTTATTCAATAATATTGGAAATGGTGTTGATATGATTGTTTACTTTTTTCTGAAAATGAATTGGAAACGGGTTTAACATACTTTTAAAAAACAGTTGCAAACGGTCTAAGTAAAAATGTTAAGAATTTTATTTGAAACGGTGTCTTTATTCATTTATTTAATTCAAACAAAAATCGTGTATTTTGCATTTAATTTTTAAAATCAATATACTTTTATTTAAGTTTGACATTTTCAATGGAAATGGTAAAAATTATTTCTAATTTTTTTTTACCATTAAACTTTTTTTGTGTTAAAAAAAAAATTCAATTTGAAAATTCCTATTTTGGATTACGTTATTTCTGATTGGAAATGGTGTAACTTAACTAATTGGAAATTATTTAGTTGAAATCTAAAGCTTTGTTACTGAAGTTAAATTGAAATCAGTTAACTTTATTAAATTTTTCAAATACGAATGGAAATAGTGTAATTTAATTATTGGCAGTATTTTACCGAACAAGTGGAAAAGGTGTAATTTTACTTTGTCATATAAGTTTAGAAAATCAATTAAAATATTGGTGAATAAGATTGGAAACGGTGCTATCGATATTTTCCTAAATTCTACAAATTATGAGGGAAATGCTGTTATTAAAATTATAAAAATTTTTGAAATGTATGTGTCAATGGTATAGCAAAATTATTCTTTTAACTTCGAAAAACTTAATTGAAAACGTATCGCGAATTCATTAATTTCACAATTTTCAATGTAAATTGTGTAAATATTTTTTAATCTCTAATATACAGTAACACATATTTTAAAATTAAAAATACCACATAAAAATTAATATTTTGTTTACATTACTTAATTTAAGAAATTTAATTGGAAATGGTGTATTTGAGTTTGTTTTATTGTAATAAACTAAAATTTATTTGAAATAATTTTACTTTATTAAATTTTTAAATTTTGAATGGAAATGGTGTAATTTATTCCCAATCAGTATTTTTGCATGCCAAAAGAAAAAGGTGTAGTTTCAATTTTGCATAAAATAAAAAAGCAATACAAATTTATTTGAATTAGATTGGAAATGGTGTAAGCAACTATTTTACCCATATCCATAGAATAAAACTGAAAATGCTGGAAATGGGCTAAACCCAAATCCATAAAAAAATAAAACAAAAAAATGCTTTTGGAAATGGTGTAAATTATTTATCATAAATAATCATAAAATGGTGTATTTGAGTTTTTTTTGTGATTAACTAAAATTTATTTGAAATAATGTAACTTTATTAAAGTTTGAATGGAAATGGTGTAATTTATTCCCAATCAGTATTTTTGCATGCCAAAAGGAAAAGGTGTAGTTTCAATTTTGCATAAAATAAAAAAGCAATAAAAATTTATTTGAATTATATTGGAAATGGTGTAAGCAACTACTTTCCCCATATCCATAGAATAAAACTGGAAATGGGGTAAACCCAAATCCATAAAAAAATAAAACAAAAAAATGCTTTTGGAAATGGTGTAAATTATTTTTCATAAATAATGATTTTAAAATTCAAGGATTTTTTTGGAAAAGGTGTATCTGTTTTTCACTTTATTTCATAAATACGATTGGAAATGCTGTAGTTGACGTTTTTTGTAACGTGTGTGGAAATGGTGTAAAATATTTTTCTTAAATTCAGAAAAGCTATGGGAAATTGTGTAAACATGTTTTTTACATTATTTAAGAATAAAAATTACAAATTTGTGAAATACAAATGAAATAGTGTAATAAAATTTAAAAAGCATAGTTTCATTATACTAAAAATAATGTACAGGAGCGAGCTAAATATTGGCTGCGAGCCTGAAATATTGAGCCAGCTCTTTTTTAAAGCTTGAGAGCCTTTATTTTAAAAGCAGCTCGTCGGCGAGCCTTTCAATTTTCAAAAAGCTCGTTTTATTTTTTCAACGAGCTTTTTTAATTTTGAGCAGCTCGTTTCATATTGGCTGCGAGCCTTTTATGTTTTGAGCGGCTCGTTTTGGCTCGCTCTCGAGCTTTTTCCAACCCTGCCTACATTGCAAATTTTAAGTTTCTAGGACCATTATTTAAGAAAATATAAAAGGTACCAAAAGTACAGTTTTTTACCCTTTTTACCCCTTAAAATCAACAATGGCAAAATCCAGCCTTAGTAGATTTATATTCCGGGAGCTGAACCTACATTCAAAATTTTAAGTGTCTAGGACCATTATTTAAGGAAATATAAAAGGTACCAAGGGTACATATTTTTACCCTTTTTACCCCCTTAGAATCAACATTGGCAAAAATCCAGCCTTACTGGATCTATATTCCGGGAGGTGAACATACAGTCCAAATTTCAAGTTTCTGTGACCATTATTTCAGGAGATATAAAAAGTACCAAAAGTACAGTTTTTTACCCTTTTTACCCCCTTAGAATCAACATTGGCAAAAATCCGGCCTTACTGGATCTATATTCCAATAGTTGAACATACAGTCCAAATTTCAAGTCTCTGTGACCATTATTTCAGGAGATATAAAAAGTACCAAAAGTACAGTTTTTTACCCTTTTTACCCCCTTAAAATCAACATTGACAAAAATCCGGCCTTACTGGATCTATATTCCGGGAGGTGAACATACAGTCCAAATTTCAAGTCTCTATGACCATTATTTCAGGAGATATAAAAAGTACCAAAAGTACAGTTTTTTACCCTTTTTACCCGCTTAGAATCAACATTGGCAAAAATCCAGCCTTAGTGGATCTATATTCCGGGAGGTGGACCTACAGTCCAAATTTCAAGTCTCTAGCTTCAGCGGTTTGAGCTGGGCGATGATGAATGAGTATATAAGTCAGTCAGTCAGTCAGTCACATTACTCTTTTATATATCGTCGAACTATATTCAATAAATGCCAACTCGAAAAAGCTTACTGTTCAGGAGAGCTAAAAAACTAGTAATTTCGCGTATTATTGCAAAAATAAACAATGTACCTTCCACAAGATGGTTTAAATATTCTAAACAATTTTTACCTATGCAAAAATTTTCATATTTTGCACTGGTTTGCATATTTTTCAGAGATGGCATTTATTACTATATTAAAAAACAAATATTTTTTTAGAGTTGGCATATTTTGTCGGAAAATAAAAATACATTTTTTTTGGAAAAATTTTAAAAATTTTTTTTTTTTTGGTTTTTGTTATCCTTAGTACGGTAATTGCAAAAACTGAACAAAAAATTAAAAATCTTTGCATATTTTTAAAAGTTACTAGCTCCGAAAGCCTTTTAATCTCAGGGTGGTCAACTTTCGCACTCTGTAACTCACGCTGTATTGCAATAGGGTCACTCCAAACCAGCTATTTTGAAAGCTTATATCATTGACTTTATTTGCCCCATTCATAATATTTCAATCTGATAAATAGTTTGAAAGTTACATAAATATAAGCAATTTTTTTTTTTGCAAACACTGTTTACCGATATTTTTAAAATGGCAATATCTCGAGAACCAGTCATTAGATATCAAAATCATTACAAGATTCGTGTTCAGCATGGCAAATGCAATAAGATATGTGGTCTAATTTTTTTTTTTAATTTTTTGAAAAATTTTTGGAAATTTACAATGGGAGTTGGCATTTATTTTCACCAAAAAAATATGTACTTTGAGTTAGCAGAATAACAAAAATGGATGTAAAACGACAACAAATTATTTTTTTTGCTCTGAAATTTTTATGGCAGTTAGGTATTACATAGGGGAGCTATTTGCCATCGGAAACTCATTTCCGTCAAATTTGAGTTGGCATATTTTGAATATAGGTTCACGATATATAGATAATGGGTCCTAACTTTGGATCCAAAAAAGTTAGCATTCCCGAAAATTTTAAAATGCTCATATCTCGGTAAACATTGCCGACACGATAAAAAGTCCAAAAGCATTTTTGTAGCTCTCAACACGTAAAACAAGGCAGGAAATAACCAAATGATATCCGAGTAATATTTTTAAAGTTATCGAGTTTTTTAATTCTCAAAACCCCAGTGGTCCCCTAAAATCACGTATCTCAAAAACTAAGCAAGATAGAGGTAATCGGATAACTAGGTCTAGGCCATTGGGATCTGGACCAATCGGGTCCGAACCCAACGGGGTCCTCAAATGTGTATGAACTAAATCGAAATAAAAAAATGTCAGTTAACTAATTTTTGGCAAAACATTTTTGCTAACTTTACCAAAAAAATTGTGGGTTCAATATCAGCAAATTTTTTTGTAGGTTTACAAGCTTTTTTTGCTAACTTTGCAGTTTTTTTTTGAGTGTGGGGAAACGGGAAAAACACTAAACTTTTACGTCGACAGTCAACCTGCACTAAAGGATCTAAGAAGCTTTTGTATGAAATCAAAAGTCGTTTTAATTGTTACGAGAATCTGCAGAAACTCTCCGTATCTCTTGTATGGGTACCTGGATATAAGGGGGTAGATGGGAACGAGAAATCTGATGAGCAAAGCTTGCAGCAGATGGGGTAGGCATTTTTGTTCACATTGAGCCCCGGATTCAGTACTATTGAACTAGAAGTGACTGTCGTTGTATTTCTGTTGCAAACAGGAAATGGAGAGAGCTAAGCACAAGCAGAATCAATAGAACCATTTGGCCACAATACGACCTCTGGAAAACTCGCTACCTACTTTCTCTAAACAGAGGGGATTGTCGCTTTCTCACGGGAGTGGTCACAGGACACTTCCTAATTGCTTTTCGCGCGAAAACGATGGGACCTATCTTGATTGTTTTTTTTCCTGACAGTTTAAAAAATGTTCAAACTTTTATATAAATTTTCCTTAATTGCAGTGAAATTTATGAACTATATTTAAGGAAATTGTGACTTAAAATTTAGTTAGGTCTTTTTTTGAGTATTGGAGGAGTGGGTGAAAAAAGTTGAACTCTGAGATCAAAAGGCCTCCAGAAAATTTATATTATTTACAGCATTTCTTTAAATGGTGTCGGTCTGATAAAATACAAAACTCTGGATTCTAAAGACATTAAAAATTCCCTTTAAATATTAACTCCGTATCCCCGTAACATTTGTTACATTTTAAAATCTTACCTGTTTTTTATTGCAACACCAATTTAATTTTCTTTACCTGTAGTCATTTAATAAGAAAATCGCACACCTTTTTTTCCTTAAACCATCTTTTATTTATTTAATTTTCAAATAACAATCTCAACACCTTTTAGGGTTTAAAAACCCCCTACACACTACTTATAAATATTTTATTAAACTAATAAGATCTATAATAGGGAAATCTAAAATTATATGGCATCACAGGTATAAATGGATTTGGCATTCGATGAAATATAGGCAAGGGTGTTGTCATCATATATGGCATTGGTATAGTATTATTTAATCTCATATACGGAGGAGGTGGTGGTAGAGGATAATTTAAGATAGGAACAGGTACATAACAAATATGTGGCATCCTTGGCATATGAATATTGCTATTTATTTGTATGGCCGATTTAACCGAATCCGATTTATTATAAGTATTGGAATTGTTAAAATATTTAGGTTTATTTTTAACGGTTTTATTGAAATGATATTCCTTTCTTCCTTTAATAACATTATTACTAGTTTTCTTGGAAGTTGTTTTTTGGTTCAAATCATCACGTTTTTTAAGTCTATCCTGTTCTCGCAATTTATCACGATAATATGGTTTTCGGGATTCAGCTGTGGATTCCTTTTTTCCCTTATCACTTGAAGCTTTCGCCATTTTATCTGTAATTGAGAGAAAAAAAGAAACTTTGTTGTAATTCAAATTATTTTTTTTTTTGTAAAGTTGTTTTTAAAGTAAACATTTAACACATTTATAGACTTCCGGTTTAAATCGTCGTCAGTCAGTCCGCAAGGATGGCATGGCATGTCCCGTTTTCTCATTTTTTTTTGATAAAATACATTTGATTAAACAAAATTTATGTAATGATCCACATAAATTTATTCGCTCACATATAAAAATTTCTCATATTTACGTGCGAGTGTATAATACATCTTATAACAAACGAGGATGGTTTGATAATTTTAAAGCATAATAAAATAATAAACTTTTATGTTTGAGTTTGTCTACGAATTTACGGGTTTATTACATTGTCCGACGAATCTCCAATTTTGGCTGTACTTTAGAAAAAGTTCGCTCTAGTCAGATAGTGGGGATAATAATATCATTCCCGTGTCTCTGAGGTTTTTAAAATCAATTCGCGTTTTTCGCGAAAAAAAAATCAAAACACAATTTTGTTAACTTGTGTTTCACAAAAGAAGTGTGAAACGAGTCAGAAAAATGTATTAAAAAAATGTTAGTTTATGTCTTCAGTGAAATTTTATCGCGGTTCTTTTGTTCTAACATCCTCTATCTTCCATTTTTATGGGTAATTTTTGTCCTTTCTTCAAATATTCTCATAGAAACCATTAAAACGTGCATTTAAAGGGCTAAAATGTTCCACGAAAAGAACCGACTTCAAATTTCACAGCAAACATGTACATATAAAGATTGCTTAGGTCAGAAGTAGATTTAATACATTTTTCGACTTATTTCACACTTCTTTTATTTGCGTTTTTTATTGGCCTTTTTCACGAAAACGCGAATTGAACTAGAAGACACGTATATTTTATTATCGACCCTACTTTGAGAATTTATCGGTCTGGTCCATGTGTACAAAAGTGTTAAACGGTGTTATCGAAGCGAAAAAAGGTTTCATACGGTCCATAAACCATTAAAACATTTGCCGGACAATGGCGGATAAAGTGTTCGATAGTTTCCAACTCCTTCTCATCCATGTGACTCCGGCAACAGTCATTTGACGGCACTTTTAACCGCAATGCGCGCTTTCTACGAGACAGTGTCCGGTTATCACAGCAACCACCATCGAAACCTGTGTGCCATTAATTAAGAGCAGGCCAAATTTGTCGTGTATTCTCACAATCCGTGCTCCCATCTCTAATTAGTCTCCGTTGCGGAGCAAAGCCGTAGATTTTGTTTTTAAGTTTCTAGAGGCATACCAAAACATTCCAATTCTCTTGAAACCTGTAAGGTAGTTCCCAGTCTTGCAAGATCATCGGCTTTGCAATTCCCTGGAATATCTCTGTACCATGGGACCCATATTAGTCGTATGTCAATTTGCTTATCCATCTCATTTAAAGACGTGAGACAGTTAAGAGCAGATCTTTTTTTTCAGAAACATTGACTGCAGGGACTTGACCGCGGCTTGGCGGTCAGAATAGATGCTGACTGCGGTTGTGGACAAGACATTGCAACTTAACCAATCAGCCACTTCCTTTATTGTCAGCAGCTCTACCTGATAAACACTTTAATGATCTGGCAATCTTCGAGTCAGGCTCAACCCAAGCTCTTCCGAATAGACTCCAAGCCCACATGTTCGTGTAGCTTAGATCTATATGTGTACACATTTATGGAGGCTACACTACCCGGAGTGCCCCTCATCAAAGGCTCCCTGGATGGTATCATAGTTAAGTGGTTAAGTGTCTCTCACAGGGTATCCCAGGAATTCCAGGGTGCAAGGAGACGAAACCAGAACGTTGCGTAGCCTGAATGCCTCAGAAACGTCTTCTATGTTTCCACAGACGTTTTTCCTAGAATTAAATTTGGCAATTCTGATAATTTTCTTATAACTCTTCTTGTTCGATCTTGAACATTTTCCATTATTAAAGAGTTTTCTGCAAAAAATTCTGCCCGTCTGCAACTCATTTGACAACCAAGATGTTTTTTTGCCTTTAGGCTTTACAGAAGGGCAATACGCATCCAACGACCTATTACAAACATTTGTTATATAATCAACCAGACAGTCAATTTCAAAGGCTCTCTATAATTCACCCAGTTTGTTCTCTTCAGATTTCTAGATACTGCCTCAACCAGGCCACGCTCCCTGAGTAAAAACTTAATGTAGCTATAATATGAAAAACGATTGATGATCTGAGTGAAAATAGTTTCAAATTATGGATTGCATGATACGAAATCGTTGCTAAAAGATTCGCCAATGATTGCACATCAATAACAACGAGGTAGTGCCTCATCGTCATCGTGATTCAGAGCCATCAACATCTAATCATGAGCCATCAACATATAATTAGTAGCCATTGACATCTAATCAACAACCATCGGCAGTGGATTAAGATCATCATCTGAATATAAGCTCATTCGAAGAAGTAATCCTGTTGGCGAAGCAATTCAAATGTAAAGAATCATACGACAACACGATTCGTACTATGCTCGGCTCTATAAAATACGTCCAATCATCATTCTAATCATTCTAAACAAAAATTTTGACAAAGTGCCAAAACGAGTAACATTGTGTGTTGATTGTAATATCTGTGCGATGGAAATTTAACACTATTTGAAACAATACATGCCAGACAAACCGCCCCCGTGGTGGAAACTGCTCGTCGCTCACGACTATCGTTATGCAAGTTACCAGATAAATTTGCCAAGTGAGGTGATTACGAAGAGTATGTTGAGTATCTGGTACTCAAACGCAAAAAGTTCGAAAAAGAAATCTTGAGGCTGAATTTGTTGCGAAATATTATCGCACAATGACAGCTCAGATGCCACCTCGTAACATTTGTCTGGATAAAATTGGGTATTTACCGTATTATATAAACGAAGGAAGCCGCGATGCAAAGATCGGAAATGTACAATCCGTAAAAACCTCGGTGCCAAAAATGTGAAATACATTGGCCTGAAAAAAACTGTTGCGCTTAAGTGTGTCATTTATAATCTGCCTTTTGCCTTCAACCTTAACCAGAATTGACCTACTTTGAAGTTTGACTGAGAAAGTCGTTAAAAAAAAGGGTAGTAGAAAGAACAGAACCTGAAACTTATTTGACGAGAGCCCATCTATAACAACACTTAGAGAACTATCTCTAAGGAAACTCAAAACAAATCGAGAGAAGTCACTACCGACACCAAAGGCATTAAGCTTAGAAATGATCGCACCGTGTCACACACAATCAAATGCCTTGGAAATATTCAGAAAAACCACCTTACTCTCACCAAAATGTGGATCAAACGATTTACACGTTCCGAAAGGAACGCCAGCCAACTGATCCCCAGTAGAACGAGTTCTCCGAAAACCATATTGTCGATCGTTAAAAAATAAGTTGGCATTCCATGCCACTTTCGAGAGCAATGAATATTGCGATTGAGCGGTAATTATCAGGTTATAAGCTGCACCTTTTAACTGAACGAGCTCAAAAATTTCCTAATTTCGGGCAGTGGTTGATTGCTTTCTGGAAAGAAAGAATTTTTTGTGAAAAGTCCAGGAGGTTCGTTTTATTAACAAGTTAATTTAACAATTGTTATTTTATAAGAATCGTAGCATTTCCCCTTAATATTTTAACGAACGATCAAAAGCTCTTACTGCCCCGAAGAGCCGAAAGAACTTTAGCACGAGGTTGCTATTAGTAAAAAAGCTTTTCGAGACTAACAATTAGTACTCTTGCACATTCGGATCTCGCCTTTTGCGATTTAGATTAGCATTAACGATTTGCAGATTAGCATTAACGTTTCTGAACGCTTTCTCCCTGGATCTGACTACATTCCTTCGATCTTTAGGATAAAGAAATACCAAAACTCAAAAGGATCTGCAACTATTCTCAATCTAAAGTGGGGACTGAAGAAATTTCGTAGTAGTACACAGGGAAAATGTTACAAATTAACCGATTTATTTAAATAAATTTCCAACAAACAAACATAAGCAAATAACACTCCTTGAAAAGGCTTAAAAATTTCTCAAGGAACCCTATGTTGAATTGAAAAATACTCGTATTAAATTAATAATACACTCAAAAAAAAAAGTTTGTAAATTTACAAGTTAAAGGTCTTGTAATTCTATTTTACTAATATTTTTGTCTTTTTACAAAAATTGTTGTATATTTAATAAAACGAAAACTACAGTTTGCTTTGTAATTTTACTATTATATGTTGGTAAATTTATTTTACAAATTTTTTAGGTAAATTTACAAAAAAGTGAATTATTTTACAAATTAAAAGAATATTACAAGGTGTTTAGTTTTTTTACACAAGAAAACTGTAATTGTACAACAAAATTTTACTTGATGTTATTTAGTCTTTTTACCAAAAAAATGTTTTATTACAAACATTTTTTTTTTAAGATCGCTTACAAGGTTTTCAGTTTGAAATGTATGTATTGAAAAGTACAAAATTCCAATATAATTTTACAAAACTTATTTTATTACTAGAATTAATGTTGTTTTACAAAAAAAAAATAATTATTCAACAATAGGACACGCAAAAATTTTCTAAGTTCAGATTTTTTTTTGCGTTTTGGAGTAAAAAATTTAGTTAAAAATAATTTTTTATAAATAAAAAATTTCATAAAAAAAAAATTTGGAAATTTTTTAAGTTCCGGACACAAAAATTTTTCAACTAATTGTAAGCTTTAGCAAAAAAATTTAATTTTTACACCATTTTTTGGTAATTTGCGTTAAGTAAAATACCACAATTTTTATGTGGTGCTACTATATAATTGTTCTAGTTTTTTTTTGTATTTTTACCATTTTTTTTTGTGATTTTACCATATTTTTTGGTCATTTTTTTTTAAATTTGGTACTTAAAATGTCAAAGGAAAGCTGCCAATTATAAAAAATCAAGTTTTTCTTATTTTAACTGGTACTTAAACATCCAATCTACAATATCCAAAACTTTTTTTTTCCGATTTTTTAAAAATACTTGTAAAAATTATTAAAAATTCAAAAAAAAATTGTTATTTTTTGACTAATTTTTCCTGAAAATATAAGAAATTTCTTGTGTAGCCTCCTTCGCAATTCTCATATGTTCTACTTAAGAAAAACGAAATGTCGAAAAAAAATAAAAAAGTGCAGTGTTATACATTAAAAAGTTTGTTAAAAGTGCTCAAGTGAAAAAAAATCTTTTCAGCCTCAGCGATGTTCAGGTTGAACTTTAGTGTCGACGAAAAGTGTAAATGCAGTTCGATTTCTACATGATTAGTTGTCACAAAACTGTTTTCAGCGAAATCGTAGCTGATCGCATTCGCGAGATATCGCGAAATTAGTGATTTTATATTTTAAAAAATTTTGATATTGAAGTTTTTTAAATATTTTCAAAAACTGAGTACACAGTTTTCATTGTACTTATTTTAAGGTCACAAAACAGTAAACATCGAAATCCTATCTTCTTTAGTTCGCGAGAAATCGCGAAATAACTTTTTTTTCAATTTTTGTTTTTCAACTTTTTCTAGGTTTTTTTCAAATGTTGTGGAAAGCTGATATTGACTTTAATGTGTACGTGATCGAAGGTCATAAGGGTGTTCACATCAAAGTTGTAGGTGTACACTGTCGCAAGATATCGCGGAATTATTTATATATTTTTTATTTATTTTTATTTTTTTTCAATTTTGCATGTTCTTTTGAAATGGTGTAAAAACGTGGTATGCATTTTTATTTGTACATGATAAAAAGACATTAAACTGCTAACACAAAAGTCCTATGTGGTGCATAATAATATTACAATACAAAATAAATGAAAAAAAAATTGAAAAATTTTTCGCGATTTTTCGCGAAAATTAGCGTCAATATATAGATTTCAGCAGTTTTACCACCTTCAGTTACGGGCAATTTAAACTGCATACTATATACTTGTCGTTACTTAAATTTTTTTTTTTTTTGATACCAAAAAAAAAAAAAGTAATTTATTATAAAAGCTCGTACAGTAATTTTGCGATTTCTCGGGAAATTGATCGTCTATAATTTTTATGCTTGCAGTTTTGTCACCTCTAATAACCTCGAATTCAAACTGCATACCACATTTTTGTCGTTAATTGAAGTATATGTTTTTACAGACCACAAATAACACAAATTAATGAATAAATAGTAGATAAGCGAGTTTTTTTGCGATATCTCGAAGAATTAAGCAGCTAGAATTTAAATGTTAACAGCCTTATGACCTTTGATCAATAGCAAGTCAAACTGCATTTCGTGTTTTTCAACAATGTTAAAGAAACTTCTTTTATTAATCAAAACAAGAAATACACACAAAAAGCTGTTTTCCCCTATTTCTCGCGAAAGTGAGCAGCTATAATTTTTTTGGGGGCAGTTTTAATTTCTTCCAGCATGTTCAAATCAAACTGCTTACCACTTTTTTTATCATTTCTAAAGAACCGGGTTTAAAATATAATAAAAAAAAAAAATATATATATATAATTACGCGATATCTCGCGAAATTTAGCACCTACAATTTTGATGTCAACAGCTGTGTGACCTCTGATCAACCACAAGTAAAACTGCATACCATGTTTTTATGAAATTTTAAAAAATCATATATGAAGATAAAAACAAAAATAAAAACAGCAAAAAAGTAATTTCGCGATTTCTCGCGAAATTGAGAAGATATGATTTCGCTGTTAACTGTGTTGTGACATGTAAATAAATACAATTAAAACTGCATACCCAGTTTTTGAAGATATTTAAAAAACTTCATTGTCAAAATTTTAGAAAATACAAAAACACCAATTTCGCGATATCTCGCGAATGCGATCAGCTACGATTTCGCTGTTAACAGTTTTGTGACATTTATTCATGTAGAAATCGAACTGCGCTTACACTTTTCGTCGACACTAAAGTTCAACCTGAACATCGCTGAGGCTCACCGTGTCAGGTTGTTGAAGTGCTACTCCAGCTGCCGAAGAAGGAAAAATAAGATGCACCAATGGAAAAAAACCTTTAAATTTACAAAACAAATATGTAAATAAACCAAATTTTTTGTAAATTTACAAAACAAATATGAAAATTAAAAAAACAAAATTGTATACTTACGAAAAAAGTTGTAATTTTACAAAAATGAAATAGAAAATACAAAAACAATATTGTAAATTTACAAATTTTATGGTTAAACTACTGTTTTTACGGCAAAAAATAAGAAAAAATGGTACATATACAATAAAAATTGTAAATTTACCACTTTTTATTGTAAATATACAGGTTTTTTGCATAAAACACAGTAGTTTAACCAAATAATTTGCTAATCTACAATTTATTTTTTTCATTTTCTATTTTTCCTTGTAAAATAACAACCTTTTTCTGTAAGTTTACAATTTTGTTTTGTAAATTTACCAAATTTTTTGTAAATTTAAAAAAAAAATGATCACCTCGAAGATAATATTTTACAAAAAAAATTGTAAATTTACATTTTCTTTTGTTAAATCAATTTACAAATTATCCCCGTAACATTACGGGGATTCTTGCTAGTACATATTTTACAAAACCTGCCCCGTAAAATCACGGGGATTTTATGTCATTTTACAAACTTTTTTTTTTGAGTGTACTATTAATTTTCGTACGCACACGTTCATCCATACGTAACTTGTTGCCCAAAGGTACAAACGTTAATAACAAACAACTTTTTTTTTTTTTGATTTCAGAAATTGTATGTGAACAAAAAATGAAACATCTGCTTCTCTCAAGATTTTGGAAAAACTCAACTTTTCAAAAGGAGGTAATGTGTTTTATTTTGCTTTGGTTTTTTCGCATTACACAGGGTGTTGGTCAAGAAGAAATCAGGCAACAAAAAAAAAAACACCGTATACAACAATGAAAATGACAGGCAAAAAGTAAACACCATTTAATTTTATGACACAACTTGTATTTTTTGGTTTCTGTAGGAAGGAAATACAACGTACAACATGCACTTTACAACAAAAGGTAAAGAATATACACGCACATTTCTGTAGCACTTGTCATCATCTTGTCACTCATTTCTCAAAATTATTACAATTGTGTGTGAATGTGTGTGAGCGAGTCTATATTATTTTGTGGGTTAAATCTTACAGGTGTTAAATATTTTAAAATATTTCAAAATTTATTTTAAAGGTGTGTTTATGACCTTAATATTATTTGGGTTTAGTAAATTTGCTAAACCAATTTTGTCGCATGGATGTTTGAAGATATTTAATCGCGAGAAAGTTTCTAGATCGAGTCAGGAAGTTGTAGTGGTCTTCAACTTTTAAAAGGGGGGAGGAGGGGTATTTTTATACCCTCCGCTTAGTGGTAGAGGGTATATTCAGAATTTTTATAATTCTGTTTGTAACTTAACGAAATATTGGTCTGTTAAATTGAACTATTCACTATTTAATTGAACTATTCGCATTCAGCTAATTGAACTATTCGCATTCAGCTCAATTGGCCATTACTTCATATTGATCTTTCAGTTCGGTCGCTCATTTTTATACCCTCCACTTAGTGATAGAGGGTATATATAAGTTTGTCATTCCGTTTGTAACTCATCGAAATATCGATCTGGGACCCCATAAAGTATATATATTCATGATGCCCGATCGATTTTAAGACATTCTAGCGATGTCCGTCTGTCCGTCTGTCCGTCTGTCCGTCTGTCCGTCTGTCCGTCTGTCCGTCTGTCTGTCTGTCTGTGGAAAATGCTCTCGCGGACAAAATATTGCACAGAGATGACTGAAACTTAACATATATATTGGAAATTCTCCCGAGAAGTTTGGTATTGCAATTGAGCGATATCAGTTCAGCGGTTCAAAAGTTATGAACAAAAATGTAAGCACACCTCAAAAATTTCAGTACATTCAACATAACCTAAAAATACAAAATGCTTTAATTCGGCTTCTGGTAGACATATGTTAACATAATTGAACACCAAATGGTATTTAAACAAGTACAAACATATTTTTTGACAAAAAAAGAAAAAAATCGCGGATTTTTTTTTTTACCAAAATTTTTTTTTCGCGGAATTTTTTTTTCAATTTTTTTTTTTTTTAAGTATTTCCTTTTAAATAAAGTTGTTTGCAATAATCTTTTTGAAATTGTGGAGGGTATCACTACATTCGGCAAGGCCGAATTTAACTTTTTTACTTGTTTTTGTTCAATTTTGTCATTAGGCGTTAGTTTTCTCATCTCTTTTGGCACGATTTCTTATCATTTATGTTTTTTTACAAAAATTGTGCATTTTTTTTTTTTTTAAATTAATGTTTTTTCAATTTTTTTTTTATTTTTCGAAAAAAGAAAGAAAATGATTTGTTCACGAACTGTTGAACGAAAGCAAATATTTACCGATTTGAACTAGATGAACGACCAACAGACATGATCAAAATGATTCGTTCACAAACTGTTAACGAGAACAACAAAAGAGCGATTGAACTAGATGAACGAACTAGGTCTTTCATCTGAAATGAACGAAAATGAGCGCTCTCTCAATTGAACGATTAAACATAAGTCTTTCTGAGATATTATTGAATAGTAATCATTTCTAAGACATTCTAGCGATTTTCGTCTGTCTGTTGAAATGGCGATCACCGCCAAAATATTGCACAGATATAACTGAAACTAACCCTATTTTTTGTTGTTGCACAGATCAGTTTTATATTGCATTTAAAGCTGTGTTTATATCATAGCACTGAGTATTAAGACTAGTCAAAAAATCGTGTGTTATATGATTTTGTTGACAGTCCAATAAGACTTTTGATTTTATGAAATATTTCAAAAAATGGTTGTGTGATATTAGATTTGTATACAAACAGCTGTTTTTAAAAATGTCTGTTTGATTTTGTTTATGATTTTTTGGCTTTGGTAATGTATATATACATATGTCCTTTATTTATTTAAATACAATATAGGTACAGCGATGTAACATAAAAATACTTAAATAAATTGTTCACGAAGAACATAGGGCGTCAAAATTTGTTGACGTTTCTGTAATCATACGAGTTTAGGAAGATTGACTGATTAGGCCAAAGCCTCCGATCCTAGAGTTGGGGCTGCCAACACCGCTAGGCCGGTTTAATACAGTTGAGTTTCAGTGACTAAATGTTATCAGTTGTCACCTATTTTCCTGAGACGCGTCAGCGTTAGCCTGCACTCAGGATACTCAGTTCTGTACGCCTTCTCACTTTAGCTGTCATCAGACGGGTGCCTGAATAACATTTCCAGGGAACACTTGGTCTAAAACCGGAAGTTGTGAGATGCTTGGGAATTTCAGGCAAAGGAATCGTTTCTTGCTATCCCCAAGTGGATAGCAGACAGAGAGCTTTCAATCTCTGTGAAAGACCCCGTCCGTTGGTAATATTTTACTTTCCTAAAATCTAAAGACTCGGTGAGATGATATAAACTCACCTTAAGCGATATAGGTTGAGCGAATCAAAAATTATGAACGAAGATCTGAGGTCACCTCGAAACCTAAAATACAAAATTTAAAGCCTATCCGGCTACTGGTTAACATAAGTAAACAGAATTGGATACCGAATGGTATTTAAACAATTTAATTTAATTGCGGAAATTTGGACAAATTGGGTGCTAAATTTAATTCCCTCTTGGTAAAATATAAAATTCAGTCACACATTTTGCATTTAGGTGTCTTATATAGAAGCCCTAATGTTCGAAGGGTTGATTCTCTGAATGAGTTTAGTTGCGGGAATGAGTTTAGTTGTGGGTCACACCCCTCTTCAAGCAAGTTTAGGTTGTGTTAAAATGGTGACAAAATCGGCTAATGGCATTTAACTCCTCTTTATTTTGAAATTTAAAAATCGTTAACACGAAAATCCTAGCTGATCATGTTTTCGAGTTATTGCTAAATAATTACACTGTTCGGGAACAAAAACCGGCCAGTGGAATATCCAACTGATTATTATAGATTTTGCTTTCCTGAATCCAAATCTGCTATCAAATTTTTTCTAGCACGTACCGGTTCTGAGATAGTCGCTATTAAAAAATCAACAAAAAAACAATAATTTCACACATTAACAAATAGAACTTGATTTCATATAAATGGGACCTCCTGATTTCAAAACTGCAATCCAAATTTTTCTACCATGTTCCGTTTTCAAGATATTTGCGTTTGAGATTTTCCCGTGGAAAATGTTCAAACGCGAAAATCTCGAAAACGGAATATTCTATAAAAATTTAGATTGCAGTTTTGAAAATAGGAAAATATGAAAATTTTAAGGCGCTCCATGGCGCCCAGGCTTAAAATAGTCCATTGTTCCTTACACTGAAAGGAAATAAATAGTAAGGGTGAGATAAGGTTTAGAAGAAAGCGAATGAAAAATTGAATTGTGACAATTATCCAGCTCGCCAAGCCCAAAATAGCAATACTTCTGTCTGAAATACTGTAGTCATTTTCGCCATAGCAATATAGCATTTGGTCGCATCGTCCAAATACCAACAAGACCCAGAGGCCTTTAGAGTACTGGATCCATCCGTGTAGAAAGCATCTGTGTAATTTTCCTGTAGGTCTGCTAGGTTGCCACTGCCTCAATGAAAGGGACTTCAATGTCCATAACTTAACGTGGCGCTATCATTCTAGCCATACAACACCAAAAAGTTGGTCTTAAGAGTTGTTTGCCGTCCATAATCACCTTTCACAGCTGGATCATGAACCAATATGCCTTTTATGTGATAAGGGGGAACAAGGAAACACACTAGACCTTTTCTTGACATCACGTCCTGATAAATATAATGATGATACACTCACACCTCTGGGAAATTCCGACCATCACACCATATCTGCGCCCTTCTTATACTCCGATATTTATGAAGCTCCCTAACCGGCTATAAAACGTTCTGCTTTTTTTATAAAAGAGCTCGTTGGTCTGACATTTGCGACTTTTACCGATCGTTTAATTGGAAATTATGCCTTTTGGATGGAAACATTAATGCAGCCGCGGAAATGGTTACAAATGGGATTATTCTTGGAATGAAATCATTCATTCCTAATAAGAAGAAGAAGGCATGCAAAGTTGCTGTATAGGAAGCATTAAGGAATTGGCACAATGATCAGAACTCTACTACCGAAATGTTACACAAATTGGCAAGAACAGAGTGTGCTAAAATACTTAGACGTGAGAAGTTTATTTTCGAAAAAAATCTTCGTTCTTAGGCCTTGTCAGCTCTGAAGGGTAGCAAAAGTTTCTGGTCGTTCGTCAAGAGAGTAAGGAGTTTGCCGAACTCTTTTCAATTTACACTATCTGTTCTGGATAGGGTTTCTTCCATAATGCCTCAAATATTCCTTAGATCTCGGCTGTTAAACAGGTGATTTTAAAGCTGAACGTAAGTAAATCCCCTGGGCCAGATGGTATTCCCGCTCTAGTCCAAAAGAGATATGTTATTCATCGCTTGCTCCTCCATTCCGCAATATTTTTAGCCTGGCATACCGTTCAGGCATTTTTCCGAATTGGTGGAAGATTGCCAATGTTCAACTAATTCAACGCTCTCTAAAATTATGAAGATCATGATAAATTTCCATCTGATAAGCTGATTGAAATGATCGACAATATGGATTCCGAAAGAATCGTTCAACGGAAGACCTGATGGCGTTTTTTTAGAAAGATTGAGTCAATCTATACACCGCCTTGGTGAAAGCAAATTTATTGTTTTTGACATTTCTAAGGCAATTGATCGAGTGTGGCATTGCGCACTTGTGTCAATGCTTATCACCTTTGGCGTAGGAGATAATTTTGCTCACTTAGCCGCACTATATACTAAATGCAGGGGTACCGTAGCGTTCCGTTCTATCTTCATCATTTTTTTTTTATATTTCTGAATGATTTTCTAGGTCTTACATACCATTTACTCCATTTACCCTCTCGCAGATAAAAGCAACATTTAGATTCTATTGAGGTAGAATTCATGAGCAAAATTTTGAATGTGACACGTAAGAAAGACTTGTAGGGGTGGTTTACAACTCTCGGATAGCATGAAACATAAAAAACGAAACAAAACCATGAATCGGAACAAAATCGACTTTTCGCATTTGACTTATTGTATAATTTTGTTATGCGGAAACGTTTAGGTTTGAACATTAGCGATTTGTCATTTACATTTCCTTTGCTACTTGTATTATAGGGTTTTTATATTTGCTACATAGTCTAAACAATGAAATCTGACAAATTCCGGAACACGTCTCGACTAAATTTTGCAAAAATTACCAACGTAAATAAATTTAAAACAGAAAAATTATTTTCTTATAAATCATTTTATGAGAATATCAGAGTTTTAATTAATAAAATAAATAGTAACTTCGGCCTACTCAAAATATAATATTTTAAAGGTCAAATAAATCAATTTTTATTTTTAAATAAAAATTAATCAAAAACTGATATACAGAAACTATTTTTACTCCAGAATCGAGAAACGATGATTTTCTTTTTAATTCAGAACACTAGTAAAAATTTCTTAGTGGGGTCCGACGAATCGAGTAAACTTTAATGCTCGTAAAACCCAATGTTGTACGCTGAACCAAAGTATTAGAAGTATTGAAGAATCAGATGCTCTTGAGGTTCTAGGTATAAAAATGTTTTTGTAATAAACATTTTTTTAAAGTATCGAAAGAAGCATTCAAGTGTTTAGTCTTCATAAACGGTGCAGGAAATACTTCTTTCCATATGATTTTCTTCGTATCTATACGGCTTATATTTAACCTAAAATAGAATACAACTCCCACGTATAGGCGGGCGCGGCAAAATCTTCCTTGGAAAATGCTAATGGGGCTTGAACATCAACGAAATGTGAAACATCTCTGTAAAACATCTCTCTGAACATCTCTTCTACCGATACTTTCATGGGAAATGTAAAATAATAATTTCAAATTATTGTATATCAAACTTAATAAGCCTGTTGTGGAAATCGAACCTATGACCACCATATTCAGTCCCAGATTGAGAATTAAACTGAATCTAGTAAGAATTACCCTAGAAGTGCTTGATGATATTGAAGAACAAAATCACACTCCGAAATGTTTCGTTTTGGTCAATATGTATTCAATATGTATTGGTCCATATGTATTCAATATGTATTCCTTAAACAGCATCAAATAGGAGTAAGACGGTCGAAAAAAATCTTCTAGATTCCCAAACCTTTGGATACTTTCAAAACAGAAAGCGATCGACTATAATCGATAATTATAATGGATAATTATCCATAACAACCTAATGAAAATTACAAAATTTTGTCAAAAAAGGACATTCTAGGTTGTCCAGAATCAAAAGTGAAGACACATAATCTTTCATAAGAAATTGAATTAAATGATCAATTTTCCAAGTGAAGAAAAAACAATAGATATTTTCCTTAAATTTGCACTTGACTTTTAAGGAATAACTAAATAACAACTAGAAATCTGAAATAAATCAAAGTATATATAAAGGATCAAAGGATAGTAATGTCATGGCTATTCAATCGCATTTTTTTTTCTATAAATTTTCTAACAATTAAACAATAAGGATTTTTTTTCTACAATAACACAAAAACAAAATTTAGCACACAACAATGTGTTTGGTTCAATAACCAACAAATGTATGCAGGCTTCTTTTCAAATATTTTATAACAACTTTGCTCTACCAACCATCCTTTTGTCCTATGGTTCGTTAGTCAGTCACTCAGTTACAGAATAATAACAAAAGAAGGAAAAAAGACATATACAAATGCAGCGGCGAGAACGACAGCAACTAAATAGCCACAACAAAATGTACTTTAAATTATATAGTGTTGATACAAAACGTACTAATGTACTTTTGATTTTGTACCAGTTTCTGGTTTAAAGATAAAAAATTACTAAAGGTTACCGAATCCATCTCCGATTGCTGCTATTTTTGTCGACAGTTCGGCAGTTGTTTTACTCATAAGTTTTTGGACCTTCCACTTAAAGTTTCTCAATAACCAACAAATTTGAAACATTATGGTCTCTTGATGTCAAAACGGGAACCAGTGTAAATGTGTGCAATACTTGGGACCTGGCATTACTTTTGTATGAAAAAACAATGCATTTTACATGAAAAAAACTAATGCCTCAATGCTTAGGTCCCATGTATAATGTGTGCTGACGTGAATTGTTAGCAGATACTTTAAGCCCAGCCTTACATGTAGAAACCATACACCAAGTTTCTGGCGTGGTAGATTCCTTAAAACATATTTCTGTCTTCAAACCCAAGGCTTTAAAATCAGAATGACAGTCTAGATTTTTTTGACGTTTCGTGAATTTCACCCCGAAAAACATTACATTCTTTCGATAATAGAGTAACTCCATGAATAAAAGATCAAGTTGTATTTCCTGGTTGGTATCCAGACCACAAAATAACCAACCAAGTTCAATACCGGTGACAATCAATCAGTTACTTAAAGTCCCTTAATAACCAACAATTTTGAAAACTGCAGTTCCGGTTTTCCAAAATGGACGTTTCGTTTCTGGAGAGTTAGGTAAGGTTGGATGGGCGTTCGGCATTTGGTGAATTCACTCGGAGGTCATAAGGCCCATTGTGAATCCCCAAATTCTACTTCCCTACTCCCCCTCTGATACAAAGTTCTACTTCTTAAACCACCCCGATTCTCAAAAGTATTTTGCTAGAGACGTCAATAAGACACCGTTTAGATAGTCCAGGTCATCGAAAAATATTTTCCCCAAATGCTTAAGGCGGCTTCTCATTAGACCACGACATTCACATAACAAGTGTTTCATAGACTCCTACTTCACTTCCTTACAATTTGTACAATAGTCCCTATTAGAAATTCCCATACGCACGGCCATCTGGAACGGTGATTTATAGGGAAACTTCGCACCCTACAAATCACCAGGTCCCGACGGTATCATCCCGGTTGACCTTCAATGGAACGCCCATCAGATAATACCATGGCTTGCCAGTATATATCTGGCCTGTCTTAGATGGTCTTACATCACTAGGAAATGGAAAACCTCTGAGGTGGTTTTCATACCAAAGGGTGGGAAGACATCCCATACGAAACTGAAGGACTACAGACCGATTAGTCTTTCTTCGTTTCTTCTGAAAACTCTGGAGAGGATTATAGACTCATCCATCAGGATGTCCGTCAATCTAGAGTTACTATCTGCCTCCAAACACGCCTACAATAAGCGAAAGTCAGTGGAGACGGCACTACACTCTCTTGTTGGATACATCGAGAGATCCCTGGAGTACAAGGAGTACACTCTGGCTGCCTTTCTCGATATAGAAGGTGCCTTAAATAAATGTCAAACTTGAAGCAATCAGGTCTGCCCTGGACAACTTTAGACGATATGGGGGTTATGACTGTCGCCTACTCGGATGACGTGGCTGTCGCATTATCCGGAAAATATCCAGGAATACTGTCTGAACGCCTGGAGATATCTGTTGAACTTCTTTCTGAATGGTGAACAAGATTCCCAGGTGCATCCCACCGAAATTAGGCGGAATTGAACTCACGGTGTCCGATAGTGCTAAGTGTCTAGGAATCATTCTAGACAATAAGCTGGTAGGGAACTTAAACACTCAAGCGAGAGTGACAAAGGCAAACGCTGCCATCTATTGCTGTAAGAAGGCCATTGGAAGCAACTGGGGTCTTACACCCCGGAATGTCAATTGGCTATTCAATACGGTTGTCAGGCCCATACTTATGTATGGAGTATCCGTTTGGTGGTTGGCGACGGAGAAGGTCACTCACCAAAAGGCATTCAATAGGATCCTTAGGACAAGTGCGCTGCTGATAACAGGCGCACTTCGCTCCACTCCGACGAAAGGACTACTTGCAATGCTTCATTGGCTGCCAGTAGACCTTCTCGCAATAAAAATAGCCGAGAACACAGCCACGGCTTGCGGCAATAAACGCATGGTCGTATAAACTATACGGTCATGCAAGAATCCTAAGGTAGCATGGTGCCGCAGAGACCATGCTTGTTACAAACCGTGTTTGTAACAAGGATTCCGGACAGGTCCGATTGGACGGAGGGTCTCAGGAATTTGAGGAGACACTTGAGGTTTAAACTGATGGCTCCAAAATGGACGGCCGAGTGGGAGGTGGCGTTTTTGTGAGTAAACTGGCTCTCATTTCGACTATCGGACCAGTGTAGCGTATTTCTAGCCGAGATCATGGCTATAAAACGGGCTGAGGATTGGTTAGGGTTATCACACTGGGATATCTGTATTTTCACCGACAACCAAGCGGCTATCAAATCTCCAGCAGGTGTGACTACCGCATCTATAATTGTCCAAGAACGCCGGGCGTGTCTTAATGAGATGGAGAGACATTCAAATCTGGCACTCATTTGGGTGGCTGGACATATGGGTATAAATGGCAAGAGTGTTGCCGATGAATAAGCCAGGCATGGTATGACTTTACTCTCGAATGAGATGAATCATCCGCCTGGCATCCCGCTCAATGCGAGTAAGAGGCTGAACGAAAATTCACTTTTTTAGGTAGCCAACGACAGATAACGACGTGAATCCACGTATTTTAACGCGAGAATGGTGTGGCCCTCATTTGATCGCCGGCTCACGGGTAAGATCATTCAACTGTCCCGGAACCAGCTACGCAACCTAGTTGTAGCTGTTGCGGGGCACAGTGCAATATTCGGCGCACACGGGGGAACTCCTTACAATGACTACTGCTTGGGATATCAGGATGTGGAGAAGGAAGATACGGTAGCGCACTTTCTACGCCAATATCCGTCATACGCCCCTCAGAGAGCCAAACATTTTGGTAACCCGATACTGGCAGATTTGACTTGTCTATACGGCATGGATGTGAATAGGATAATCTCGTTCATTTGAGCGTTTCAGCTTGGATCCCAGTGAGGCCCCTTGAGCGTTACTATTTTCTTTACCTATCTCTCTTCTCTCCCTATATTTTCTTTTCCTCATCTCTTTTATAGGTAACACAACGGGACCACGTTCATTGAAGGACCCAAATGAGCTGTCCAAAAGGTGGCTGCCTACCTACCTAACCTAACTATAGGAATTGGGATGTCTGGTTCCACACGTTCCCCACCGATTCCTAGCCATTTCTCAGACATTCATCAGCCAATGCGTTCCCACCGACCCCACTATGACCCAGCATAGCTTGACTGTGTGCTGACTAATTCGACGATGGGACTATATACAATTTCTAACGATTCCCGATTTTACAGCGTTTGATTCTAAGGCTTTCAGCGCTGCAAGACTATCCACGAAAAATGTTAATGACGCAAGGACGAAGGTCCCTTGCCATGATCATTTGCACGGCTTTATCAATTGCAAGTACCTCAGCCTGGAAAACTACACACCGATTTCTAGTCATTCAGAGTAATCTCCCGGCCCGTACCCACCACCATCTTTAATCCGTCCGTCCGTAAAGATTGAGATCACATTTTCTGAGTTTTCCGCCCAGTCTTCTTTAGTTTCTGAAAAGTTAAGAAATTTAATAAAAACATGTGAAAGTTCAGGAAAATTTACTAATGGCATTTAAAAAAATGGCGCTCACACTGGGGCCAGATTCTGAATCTACAAGAATAGTGATTTTATTAACAACTATAGTTGGTACAAAACTTTTTAATTCCATTTATCATCCCTGTTTATAAAATTATATACAAACGAGCGACCGAACACGAAATGAATCAACCAACAAATATAATTCGTACAAATGTAACAACAACAATGCAAACTGAAAAATATTGTTAAAAATTTAACATCTGCTCCTTTCATTTCATGATTTCGGAAAAACTCGAAATGAAAAAGAAGAAAACAAAAACAAAACACAACACAACAACAGCAACAAAAGAAACGTTAATGTGTTTTGTGTATGCAGCGGCATTGCTGTGGAATTGTTGTTGTTGTAACTTTTTGCTGATGTTTTTGTTGTTGCTGCTAGTGCCTTGTGAGTTCTCATGTTACGATTTAATTTTTTTACATTTAACAAAAAAAGGAATTATAAAATTTATAAAATCCATGTGTGTATGTGTGAGAGAGAGAGAGTGTTAGTTTGTTGGTTGCTTAAGATGACTGACTAAATGGGATGATGATGATGCATGATGATGGTTGAAGTCAAATACACTATAAAATTTTTGTAGGAACAGTACACGAAAGGATAGAGCGATTTAAAAACAGTTGTGTAGGATAACTGAAAACTAACAAAGTACTTGTAGAAGAGCATCACACACACACACATTTTTTTTTGCAACTGATGAAACCGACAATAAAACTCCACTTTACTCCACTATACTACCACTACTTACGATTGCTATGAGTACCTATCAACGCAACAACAATAAAGGAATCTCTAAGAAGATGAAGTAGCTAAAGGATGAAGAAGAAACAAAAATTAAACGTACTATTTATGAAGTTATTTTAACAGAAACCTTTGAAGAATGAACATGAATCGAAAACACAGAATATATATTCCTTTGTACACTTGCAATCAGAGCTTCTGATGCTACATTCCTGAGGATATGTTGTAGCAATTAATAGCTAACTACCTTGATCGCTGCAGCCAGTTATTAATCCGATATACACCTCGCATAGACCTCTTGGTCTATAGCGATACTACAAAACTTTTCTTGCTAGCGGTTTTAGGTAAACACGTTCAAAGTTATTCCGAATCTTTTCAATATACTAAGATCCATTCGCGTTGCATCCTCCAAAGTATCGAAACACATCTGACCGGTAATGGATCGCCAACTCCTTTATAACCGCTGTGCAGCACGGTTGGGAAATGTGGCACAATAGTGCCATTTTTGGCACTATTGAATGGTCTGTGGCACCACAAATAACAGTTTTGGCCCTTTTTCATTCTCTCCAAATATTGTCAAAATTTATTTAAAATAAATTAAAAACAAAAATATTGTTACTAAAATTTAATTATTGTATTACAAACACGAAAAAAGGATCAGGTGTGCCCCTTTTAAGAATCCTACCATATTTTGCAACAATGGACGTTTTTGTTTTCTTTAAATTAAGATTTTAAAGTGAATGGTAACAAAAGTTTTTGACCCCTGAGGAAAATTGATTGGTCCTACAGAAAAAAATGATCCGATCTTCGAATACTTGTTCTAAGACCAGTAAAAGTGTGTCAAGTGACCTGAAAGGGACATTTTACAAGGTGTAAATAAAGGTGTTAATTTGTGACAGGTCCCTTTCGTATTGCACTTACAAGAAAAATAATAAGTTGCATGCATTATTGATTGCTGTTGTAAAAATGAATACAAACTAAAAAATATTTAAAAAAAATGTTGGCCCTTTCCAACCTATTTTGGCCCTTTTTAGTTTTCAACTTGGCACTAATTGAAAATTCTCAAATACCAACACTGCTGTGCAGTGACAAATTATGTGTTCTATCGTTTCGTGAACCCCTTTTGAAGCAGATCATTTTCAAGTAGCGTCCGAAATAAGTCCAAGATTCTTGACATAAAAGTCGATAAGACAATGACCAGATATAACATCATTCAGAGCTCGACATTCCCTTCTAGTAAGTAATTGTAGATATTTAGTTTTCCCTTGGTCATAAGTTGGACACAAAATTCTGCTATTTTTGCATGTTGTTAGTTTTCTCCACTTCCTGTTTGCCTTTGCAACATTGATGGAAATTTGCGCGTATATCTTATCGGACAAGTCTTTTCGATAGTGTTCCGTAAGATTTATGTAACATTATCATTTACCATTTCTACTTCCTCATGACTTGAAAGACTTTTCGAAAGTGGACAAGACTTTTCGAAAGTGTTCCGTTAGATTTTTGTAACATTACACCATGCATCATTTTGCAACCTAAATATTTTAATACGCTTGAGACCAAAAAAAAAACTGAAAGGTACTGATAAGAGAAGAAATCAGAAATCAGAAATCAGACCAAACCCAGGTAGGGTTACCTGGGTTTGGTCTGATTGACTAAGGTTTTTTTTTAAATTTGCGTTTAAAGTTTTAGGCTTAGAGTTTAACTTTAGATAAGAGGACACTTTTTGTAATACCTATATCTCGAAAACTATTTACGAATTTGCTCGAGTGTCTTCAGCAATATTTTAGCTCTTGAACTGCACTACAAAAAATTCTCAAATGTTTATTTGAAAAAATTCCACCCTTATGTACAAAAACTTATAAATTTAAAAAAAAACCATTATATTTTTTGTATTTTTAAGTTTTTGATCATGAAGGTGGAATTTTTTTAAATAAATGTTTGAAACATTTGTGTTGGGCAGTTTACGAGCTACAACGAAGACACTCAAGAAAAATCTTGAACAGTTTTCGAGATGTATGCATTACAGAAAGCGTTCAGTTATCAAAAATTAATTTCTAAGCCTAAAACTTCAAATGCCAATTTAAAAAACCCTTATTGTTAGTCAATCAGACCAAACACAGCTAGGGTTTTCTTCTCTCATCAGTAGCTTTCAGATTTTTTTGGTTTCAAGAATATTAAATTTTGAGTGTCCCACTGTGTTATCATTTCCTATTTCTACTTCCTCATGACTTGAAATAACTATATTCGGCAAGGCGGTTAGTTCCTTGTTTGTTTGATCCCTAAATTTTTGCTAGTTGGTCTTTTCAGTGTTTTGTAAGATTTGTTTGATCCAGGATAAAAATTTCTGTAAAAAGTGCTTTTAATGATTTTTTTTCCAAAATGGCTGCTTGTTTCGTACCTTCCGTTTGCGACAATAGTAGATCATAGTTTGAATGCGAGAGACCTTTTATTCCACCCGTGGCATCCAGCCAGGGCTCTCGGATGAGCTCCACGTCATGTGACCCTTCGGTGAGGGACATCAGCAGTGTCACCGTGGCAGCACTACTGTGGTGGAGGTAGTTTTATAATTTTTTACGCTTGATGGATCCTTCTTATCATCTAAGCCAACTCCATCAATCGATCATTTTTAGCAGATTCGGTTAGAGACTCAAGGTCCCTTCCACCTCATCGTTTTCTAAGGTGAAAGGGTTTTCAGCACTCGGATTTCTACGTTTCAGTCTCAGATATACCACTGATATACCCCAAGGCATTTTGCCAAACCTCAGATAGAGGATGTCCTCAACCTGCGTATTTATTTGTAGAATGAAGGTATACCCTTTAACCATATCGGTCTGAGACCAAAATTTTAGAATACGCCAGTCATCAGTTGGTATATCAGGACTTTGACGTTTTAAAAGTTGTAATGCAAAACTTTGGTCGCATAAAACAGGAAGTACCACTTTTGCGTTCGGAGCTGTTGGAATATTTCTTCGATCGATTTTTTCTAATTTTGCACCTTCTTATACAGGATCAAGTGCTTTAACGGCATCTTTTACCCATTCGAGAGAGTGCTTATCATGGCAACTTATTAATTTTTTATTGTTCATCCAACCATCACCATCAAAGCTGGGAATCGGTTTGTTTGGATTATCGTTCATATATTAAATAATTTTTTGTATAAGCTTGTCCTGCTACCAGTAGGTGCTTTATCACGACTTAACTTGCTGTGTTTTTCGTAGTTGGCTGAGGTTCGAGTTGCCGACCCTTTTTAGACTCCTGGTCGTCAGCATTTTCATCTGACCTAGAGGAAGAGCGGCGATAGCAAAGTTCGGATTCGAGGTTTGGAACTTTTTTTATCTTTTCGTAAAAACTCTTACTCGTATCTTCTTAAATAACAAAATAAAATTCATAAAAAAATACAATTTCTGAGTTTAAATGACATACTTTCGATGAATGAGGAAGAGAAATCTGAGAATACATTTAGGAACTAAGGTTTTGTTTACTGAAAAAAAAAATTTTTTGGATCCAAAGTTGGGACCTATTAGGGTCCACACATGTAAAGAGGACCGGCGATACTATGGTGAGCCCGAGAACCAAAAAAGGCCTCCATTTTGCTCTATCTGGCTTAGTTTTCGAGATAGCACCATTTTAAATTTTCTTACAAAAAAAATTACAATTTATTTTTTATTTTCTTACAAAAATTTTAAATTTTCTTACAAAAAAAAATTACAATTTATTTTTGCTAACATTAGCAAAAAAGTTTGTAAAAATTTGGTCAACTCAATTTTAAATTTAGCAAAAAAAATTAGTTCAACTTTTGTTTAAAATTGCTAATGCGCTTAATGAAGTTTACAAGATATTTTTGCTAACATGATAATCTCAACTAAAAATTTGCTAAAGGTTAGCTTACTAGCATTAGCAAAAAAAAAATTTGTAAATCTACGAACGTATTTTTTTGAGTGTAGCAAGTTATTCACAGGAGGTTAGGTTAGGGTGGCGAAGTCCGATTGACACTACAATGACGATTGATACTACAAAACCTTTCTCGCTAATGGTTTCAGGTAAACAAGCTCAAATTTATTTGCGAGTCTTTTCAATATACTAAGATCCATTTTCATTATATCCTGCAAAGTACTGAAGCATATCTGACCGGTAATGGATCGTCGACTCCTTGCCAATGCTGGGCTGACAATGTATGTGTTGTATCGTTTCATGAACCCCTTTTGAAGCACATCTTTTTCAAGTAGCGTCCGAAATAAATCCAAGATTCTTGGCATGGTTAGGCCGATAAGTTAATACCCAGATATAATACCATTCAGAGCTCGACATTCCCTTCTCGTAAGTAATTGCAGATATTGAGTTCTCCTAAAATTTCCTACGCTCTTTATGTGTGTCGACTCCAATAGACCCTTTAATCTAAAAAAATGGCATTCCCGAAAATTCTGAAATGCGCATATCTCCCTAAATACTCTTGGCTCGTATAATAAAGGGTGTTTTTTTAAGCCCGATAGAACTTGAAATTGTAAAAAATAACACAAAAAATTAAATTGTAATCAAAATTTTTTTTTTATTCGAAAGATTAATACGTGACATTAACATTTGAAAATAATTTCGGGCATATGGGCACCGCGGCTGTTCTTGACGAAGCGCATTCTGGACGTCCAATTTTGGGCCACTTTTTCGAGCACTGCTGGCCGTATGTCACGAATAACACGAACAATGCTGGCCTCCAAGGCGTCAATTGTTGCTGGTTTATCAGCATAAACCAGTGACTTCACGTAGCCCCACAGGAAATAATCGAGAGGTGTCAAATCGCACGACCTTGGAGGCCAATTGACAGGTCCATTTCTCGAAATCAACTTATTGCCAAATTTTGATTTCAATAAGTCGATGGTTGCGTTCGCCGTATGGCACGTAGCGCCATCCTGTTGAAACCACATCTCCTCCGGATCAATGTCATCCATATTTTCAAACAAAAAATCATTGATCATGGTGCGGTAACGATCTCCATTGACCGTAACGCGAGCTCCGGCCTCATTTTTGAAGAAATAAGGTCCGATGATGCCACCAGCGTGAAAACCGCACCAAATGGTGCATTTTTCTGGATGTAATGGAGTCTGTAGGGTCTCTTGTGGATTGGTCTCACTCCATATGCGGCAATTTTGCTTATTAACAAACCCGTTAAGCCAAAAATGCGCCTCATCGCTGAACACAATTTTGCGATAAAACAACGGGTCAGTTGCCAACTGAAGTTGCGCGAATCGACGACTGATTTTCAAAGTAAATTTGGATAATTTCGTAGCGTTGTTCAAGCGTGAGGCTATTCATAATGATTTGTCAGAGTATACTGAAAGAAATAAAAAAAAATGTTTCATCAAAATTTAATTTTTTGTGTTACTTTTTACAATTTAAAGTTCTATCTAGCTTAAAAAAACACCCTTTACAACCACCGAAACCTAACTGAAAAAAACAAAATTGGCTCCATTTCTCTGTATCTTGCTTAGTTTTTGAGATATTGACAGTTTTAGTTTCATTTTCAACCTAATGATAAGAAAACCTTTAAAAAAAAAATCGATTGCGTTCTTAATGAAATGATAAAAAATCAAATGCATTCCATTTTTCTAAATCAATTGAACAAGAAATCGAATGCATTTATTTTTTCTATTCGATCGAATGCATTCCATGGACTGCATTCACTGACTGTAAAAATCGAAAGTATTTTTGTGGAGAATTCATTCGAAAAGGATTTCATTCTTCGAAGCTCTGCTGTTTGTATTGTCAAATAATTTTGTAGAAGCAGAAAAATATCAAACATACTATCGAACAACTTTCCTGTAATTTTCCTGCAACTGCCATCAATTTGAGAAACTCTGACTTATACAGTAATACATACAACAAAAAAAGGAAGAGTTTTTGAGACGTCGATTTTAATGATTGTTAATTCCAGTTGAGTTTAAACTACACAGGTCTATTTCTCTGACAACAACCAAATCTCCAACTAAGTTTAAATTTAATCTACAACCCAATAACTGACACTTAGTGAATAAAATATAATTATTTTATCCTGATTTTGGGTACATTCAACTTGTGTACAACTTAGGATGGACGACTATATGATGGCGAGCTATATAATGAATTCAGTTTAGATAGATTTCCTTTTCAAGACATGTAAGTTATAATTATCATGATCCTCTTCTTGTCGTGCTGCAGATGTACCATGTTCTAAATGCGTTAATATTCAAATAGAGACATCAAATGATACACATGCACCGCCACACACACACACATTTACAAAGGCCAGGATACTTGTGCTGGGACTACGAAATATAGTAATTTATCCTGTTATTAAGAAAAAGGAGGAGGTACTTAAATCTATTAACTCGAAACAAGTAAAAGTTTGTTGTAATTGAATAACACATGTTTAAAAGAAACATTTGAGTTTGATTTTATAAATTGAACCACATAAAAAAAACAGTTTGAAGATTTTTTTAAAGGTATTTTGCTAAAAAGTTGTACAAAGGACAACTTGCTAAATGCATTATTAACTGAGTGTGTAAAAATATGCGTATTGGTTGCAACAAAAAATTAATAAAACCTTTCAAGTTCATACATGTTTGACATCATACGTGTTGTACCATAATGAACATGAAACAAACATTTACACTTTCAGTGGAATGTAGTGAAATATGAAACATAATATTGTAATCGGGTGGAATATATTTGATTTGATGATTCATTTTGTATTAGATCATGATGTGCAAAACATGATAGTAAAGACTGTAAATGAAATATAATTTACAAAATTTTATGGGGTGAGTTCTAAACATAATGTTTTTCTCCAGCAAAGCGGTATTCATTTCAAAATTTTCCGAGATCCTGGGTATTCCCAAAAATTATTTAAATAAAAGTGTGTTATATTTTTGGGTTATGATTGTTGCACTTAAGTAATACAGTTTTATCATTATTTAAATTAATATTTTAAACACGACCACAAAAGAAGGCGGACCAAAAAAAAAAAAATACATTTATCTAATCCCCTGGGTCCAAGTGCAGAACTTTTCTAGGAATATTGATAATGATTTAGCTCCATTGCCATGTTTTCCTTTTTTTAAGTTCATATTTTTCTTAAAAATAAGGAAAGAAAAAAAATTTTAATACTATGCCAATTTGAACTAAAAAATTATAAAAATTGTATTTCAATTTAGTTCATACACATTTGAGGACCCATTGGGTTCAGATTGGGTTAATCGGTTAACCGATTAATTTTGGTCGATTTACTGTTCGAATAATTTAAAATTGGCAATTTTCAACTAAGAAATAAATCGGTTAATTTAAGTCAATTAACCGATTAACCGAAATTTATTTTTTTTAGTACCTTAACAGTTTCAAGGTCCTGCTAAAAAACGTTTAGTATTAAAAAAGCGGCATTGTTATATAACACTGCGGAACACTAAAAAATAAACAAGAGTTACGACCATCATTTCTATATATTTCGGACATGCTGAATCGAATGGCGTACTCCGTTTTTCGATGTATGGTACAGTTTTCTTGTAAAATGTCATTAAAGATTGGCTGATTTTCAGCTGCTTTTTTAACAAAAAAAATTCCAAAGCTTATGATTTTTAAATTTTATGGCATGGAATACAAAGATATAACTTGTAGCAATATTTCTAATATAAATTTTGTTTAAAGCTTTTCATCTTAACCCCTTTAATTCGCGGATTTCTTCATTTTTTTAAGTTTTCGCGAAATTAACCGCTAAATTGGTCTCTGATAAAAAACTTGCATTTTGTGGATCATAAAGGCGTCCATGACACTACGAATAGTGGACAAAAAACATCTATGTTATATGGACCATCATGAAGAAAATCGCGAAAAACCGTTTTTTTGTATATGGCAGCATCACTTTAGGAGATGATTTGAGGCTTCATCTTTTAGTATATAATGTGGGAACCTTAAACAATGAACTGACCCAAAATTTGTCCAAAAAAGTTTTCATTTGCAAAAGTTATCTTAACAAAAACTGTTATTTCAGTGTTTGCGATACAATAATTATAGTTTTTGTTAAGATAACTTTTGCAAATAAAAACTTTTTTGGACAAATTTTGGGTTAGTTCATTGTTTAAGGTTCCCACATTATATACTAAAAGATGAAGCCTCAAATCATCTCCTAAAGTGATGCTGCCATATACAAAAAAACGGTTTTTCGCGATTTTCTTCATGATGGTCCATATAACATAGATGTTTTTTGTCCACTATTCGTAGTGTCATGGACGCCTTTGTGATCCACAAAATGCAAGTTTTTTATCAGAGACCAATTTAGCGGTTAATTTCGCGAAAACTTAAAAAAATGAAGAAATCCGCGAATTAAAGGTGTTAAGATGAAAAGCTTTAAACCAAATTTATATTAGAAATATTGCTACAAGTTATATCTTTGTTTTCCATGCCATAAAATTTAAAAATCATTAGCTTTGGAATTTTTTTTGTTAAAAAAGCAGCTGAAAATCTGCCAATCTTTAATGACATTTTACAAGAAAACTGTACCATACATCGAAAAACGGAGTACGCCATTCGATTCAGCATGTCCGAAATATATTGAAATGATGGTCGTACCTCTTGTTTTCTAAAATAGTGGTTAGTTTTGTCACGCAGTGTAACCCAAGCAAAAGATATTTCGGTTGAAAAATAGATCTGGTAACCCTGGCCAAGTATTTTATCCATTGCCACCACTATAAATTTGTCTAAGAGCTTTTAATGAGCTAAATCCGCATCTGCACTTATGTTATGTTAAATTCTTAACATTTACGATTTTCGATGTACTAAACTATTTAAAGGTTCGATTACTTTAAAACTATTACTAGGAAGGATTTTGGTCTTTGGCGGTCTTGTTCTCCGTGTTAAGAGCTACAAAAATGCTTTTGAACTTTTTGTTGTGTTGGCAATATTTACCGAAATATCAGCATTTAAAAATTTTCCGGAATGCCAACGTTTTTAAATCCAAAGTTAGGACCCATTGGGTTCCACACATGTGAAGAGGACCGGCGATATGTATGGCCTCCATTTTGCTATATCTGTCTTAGTTTTCGAGATATCGCCATTTTAAGTTTTTAAAAAAAAAAAATTCCCCGAGTTATAAAAATTTTACTAAAATAGTAGAAAAAACTTCCTCAAATCAAAGAAGATGAACTAATTGGTACACTCAAAATAATTCTACAGTAAAAGGTTTAGTAAGTGATATTGTACCAAAATCTACTAATTCGTTACTAATTTTAGTATCTTCAAAGTACTAACATTAGCAATTTTTACTGGATTTGACTAATATTAGTTAAAAATTTTAGTATTTGTTACCAATTTCTGCACTAGGTCCTTTTGGACTAAAATTAGTTAAATTTTTAGTATTGAATACCCACGTTTTTTTTTGGGTGTAGAAAAACTAAAGAAGAGGAATATATTTTAAAAATAAAGATTTTTGTTATATATTTGGGGGAAAATCTTTTTGGTGGTAAGAATGTATTTGGGAATTCCATTTAAGGAAAATAATGCACTATTTAACAGTACATGAACTAAAATTTTTCGTTAAATTTAACTGAATTGTGTGAAAATTTATAAACTATTTTAAAGAAATTTTTTTCAAAGTTTGAGTTAAATCTTTTTTTGAGTGTAGCAAAAGTACAAAAACTCTGTTAAAATGGAGTTTCTTAGAGGTTGTTTTAGTTGTTTAAGGGGGAAGAACTTCAGGATCAATAACACTGTTTGACACCAAAAACTTCCCAGTGAAATGTTTAACTGGTGGTTATAAATATTGGTCTCCTGATTATAAAGCCGAATTTAACACTCTCACTTGTTATATATTTTAATTTTACCTAGCAATACACGAATGAAAGTAATTTTTATCACCTTTTCTTATATGTATATTTTTAATTTACCTACCAATGCACTAATAATAAACAGAACAATTGTTACAAAAACTATTTCAACCTCTTGTTGTTATTTTTAAAATGTTTTCTTAACCACATATGAATGTTTTAATAAATAAAGAAGATACAAAAATAAAAAAAACCCATACTTTTTATTATCAGAATCATTCCGCTAGTATTCAGAATATTTATTTTGCCAAAACTAGCAAAAATCTTCTGTAGGATTTGCAAAATTTACAGTTGCTATTACTTACTTGTTTTAAGTGAAAATATTTTTGAGTGTAAACAAATAGGCAAATTTTGCAGAAGAAAATTGTTAATTTTTAGTAATAAAGCAAAATTTTCAATTGATTTCACTATTTTTTTTTTTTGAGTGTATACATTTTTTTGAGTGAAAACATTAATAAAAATTCCCATTATTACAAAAAATGTCTATAATTATTATAAAAATCCACATATGAAATTTTTTAGTAAATAGAAACTCCATATTTTCACGCTAAAAAAAGTACTTAATCGAGTTTAATGAAATTAAAACTGAGTCAAGTTCAACTAACTATCTGTCAGTCAAAAATATAAAAACTGAAATATTTTGATTGGTTCAAAAGTTACAGAATTTTGCCCAGTGAAAAATGATTTTCTGCCACTGTGCGACGTTGTTATATTGTTGTGTGGGAAATATCCGGACACGATACCCGATTTACTTGAGGGGTCAACGTTAACCCAAAAAATACGGAAATAGTACTTTTTACGACAAAATACAAGATCCCAAATTTTAGGAAAGTTCGAATCGGGGGAATTGAGATTCAACAATTCCCTCATGCAAAATTTTTAGTAGTGATCTTGGACTGTAAGCTCTCTGGGAAAATGAACCCAGTTGAGAGAAGAAAAGGCTAACAATGCTCGGTATACCTATTGTAGTTATATTATTCGGTATACCTATTGTAGTTATATTTCAGTAGTAACACCAATCTTACTTGACGAAGTGTTTGTCTGGTATAAGGCACTTGAAAGGGATGTGATACTAAAACAGTTTTAAAGACTATAACGGCTTATGGGACGTAGTATTACAGAAGCTTTGAGAACAACATTGGCCAATTCTATTGATGCCTTATTGCACCTTATACTAATTGACGTTTTTGCGAAAGGTGAATCTAACAAGGCTTGCCTTAGACTCAAAGAGTCAAATTTATTCAAGTTTTGCAATTTTAGACACAGTAACATGGACAATATAAATAGTATTGATTCAGATTACGTAGTGCCCAAACTATTTTTCGAGCGGAAATATGAAGTTAGACTTCCAACTCGAGAATATTGGTCCTGAAGACACCATAAATATCTTTACCGACGGATCCAAACAAACGCATGGAGTAGGATCGGGTTTCAGGAACGTAAAACTAAACAAGAACTTTTCTTTTAACCTACCGTTGGACTCGAGCATATTTCAGACTGAAATAATTGCCATAACTAAAGCTGTGGAACATATCAAGGGAACAACCATAAATTTTTACGTGGATAGTCAGGCCGCTTTGAAGGCACTTCAAGGATATTATATTGAATCTAAAATAGTTTCACAAAGTTACGAGAGCTTGCAGATGTTGTGTCTACACAACCAGATTAATTTATTATGGGTACCAGGACACAGCGGAATACAGGGAAATAAAAAGGCAGACGAACTCGCTTAAACTTGTAGCTGATGGAATAGGTACCATGGGGTACCTATACCATCAGAGTTGAAGCGGTGGGTTTTACCACCGCTTATACTATATTGAATATTGGACTTATTTCAGACTGCCCAGCGGTGGCAAGGAGTCTCCGATCCATTATCGGTCAACTAAGTTTTGGTACTTTGGAGGATATAACGCGTACACTGAAAAAAAAATTTACCGTTTTTAAAGCATGTTGCACTTAATTTAAAAAAAGGAGGGTATGCGAGGGCTCCAAAGATAATAATTCTTCTTCCAAGTATATTTTTTCCTAAAACATAGTAATGCATTTACTTAAATATATCTTAAAAGTAAGGAAAATTGTATTTAATAAAAGTTCAATTGTTGTTATCTAGAGGAAAAATATTTTTTCAAAATAAGTAAAAATTTCCTTGAACTTACGGATTCGGTGGACCCTATGGAGTACCAATGTGAGGACTAGGGCGTCCCAAAATAAAACCTTTATTCGATTTTCTTGGGTGCTCTAGCATAATTTGAAAGCTTATAGGGCAAAGTATTTTTGAGATTTTTTTCAGATTTTTCGGAAAAGTTTTTAAGGTCGCGCAAATCGATTTTTTGCTGAAAATCGGCTTTGCCGACCGTTTTATTAACTTTCTTTATAAAATCGTCAATAGCCAAGAGTTTCTTCACTACTGAGGTAATATTTTTAAAGAAAAATGTCCAAACTTTATTTTTGTGTGCATAAACTATAAGTTTTGGCAACTCTTTTGCTCATTTGGGTACCCTACATTTATTTACATCGTAAATTTTTCATAAATTTTGAAAACAACGCTTTGTATTTTTTAAAATTTCTAAGAAAGTCAAAAAAAGTAATAATGCAGTTTGAAAGATAAATTAATTCTCTATAATTTAGAGACAATAATTTTTGAATTTGCTCTTACCGTTCCAGAGTAATACAATTTTAAAGATTTCTATCCATTGTACAAAACTAATAGTAAAATAATAAACTTCTTATAAAGACCTGAAAAATTAGAGTTTTTGTCAGTAACAGAAATGTGAGAAGGTGGATCCTTAAGATTTTTTGATGCTGAACACAAAACTGCTTTTAGCAACTCCCTAACAAGTCACGTTTGGTGGTAATTTAGGGCAGTAGGTCAAAATGTCCGTCCGTCCGGCTGTATAAGACACGATGTAGTCAAAAATAAAAGAGATAGACTACTGATGTTAGGCACGAATATGGCTTATGGTCATAGGAAGGTTATCTTCACAAATGGGAAAAATCGGTCATGGGGAAAAAAAGTTGCCCCTTGAAGAATCAACAAATAACGTATTTTTTTGCATTATATTTTGTATTTTTGTTAAAAAAAGAAAACTTTTTTGTAAAAGAAGATGTATAAAGTCATGTATCTGCGCCTAGGAAATAATAAAATGCTTATTTTCGGCTTGCCCCATTTTGTGGGCTCGGATTTATTTAAATAATGATAAAAATTTGATTACTTCAGTGGAAAAAGCACAATGAATGTATTGGTAATATTTATCGCGAGGAGAAAGGGGTCCCCTTAAGGCCGCCGCTTGGGACCACCACGACGGCCTTGTCAAAAAACATTTTTATATATATTTTTTTATTTTTTTTACATATTGCAGGGCATAAAATATTCTGCACAACCGAATTTAACACTTTTGTTTGTTATTTCTGAAAGCTGCATCTCATAGTCCCGGTATTCAGCTTTTAGACCCATCATATATAGCCTATTTACAAGTTTTTACCCTAAGATATTAAATAGTGGAAGACAATATCTTTTTTAAATTCAATATTTTATTTTATTATTAGTTTTATACAATGGGTTGAAAGCTTTAAAATGGTATTACTTTGGAACGGTAAGAGCGAATTCAAAAATTATTGTTGCTAAATTATAGAGAATTAATTTATCTTTCAAACTGCATTACTACTTTTTTTGACTTTCATAGAAATTTAAAAGTTACAAAGCGTTATTTTTAAAATTTATGAAAAATTTACGAAAAAATCTTATGTAGGGTACCCAAATGAGCAAAAGAGTTGCCAAAACTTATAGTTTATGCACACAAAAATAAAGTTTGGACATTTTTCTTTAAAAATGTTACCTCAGTAGTGAAGAAACTCGTGGCTATTGACGATTTTATAAAGAAAGTTAGTAAAACGGTCGGCAAAGCCGATTTTCAGCAAAAAATCGATTTGCGCGACCTTATAACCTTTTCCGAAAAATCTGAAAAAAATCTCAGAAATACTTTACCCTATAAGCTCTCAAATTATGCTTGAGCCCGGACAACTTTTTTTTTTTGGGACACCCTAGTGAGGACCCAACGGGCCCCCAATATATGGGGTCCTTCCATGAGTATATGCGTACACTATTATAGGGTCACTATAGATTTTGATCCAAAATTTTGGTCAGAATCGCTCTATCTTGCATAGTTTTCGAGATATGGGAAAGGAGTCTTGAGAAATTTGATCATGAAATAACTCGAAAACTATAACTCGGAGGGCTTTCGGATCTTCGGCGGTCATATTCTACAAGTTAATGACTACAAAATTGCCTTTAGAATTTTATCTTCAGTATTTGCAGAGTTATAGGCATTTGAAAATTCCGCGGAAATCGAAATTTGGATTTAAAGTTAGGGTCTCATGGGGTCTCCACATGGGGCCCCCAGATGGCGTCCTCAAAATACCTAAAGTATTTTTTCCTTATGTTAAGTAAATTCTTTCTTAAACTGATGAAGATATGGATTTTAATAAAGTCAATGAAATCAATAAAATAAAGATTACTTTTTTCTTAAATTAAAACAAAAATTGATTAAATTAAAGAAAATGCGATTTGCAATTAAAGATTTGTAATTAATTGATACAAGGTCTTGAAAATGTCTATACTATTTTTAAGTAAGCTACGTACTTATTTATTTTTTTTGTACACAATTTAAATTTTTTTCTTTTAAGTAAAACAAAATTTTTTAATAAACCCATTTTTTCTTAAATGCAATCAATTCGCCATAAATATAAAGAATATTTAACTTAATTTAAAAAAACAAATTAAGGAAAACTCTTGTGCTTTTTTAAGTATTTGCATGTACCATCTTCAAGTTAATTTTCTTTGTTTTAAGTAAAACCGCCTTATATTAAGATAAGTTGAAGTAAATTCAAAAAAATTTGTTTACTTAAATTAATAACAGTGTGTATTTAATTTCAGTATAGTTATTTTTTTCAGTGTATGGATCTTAGGATATTAAAAAGATTCGCAATGACTTTGAACGTGTTTAACTTGTACTCCTAGCGGAAAAAGTATAGTGGTGCCAATAGAACACCTCCATCCTAACCTAACTTTGTAAAATCCTTTGTACATTTTGTTTATTTGATGGCCTACTTTCATATGGCATTGCAGACATTGAGGCTCAAGACCATAACCCAAAATTTGTTGCACAGTGTAATAAAACTTAAAATATTATTAAAAAAGACTTGCACCTGTCCATTTAACTTTTTCAATAATATGCAAAATATCTCCACATTATACTTCACGTAAATTAAACGCACACATATACCGAAAGGGTTAATAAGCCTAATAAATGACAACAAATTATTACGATGAACATGCAACAGTTTTAAGTACTCGTCTCATCCTATTTGAGGGAAATTTTAACCCTTCTTCTCACAATGTTGGTACTTGTTCTCAACTCATCTTATTAACATTAATTTGCAATGTATAAAGGACCACAAAAATTGTTTAAAACAAGGATACAAGGCAAGATAATATAATTGTGTGTATGTATCCTTGTGGATTACTTTTTTGAAAACAACAAAAGAAACATTGCATGTCTAATAGTAAGTAAAACAAAGTATGGATAAGTTTGTTGGTGAGTTTATACAGACAGACAGCCAGATATAAATATATTTTGTAAAGTGTGGAATATAGAGAAATTTTGTGGTTAAACATGTGTGTACTGGATGGTGTAGAGATATTCATTCAAAGATATTCCGGCATACATACATAAAAATATTTACAAACAACAACAAAAGAAATAACTGACCTATGTTAATAGACTTTGAAGTGGAACCTACATTAAGGAACTATTAAACATTACGAACACACTTGCACGCACTCTTTTAAAAGGATAATGAACTTGTTAATTAAAAGAAAATTGATAAACTAACACTGTGCAACAAATTTTAGGTTATTACCTTGAGTCTCAATGGCTCCACACTGAAAGAATTATTGTTCATTAATCTATGTACAAATTTAATCAAACCAAATTCGTAGAATCTATGAAAAAATTCATTGGCTGCATGAATATTGAATGAATATTCATTAGAATTTTGAAATATTTCATATAATTTTATTCATAGATTTTGTTAGGTTCATAGAAAAATATCATAGAATTATTAAATGTCATTCATAGATTAAATTATTAAATGTCATTCATCAATATGCCTTTTAATTTTATTAATAATTAAAATAATGTTACAATAATTAAAATAGTTCAATAAATATATTAAAAAAATAAAAAAAAAAAACATAAAAAAACATTGAAAAAAATATCATTGCTGCCCTGACCGGGGCTTGAACCCAAGATCTACCAGCTGAAGAGATTTTTGTCGACGCCTTAGCTATCAGCGCCACCAAAGGAGGAAAATCTAGCCAACTAACACTTACAAGGAAGGTCTTTCACAGGGCACCCACCGATTCTCCTGAAACTTGTATAAGGGAAAGAGGGGAGGAAAATAAGAGTTACCTGTTTTTTTTCTTAGCTGCCCAATCTCACATTTAGCGGGTCAAAGGGGAGGGGGAAAAACGGGATTTTTTTTCGTTTTTTGAGGATTGTTCACATTTCTTTAAAAGAAACTATATGAACATTTTATACAGATCGAAAGGATTTTTGAAGGCATATCCAATGGTGTACAGGTAGTGCCCGAATTCGACTTCATTGAGTTCCTTATTGTCAAAAATTTATAAACGTTGGGGAAGTTTATATGGAGAAGTGTACACTCAAAAAAAAAAGTTTGTAAAATTACAAGTAAAAGGTCTTGTAATTCTATTTTACTAATATTTTTGTCTTTTTACAAAAATTGTTGTATATTTAATAAAACGAAAACTACAGTTTGCTTTGTAATTTTACTATTATATGTTGGTAAATTTATTTTACAAATTTTTTAGGTAAATTTACAAAAAAGTGAATTATTTTACAAATTAAAAAAATATTACAAGGTGTTCAGTTTTTTTACACAAGAAAACTGTAATTGTACAACAACATTTTATTTGATGTTATTTAGTCTTTCTACCAAAAAAATGTTTTATTACAAACATTTTTTTTAAGATCGTTGACAAGGTTTCTGTTTGAAATGTATGTATTGAAAAGTACAAAATTCCAATGTAATTTTACAAAACTTATTTTATTACTAGAACTAGCTGGCCCGGTCCGCGTTGCTGGCCCAAATATAAGATTTCGTCTCGCTTCAAATATATAGCCCTGCAAAAAATGTAATGAATTTCTTGGCTTAGAAAAATTTGTGGGCGTGGACCCGATTACGCAGATAATCGTCTTGAAATTATATTTTAGGAACTAAAAAAAATTACCAGGTCTTAGACTTTGCGATCTGTACATATTTAAAACTTCTTTGGTATTATTATGAACAACACAAAAATAAATTACCCATATCCTTCGTTCTTATCGTGAGCTATTGTCTGGAGTTCAAACAAACCTTTATAGTTTTCCCGAATTTTCAATTTTCCCGGGACACCTTTCTCATTTATATTTCCTTAAAAACCTAATTGGAATTGGAACATAAAAAAATCGGTCCGGTGTGCTAAGTTAAACTTGTACATATGTTAACAATACCCAAGGATTTAAAATCATTTTTACCAAGTTTAAGCGGAATCTATTAAGAACAATTTTTTTTAATCGAATTAGAGTAAAAATTAATTTTAGATATATCGAAAAAAGTGGACGACGACAATTTTTATTTCCGAACAATTATATGGACTATACATTAAAAAAAAAATAGCCAAAACGGTCCAGGCGTTCTCAAGTGTTGCAAATTTTAAGGATATTGAAAAATGTTGGCTTTGAAGTGGTGGAGGACAATAATTATTTCCGTAAAATCCGTACTTGGACTATAATGATCATTAAAGAAAAAAATTACCAAATCAGGCAAGTCGTTCTCCGATTTTAGATGTATTGAAAAAAGTTGGTGTGGACAATTTTTTCTTTCCGTAAAAACCTTAGTTGTACTATCACGAACGTCAACAAATTCTACTAATAGCCAAATCGGTCCCGCCGTTCTTCAATTTTAGATATATCGAAATAAAAGTGGGCGTGAACAATTTTTATTTTCGTTTAAACATAAGTTGGTCTATGGCGAGCATTTGAAAAAAAGTTTAGCCAAATCGATCGAGCCGTTCTCCGATGTTAGATATATCAAAAAAAGGAGGCGCAAAGTGGGCGTGATTTATTTATTTCTGAAAAAACCTAAGTCAAACATTTAAAAAAAAAATAAGACGAACATTAAAAAAAAATATTTAACAAATCGGTCAGTTCAGAACTACATTTTATTTTTATTTATATTTTATTATTCTAGAATCTCAAATAATTAATTATATATCTTATTTTTCTATAGAGCACATTTTATATATTCGAAAAAAAAGAGTGGGTCGACAACTTTTCTTACCGTAAATAACTTATTTAAATTTAACCAACTCGGTCCATCCATTTAAAAGTGGGCGTAGAAATGGAAAATTGTTCTTTCCGAAAAACCTTAGTTGGACTATGACGAACACTAAAAACAAAATTAGACAAATTGATCCAGCCATTACATGATTTATAATATATATATTGGGAAAAGTGAGCGTAAATAGGCGTGGACAATTTTTCATTCCATAAAAATCTTTTGTGGACTATAACCAAATCGGTCTAGCAGATATAGTTCTTTCGATACATAGAAAAAAGTGGGCGTGGGAAATTTTACTATCCGTAAAAACCCTAGTTGAATTATGACGAACATTTTCATCAAAAATTAGCCAAAGTGTGCGTGGTCTATTTCTTTTTTCGTAAAAACAAAAGTTGGAATATACCGTAAATAACTTATTTAAATTTAACCAACTCGGTCCATCCATTTAAAAGTGGGCGTAGAAATGGAAAATTGTTCTTTCCGAAAAACCTTAGTTGGACTATGACGAACACTAAAAACAAAATTAGACAAATTGATCCAGCCATTACATGATTTATAATATATATATTGGGAAAAGTGAGCGTAAATAGGCGTGGACAATTTTTCATTCCATAAAAATCTTTTGTGGACTATAACCAAATCGGTCTAGCAGATATAGTTCTTTCGATACATAGAAAAAAGTGGGCGTGGGAAATTTTACTATCCGTAAAAACCCTAGTTGAATTATGACGAACATTTTCATCAAAAATTAGCCAAAGTGTGCGTGGTCTATTTCTTTTTTCGTAAAAACAAAAGTTGGAATATGATGAAAATTCATTTAAAAAAATTTTGTCAAATCGGCCCAGACATTCTCAGATTTTAGATAAATTGGAAAAGTGGGTGTAAAAGTGGGCGTGGTCGATTTTTCTTTCAGTAAAAACTTAAATTGGATTACTACGAACATTTAAATAAAAAATTACCCAAATCGGTGCAGCCGTTTTCCGATTTTAGATAAATCAAAAAAAAGTGGGCGTAAAAGTGGGCGTGGTCAATTTTTCTTTACGTAAAAACCTAAGTTGGACTATGACGAACATTTCAAAAAAAAAATTGTCCAAATCGGTCCAGCCGTTCTCAACTGATGCTGTTACCAACGAACGACAATTGATTTTTATTTATATAGATTAATGTTGTTTTACAAAAAAAAATAATATTATTTAACAATTGGACACGCAAAAATTTTCTAAGTTTAGATTTTTTTTGCGATTTGAAGTAAAAAATTAATTAAAAAATAATTTTTTAAGTTCCGGACACAAAAATTTTTCAACTAATTGTAAGCTTTAGCAAAAAAAATTTAATTTTTACACCATTTTTTGGTAATTGCGTTAAGTAAAATACCACAATTTTTATGTGTTTCTACTATTTAATTGTTCTAGTTTATTTTTTTGTATTTTTACCATTTTTTGTAATTTTACCATATTTTTTTGGTAATTTTTTTTTTTTAATATGGCACCTAAAATGTCAATAAAAAGCTGACAATTATGAAAAATTATGTTTTTCTTATTTTAACAGGTACTTAAACATCCAATCTACAATATCAAAAAAAAAAATCGATTTTTTTAAAATACTTGTGAAAATAATTAAAAAATCAAAAAAAAAATTTTATTTTTTGACTAATTTTTCCTGAAAATATAAGAAATTTCTTGTGTAGCCTCCTTCGCATTTCTCATATGTTCTAATTAAGAAAAACGAAATGTCGAAAAAAAATAAAAAAGTGCAGTGTTATACATTAAAAAGTTTGTTAAAAGTGAAAAAAAAAAATCATTTCAGATTGTTGAAGTGCTACTCCAGCTGCCGAAGAAGGAAAAATAAGATCCACCAATGGAAAAAAAACCTTTAAATTTACAAAAAAAAAATATGTAAATAAACCATATTTTTTGTAAATTTACAAAACAAATATGAAAATTTAAAAAACAAAATTGTATACTTACGAAAAAAGTTGTAATTTTATAAAAATGAGCTAGAAAATACAAAAACAATATTGTAAATTTACAAATTTTTTGGTTAAACTACTGTTTTTATGGCAAAATATAAGAAAAAATGGTATATATGAACATTTCCATTTAACTTTTGATTTTAAGGTTTAAAAAATATTCAAATTTTTTTTGAAGGCACATCAAAATCGTTTAATACGCGTATAATTTAGTAAGTTCAAATCCGTTCGCGTGAAGAACTTTCAGCTGACGGCGCGAAAGTTATGGCGGTTTAAAGATTTTAATTGAAAACAAAAAATCTCAAAATTACAATTATTATTAGAAATTGATAAAATCAACGTTAATTAATGTTTTATACTATCCCTAATAACAACCGAACAAATTACGTCCATTAAGGTGGATATACAATCAGATTTTTACGTTAAAAGTATGTTTTAAAAAGTTGATCTTTTAATACTTGATATGCAATTTACGCGAAATCTAATGACGATGGACCAAATTAAAGGTCATATTCGGATTAAGCACCCTCAAATTAGTTAAAAAACTTGTGCATTATGCAAAATTGGGAATTTTTAAAAGTGATGCAATTTCTGATTAATCAAATTTTGAAAGATGCATAAAATCCACAATCTTCAAAATTTAATAATGCCGCTCAGTTTTGGAATAATGCTTTATAAGTGCCAGCAATTGCCATTTATAGAAATTAATTTCTATTAGCGGTTTGGGTGTGCCCTGGCGGTTTATCTGAGGACAAAATTGGCGCGTTTTCAGCGTATATCGATTTTATTATAAAAAATCAAAAAATATTTGGATCACGCGATTTTATTATAAAAAATCAAAAAATATTTGGATCACGCGATGTGCTGGCCACTTTTTAAATAATATTGCGAATGTGCCTCGCAAAAAAGTGGATTTTTGATGACTTTCACGTTTTGTCTCTCAACCTTTGTCTAGCTAGTACTCCGCTCCTATTGAGGGCACATTCATGAGACCGGTTTCAAACTGTAGGGAATTACGACAGCTATCATTTTTCGTATTGGCTTTTGAAAAGTATGAAGCGGCGCAAATTTCCTGATCAAAAAACGACGAAAAATTGAAAATGAAAAAATTTTAATTTCAAACCGTTACCACCAAATAACTTTTTTATTATTGATGGCACATCAAATTCATAAATACACTCAAAAAAAAGTTTGTAAAATTACAAGTAAAAGGTCTTGTAATTCTGTTTTACTAATATTTTTGTCTTTTTACAAAAATTGTTGTATATTTAATAAAACGAAAACTACAGTTTGCTTTGTAATTTTACTATTATACGTTGGTAAATTTATTTTACAAATTTTTTAGGTAAATTTACAAAAAAGTGAATTATTTAACAAATTGAAAAAATATTACAAGGTGTTTAGTTTTTTTACACAAGAAAACTGTAATTGTACAACAAAATTTTACTTGATTTTATTTAGTCTTTCTACCAAAAAAATGTTTTATAACAAACTTTTTTTTTTTTAAGATCGTTTACAAGGTTTTCAGTTTGAAATGTATGTATTGAAAAGTACAAAATTCCAATGTAACTTATTTTATTACTAGAATTAGTGTTGTTTTACAAAAAAAAAAAAATAATTAAGTATTCAACAATAGGACACGCAAAAATTTTCTAAGTTCAGATTTTTTTTTTTTGCGTTTTGGAGTAAAAAATTTAGTTAAAAATATTTTTTTATAAATAAAAAATTTCATGAAAAATAGTTTGGAAAATTTTTTAAGTTCCGGACAAAAAAATGTTTCATCTAATTGTAGGCTTTAGCAAAAAAATTGAATTTTTACACCATTTTTTGGTAATTTGCGTTAAGTAAAATACCACAATTTTTATGTGTTTCTACTATATAATTGTTCTAGTTTTTTTTTGTATTTTTACCATTTTTTTGGTAATTTTACCATATTTTTGTGGTAATTTTTTTTTTTAAATTTGGCACCTAAAATGTCAATAAAAAGCTACCAATTATGAAAAATGAAGTTTTTCTTATTTTAACAGGTACTTAAACATCCAATCTACAATATCCAAAAAAAAATTTTTCCGATTTTTTAAAAATACTTGTGAAAATAATTAAAAATTAAAAAAAAAATTGTTATATTTTGACTAATTTTTCCTGAAAATATAAGAAATTTCTTGTGTAGCCTCCTTCGCAATTCTCATATGTTCTACTTAAGAAAAACGAAATGTCGAAAAAAATAAAAAAAGTGCAGTGTTATACATTACAAAGTATGTTAAAAGTGTTCTAGTGAAAAAAAAAATCATTTCAGGTTGTTGAAGTGCTACTCCAGCTGGCGAAGTAGGAAAAATAAGATGCAACAATGGAAAAAACATTTAAATATACGAAACAAACATGTAAATAAACCAATTTTTTTGTAAATTTACAAAACAAATATGAAAATTTAAAAAACAAAATTGTATACTTACAGAAAAAAGTTGTAATTTTACAAAAATTAAATAGAAAATACGAAAACAATATTGTAAATTTACAAATTATTTGGTTAAACTACTGTTTTTACGGCAAAAAAATAAGAAAAATCGTATATTTACAATAAAAATTTTAAATTTACCACTTTTTATTGTAAATATTCAAGTTTTTTGCCATAAAAAACAGTAGTTTAACCAAACAATTTGTAAATTTACAATTTAGGTTTTTGATTTTCTACTTTATTTTGTAAATTTACAACTTTTTTTGTAAGTTAACAATTTTTTTTGTAAATTTTAATTTTTTTTTGCAAATTTACAATTTTTGTTGTAAATATACGTAAAAAAAAAAAAAAACAACATTTAACACAAAGTTTAGTACGACTTATCCTACCAACACTATTGTTTGGTTAGGCACTGTTGTTATTGTAAAATAACAGCAACACATATATTAATAGTTACCGACGGTGATTTAATATATACAATTTTTGCTTTAAAAGAGTTATTTTTGTTGGAAAACAGATTTCGGACCTTCATAATAGTACTTCTCATATAACTTGGGAAATATATCAAATATTATGTCTGGTTTGATGTTTGATTGACCAACGATGATTCTCTAAAGTCTGCTGAAGATTCCTTTAGTGGGGATGAAACTGATCAGTACAGACATACTATGAGATAGTAACTTTTTTAAAGCAATAAATTAAAAATACTCTATTATGACAATATCATAAATAGAAATATTTTTGGGCCTCGAACTAGAATAAAACTCTAATCGAATATATATACATATATAAAGGCCGAATAAATACATTTTATTTTTATGTACCTTTTGGTACTAAAAATAAAAAAACAACATTTAACACAAAGTTTAGTACGACTTATCCTACCAACACTATTGTTTGGTTAGGCACTGTTGTTATTGTAAAATAACAGCAACACATATATTAATAGTTACCGACGGTGATTTAATATATACAATTTTTGCTTTAAAAGAGTTATTTTTATTGGAAAACAGATTTCGGACCTTCATAATAGTACTTCTCATATAACTTGGGAAATATATCAAATATTATGTCTGGTTTGATGTTTGATTGACCAACGATGATTCTCTAAAGTCTGCTGAAGATTCCTTTAGTGGGGATGAAACTGATCAGTACAGACATACTATGAGATAGTAACTTTTTTAAAGCAATAAATTAAAAATACTCTATTATGGCAATATCATAAATAGAAATATTTTTGGGCCTCGAACTAGAATAAAACTCTAATCGAATTTACAAAATTTTTTGTAAATTTACAAAAAGGATGTTCACCTCGAAGTTAATATTTTACAAAAAAAATTGTAAATTTACATTTTCTTTTGTTAAATCAATTTACAAATTATCCCCGTAACATTACGGGGATTCTTGCTTGTACATATTTTACAAAACCTGCCCCGTAAAATCACGGGGATTTTTTGTCATTTTACAAACTTTTTTTTTTTGAGTGTATACGTTCGACCCCCAAAGACTCTATTTTTGCGTTCGGCCAAATTCCTGCTAGTTCGGCTTTTATTCGGATTTTCCCGAGAGCCCATATTTTTTCATAAGGTAGCTGCTCATTTTTAAATTTGAGATTGGACATCTAAAAAAAAACAGGTAACTCTTATTTTTCTCCTCTCATTCCAATATTTAAATTTCAGGACAATCGGTGGGGTGGGTGCCCTGTAAACGACCTTCCTTGTTAGTTTTATAACGTTTTGGCAGAGCATAGATACAAACTCAATATGTTAAAGCAGAATATTAAACAAAATGTATTTTAAGTTTTATGATTTGTTTATATACTTTAGCTAACAAGGAAGGTCTTTCACAGGGCACCCACCGAATGTCCTGAAACTTGAATATGGGAATTACGGGGAAAAACTAAGAGTTACCTCTTTTTTTTAGCCGCCCAATCTCAAATTTTAAAAAGTGTTGCCACCTTATGAAAAATTTAGGGCTTACGGGAAAATCCGTGTAAAATCCGAACTAGCTGGAATTTCGCCAGACGAAAAAATATGGGTCTGCTTAATTTTGATAAAATAATTATATATGATTTTGGCGGTCGTACGTATATACATATATCCCCATATGAACTACCCCAACGATTCTACATTTTTGACAATAACGAACTTAACGAAGCCGAATTTAGACACGACCGATACACCATTGGATAGGCCTTCAAAAAACCTTTCGATCTGTATAAAATGTTGATATAATTTCTTTTGAAGAAATGGGAAAAATCTTAAAAAAAACGAAAAAAATTCCGTTTTCCCCCTCCCCTTTGAACCACTAAATGTGAGATTGGGCAGCTAAAAAAAACAGGTAACTCTTATTTTGCTCCCCTCTTTCCCATATGCAAGTTTCAGGACAATCGGTGGATGCCCTGTGAAAGACCTACCTTGTAAGTGGCTAGAGACTAAGCTTCACGAGCAACTGGTTCGCTGTTCGGATCTCGGTGGGGATAAGTTAAAAAACATATAAATTTTTAAAAATACAAAATTGTAAATAAATAAAATAAATAAAAATAGAATTGAATAATAATTTTTTTATAGCCTACACTCAAAAAAAAAAAACTGTAATGTTAGCAAAAAAGCTTGTAAACCTACAAGAAAATTTGCTGATTTTGAACCAACAATTTTTTTGGTAAAGTTAGCAAAAATGCACAGAAAAAATATGGAGGAAACAAATTTGAGTAATCACTTGTTTAAATTTAAAAACAAAAATTGAGTAATTTTTTAATTGACGCAATTAAAAATTTACTTAAAAATTTTAAAAACAATTTAAGTAAATAATTTAATAAAAATTTAATAGTTTTTTTAATTAATTTTAAGCTCTAATAGTTTTTTGAATTCTCGTTTAGTTTATAGTTTCTTGTATATGTAAATGAAAGTTTGTAATTGTCTTTATAAAATTTTCCTATGTTTTTGAGACATAAATATGTTTGGTAAAGTTTGAAAAAGCAAGTTTTTTGTTTTTTTTTTGTTAAAAAATTTAAAACTTTTTAAAACTTAATAAAAAATTACTCAAATATTTTTTTTATTTTTTTCTGTGTATTTTGCCAAAAATCAGTTAACTGACATTTTTTTATTTCAACTTAGTTCATACACATTTAAGAACCCAATTGGGTTTGGATCCGTTAGGCCCAGACCCCGATGGGCCTAGACCTGGTTGGGTTTCTTAAAAATCGTCATTTTTTTTATCTAAAATTTGTGTCCGTTTCGCTCTACCTTGCTTAGCTTTTGAGATACGTGATTTTAGGGGACCACCGGGGTTTTAAGAATTACAAAACTCGATAACTTCAAAAATATTACTCGGAGAGCTTTTGATTATTTTGCGGTCTTGTTCTACGTGTTGAGAGCTACAAAAATGCTTTTTGTTGTGTCGTCAATATTTACCGATATATGAGCATTTTAAAGTTTGCGGAATTCTAACTTTTTTGGATCCAAAGTTAGGACCCATTAGGGTTCACACATGTGAAAAGGACCGGCGATGCTATGGTGAGCCCGAGAACCAAAAATGGCCTACATTTTGCTCTATCTGGCTTAGTTTCCGAGATAGAGCCATTTTAAGTTTTCTGAAATTAAAAAAAAATTACAATTTATTTTTGCTAATATTAGCAAAAAAAGCTTGTAAAAATTTGGTCAACTCAATTTAAAATTTAGCAAAAATAATTAGTTAAAATTTTGTTTAAAATTGCTAATGCGCGGCACCATGAAAAATGACCCCAATGCAAAATGGCCCCAAAACGAAAATGAAAAATGGCCCCAAATTTTTATATGGAGTACAACAACACGAAAATTTGGGGTCATTTTTCCTAGTTTTTTGGGGTAATTTTTCCTTTTAATTTTGGGGCCATTTTTCATTTTTATATGACCCCAAAATTAATAGGGCCATTTTTCATTTTTATATGACCCAAAAATTAATAAATTAAAATAAAAATAATAAAATTATTTCCACATAATCCCGTCGTATTTAAATAAAGACTTTTAACAATTGGCATGCATTTATTAATATGTGTACAAAATCTGTGTGAAAATTTTTTTTGCTTTAAAGTTTTTCTGCGTAGCCGGCCTTAGGTCGGACTTAAGGATAACAAACATTAAACTCACCCTCTCCGCAAAATAAAGTTTTTTTGGGCAGCAGTACTTTATGTTTTAATATTTTAATACAACAAAACAAAAATCTGAAGTGACAAAACAAAAAGTAGGAAGGAACTTGGATAGATTATTTGAAATGTTAATTTAATTTTGGTGTAGGTTTTAAGTGGTTGCTTACGCTTTACGTCAGCACACATGTACTCTGAGGTCCGTTGGTCTTTCGGTATTATAAAAACCTACTTAAATTTCATTTCCGAGTTACTTAAGTTAATTATTTAATTTTTTTAAACTTTAAAAGCATATAGGTGTGAAGAAAGCGCCGCAGGCGAAAAATTTTTACAAGAGATTTTAACAAAAAATTAAAAAAAAATCGCGCGATTTTTTTTTAATTTTTTGTTAAAATCTCTTGTAAAAATTTTTCGCCTGCGGCGCTTTCTTCACATCAATATGCTTTCAAAGTTTTTCAAAAGAAATATGTGTTATTGCTACTGCCATTATACAGAATCCTTGAAACGATAAGTCATCAAAGAATATATTTGATTCCAACTTCTTCGAGTGGGTTAATAAAATAGAATATATTTTTACCTTTGTTAAATTCACTTAGTTATATGAAAGAACTTACACGGGTGCTTTTAAGATATGAATGATCATGAGAACTATAATGGGTGCCTAAATCAAATCATACCGAAAATCCAATGATGTAAACCTACCATAAGTAGCAGCCCGAAAGCGTTAATAATATCTTTCATGTCGTTAATACAACTCAAAAGTTTTAAATAAAAAAAAAAATAATTTCATTGGGAGTTATTTTAAATATATAAATATTAATTACAATTTATAATTATTGACTGAAATTAAATGAAATTGACTGAATGAAAATTTTATTTATAATGGTTTGGGAAAAATACATACTTTTTTGGGGTCATTTTTCATATTGCAATTTGGGGCCTTTTTTCATTTTCAGAAAAATGGTTTTAATTTTTTGGGGCATTTTTTCACACAGAATTGGGGCCATATTTCATAATTCAAAGTGGGGTGAAATTTCATTTTCAAAAAGACCCCAAAAATGGGGCCATTTTTCATTTTTGGCGTTGGGGCCATTTTGCATTGGGGCCATTTTTCAGGGTGCCGCTAATGCGCTTGATGAAGTTTACAAGATATTTTTGCTAACATGCTAATCTCAACTAAAAATTTGCTAAAAGTTATCTAGCCAGCATTAACAAAAAAAAAATTAGTAAATCGACTAATGTATTATTTTGAGTGTATGAAGTTTTTCATAGGTTTCTGGTTTCTATGAATTTGTTTCATAGATTCTATAAAGGCCATCATTAGCTGACTGCTAATAATTTTTTTCATAGAATCAATGACCGTTTTCATAGCCGTAATGAACAAAATTCTTTGTTCATTGAAAGTAGACCATCAAATAAACAAAATCATTAAAGGCTTCAAAGGACCATCTTTTTTATGGTCCATACTATTTGAATACCGAAAAAAATTTAATCAATGCAAATCTGAGCATAACAATATGGTTGCATGTCTTCGATTAAATTGTATGGCGGTTTTTTTTTTCAAAACATATTAACCATTTAACTGCAGTTTAAAGGGGTCATTTTAGTTTTTTTTTCAAAAACTAAACACAGAAGTCAAAAAACGTCCTAAGGGTTTCAGTTGAAAAAATTGAAAAGTAAAATTAAATTTCTAAAAATTATAGACATTTCTAGTATTCCCATACCGGTTTCAAACACTCCAGTTAGTGTTATCATCAGTAAGATTTTAAATATCGGTTTGTCGTGGTAATGTAAATTGTTTTTTGTATATGTGAATATTTATAGTTTCTGCTTGAGCACACGGTCAGTACTGTAGTACCAGGCATTTCCGGTTCTCGGTATTACCGGGTAATGGTACTGGTTTCCGGCGTCTTTTTCTAACGGTATTCCCGAGACTACCGGTATGTATATTTTGTAAAATTTTTTACAATTGAAACTTTTTCTTCGCTTTTGCAAAAAAAAAAAAAACACAAAGCAAAGAAAAAACCAAGTAAGAAAATTATAGTCGGTCAAGACCGACCATATAAATACCCTACACCAGAGTTTCCCGGAAAATGGGTCCGATGGACCGATTAGATCTATATTTTGTCAAATCTTTAATAAGTGTAAAAAACACTCACAAATAAAATTTGAGTGAAAAGGGTTCTATTTGTTGACAATAAACCGCTTTAACTGAATATCGGGCGAAATTTTCACAAGGGTCCAAGTCCAAAACTGGTCCGATGATTATCAGATTTGATAAGGTTATTTAAGTACGCGTTTAACATACACAACCAAAATTTTAATTAAATATTTTCAAATTTCATGAATTTTGAGAGATTTATGTGGAAATCGGGAAGGTGGTTTGTATGAGGGCTACAAGAAGAACTGGTCCGATTTTTTTTAAATTCTGAATGGTGGTTTGCAAAGACAAAACACATTTACCTGCTAAATTTCGAAAAGATACCTATTATAAGGTTATTATAGTCATTTGAGCCAAAATATGGAAGGATTTTTGTCAATTTCAATAGGCTTCGTCCTTGGGCCAAAAGAGGCTTAAGTTTCAAATTTCAAGTCAATTGATTAAAAATTGCGACCTGTATCGTGTTTACACCGTTTACATGGACAGACAGATAGACGGACGGATCGACTCAAAAAGTGATTCTGAGTCGATCGGTATACTTAAAGGTGGGTCTAGGACCAATATTTCGGGTAGTTACAAACATCTGCACAAACTCATTATACCCTGTACCACAGTATGGTGTAGGGTATAAATAGCTACATGAATTTTAAATAATTTTACAAACGCAACTAAATATTTCTGAAATACTGATTAGATGGTGTAATTTAAATATTTTATGGTATAGTATTTTTTGGGTTTTGAGAACTGGTACCAGTAGCAGAACCGGGAATATCGGTATTCCCGGGAATATATATAGAACCGGGAATATCGGTATTCCCGGAACTACCGAGAACCGGGAAGCTGTTAACAGTTTTGTGACATTTTTTTCGCCGACACTATAGTTCAACCTAAACATCGCGCTGAGGCTCACCGTGTAAGTACATTATTCAGCAAGGGCTACCAACATGATCTGGAATTGCAGACACAAATTGATGAATTTGCATTTTCTGTTTCGGAGACGTGCCTAATGGGGACATATTTTGTCAGTTATTTTATTCATTGATTTTTTCTGTAAGAACTAGAGCCTACGGTCAGGACCGGTTACCCGGGTAGACCGGTTTTCAAGACCGGTCGACCAGACTACCCTGGTAACCGGTCTTTCGGTCTACCCGGGAAGACCGGTCTTTTTATAATTTTTTTTTAATTTCTAATTTTTAAGAACAACTCAAGAGCCGAAACTGAAATATTATGAAAAAAAAGTGCATTTTTTACAAAACTTCTTTACAATTCGAACAATTTCGTTCTATTTTTTTTTTTCATTAAAACTAAAAGGCTAATTTTATAAAATTCCCGGATTTCCCGGGAAAAATAAAAAAAAATCACGGGAATTTCCCGTTCCATTTTCGAGATATTTGAATTGAAAATTTAAAAATAATTTTATGTAGTGCACAGAGAGAACAGTTTCGTTGTGCCAGCCGAATTTGGAACCAACTGCATAGTTTAATAACAATAACCGAAATTTTCGGTTGGGATAACCAAAATTTGTTTTGAAAATTTAACTTTTGTTGGTTCAAATAAATTTCGGTAATCGCAACCGAAAATTTCGGTTTTTGTAATTAAACCATGCACTCAAAATAATTCTACAGTAAAAGGTTTAGTAAGTGATGTTGTACAAAAATCTACTAATTAGTTACTAATTTTAGTATCTTCAAAGTACTAAAATTAGTAATTTTTACTGGTTTTGAATAATATTAGTAAAAAATTTTAGTATTGGTTACCAATTTCTGCACTAGGTCCTTTTGGACTAAAATTAGTTAAATTTTTAGTATTGAATACCCACGTTTTTTTTTGGGTGTGCAGTTGGCTCTAAATTCGGCTGGCACAATTAACTTGTTTTCTCTGTGTGCTCACTGCTGCGTATTCTAACGTAAGAGCCATAATAAAGGACCTGATTCCAAATCAGCAATCAAAATTTTTGTATAGCTTTGCGTTATCGAGATATTTAAACTTGAAAATTTTATTAATTCCTTTGCGCTTTTTACGGCTCTACTGTTACATATTATTGCGTTGGCGCAACATTTTAGGGCTTGATTTTTGTAAAATGGATTTCTAGATCCCAAATACTTTATTAAAATTTTTTATGGTACCCGATATTTTATATTTTGTACCCGATATTTTATATTTTGTTAGTTAGGGCGTTTTAGCTAACTATACATTCTATAATCTTAACTAAAACTGATTTTTTTTTCAATTATTTTATTTTGTGCTCTTGTTTTTAAAATTCAAAATAGTTCTTGTAAATTCTGTTTTATTTATTTCAAAAATGCATCTGAAAACATCTCTTTGGTTGACAACATGTGTGCGCATACGCGTGTCATTTTGTATATTTTTTTCTTAAAATACACTCTTAAATTTTTAGAATTGTATTAAGTTCTTAGTAAAAGTGCCAAAGATGCATCTGAAGCATATTTTAAGAACCCCAATGAATTTCTAAATTTAGTTATGTATACTTTATGTACTTACAAATGAAAATGTTTAAATTAGTGTGACACTCATAGTCGTGGTAACCTTTCCAAATTCGTAAATGGGCAAAATCGTATCAGATAAAATTTTTTTTTTAAAACTACACAGAAAAAAATATGTAGGAAACAAATTTGAGTAATCACTTGTTTAAATTTTAAACCAAAAATTGAGTAATTTTTTAATTGACGCAATTAAAAATTTACTTAAAAATTTTAAAAACAATTTAAGTAATTAATTTAATAAAAATTTAATAATTTTTTTAATTTTTTTCAAACTCTCATAGTTTTTTGAATTCTCGTTTAGTTTATAGTTTTTTGTGTATCCCAGCAAAACTTAGATTACCAAATAAGGTATAAAATAAGGTATAGGATCTCTTATTTTATACATTGCAGCATTGATGATTTTAACAGGCGATGAGACTCAAAGTAATGCATCCACATTATCACAAAGAATACCAGTAAGGTATAAAATAAGTCATAAATTTATAACGAAGAATACAAGTAAGGTGTAAAATATATGATATTTTATAGGTTACGAGAAATGAAATAATATAGCATACCAGAAGATAATATATAAGGTGTTACGAGTAGTGAAAAAGTAATTTTGTATTAAATTTAATCACGTGATTGTAAGTGAGTGTAAGTAGATAAAATATGCTCGTGAGTGTGTGTCGTTAGAAATTTCCTGACGTGAGCCCATCTCTTGTTTAAACTTATGCATTTTTTTTATAAAATAATTATTTTTTTATGTTATTGTAATGCATTATGCATCCAATTATAAATAATGCATTATTTCAAACTTTCAAATAATACATAATGTAACCAAATATAAGTCATCCATGATTTAATGTTTAGAAATAACAAATATGGAATACATTTTTTCCAATAATCATGCATTACGTAGCAAATTATTAGTAATGCATTATTTTTCACTTGAAAATAATACGTTGTGGAACAAATGTTTGGTAAGACATCATAAAATAATGCTACAAATAAGTTATATACATTACCTGGTAATGTGTTATATAATCACTACCCATTACCAAAGTTTTGCTGGGATGTATATGAAAGTTTGTAATCGTCTTTTTAAAATTTTCCTATGTCTTTGGTAAAGTTTGAAAAAACAAGTTTTTTGTTTTTTTTTTTGTAAAAAAATTTAAAACTTTTTTAAACTTCAAAAAAAAAAAAATATATAAATTTTGAGTAGTTTTTTGAATTCGCGTTTAGTTTATAGTTTTTTGTGTATGTATATGAAAGTTTGTAATCGTCTTTTTAAAATTTTCCTATGTCTTTGAGACATAAATATGTTTGGTAAAGTTTGAAAAAACAAGTTTTTTGTTTTTTTTTTTTGTAAAAAAATTTAAAACTTTTTTAAACTTAAAAAAAAAAATAAATATATAAATTTTGAGTAAATTTTTAATTGTGTCAATTAAAAATTTACTCAAATTTTTTTTTCAAACATTTAATAAATTTTTATTAAAAATTTACTCAATACTATTAAATCGTTTACTGGTGAAAAATTGAGTAATTTTTTACTCAATAGTATTAAAAATTTACTCAAATATTTTTTTTATTTTTTTCTGTGTAACAACATTTCTTTAGAAAGATATAGCTTAGGGTTGACTTTTTAAGTCAAGGTCATAAAAAATATTAAGAATCCCAATCCAACTTCTCGCTGCTGTCAATAAAGTTCGCGAGCCAAACGAGTTAAAGTTTTTCGCGAATTTACTTCTTTAAAAAACACGCTAACTTTCGAAGGGCAACCTTGAGGCTTCTGAAGCTTGGCATATGTATTTTGTATTTCCCCTTGTTATACCCTCCACTCTAGTGATAGAGGGTATATATAAGTTTGTCATTCCGTTTGTAACACCTCGAAATATTGGTCTAAGACCCCATAGAGTATATATATTCATGATCCTCGTTCGATTCTAAGACAATCTGACGATGTCCGTCCGTCTGTCCTTCTGTCTGTCTGTTGAAAACACTCTAACTTTTGAAAGACTTTACGGAAGCTCCTGAAGTTAGGTATATATGTTGGGCATTTACCTGGTCAGGTTGGTATTACAATCCAGCAAAATCGGTCAAGTGGTTCAAAAGTTATGAGCAAAAGAGTGAATTTCGGCAAGGGTTATTCGCGAATTTACGAGTTAAAAAACACGATAGCTTTCCAAAAGCTATTCTGAGGATGATGAAGCTTGGCATATATATTTGTCATTCCCCTTGCCTGGCTCGTATTGAATTTCAGCCAAATCGGTCAAGTGGTTCAAAAGTTATTAGCAAAACTGTAAATTTTAGATTCGCTTCACCTTAAATTAACGTGCTGAAAAACCGAGCCTTAAAAAAACAAGCTTTAAAACCATTGGAAAGCCGCAAAACTACTTTAAAAAGTATTTTTGTCACACAAAAATATTTTTACACTAAAAAAAAAAAATTTACACTCAAAAAAAATTAGGAATTTTTCTTCTTTTTTTTTACAAAAATGACAAAAAGAGTTTTTTATTAAAAATAAAATATTTCTAATCAAAATTGTTCATTTTTTTCACGTTAGAAAATTTACCATTCTTTAAAAACGGCATTTTGAAAGGGTATTCATAGATTCGGTCAAGTCGAATTTTATTTTTCTACTTGTTGGTATTGAATTTTAGCCAAATCGGTCTAATGTTTCAAAAGTTATTCAGATTGGAGTCACCATAAATTCACGTGTTTAAAAAAACGTTAAACAAGCTTTAAAAACATTGGTCAAAAATGTAAAAAAAAGTAAATAAAAATTCTTCTTCTTGTTATTAGATTTTCTTTCTCAGTTTTTCAATAAACAATACATATGGGACATTCCAGGCCAAATCACTCACTTTTAGACCCGACCCCTTTCGATTTATTTTTTTTTTTGATATGTTTTAGTACTTATTAAATGCAACTTGGACACCGATGTTCAGCCTTTTATTCCAAGATGGTATTGAGTAATCATAATTATAATTTTTCAAAATTTCGATTTTTTCAAAAAAATTAAAAAATTGAAATTTTCAATTAATTTTGACCAGTAAAAATATAGATATCTTAAAAAAAATTGGAGAACGTTTTGTTGGTATTTAAATGTAGTTTTAGGAAAAATTATTAAAAAATTTTATATGGTGCTCCAAAAAAATTAAATTGGTAGATACTGACCCTAACTTACCCTAGATATATTCAATTAAAAGTAAAAATACGCCTCACAAAAATTAAGAACGATCGGACATGGGTAAGGCGTTTCGCATGGGCCTTGAAGTTTAGAAAACGGATTACAAAGAAAAATATGACTTTTTTTCTGTTTTCTCAATTTTTTGGTATTTTAAGTTAAGTTTAAATTCAATTGGTTACAGAATTATGATGTGGAGTAAAATCCCTTTCTAATAAGGTACACAAAACTAAAATCAGTTGAAAATCAGTCAAGTTATTACAACTTCCCCAGGCATCTAGCGTGTGTCATACCACTTGATTAAAGAATACAAGTTCCTTTTTTTAAATTTATTGAAATTATCTATTGTAATAACATTTTTTTATTCTTGAAGTCCAAATGTAATTAGACTACAAGTATTTTTCATATTGTGTTTTGCTAACATGTTTTAAATTAATGCTAAAAATGCCTGCATTTTCAACACCCTTTTGAAATCTCTATTTAAAAAAAAAAATTTGGAAAAATCAAAAAAATATTACACTGAAACTTGAATAATGAAAAAATGTTATTGCAGTAGAAAATTTCAATAAATTTAAAAAAAGGGACTCGTATTCTTTTATCAAGTGGTAGGACACCCGCTAGATGCCTGGGGAAGTTGTAATAACTTGGCTGATTTTCAACCAATTTTAGTTTTTAGTACCTTATTAAAAAGGCATTTTACTCCACATCATAATTCTGTAATCACTTGAATTTAAACTTTACTTAAAATATCAAAAAAATTACGAAAACAGAAAAAAATTCATATTTTTCCTTGTAATCCGTTTATTAAACTTCAAGGACCATGCTAAACGCCTTCCCCTTTTCCGATCGTCCTAAATTTTTGTGAGACGTATTTTTACCTCGAAATGAATATATCTAGAGTAAGTTAGGGTCAATATCTACCTTTTTTTTTTGAGCGCCATATAAAATTAATCAGAGCCAAAAAATATAAGGCGCAATTTTAAAAATTCAAAAAAAAAAAAAAAATAGAAAGAATTTCGATCACATCTCAAGTTATGGCTTAAAAGTTGCGTAATTTAAGGTAGAATTTTTATAGTTTTTTACAAAAAAATCGAAGGTTTCGGACTTTTTTAAAAAATCGATTTTAATTTTTAAACGTCAAAAAATAAGTGATAATTACTTCGAATACTTTTTTCATATTTTTTTTCTAAAACGACATTTAAATACCAACAAAACGTTGTCCAACTTTTTTTTAAAATATCTATATTTTTTAATGGTCAAAATTAATTAAAAATTTCAATTTTTTAATTTTGTTGAGAAAATAGCCATTTTGAAAAATTGATTACTGAAAATTGGTGTCCAAGTTGCATTTAATAAGTACTAACAAGGGAAGTATCTCAACCCATATGAACCGATTTGCCTGAAACTTAAAATATATATTAAAGAGACGATTTTAAGGTTGGGGTGTCTCGGCTTATCGGCCATATCAGTGTTTAAAAATTTCGTTGTCCTCTTATGAAACCATGTGGACCTCCGGGAAAATTTCGATACTTCCGAACTAATAGGAATATCGTCTAGGGCAAAAATACGTGTCGACTTAAATTTAATAAAGATTATTTCTTATGCATATGGATATCGTAGGTCAATGTCTTCACATAAATACCCACCAAAATTTACACATTTTCCTAAAAAAAATATTTTCGGAAGCCCAATTTTTACAAGGTTATGCCCCCGTCGAATAGGCATTAAAAAAACCTTTCTTCTCGTATGTAAACATCATATAGTTTCTTAAAAAGAAATGGCTGAAAAATCTAAAAAACGATTTTTTCGCCATTTTTTGACCCATGTTTTGAACCCCAAAATCTCCGATATGGCCGATAAGCTGAGACACCCCAACCTTAGAATTGTCTCTTTTATATATATTTTAAGTTTCAGGCAAATCGGTTCGTAAGGGTTGATATACATCCCTTGTAAGACATATCCAAAAATAAAATAAATCGAAAGGGGTCGGTTCTAAAATTGAGTGATTTGGCTTGGAATGCCCCATATATATTATGTGTAAAACAAATATCAAAAAAGAATATGAAAATAAGATTTTAAAATTTAATTGGAAAGAAATTTAAGATAAAAACAAGTAAAAAATTAAATTCGGCCTTGCCGAATGTAGTGATACCCTCCACAATTTCAAAAAGATTATAGCAAAAAACTTTATTTAAAAGAAATTTACTTTTGAAAAAAAAAAAAATTAAAAAAAAAAAATTTCCGCGAAAAAAAAATTTTATTAAAAAAAAAAATCCGCGATTTTTTCTTTTTATGTCAAAAAATATGTTCGTACTTGTTTAAATACCATTTGGTGTTCAATTATGTTCACATATGTCAACCAGAGGCCGAATTAAAGTATTTTGTATTTTTAGGTTATGTTGAATGTACTGAAATTTTTGAGGTGTGCTTACATTTTCGTTCATAACTTTTGAACCGCTGAACCGATATCGCTCAAATGCAATACCAAACTTCTCGGGAGAACTTCCAATAAATATGATAAGTTTCAGTCATCTCTGTGCAATATTTTGTCCGCGACAGCATTTTCCACAGACAGACAGACGGACATCGCTAGAATGTCTTAAAATCGATCGGGCATCAAGAATATATATACTTTATGGGGTCCCAGACCGATATTTCGATGAGCTACAAACGGAATGACAAACTTATATATACCCTCTATCACTAATGCCTTTATGATACTTGCTTGTTTCAAGTTACTTGTTGCTGCATTTATTAGGGTTTTTCTATGGGAATTTCGATAAATTAAAAATTTTTGGTTTAAGTTATCGAAATTTTTATAGAAAAACCCTAATAAATGCAGCAACAAGTAACTTGAAACAAGCAAGTATCATACGCACTTAAGTGGAGGGTATAAAAACAATCTCAAGCTTTATATGGCATTCACACTTGCGACCTTAAACAAGTTGTTCAACAAAACACCAGTAACAGAATAAAAACGTAATGGACACAGAACAAAGAATTTTTTAAACATCTCACTCTTAAACACTTCAAAACAGCAAGTGTGAATGCGACATTAAACTTAACAAAAATATTTGAAAATTTTTTGTTGGTTTTTCGAATTTTTTTTTAAACTTTTTCATTTTTTAGGAATAGAAAAAGATTTGTGACTATAAATTTTCTGTTTGCCATGTCTTAAAATTTATCTGGTAACACTGACTCGGGAAATGATTAAAAAAGTTTATGGTATTTCGAAATATAACTCAAAAAGTATCTGGCAGCACTGTGGTGAATAAAGTATATATTTGGATTGTAGTGGTGAGTTTCGTATATGGTTGCAATCATTGATATGTTCCACATCTTAGACATACACCATTGTGTGTTGAATGGTGCCATCTACATGTCATTGTATGCACTGTTGCCAACTTGGCGGTTTTCCCGCTAAATCTAACGCTTTTTGTTTGAATTTAGCGGGGAAAATTTATTTTTAGCGGGAACGGTGTTGTAGCGGGAAAATCTAGCCCTTTTTTTGATTTAGCGGGGATATTGTTTGTGATATTAGTTCACAAACAATGAATGACTTTAAATTGCCACATTGAGTGATTAAAATTTGTTTTGTGCTTATTCATATTTTGAATTAACTTGGATAGAATCTTGTCTATAAATAGGGTAAAATTCTTTGACTGCATTTATCAGAAATACTGAACCCATATTTAGTACATATAACGATAATTTGACTGATCTTCAAATTAAAAGATATTGAAAAATTGGACCAAATTGATATGGAACTGAAAATTGTTGAAAAATTAAAACTTTTTTGTTGAAATAAATCAAGATTTTAAATTATTAATTTAACAAATTTGAAAAATTACACAATTTCACTTTTTTTATTTTTTAATTTTCAAGCTTTTGAAATTAATTAGACAAAAATGAATGATAATAGAAATTACTTTGGAGGTTTTTTTTCCTATTTTTTCAATCAAAAACGCAAAGTTAGTCGGTTTTTAGCGTTTTTTTTTCGGAATTTAGCGATAGAATTTTAAATTTTTCCGCTAATTTTTTTTTGCGGTTTCTAGATCTATTTTTGGTAAAAGTCATTCTGCGTGGAAAAAATTTTTTGGAGTTTTTTTTTAAATTTTTCTTTTATTTTCAATCAAAAACGCCAAGATTGTCAGTTTTTAGCGTTTTTTATCGTAATTTAGCGGGAAAATTTTAAGTTTTCCCCGCTAAAGTATTTTTTGGCGGTTTCTAGCGCTTTTTTAGTGAAATCTAAAGGTTTTGGGTGAAAAATAATTGGCAACAGTGATTGTATGATACACTCTAAAAAACGCATGTAAACTTACTATTATAAATTGGGTAAATTTTTGTTGAATAGCACGCATTTTGTGTTAATATAAGCACAAAAAGCGTTATATACTTTTAAACCAATTAAACACAGAAAATTATAAATATTATCCGTTTCCGTAGCGTAGTGGTTAAGAAGTGTACTTTCAAATCGGAAAGCGGCGAGTTTGATGCTCGCTGGCGCCTAATGTTTTTTTTTTTGTTTTTTTCAAGGTTGGCAATCGAAACAAATAACGGTATCGATATCGGTATTGGTATCGTTTTTTAGTTATTTCGGCATCGGTTACGGTATTTGAGTTGAATCGGTTACGGTATTATCGAAAAAAATGCTAAAAATATAAAAAAACGCATAAAAACTTAAAAAAATATTTTTTTTTCAATGTTAATATTAAACATGTATTTACGTATTTATTTTTAGCATTTTTCATTTGCTTCATTTGTTTAAGAAAAATAAAAAAAATATGTAAAAAAAAGTAGAAAAGTTAAATTCGACTTAACTTTTCTACTTTTCGATCTTCATGAAATTTGGATATGATGTTCAGAATGAAAAAAATTCGACACGTATTTTTTTTAGGGGTCCAAACTCATTTTAAGGGGGGTCGATTTGTATGGGGGGAAATTGACATTTTTAAGTTTTTTACGAATTATTTAAGGTATTTAAAATAACTATTTTGTGATGCTAACAACGTGTCAAAAAAAAAATAATGTTTTTTGACTTATAATCAAAAATTTCTTAAAATTTTGGTATTTTACTCAATATGGCGAAAAGTTGTGCATATTTGGACAAAAGACCTTTCATTTGGTATGCAACATGGCTAGGTTTATTTGCATAGTTTTGGAGATAAACGCAAAAAAATGAAAAATTACCGTTTCTTCCCCCCCCATTTTCACCCCCTAAATATGAATTTGGGCCGCTAAAAAAATACGTGTCCGTTTATTTTTGCTGCTCTATAAAATAAAACCAATTCCATAAAGATCGGCGGGTGACAACAGGAAGACCTCTCTTGTTAGCCGAATCCATGAATACCCTCCACATTGCCCTTTTATAGTTTTTAACGTGAAAAAATTAACAATTTTGATAAGAAATATTTAATTTTGAGTAAAAAACTTTTTTTAAAACATTTCTGAAAAAAAAAATGCTAATAAATTTTGAACCACGAAGTCCGGACTAGTCCTATAAATATCAAAAAAAAACCTTGGGCACCCACATCGCGGATTAAATAAAAATCTCCAAAAAACTAAACTTTACTAAGGGGTTCAGAAAGTTTCTACTGGGAGTCTAAATTACCACAAAAAGATTTCGTAAAAATCAATAATTTTCTTCTGCTCCCGCATAGCGGTTAAAGATGATTTTTTTTTTGATATTTTTACTTAATCCACATCGTGTGCCCAAAGATTTTTTTAATTTTTATAAGACTTCGGGGAGGCATTTGGAGTACGATTTTTCGTTTACAAAAACCAACATGGTTTTTTAGGAAAAACCGATTCAATACCGGTACGTACCGGTACCGAAGGAAAAGGTTTTTGGATACCGGTATCCGATACCAAAACTGAGTTTCGGTATTGGTACCGGTATTCAATTTATAGGGTTTTGAAACGGATAACGGTATTGAAAAGATATCGATTGCCAACATTGGTTTTTTTTTATATTAATTCACCTAACATATTTTTTATTTAAATTTATTCAACTTACACATTCAGAGTAAAATTACCCAATTTATAGTAGGAGTCCAGTTTCCTACTAAAAATTGAGTATATTTCATCAAATTTTGATTAGAGTGTAAAAAAAAAATATGTATATAACAACCAGTGTTGCCAAAATATTTTTACCTTATATCTGCAATCTTAAAATGAAAATCCAAAAAATCCCCAAATAAAAATTCAAATTCATAAAATGTCTTAAAGCTAATTTGCAACAAAAATTTTAAATGTCAAAAAAAGCATAGAGTAAAAACATGTCAATTTAACCGAAAAAGTAAAATTTTTGACTTCAAATTGGATGAAACTTGGAATATATGCTTTGTTTTTCAATACTTAAGTGGATTTATTTTCGGATTAATCTTATTTACTTAGTTTAAAATAAATAAATTAAATGCCAAAACAAATTTGGAATATTTTTTTCCATAATCTACGATAAATAAGCAATTATTATCCGAAAAAATAGTAAAAAAAATCTGGAAAATTAAAAAAGTTATAAATAAATCAAAATAAATCCAACTAAATTTTAGGATTTAATAATTCCGTTTTGGATTAATTTTGTTTTATTTATAACATTTTTCATTTTCCAAAATTTGTTCATTATTTTTTCGGATTATAATTGCAAATTTATTGTAGATTACGGAAAATCTTATATTTAGATTTGAAAAAAGGGTTCTGACTTAAATGACGATATCTCAAAAAGTAATTAGGATATAGGTCTCATTCAGGTCTCAAAAAATTGGTATTGAGACAGCCTTAGAAAATGCCATGCGCCATGGTTTGTTTTCTTTTTTTTTTTTTGAAAAGGTCAATTTCATTTTTTTACTCTGATTTTTGAGGCTATATCTCAAAAAAAAAAACATGCACCGAAAAAAATCCATGCAACATTTTACGAAAAAAAGTTTCGTACTTACAAGGGAAGTCTCCCTAGTGTCACCCGCGGATCTTTATGGAATTGGTTCTATTTTGTAGATCAGAAAAAATAAAGGGACACGTATTTTTTTTAGCGGCCCAAATTCATATTTAGGGGGTAAAAAGTAGGGGGGAAGACAAGGCCATTTTTCAGTTTTTTTCGTTTATCTCCATTATTATGCAAAGAAACCTAGTCATGTTACATACCAAATGAAAGGTCTTTGGAAAACCTATCTACGTGGCTAAGAACGTGTCTTAACATGTACAACTTTTCGTCATATTGAGTAAAATACCAAAATTTTTGGACGTTTTTGTTAATAAGACGAAAAATATTAACTTCTTTGGCCCGTAGTTAGCACCACAAGATAGGTATTTTTAATACCTTTAATTTGATACCACACATGCCTATATTAATTTTGTTTAAATAGGCGTAAATCGTAAAAAACTGAAAAAGGTCAATTTCCCCCCATACAAATCGACCCCCCCTAAAAATGAGTTTGGGCCGCTAAAAAAAATACGTGTCGAATTAATTTTCGTTCTTAACAACATATCCAAATTTCATGAAGATCAGAGGGTGACACCAGGGAGACTTCCCTTGTTAGTTTTTTCGTAAAATACACGAAAGTTGACTGTATAGTACGAAAAACTTTAGTACTGAATTTCGTATTTTTACGAAAGTAACGAAAATGATTAGTAAATATTTTTTTCGTAATATTTGCAAATGTTGACTACATATTACGAAAAAATTTTTGTAAAAACTTTTGTAATTTTACGAAAGTAACGAAAAAAAGAATGTAAGTAAATTCTTCTTTCGTAAAATATACGAATGTTGCCTACATATTACAAAAAAAAAGTGTACAGACTTTCGTATTTTTACGAAAATAATTCGTATAAACTTCTTTCGTAAAATATACGAAAGTGGACTTTATATTACGAAAAAAAAAATAGAAGAAATCTTTAAATGCATGCTTAAAGGGTGTTTTTATGCACTCCAACTACAGTATTGGAGCATAATCACTTTGTCATTTCGTGTGTAACGCTTCGAAATATCGGTCGGGGACCCCATAAAGTATATATATTAGGGTGGGTCAATTTGTTCGAGACAAAAAAACGTGACAAAGCGTATAGTAAAATCGTAATCTACGGGAAATTCTAAGAACTTTTCCCAAAGAAACCATGGTTCTAAAATCAAAATCGAGCTTCCGGTTTTTTAAGTGAAAATTTGGTGCTCAGGAAATCCGAAAATAGTGCAATTTTTTTGGAAATATTCATTGCAATTCATTGCAATTGGTGAATGGTTGACCTGTATCGCTGGAAGGGGGCTTATTTTAAAGGAAATTTTGTCAACTTTCTATATCTGTGCTCATTTATAGAAAATTATGTGCCCAAATAATGGTTTTGGATGTTTATGTCAAAATAAAAATAGTCAAACTGTTAAAAAACCTAAAACTGTCACGATTTTTCTACCTAAAACTTAGAAAAAAATTATTTAACTAAATTGTGATTCAAAATTGAGTTAAAAAAATAATTGAATTTTTAAATTGGTTAAAAGAAAATTTATTTAACAAAACCTATGTCAAAACTGAAAACGAATAAAATTAAAAAAAAAATATCGATTTTTATAAAAACTTATTTTTTTATTAAAAAGTTATTCAACTTAAAAAAAATAAAAATATAAAAATAATGAAAAATGTGTTTAAAAATATATATATATCGGCCAAACCGGGAATCGAACCCTGGGATCCTGTGTCACAAAGCACGACATAACGACACTTGATAACTAATGCGTGCCGGCAGCCTAAGTTCGAATCCTGCCGATGCCCATCAAATTATTTTATTTTATTTTTTGCTTTTTTTTAATTTTTTTTTATTTATCTATTTAATTAAAAAAAAGATATATGAAAAATATTATTTTCATCGATTTTGTGTTAAAATGTAATTAAAAAAAAAAAAGAATTATAAAAAAAATTAATTAAATAATACGTAGTTGAATAAAAAAATAAACAAAAATAAAATATTGGCCTAGACGGTATTTGAACTTTGAGGTCTAGGTCGCACAACGACATATCCACTATACTCCAACAGCACTTATTAACTTATGAGCTTAATACGAGTTTTGGTACTTGAAGCACATGATCAAACACATTAAAATTAACTTTTAAAACATTTTTATATATTGTAAAACTCAAAGAAAGTAGGAAATCCTCCACCTTACTTGCAATTAGCTCTTAATTTGTTTTTTGTTAAATTACTAGAAAAAGTCTCGTAATCCCATTTCACCAATATTTGACAGTTTTTCTTGTTTTTTAACAAATAATTTTCTATCGAAATTTACATTATTTTGCAATTTTACAGTTTTTCTTGTAATTTTACAAATTTCCTAGATTTTTTACAAAAAAAAATCTAGTCAATTTACGAGAATTTCTTGTAAGTTTTATTTTGCCAAAAAAGTTGTAAATTTACAATTTTATTGGTAAAAATCTTGTAAAATTACAAAAAAGTTCGCAATTTTTACTAGAAATTCTAGTAAAATAGTAGATAGCAAAAAAATCTAGTAAAATCACGAAACCTCCATGCAAGTTTTATCGCTTCAAAAAACTTGTAAACTTGCAATTTTTATGATAAAAAGCTTGTAAAATTACAAAATTATTGGTAAAAAGCTTCTAAAACAACAAGGAATTATTGTCAAATAGGAGGTAGCAAATTAAAAAGTTACAAACTTTTCTTGTAATTTTACAAGGTTTTTTTAGTGTAATTTTATTTTTTTTTTCAATTAGCAATTAAAATTGAAAACTATTTAAATAAAACAAAAAAATTAAAATTTTTTTTTACTGATTTTGTTATTGAAATCCTCTTTTTTATAAAAGTGCACTCCCGTAAATGACAGAGCTATAGAACTTCACATTAAAGTACATTGGAACATAAACTCTCATAATAAATTCTGATAGTATTTTCAGGTTTTCCGATGGTGATTTAGTTGTTACATATGATCGCAAAATTCTGCTGGCTTTTGTTAACCATCGAGAGTGGTCCCGGCTTTATGTTTGCTAAATCTTCGGGGCAGAAACCACTACCAACTGCATTAGCTACAAGTTTGTAACTTTTTTTTTTGCTACCTCCTATTTGACAAGAATTCCTTGTTATTTTACAAGCTTTTTACCAATAATTTTGTAATTTTACAAGCTTTTTACCAAAAAATTGTAAGTTTACAAGGAGGTTTCGTGATTTTACTAGATTTTTTGCTACCTCCTATTTTACTAAAATTCCTAGTAAAAATTACGAACTTTTTTGTAATTTTACAAGATTTTTACCAATAAAATTTTAAATTTACAACTTTTTTGGCGAAATAAAACTTACAAGAAATTCTCGTAAATTTACTAGAGTTTTTTTGTAAAAAATCTTGAAAATTTGTAAAATTACAAGAAAAATTCTAAAATTACAAAAAAAAATGTAAATTTCGATTATTTGTTAAAAAACGAGGAAAACTGCCAAATATTGGTAAAATGGGATTACGAGACTTTTTCTAGTAATTTGACAAGATCTTTTTTTTAAATTACATTTAAACATAAAATCGATGAAAATAATATTTTTCGTATATTTTTTTTAATTAAATAGTTAAATAAAAAAAAAATAAAAAAAACAAACAAAAAAAATACAATAATTTGATGGGCATCACCAGGATTCGAACCTAGGCTGCCGGTACGCATTATTTATGAAGTGTTGTTGTGTTGTCGTTATGTCGTGCTTTGTGACACATTATTCCACGGTTCGATTCCCGGTTTTTTTAAAATATTTTTCATTATTATATTTTGATTTATTTTTTTCCAAGTTGAAGAACTTTTTAAATAAAAAAAGTAAGTTTTTGTAAAATATCGATAATTTTTTTTTAATTTATTCGTTTTCAGTTTTGACTTAGGTTTTGTTAAATAAATTTTCTTTAAACCAATTTTAAAATCTATTATTTTTTTAAACTCAATTTTGAATTACAATTTAGTTAAATAATTTTTTTCTAAGTTTTAGGTAGAAAAATCGTGACAGTTTTAGGTTTTATAACAGTTTGACTATTATTATTTTGACATAAATCTCCAAAACCATTACTTAGGTACATAATTTTCTATAACTGAGCACAGATATAGAAAGCTGAGGAAATTTCCTTTAAAATAAGCCCTCTTCCAGCGATACAGGTCAACCATTCACCAATTGCAATGAATTGCAATGAATATTTCCAAAAAATAGCATTATTTTTGGATTTCTTGAGCACCAAATTTTCACTTAAAAAACCGGAAGCTCGATTTTGATTTTAGACCCATGGTTTCTTTGGGAAAAGTTCTTAGAATTTCTCGTAGATTACGATTCTGCTATACGCTTAGTAGGCAAAAAAATTGACCCATCCTAATATATATTATTGATCCATGATAGATTCTAAGGCATTCTATTAATGTCCGTCTGCATAAAACACGGATACCACCCAAAATAAAAAAGATAGAATCCTGAAGTTTAGCATGAACAAGTCTTTTGGTCATCAGCAGGTTAAGTTCGTATGTTCGTATGTGGGCAAAATCGGTCCATGCAAAAAAAAATTTCCCCTTAAAGAAATAAACCAACCTCTGAATAACCTAATTTTTTAAAGTGTTTTTATACCCTCCAACCACAGTATGGGGGTATACTCACTTTGTCATTCCGTGTGTAACGCATCGAAATATCGGTCTAGGACCCCATAAAGTATATATATTATTGATCAGTGATCGATTCTAAGACATTCTAGCGATGTCCGTCCGTCCGTCCGTCATCCGTCTGTCTGTCTGTCTGTCCGTCCGTCCGTCTGTCCGTCTGTCCGTCTGTCCGTCTGTCCGTCTGTAGAGGACACGATACAGACCAAAATAAAAGAGCTAGACTTCCGAAGTTTTGCACGAATATGTCTTGTATTCCTAGGCAGGTTAAGTTCGGAAATGGGCAAAATCGGACCAAGGGGAAAAAAGTTCCCCCTTGGAGAACTAAACCAACCCAAGAAACACAGAATTTTTTGCAGAGTTGTTTTTACTTTTGGTAAGCAAATGCAACATTCTTATCTCAGAAGAAGTTCAAAATCGCAAGGGGAAGGTGGCTCCTAACGTCTCCCAACAACCACCCCCCCCAAAAAAAAAACAAGACGCCCCTGGATTTTTATATAAAAGATTCGACACAGCCGAATTTAAAGCTCTCACTTGGTTTTTATTTATTTTAAGGATCAATTAAAATTTGAGGCTAATCGGATCAAATAAATTTTGACGCTTGTTGATATAAGTTTTTTTTACATGTGGGGAGGTGGTCCTCCAAAAAAAAATCATCTCAACATATCATCATAAGTTCTTGTAGTGTGAACGTAGCCTTAAACAAAATCACTGTAAATACACGCAGAAAAAAAAACATAGTTGCGGTGATCATGATTTAAGAGCGTCATATTATGATTGTTAATATGGTTGTAACAATAATGTTAATATGATTGAAGGCAACAAGAAATGTTAATCATTATATGATTGAGACAATAATGGCCTAAATGTTATATAATTATCATAATATGATTCCAGTTTAATATTTTTTTTTTGTTGTAATTGAGAAAATTAATTACACTGTGGTACAGTGAAAAAATACTTCTGATGTGACATAGTATAGGTTGTTGGTCTTGTCGAGTAGATCACAAAAATGCCCATTAAACTTGCCAGACACCCTCAAATTTTAGAGTTATTGTCAAAAAACGTTTTTTTGGGACTTTTCCCACTAAACCTTGTGTAATTCAGAAAATTTTCAACCGATTTTAAATTTTTAAACTGTTTTGGATAGAAAAAGGAAAGAGCTTTCCATGTGTGTGAATTGGTCAATACGTAAAAGAAAGATATCTATTGATTTTTTCTATAAAATCAATTTTTTTTTGTTATTTTTTGAAAATTTTTCGAGTTTATCGATTTTTTTCTGCTATAGTTCGTTTAACAACCTTTATATTTATGAGCGTTTTTTTAAAGATAATTTAACTCTAAATACGATAAGCTGAAAAAATCGGATAATAATTGACAAGGTTGTGATAATTTTTCTAAAAAAGAAAATTAAGATTTTGCAGAAAATCGCCGATCAGATAACCCAGGCAAAAAAAATAAATTTATCATAAATGGTCATTAAGGGTGGGATAGTGTTGTGTGAGATTTTAAGCAGCAGTATTTGGAATCGCTAGAACCCCTCATTTTGTGAGGTTCGTACAAAAAGTGTATGAGCCAAAAAATTGGGGATGTCGGATAGGATCTAGGGGTCGCTCATCGGGGTCAAAGTTGGGCGTACAGGGGAAAAATCCACAAAAAGCCCCACAACTCCCCTGGTTTTGCCCCTAGAGGGGTCAAATGTGAGACCGGCCCCCATTATTTTTTTGCCCCAAACACTTTTGCCAAATATACCTAAGCCCTATCTCCTCTCCTTAAGGGGGCTCCCATACAAAGGTTGAATGTTAAAAAATATTTGCTCCTACCTCTCTAGCTGTCCTAGAAGTGACCCTAGAGCAATCAAATGTATGACCGACCCCCAATATTTTTTCATCCCCAACATTTTCTTAGAACAGACATACCCTCTATCTTCAACCGTTAGGGTGGTCCCCATACATTTTTTTTATTTTTTCTTAATTTTTTTGTATTAAATCAGCTCCTACCGGTCCAACGGTGCTTCCTAGAGGGGTCATTAGCAAGACCGACCCCCATTTATTTTTAGCCCCCAACATTTCATCTGAACATGCCAACTCCGTATCTCCAATTCCTAAGGGGTCTCCCACACAAAATGACATTTTTATAAAATTTGCTCTCACCGCTCTAACTGGCGCAGGGATGACCCTAGAGAATTTAAATGTATGACTGACCCCCAATATTTTTTCAGCCCCAACATTTTCCCCAAACAAACCTACCCTCTATTTTTAAGCCTTAAGGGGGTCCCCACACATTTTTTTTTTATTTTTTTATAAAATCAAAAGAAAGTTGCCCCCAATATTTTTTTAGCCCCAACATTTTCCCCAAACAAACCTACCCCTTATTTTTAAGTCTTAAGGGGGTTCCCACACATTTTTTATAATTTTTGTATATAAAATCAGATCTTACCGCTCCCATGGTGCCTCTTAGGAATGGCAAATGCAGACTGACTTTTGCCTCCCCACTTTTATCCCAACATACCTACTTCGTATTTCCACTTTGTTAGGGTAATGTTTTTTCCTCTCCATTACGGCCCAATACGTTGTTATAGTCCTCTATTAATTTTACGCCTCTTTCGGTAGCGTCGTTGAAAACATGTAATTGAAGTAATATTTGCAGCGCTTGCTGGTAGTCCTCACAATTTTCCCAAGTGGTTGGACCGGAACCAATGAAATTTGTTGTTAATCAGAAGCGTGCAAAAAATTTTGGTGTCTCTTATATTATAAGTTCTGGATCTACTTGTTTCGATTCCATGTTAATTATTTTCACACCTTCGAATCCAACAACGTGTACTGGATGATCACGATCTTTGTTGCCACTTTCGCCGCTATCCCCCGAGTCATAATCTTCCCCGATATCATCGTCTTATTTTTCTTCGCAGCCTTCGTCGGACGATTCGTCCATCTTTTCGTCAGATAACTCTTCCTCCTTGCATTTGCCATTTTTCGTTTTATTTAACAAGAGATATTCGAATCAAATAGTGCAACTGCTTCACCAATGAGATACCAAAGATGTGAGAGAATCTCTTCTCCAATCGTTGAGACATCTTATTAATTGAAGCATAATTAGCAATCGCTTTAAAAAAATTCAAATCATTATTTGGAGGTTCTATTGCTTTAGAGGCGCTAATCAAAAATTTAACGTAAATTGTTTTTGGTCAAACCTAAAACATTTTTAGGCAATATATGCCGTTTGCCATCCATCGAGCATGACTGATGGATCCTGGTGAGCTAAAATGATTATTAGGAATATTTTCACCAAGGTATAATAAAACAATTTCAAGAAACTCCTTGAAACTCGTCTCTGGGTCGCTTTTCCTTAATTTGAGCACAACAAAACAACTTGATGCAGTTTGGACTTGAGCTGGTATGTTGCCAGCCACTTTCTAATCTTCTATGTCAGGACTGTATGGTTTGTCTTTTATGTATATTTTCCCACTTCTCTTTAAAACGCGCAAACATTGGCACTCCTGGTCCAGACGTTTTGCGTATTTGGTTTTAAACACTTATTTTAATTGAAGTTCATAAATATGATGTTTGCATGGCAGATATAGGGGTAGAGTCTGCATTTCCCGTCCCTAAGAGGAACTATAGGAGCGGAAAGAGCTGATTTTATAAAAAAAGTGTTGCTACTTATTGTACTTTTGTAAATTCTAAACACTCCAACGTTGGGTTCCAGTACCATTACGAATTTTGTTTTACTAAGGGGAGAACCCTTACAAAGTGGAAATACGCCGTAGGTATATTCGGAAAAAATGTGGGGGGCAAAAACTAATGGGGGTAAGTCTGCATTCCCTATCCCTAGGAGGCACCATGGGAGCGATACGATCTGATTTTATAAAAAAATAAAAAAATGTGTGGGGACCCCCTTTAGACTTAAAAATGGAGGATAGGTTTGTTTGGGGAAAATGTTGGGGCTGAAAAAATATTGGGGGTCAGTCATACATTTAACTTCTCTAGGGTCACCCCTGTGCCAGTTAGAGCGGTGGGAGCAAATTTTATAAAAATGTCATTTTGTGTGGGAGACCCCTTAGGAATTTGAGATACGGAAGTGGCATATTCAGAAGAAATGTTGGGGGCTGAAAATAAATGGGGGTCGGCCTTGCTAATGACCCCTCTAGTAGGCACCATTGGACCGGTAGGAACTGATGTAATAAAACAAATTAAGGAAAAAAAAAAAAATGTATGGGGACCACCCTAAGGGTTGAAGATAGAGGGTAGGTATGTTCTAAGAAAATGTTGGGGTTGAAAAAATATTGGGGGTTGGTCATACATTTGGTTCCTCTAGGGTCACTTCTTGGACTGCTAGAGAGGTAGGAGCAAATTTTTTAAAAAATTTAACCTTTGTATGGGAGCCCCCTTAGGAAGTGGAGATAAGGCTTAGGTGTGTTCGGCAAAAGTGTTCGGGAGGAAAAAATAATGGAGGTTGGTCTCACATTTGACCCCTTTAGGGGCAAAACCAGAGGAGTTGCGGGGCTTTTTGTGTATTTTTTCCCCTTTACGCCCAACTTTGACCCCGATGAGCGACCCCTAGATCCTATCCGACCTGCCCCATTTTTTGGCTCATTCATTTTTTTTACGAACCTCACAAAATAAGCGGTTCTAGCGGGTCGAAATCGGAAACTCGTGCACTATCCCACCCCTAATGGTCATGTACAATATTTTTAAAGGTCTTTGGCGCGCTGAATCCGAATCTGGCCTTTAAATTGCTCTATCTCGTCAGGTTTTTGAGATATTTAGCATAAATTGATATATCAAAAACTTAATAAGATAGCGCCATTTCAAGGTCAAATTCGAACTCAGGAGGTCAAAAACCTTTAAAATAATGATACGTGACCACGCAGCATGTTCGTTAATTTTTTTTGCCTGTGTTATCCGCACGGCAATTTCATACAAAATCTTAATTTTCTTTTTTAGAGTCCCCGCACAACAATGTCGGAGCGGTTGACGGTTTCGGTCGTGGGAGAGTATAGGCGCAAAACAAAGGCGGCAGCAGAAAATTCAGTCAAACGTTTATATTCACATTATTTGTTCACTTTTTCTGCACATTTTTATTTAATTTTTTTTTTTTTTTAATATCAATATGATTTTTTTCATATTGATTGGTTTTTTTTTGTTTTTTTTAGAATTTTATATATTTTTTTGTTAGAGATCACATTTTTTTGTTTACTTTATCGAAAATAATCGAAATATTTATAAAAATGTGGTAACATTTTCATATCAAAAAGTTAAAAGAGAGAGAGAAACCGACACAAAAATAAAATTGATTTTATTCAAGCGGTTTTCGGTCGAGCGTTTTTTCCTGCCAAATTTGTATGAAAATAACGTCACCGACATTGTTGTGCGGGGACTCTTAGAAAAATTATCACAACTCCGTCAATTGTTATCCGATTTTTTTGGCATAATGCTCATCGTATTCACAATTAAATTTTCTTTAGGAGCACGTTTATTTATATAAATGTTGTTGAACAAACTATAGCAGAAAAAAATCGATAAACTCAAAAAATTTTCAAAAAATAACAAAAAATTAGATATTGTTGAAAAAATCAATACATATCTATCTTATATGTATAGATCAATTTACACATATGAAAAGCCCTATTCTTCTTCTATCCAAAACAGTTGAAAAATTTCAAATCGGTTGAAAAATGTTTAAGTTACACGTGGTTTAGTGAGAAAAGTCCTAAAAAAAACGTTTTTTGACAATAGGGCAAATCCAGCTCAAACCACACAGCATTCGGATTTGTCACCTTCGATTTAAATAAAATTTGTCAAATATATTGCAAATGGATAGTGTTCCTAAAATCACTACCTTTCTGGCTCCAAAACCTTTCGGTTTTCGAAATATGGCGTCTTGAAAATTAGCTAAAACGTCAAATTTTCAATAAGGTGCGCATACAAAGTCACCCATAACTTTAAAACTATAAAACCCACAATTACCAAATAGGTACCATTTGAAAGCTGAAAGGATTACCTTATAAGTGGCATGCACAATTTTTTCTTGTAACGAAAGGTCAAAGGTCATATTTCAAGGTCTAATGTTCAAAGACCTATATCTTAAAATCCGATATTTTTAAAATTCTCAAAAAAATATATGATAACAATCAAGTCTTTCCCTACATTTGTATCAACATTTCAGGGTGGACACTCATATGGTTCCAAAGTTACAGAGGAAAACGTGCTTGAAGTCAAGATTTTCTCTACGAGTTCATATGCAAAAGCTTACACACACAAAGCAGCATAGCATGCTAGCATGCTGCTAGCAGTAAACAAACAAAGGGACGGACCTAAAAACTGAACCCATTATTTATTAATATTTCGACCTCCTGAATTTGATTTCACAATCAAAACTGAGTTTTATCGTAGGGTTTTCTTGTTTTCTTACAAGGAAAATCATCAAAGTGAACATACGTAATTTCTTTGAAATTTATGCCCATGAAAGACAACAAATATCTAACATCGACCTGTCTGAGCTTATTGGTCTTAATTTAGTTTTAAAGGGTTAAACGGCAGTCAAAAATGACAGATTTTTAGTAATTTTAACTTTTAGGTACATTGATGCCACTTATATCAGATCCGATTCATTTGAAAAAAAATTTTGGCGTCTGTTTGAGACATTTTATTTGTTGCATAATTGTTTTTGTTAAAAATGTATAGTTTTTGTTAAACTATATAGTTTTTGTAAAACAAATTCATTGTTGGTACTATTTCTATTTAAATTAAGCAATCACATGAATTTTTTATTGGCAGTTTTTCTTACTGGTCGGGTTTCATCCGAATTTAAAAAAAAAAATATCTTTATTAGTGTGTCCAAAATAAAACAAGGCAAAAATTCAAAGAAGTTCGAAACATTAGTGTTTCCATTTCTAAACCATTTTTATGCTTGATTATATTCTTGTTTATTTATTCCGCTTTGAACATACGGTTCCCCCACCCCATTCCTATTTCCCTACTATGGAAGAATATAGGTTTCGAATGAAACCGGTCTGTTATATGTGGCATCAATATAAAGTACCTAAACTTTAAAATAACTGAAAATGGGTAATTTTTAACCACGTTTAACCTGAATTTAGGCCGACAAGCTCAGACTGGTTGATTTTAAATTTATTTTTTCTAGCTTGTGTATAAATTTTAAAGAAATCAGGTATATTCACTTTCGAGGACTTTCCTTGTAAAAGAACAAGAAACCCCCTACAATATAACTCAAAATACATAAAAAGTTTTAAGCCTTGTTCTAGGCCCGCACCTTTGTTTACGACTATGTATATTGTTTTGTTTGTGCAATATTTTTTATATGAACTCGTAGAAAAAACCTTGCCTTCGAGCACGTTTTCTTCTGTAACTTTGGAACCATATGAGTGTCCACCCTGAAATTTTGATGCAAATGTAGGGAAAGACTTGATTGTTATCATATATTTTTTTGAGAATTTAAAAAATATCGGATTTTGAGATATAGGTCTTTGAACATTAGACATTGAAATATGACCTTTGACCTTTCATTACAAGAAAAAATTGTGCATGTCACTTTTAAGGTAATCCTTTCAGCTTTCAAATGATACCTATTTGGTAATTGTGGGTTTTATAGTTTTAAAGTTATGGGTGACTTTGTATGTGCACCTTATTGAAAATTTTGCGTTTTTGCCAATTTTCAAGACGCCATATTTCGAAAACTAAAAATTTTTGGAGGCTGTAAGGTAATCATTTTATGAAAACAACGCATGTGAAATATTTTTTGCGAATTTCATTAAAATCGGAGGTGACAAATCCGAAAATCACAGTTTTCTGTGCGGTTTGACATGGAATCACCCTATATGGACTTTTGTCATTAACTTTTAACGCTTGTGATATTTTACTAATTTCGCAATAACATTTTTATTTGTAAACTAGGTGGTACCTGTGAATGTAGATATGTTAAGGGAACCATAATGAGTAATTCGGCAAAGGCACAGCGCAAATAGTCTCATTATCTCATGGTAAGGAACGTGCAAAGTTAAAAAATGTAAAAAAATCGCTTGATACTCTCATGAAATTTTTCGTTCAAAGTTCCATATTGTTGGGTGCGTTAAAGCTATTGCTCCAAATTTGATACCGTTTAATCAGTAGACTTGGGCAATTATTTGGTGTAGTTTCAGTGGATGTGCCATCAATAAGAAAAAAGTTACATGGACCTAAATCTTTGATACCAATTTTTTTCAATTTTCAATTTTTCGAGGTTTTTTGATTGTAGCTTTTGGTATAAACTGTAATTTTAAAATTCAAATACACATGGTTAAAGCCCTTGTAAATATGCACAATCTGAGACTGATTCGAGTGATGTGCTCGCAATGGTTACGAAGCTGCAGCTCTCCAAAGATGGGAAGAAAAAACGTGAATTTTTTAAAAAGTCTGTTTTTTGCGAGGCACACTCCCAGTTTTATTCCGAATGGTTCCGAATGCTTTGTGAACTTTATAATTTACCATTTCCCACTTGATTTACAAACGCACCCAAAAAATATTCAATTGCAAAAATTTTATGAACTTTTTAAATTTTTTGCAAAATTTCGATATTTTAGTTTTGCATTATTTGACAGCCAAATGTGCATGGCTGAAAGTTGAACATGTAGAAACAATGGTATGTGCAAATATAATAAATCATGGAAAGCAACATTGATCAAAAGTTAAAATTGGCGAATTCCGCGGCGTTTTTCAGTTTTCACTTTTTTGTAAGGCACATCCAGGCCGCTTATAGAAATTGGTCGGTGAAAGGCGCTTTTGGTAGTCTTTTTAATTCTCTATCTTCAATTAATTCGCACCCGAAAAAATTTAACGTTTAAGCGGTTTTTCGGTGGTTTTAAATTTTTGATACCTTTAAATTTAATGGTTATATAAAATCTTACATTACTTAAATAAAGTAGAAAAGAAATGTATTTTGATAGATTTTGACATGTCTTATTCAAATAATATTTCAAAATTAGTCCATTGATTTTTGCAATCGCGAAAATCGCGAAAAATCGCAAAAATTTTTTATAACCTTCATAAAATTTGTAATAACGTTAAAATATTTCGTAATAACCTTAATATTAGCATTATTAATCATACTTTTAATAGTTTCAATATTCAGTGAAGGACAACACTGTAAAATGAGACATTTAATATTAAAAAAAAAAAAAATTCAAAATTATTAAATTTTGTTTTCAAAAATGTTCCTTTTAAACCATTGCTGTTTCTTACCTATTAGAGATAGAATAATGGTGTTAACTAAGAATTTGTTGAGATTTTGTTAATGCATTTGGTAATATTTTTCTAAAAAAAAATAAAACCGCTGGAAACATTTTTATTTCCAAAATATTGGAAAATGTGCCGAAAAAAATTGGTTAAATGCAAATATCTCGATATATAGCAAAGATTTTATGCATGTTTGAATATGTATTTTAGATCTTGGTAAGCATAATACAAAATGGAACGTTTGGTTAACTTCGGATAAAAAATGTAATTTTGACAATTTTTTTTAAAATTTTAACTTTAAACCGCCATAGTTTTGGGTGCGATCGCTCAAATTAATGCACGCGGATGGATTTGAATTACTTATTTATAATGTTATTTACCTACAAAGTCTTATCAATGTGCCACGAAAAAAAAATCGCAATTTTTTTTTTCTTAAATATTAAAAGTTAATGACAATTGCTCATATATCCTCGATCGATTTTAAGACGATCTAGCGATGTCCGTCCGTGCGTCCGTCTGTCTGTTAAAACACGCTAACTTTTAAAAGACTTTACGGAAGTTCCTGAAGTTTGGCATATATGTTGGGCATTTACCAACCTGGTCAGGTTGGTTTTGCAATCCAGCGAAATCGGTCTAGTAGTTCAAAAGTTATGAGAAAAAGACTGAATTTCGGCAAGTGTTTTTCGTGAATTTATGATATAAAAAACACGCTAACTTTCGAAAGACAATTCTGAGGATGCTGAAGCTTGGCATGTATATTTGTAGTTCCCCTGGCCTAGTTCGTATTAAATTTCAGCCAAATTGGTTCAGTGGTTTAAAAGTTATTAGCAAAATCGTGAATTTAAGATTAGTTGCTCCTTAAATTCATGTGTTGAAAACCCGTTAAACATGTTTTAAAAACATTGGTAAGTCAAAAAAATATTTTACAACGTATATTTGTCACTTAAAAATATTTTTACACTACAAAAACCAAAAAAAATACACTTGAAAAAAATTTTACACTCAAAAAAAATTTAATTGATTTTTTTTTTCAAAAATTACAAAAAAAAGTTGCTTTACAAAAAATAAAATATTTCTAATAAAATTATTTATTTTATTTCACGTTAGAAAATTTATTTTCATTAAAAAAGGGCGTTGTGGAGGGTATTCAAAATCTGGTCGCATTTTCTTAAGGGCTTGCAACGAAAATGAGTAACTAGTTACGTCCCAATTTCAATGTTAATAACTTTAACAAGGCGATGTCATTGGAGGCAAGGCCTTCTTTGTTCGCTTACGAAAAAAGCTAAAAAGAAATAGCCCATTCCTAGCTCACTTACGAAAACTTGACAAAAGCACCTGTATCCAGTGTTGCCAGATAAGGGGATTTGTCCCCAAAATGGGGATTTCAAGTTTGGTTTGGGGACAAGATTTCCAGGGGAGGGATTTGGGGATTTCGCTAATTTTTGGGGATTTTCTCTAAAATTTGGGGATTTTTTTATTTCAAAAATTTAAAATTTAATTTTTAAAACTGTTAAGACTATTACCAATCAATGAGATTGACATTGGTACAGAATGCTGTCAAAAATTACAACTACATTCATTTGTTAATGTCAAAGTAGTTAAATTGGAATAACAATGCTTTAATTATTTTTTGACGTTTTTTGAAAAACAAAAATATTGTTTTTAAATTCCCCGTAAAACTGTCCTTAATCCCATCATTTGGATTGGGCAAGATAAAATAATGTAGGTCGGGATTAATTTTAGTAAATAATAAATGTTTTACGAGGGTCGAACAAAGTTATTTATTTTCAAACTCGGAATAGTTTATATTCAGTTGTCAAATAATTTTTCTAACGACAAACAAAAATACTAAAAGTCAATCAATACAGCTAAAGAAACCATTATTTTTTGACCTCCAATACTTTTGACCACCAATTTATTTGGGAACAATAAAAAAAATATTTTGTTTATTTATTTTAAAACATCTACTTAGGTGCAAAGTAATGAGATATCAAAATAAAAAAATATTTCTTTGTTTACAAAAAAAATGGTGGTCAAAAGTATTGGAGGCCAAAAAATAGGTACTGGTGTCGTTTAAAAAATAATTTGACAACCGAATAGAAATTTTGGAGTATTACCTCCTAGCACGAATCTGTCATCAGAAAAGTTTTATCAATTAGCCGTCTCGAGATATAGGCATTTTAATATTTTGTGGACCAAGCCTTCAAAACCAACAATTCTTTTAATAATGGAAAAGCGTCTGTTAAAGGAATATATTTTTTTTATTCAAATTTCTTATAAAAATCCTAACATATCCAAGATATCCGTGCTCGATACGATCAGGGATACCATCAGGTAATGTCAAGGAAGTTGACAACGTCCTTTTTGCAATAAATATCCAAATTTTGCAAGAAATTTCCTGTTCAAACCAGATATGTATGTAAAGTGGACACTCCAATAAAGAGAACCTGAGGTTAAAATTTAAAATCCATTGATTGTATCCAAAAATGTTTGCCAATTTTAATAGTTTTTTTGGTAATATTGAGAGAAAAAATTTAAAATACATTTGCTTTAGTATACCTGCCTCCTGGATACGAATCAGCCATCAGAAAAATTTAATTTCTTAATATTGGAAAAGTGTGTGTTAAAGTTATATAAAAATAAAATTTTTTGAATAACAAACTACAAAAACCGTACTTCTGTAAAATTATACGGAATAATCAGCCACAAATAATTTAAGTGATAAAAATATTTTTCCGTAACTTTTGTAGTTTATTGCTTTTACAACTGTATAAATCATTCAATATTTTATTTTCCTTGAAAAACAAACGATAAAACGTTTAAAACAACTTTAACTAAAAACTTTTTGAATAACCGTAAATAGTTACTGTAAAACTTTTCTGGGTGAAATATCTAATTTGAACAGATTTTTTTTTTTCAAAATTCGAATAGTTATAAGGATAAAACCAAAAAAAATACATTTTAAACTTCCTTACAATGTTCTGATGGTATTCCTGATCTTATCGAGGCTGGATTTTTTTCAAAAGTTATGTAATTTTGTTGGGAAAAGGAATAAAAAGACAACATTAACGCTTTTTTTAATATCAACAGAATTCTTGGATTTGAGGGCTTGATTCACAACAAATTCAAATTCCCATATCTCGAGAAGGCGATTTAATACAACTTTTTTATTTAAATATCATAAAAAGGTCTAACCTTAAAATTAATATAAAAATATGGTTTAATAAACACCATTTCTTTAATTAAAAAAGAGTTTATATTTGAATATACATAAATTTTTTTTTGGGGATTTTATATAATTTGTAGGGTATTTTTGGGGATTTCATTTTTCAAATTGGGGACAAAAGCCAAATATTTTCTGGCAACACTGCCTGTATCAGGGATGTTAAATGGGGTTTTCAATTTTGTACCAACTTTCAAAAAAAATTGTACTTTTTGGACCCTCACGGTACTTTTTTTTTTAAGTAATAAAAACTTGACTAAAACAAATGAGAGTGTAAATTCGGTTGTACTAAATCTTGTATACCCCCCCCCCCCCCCCAAAAAAAAAAAAATCAGGGGCGTTTATGAACTATTTCTTGAAATCTATTCTGCAGAAAAATGTCTCATTGTCCGATACTTTATAGCAGCGGTTACCAACCTTTTTGGCTCTCGTACCCCTAATTTTAAATTTTATCAGCCACGTACCCCCTAACGAGTTTTTTGATTTCGTCAAAAAACTTCACATATAAATATTAGAGTTAATTTTGAAATTTTTGATCTGCGGTTATAATTTTTTTGAAGGGTTTAGGGGAGACCAAAACAATGGCGGTATTTTTTTTGGAAAAATGTTCGCTTCTTGGGGTGGTTCAATGCATAGGAAAATACTGATTTTGAGCTGATTTTTCTGCAGTGCAAAAACGGCTGAAAATATTGCTAATCTGATTTCACCAGGCGATTCTACACCTAATATTAAAACAACGGACTTTTTTGAACTCTTATAAAAGTTCCAAAAACCTATCACAGAGGGCGGAAATATAATGTTTTTAAGTTTTTTTTTTAACACAACCGATCTCAAAAATGCCCAAAAACGCGTTTTTGAGAACTTTGACATAAAGTTTCTCAAAAACCTGACATCATAGAAAAATTTGGGAACCATTATCGGAATCGGCATCAAAAGGCTAATCGAAAACAAGTTATCAGATCTCAAAATATCATCCAAAAATATCACGAAAAAAGCTCTCTAAATTGCACAAAAATACGTTCTTAACTTTCTTAAAAACCTGACGTTATATAAAACTTTGGAAGCCAGTACGAAACCAGGATTGAAAAGTGAATCTAAAACGAATGTCCAAATTACTAATATTTTGCGTACCCCCGCGGAGAGTTTCGCGTACCCCCTAGTGGTACGCGTACCATAGGTTGGTAACCGCTGCTTTATAGGAAAAATTTTTAGAATTCTAGAATTTTTCGACAAGAAAAATGTATCTGAGTGTGTAAACACGAAAAATGTATCAAGATCTCAGAATTCTTCTAACGATGACAGGTGTCAAAATATTAATATAAATAACTGACTGATTCTTCTGTGGGAAATTCCGAGACTTTTTGTTTGATAAAAGAGAGTTAGAATTTTTTTCTCAAGTGTCTAATTCTGATAACTTTTCTTTTTTTTGTAACTAATTTTTAGAAAAATTTAATTTAAAAACTACTTTAAACTGTTTTAAAACAACTAAAAAAAGTGTCTTATTTATGGTGTAAATCGGTCTAGCATTAGTACCTTTGTGAGCATTTTTTAAAGTAAAGAAAAATGTTCGGGTCTTTTTCCAATATTTCGATGATTTATAAAGAAATTGGAAATTTTAAAATTGTACCAAATGAGTCGCGGTAGTACCACGGTACCTTTGAAGGTCAAAATGTACCAAAAAAGTACAATTGTACCAACTTTAACATCCCTGACCTGTATTATTTATTTAGTTGCTCCTATTAAATGAGAGAAAATGAATTAACAGTAAAATGGTTCGAACAACAAGAAAAATATTTAAATTAATTGACGCATGAGTTATTATTATAATATACATATTGAATAATTAATGAATTCAGCAAACGTCAGTCAATGCATGAACCTAATTAATACTTTTTTCTTATCACCAGGGCAAGTACTTTCATAAGAATGTATACTTTTAATCGGCACTTTAAACATTTCCTAAATTTAATATTTATTCGAATAAATTAATATTGATAAATTGGCATAAACTTGCATTTTCATACTTTTTGCAAATTCATACTTTTACATACAGTTGAACCTCGATTATCCTCTATTATATTGGAAGTTATTAAATACTCGGTACAGGCAAATATAACACTCACTTGTTTTTTTCTTATATGGTAGAGGGATTCGGCGAAAAAAGAAAAAAAAATATATTTTCCCTTGCAAACATTTTGGTTTAAAACAGTTTTTATAATTCCTATATTATATTATTCACAAATTGAATTAATTCTTCAAATGTCTCTTAATAGGTCTTATGATTTTATAAAAATTTATATAAAAGCCGTTAAATTAAAAATATTTTTTTAGCGCTTTTTGACGCTTTTTACTTTATTCAAATTTAGCGCTTTTTGGGTCACTGTTTTGGGCGTTTTGCCTGTATAAAGTTGGCATCACTGACTGCATTGTATGATTATTTGCTCTTATTAAATGAGAGAAAAAAACTTAACAGTAAAATGGTTTTTAATATATTTTTTATGAAACTTTCCAGCAAGAACTACCAGCAAAAAATAAACGAGGTGGTTCAAAAAGAATTAGTGGTTTCACTACATACAAAGTAGCGATAGGTGCCGAATTTCATATTCCGGAGGAAGTACTTTTAAAATCACTTCCAAAAATGCTACAAAATAACAATGAAAACATCTTTCACCAGTTCTTTACTTAATGATTTTGAAGTACCTCTTTCATATGTTCTTAGGAATTAAATCAAATTAAATCCAATCACCACAACATATGAACTTATTTTTTAACTGAAACACTTCCCAGCAAAAACTAGGTAATGAGTACTCATTCCAAATTGGATTACCTGGTAATGAGTACTAATTACTCGCTGCGTTACTTTATACCTCAAAAAAAGGCCTTACTTTTAACTTACGATGTAAATGATTTGCAATATGAATTTTAAAAACCGGTTAAGTCAAAGACTATCAATACTTAAAGATATTTGAAGTCTCCCTTCTTCTGTTAAACCCTCTCTTAAATTCCCTTTGCTAAGTCCGCCATCGAACTGGACGTTTGATCAAACCAAAAAAAATCCCTTAAGTTCGATATAAAAAGAAAAAAAAAGTGTTGCAATTTGGCGATTTTCAGACTAAAGCTAGCGTTTTTTTTCATGTAGCTGTAAAAAAAGTTTTTTTTTGTGGATTATCGGGAAATCCAATGACTTTTTATTTGCTGACAATTTGTTTTAAACACTTTTAAAGGTATTTCTTAAACAATATTACCATAATAATTATAAATTGATACGTTTTTTCAAAATTTATTAAGCGCTTTTTCGATATAAAAAGTTAGCATTATTTGTCAAACCAACAATGTTAATTTAACATTATCGTATTTTCCTCGTCTAACAGTTTTCGTACCTTCTGTTATCAAGTTCCAAAATTTTAAGAGTGGGAGACAAAGAGCTTGGTTAAGTTTCATAAAAATATATAAAAAACAATTTTACTCTTAATTTATTTTCTCTGATTTAATAAGAGCAACTAAACAAACAATGCAGTTACTTTTTAAACTTTTCGTAAGCGAGTTAGGAATGGGATATTATTTGTTAGCTTTTTTGTAAGCGAACGAAGAAGGCCTTGCCTCCAATGACGTCGCCTTGTTAAAGTAATTAACAATGAAATTGGGACGTAACTAGTTACGCATTTCCGTTATAAAACCCTAATTGTTAGTTAATTACTTGGTAATGGAAGTTTTTGGTGGGTTAACCTATTTTAAAAATTCACTGCGTTTTTTCTTGCACGCTTTTTTATCAGGGGGCTAATCACGTAAAACCAAAACGAAAGTCGATGCATAAACGACATCAAGATACATATCGTTTTGAATGGAAATTTTAAAGTTTTTCTTTATTAAATTGTTAAAGAGTGTTGTCTAATCCAGAAATGTAAAAAAAATTGGAAATATTTAGATTCCCAGCAAAAACTTGGTAATGAGTACTCATTCCCAAATGGATTACCCGGTAATGAGTACTAATTACTCATTGCGTTACTTTATACCCAAAAAAAGGCCTCACGTTTGTAAATAGATCTGCAATCTGAATTTAAAAAACCAGTTAAGTTTCATAAAAATATATTAAAAACCATTTTACTGGTTATTTTTTTCTCTCATTTTATAAGAACAACTTAACAAACAATGCAGTTACCTTTTCAACTTTTCGTTAGCGAGCTAGGGATTGGCTATTATTTTTTAGCATTTTCGTAAGCGAACTAAGAAGGCCTTGCCTCCAATGACATTGCCTTGTAAAAGTAATTAACAATGAAATTAGGACGTAACTACACCTTTTCCAATTGAAATTCAGAAAAGATCAATTGTAATTCAGAAATCCCAATTGAAATTCAGAAAAGCACAATTGAAATTCAGAAATCATAATTGAAATTCAGAAAAGCCTAATTGAAATTCAGAAATCACAATTGAAATTCAGAAAAACCCAATTGAAATTCAGAAATCACAATTGAAATTCAGAAAAGCCCAATTGATTCAGAAAATTCAGAAATCACAATTGAAATTCAGAAAAGCCCAATTGAAATTCAGAAAAGATCAATTGAAATTCAGAAAAGCCCAATTGAAATTCAGAAAAGCACAATTGAAATTCAGAAATCGTAATTGAAATTCAGAAAAGCCCAATTGGATTTCTGAAAAACCCAATTGAAATTCAGAAAAGCACAATTGAAAATCAGAAAAGCACAATTGAAATTCAGAAAAGCACACTTGAAATTCAGAAAAGCATAATTGAAATTCAGAAATCGTAATTGAAATTCAGAAAAGCCCAATTGAAATTCAGAAATCGTAATTGATATTCAGAAAATCCCAATTGAAATTCAGAAAATCACAATTGAAATTCAGAAAATCACAATTGAAATTCATAAAAGCCCAATTGAAATTCAGAAAAGCACAATTGAAATTCAGAAAAGCACAATTGAAATTCAGAAAAGACCAATTGAAATTCAGAAAAGCACAATTGAAATTCAGAAATCCTAATTGAAATTCAGAAAACCCCAATTGAAATTCAGAAAATCACATTTGAAATTCAGAAAATCACAATTGAAATTCAGAAAAGCCCAATTGAAATTCAGAAAATCACAATTGAAATTCAGAAAATCATAGTTGAAATTCAGAAAAGCACAATTGAAATTCAGAAAAGCCCAATTGAAATTCAGAAAATCACAATTAAAATTCAGAAATGCCCAATTGAAATTCAGAAATCGTAATTGAAATTCAGAAAAGCACAATTTAAATTCAGAAAAGCACAATTGAAATTCAGAAAAGCCCAATTGAAATTCAGAAAAGCACAATTTAAATTCAGAAAATCACAATTGAAATTCAGAAATCATATTTGAAATTCAGAAAAGCCCAATTGAAATTCAGAAATCACAATTGAAATTCTGAAAATGTAAACAAACCAATTATGAGTCACCACTACATAGACACATTAAACAAATGCTGTACAACTATGAGAGTATTTAACTTTATTCTCTTGCTACGTATTGTAGAGAAAAGACAGACAATAATACACTTATAGAATGTTGTTGGTAAAATCAAGTTAAACAGAATTTTTATTATTTTTTGTTAATTAATTAATATTGTAAACAAAAAAAATACTCTGCCTTGACGAATGCATTAATGAAAAATTAGTTTTAAAGAAAAATATTAAAAAGTCAGTTTCACTTTATGTTACCTACAGCATTTTATGAGTGTATTGTCTGGATGCTCTCTACAATACTTAACAAGAGAATAAAGTTAGATACTCTCATATACATATTTCTGTACTGCATTTGCTTAATGTGTGTATGTTTGTAGTGGTGACTAATAATTGGTTTGTTTACATTTTCTGAATTTCAATTGTGATTTCTGAATTTCAATTGTGATTTCTGAATTTCAATTGTGATTTCTGAATTTCAATTGGGCTTTTCTGAACTTCAATTGGGCTTCTCTGAATTTCAATTGTGTTTTTCTGAATTTCAATTGTGTTTTTCTGAATTTCAATTGGGCTTTTCTGAATTTCAATTGTGCTTTTCTGAATTTCAATTGTGATTTTCTGAATTTCAATTAGGTTTTTCTGAATTTCAATTACGATTTCTGAATTTCAATTACAATTTCTGAATTTCAATTGGGCTTTTCTGAATTTCAATTGTGCTTTTCTGAATTTCAATTGTGCTTTTCTGAATTTCAATTGTGCTTTTCTGAATTTCAATTGTGATTTTCTGAATTTCAATTACGATTTCTGAATTTCAATTGATCTTGTCTGAATTTCAATTGGGATTTTCTGAATTTCAATTAGGATTTCTGAATTTCAATTGGGTTTTTCTGAATTTTAATTGTGCTTTTCTGAATTTCAATTGTGATTTTCTGAATTTCAATTGTGCTTTTCTGAATTTCAATTGGGCTTTTCTGAATTTCAATTGTGATTTCTGAATTTCAATTGTGCTTTTCTGAATTTCAATTGTGATTTCTGAATTTCAATTGGGCTTTTCTGAATTTCAATTATGATTTCTGAATTTCAATTGGGCTATTCTGAATTTCAATTGGGATTTCTGAATTTCAATTCTGATTTCTGAATTACAATTGATCTTTTCTGAATTTCAATTGGAAAAGTGTAGTTACTCATTTTCGTTATAAAACCCAGTTAATTACTTGGTAATGGAAGTTTTTGCTGGGTTAGGCTCCAACATAACCAGGTTAATTTATTATGGGTACCAGGACACAACGAAATACAGGAAAATGAAAGGGCAGACGAACTCGCGAAACTTGGAGCTGATGGTGTAGGTACCACGGTGCTAGTTTTACCACCGCTCCAACACTTCAAAAAAAGACGGGATTCCATAAATGTTGCAGTAGCGAACAGGAAGTGGGACAACTAACAACATGCAAAATCAGCAGAACTTTATGGCCAACTTATGACCAAGGGAAAACTGAACACCTTTTATTACTTACGAGAAGGGAATGTCGAGCTCTGACGGGAATAATTACTGGTCACTGTCTCATCGGCATTCATGCTAAGAATATTAGACTCATCCCGGACGCCAGTTGTTAAAGATGCGGCTCACCAGGGGAGTGGATGAAACGATAGAACACATACTTTGTCACTGTCCAGCGGTGGCAAGAAGTCGCCGATCGATTACTGGTCAGATAAGCTTTAATACTTTGGAGGATATAACGCGAATCGATCTTAGAATATTAAAGAGATTCGCAATGACTTTGATCGTGTTTAACTTACGCCGCTAGCGAAAAAAAGTTTTGTGGTATCGCTATGGACCAAAAGGTCTATGCGAGGTGTAAATCGTACACCGCCACCCTAACCTAACCTAACCTAACCTAACCTAGGCTCCAAAAATCGACGATAGTTAACTATCGTTTTACGTGATCACTAGGGATGAGATTTCCATGCAAATGCATGTTTTTTGTCGATAGTCTAAAAACGATGTCCACCAAATATTTTTCCGAATCAAGAAATTTGCGTTAAAATGGCATCGATTTGTTTTTGCATATTTTGGTGAAAATGCATATTTTTGCATATTTTGATTTTAAATGCATATTTTGTGCATATTTCCAACTTTTAAGTGCATATTTTTGCATATTTTGGCATAAATTAGCAAAAACACAAATTGAAATTTATTTGTTTCAAAAACTATTTTAAATTTTAAAAATTTATTTTGGAAATAAGAAAAATTATTTTTTTTCTTTAAAATTTTTTTTATTGATTGTCATAATTTCTAAAAAAGTTTGCTTATATAAAGTTTAAAATTTTACTATTTAAACCCGGCGTTACTTTTTTGCTTTTCAAAAAGTTTTCCCTATGAAAACAAGATTTTTTTTTTCACACTTTTTATTTTTTAGTGCATTTTTTTAGGGTTTTTAGTGCATATTTTGAATTTTTTAGCGCATATTTTAAGCGCATATTTTCGATTTTTTAGTGCGTGAAAATCATATCCCTAGTGATCACAGTTCTGAGTTTTTTTGAAATCAATTGGGGTGAGAAGCAACTAAGGAGGAAAACAGAATTTGTGTTTTTTTTTCTGCCCCGTTTTCTTTTCACCCCGTTTGCTTACAAAAAAAAAGTTGCAAGACTTTTTGCAAGACAAAAAAGGCTGTATATAAATACCGTCATAGTAAGTTAAAAGTAAGGCCTTCTTTTGGGATATAAAGTAACGCAGTGTGTAATTAGTACTCATTACCAGGTAATCCAATTGGGAATGAGTACTCAATATCTAGTTTTTGCTGGGCAATTAATCAAAATTAAACAAAAATTTTTGAATTATAAAGCATATTTTTTAAATTTGAAGTGCATATTTTTGATTTTAAGAAGCATTTTATGTGCTCATATTTTCGATTTTTAAAAGACAAAAAGTACTTTCCCTACTTATTACAACCTAAGCACAAATGCAATATCAAACGTTGACTGATGTACCTCTCAAACATCGAACGTGCTGGAAGTCTAATCAAACTCAATTACAAATCAATTAAATGAGTTCATGCAATACATTCACTATTGATTGATATAGAGTTGCCAAATGGTTTTTGATTCATAAGACCATTTTATAGTCCTGAAGAACGAAAGCATTTACATAAAATAACGGTTCCTTTTTTTGGCATAAAAACCGTAAAGAGAAAAAAATATTTTTTTTAGCTTAAATATTAGTTTATATTTGGACATTACAATTAAAATTAATATTTTAAGCTATAAAAAAAAATTAAAAAAAAATTTGTTTTGTTCGTTACTTTGCCCCACAGGTTAAATATTTTGTGTAAATATTGACTCTAAAATATTCACACCCTAAAATATTCACAACTCGACGCTTTCGAAAATCGAATAAAAAGGAAAATTTGATCCACCCTAGTGTTCATCTTTTACAATTTAAATCTTATGTTCCTCATTTTATACCCATCGAGTAGAGATAGGCAGTGCCATTGGGCACATGAGTAGATTAGTGCGTGATTCACGCGATATCACGCGCGATCGTGACAACCCTCAGTTTTACTCACGTGATTGTGAAAAAATTTATTGCGTGAGTGAGTAAGATTTTTGCGTGAGTTTGCGTGATTTATTTTCTCTTCAAATTTTCTTTAGTCTCGAAAAAAGAAAAAATAAATTGTAGATTTGGCTAAACTCTAAATTTCGTCCAGAAAGGTGCAAAAAAAAAAATCGTAAAGTTTGACTTAAATTTAAATTTTGCTCACAAATTTGGTAGATTTTTGAAATTTAATTTTTTTTATTTTTAGTCATAAATAAGAGTTTCGTGACTGTAAGTCAACTTGAGTGTGAGTGAGTTGTCTTAAATTTACTTACGTGATTGTGGGTGAGGGTGAGTAGAAAAAATATGCTCGTGAGTGTGCGTTATTGGAAAATTCCTGTCGTAAGCGTGAATCTCTATCTCCAACCAGTGTTACCGTTGTGCGACTTTAGTTGCAATTTGAAACCTTTTTGACGCTCTGAGACTTTTTGTGCGACTTTTTTAAACTTGTCGAATTTTGCAACTTTTTCCAACTTTGTGCGACTTTTTTCCCCTTTTTTTGTTAAGTGAAATATTTTTTTTCTTTTTAAAGATATGTATATACTGCAAAATAACACATATTTCAAATATTTTTTTGAAACTTTGGAATTTTAAAAATAATATCTAAAGGTCACACTCGCGGCTTTTTTACGTAAATGTTTGAATTTTAGATTTTTAAACTATTTGAATTTTTAAAATGCATTAAATGGTTAAATCAAAAAAATCATAAAAAAACAGAATTACGCTAAAAATATGTAGCATCCATTCCATAACATCCATTCCATAACATTTTACCCATTTCTTAAGATAATATCGTGAAATATTGCATGGAAACACCTTTAAGAAATGGAGATAGATTGTTGGTATCTTCAGAAAAAATGTTGGGAGGTAAAAATTAATGAGAGTCGGTCTCGCTTTTTACCCCTCTAGGAGGCCCCTTGGAGCGGATTTAATAAAACAAAGTTGTAAAAAATAAAAAACAATGTATGCCTTAAGGGTGGAAGGAGGGAGGAAAAATTAATGGGGGTCGATCTCACATTTTATCTCTGTTTAGGCGTGTAGGTGTAAAAATTCACAAAAAGCCCCACAACTGCCCCGGAGTCGCCAAAAAAGAGGAAAAATGTGAGATTTGTTACCCAAAAATTTTTTCGAAACATACCTAAGCCATATCTCTCCTCCCTAAGGGAGCTTTCATACAAAAACAACAATTTTATACAAAATCTTCAACCCTTAAAAAAATGTTCGATTTTTTTTTGTAAAAAACGACTTTTTGTGCGACTTTTTAAACATTCTCAACGGTAACACTGCCTCCAACCACAGTATGGGGGGTCATTAGTGATCCATGATCGATTTTAAGTCGTTCTATAAATGTATGTCCGTCTCGAATTCGGATTTCTTTAGAATTTAAAAACGATGGGGATTTAGGACTCTTTTACGGGGGAAAAAATAATTTTGAACAAAAAAAAAACAGGCTTCCAGCTTTTAAAGATTCCAATCTTATCGCATTATAAAAAAAATCGTTTTTCAAAAAATTTACGCCAAAAGGAATATAAAGTACATTCCGGAAAAAATATTGATAAAATTTTCATGGAGTAATTTTGGTCCAGCGTGCATCCTTAAGTCTAGTACTCTGTTTTTTACGGTGAAATCTTCACTTAAACTTTAAACGCCTCAAATCGCAATAATACATTTAAAAATCAACAACTTTTGACAATTATAAGAAAGAAACGATCAAACATAGTACATACTCTGTTCCATTTCACGGGAAAAAAAGCTGTTAAACTCCATATAAATTTTTATACCCTCCAACCACAGTATGGGGGTATACTCACTTTGTCATTCCGTGTGTAACGCATCGAAATTAGAGATGGGCACCAATCACGTGATTAAATTTTTTTCCTACTCACGTGAGCGTGCGTGAGCGTGAGTAACAAAAAAAAGTTCGTGCGTGATCGTGCGTGAGTAAAATTCTTGCGTGAATTTTTCGTGACTTTAATTGTTTTCCCGATTTTTTTTGTTCGGTTACGTTTTCTTGATTTTTTATGGTCTTTCAAAACATTTCCATGAGGAAATGTGTTTAGATTTTGAGACACTTTTCGTATGCAAATTCTCAGATTCTGAGACATTTTCCGTATTGAAAAACTCTCAGATTCCAAGACGTTTTTCGTATAAAAATATTTTCAGATTCTGAAACATTTTTCGTACAGAAAATGTCTCAGATTATGATCAAGATAATTTATAAATGACAATGGATGGAAGTAAAAACTAATGGAACACACAAAAAATTATTGGCTAAATATTTTCAATTAAATCTATTGATCAACAAAATTTAAATGATTCAATCAATGTTTTGGTTGAAATTTTTGTTATAAATAATCGGGTTTTGCTTTTTTTTATTGTTTGCAACATATTAGAAAGCAAAAAAGATGCATTTTTTGATAATTTTGTCATAAGCTTACACTTCATTTGTTAAATCAATCATTATTTTGATTGACTTCAAATAAAAAATTGATCAAATTTTTGATCAAAATCGAAAACATGTTTGATTGAAAAAATTTTCAATCAATCACCTATAATTTGATGATTGGTATAACAATTTTCTTAATTGGAGGAATTTCAATCAAAAAATTTTTTGAATCCGCGTTTTTGTTGATTAAAATTCGTTTCAAATTTTTTCTGTGAAAAAAAAAAGATTTTTTGCATTTTCGTATGACCTATATCAGACATTTCCACAAAGACGACTTAGGGGAGGGCAATGTCATGGGAATGTCAGCACCCCCTGACAACTGCTAATTATGATTGGAGAAATTTTGAAGTTTTTTATGAACCCGTCCTTGACTCGGTATATAGAGCTGTCATGGGGATGTCAGGTGTGACTCTGACATGTCAGCGAGCCGTCACCACGGATGGCTCAAGGACTTTCACAACTGGGTAATGCATAAAGAAAATATGACATACATTTTTCCACACATTTTAATTCGTGAGTATTTCGTGATCGTGATTACGTCGTGAGCGTGATTAATTTTTTTTCTACTCACGTGAGCGTGCGTGAGCGTGAGAAGAAAAAAATTGTTCGTGCGTGATCGTGCGTGATTACAATATATTTTTTCGTGAGCGTGCGTGATCGTGATTGAAAAGTCACTCACGATCCCATCTCTAATCGAAATATCGGTATAGGACCCAATAAAGTATATATATTATTGATCAGTGATCGATTCTAAGACATTCTAGCGATGTCCGTCCGTCCGTCTGTCCGTCTGTAGAAGACACGATACAGTCCAAAATAAACGAGCTAGACTTCCGAAGTTTGGCACGAATATGTCTTATATTCCTAGGCAGGTTAAGTTCGGAAATGGACAAAATCGGACGAAGGGGAAAAAAGTTGCCCCTTGGAGACTAAACCAACCCAAGAAAAAACACATTTTTTGCAGGGTTTTTTGTACTTTTGCTGAGCAAATGCAACATTCTTATCTCAGAAGAAGTTAAAAATCGCAGGGGGAAGGTGCCCCCAAACGTCTCCCACTTTTTTTTATATAGTTTTTTTTACATTTTGGAGGGTATAAAAGATTCGGCACAGCCGAATGTAACACTCTCACTTGTTTTTTTGGTAACGCGAGGAATTAAAGGGAAATTGTTAAAAAAGTAGTCACGCATCTTTATTATACAAGACAATTTAAATTACCATGAAAAAGTGACATTTCCGTTTTGCTGTGATAGTCTCTTTCTTATAATTAGGAATGAGATTTTAATGCACTAAAAAACCGAAGAAATGCGCTAAAAAATTCAAAATATGCACTAAAAAACCCAAAAAATATGCAATAAAAAATAAAATATGTGAAACAAAAATCTTGTTGTCATAGAAAAAACTTCTTAAAAAGTAAAGGCCAGCAAATGTTGAACTATATAACATACAACATAGTGTCACATCATGCAAGTGCCAATTCATGCTATATCGCTAATACATGTTTAACAATAACATGTGAAGGCATGTCGAATATATTCAAAACAAATCTATGCATAGTTTTAAAAGTGTTATTGCACGCATGAACATAGAAATTGACCATGTCAACACATGCGACACATGTGACATTAGACTGGCATTTTTTTTTTTTTGTCAACTTTCGATTTTCCCAAGTGTCCGGGCAAATTTTTATTGTCCTAGATCTAAAACTTATGTGGTACAAATTTGAGGTCAATCGGATTAAATTTGGATTTTTGAAAAATTTTTAAAAATAAAATTAAAAAAATATTTATCTTTCGACACATCATATTTGTTAATTTCGATGCGTTGAGCACGAATATCAAAACAAAAAAATAATAAAAATCGCTCGATCGGTTTTCGAGATATCGCCATTTCAAATTTGTAAAAAATGGCGGTTTTTTCCTACGTTCAAGAATTTTTTTAAAAAAAGTCTCAAAATTTCATTCCGCCGACCCTTTTGTAGAGCTTGAAACAATCTTTTATTTAAAACTAATTTGAGCCAAATCCGATAATTTTAAGCTGTGGCGCCCATCGATCAAAGTTTTGGCTTTTTAGAAACTTTTTACCAAAAACCCTAAACTTTGATCGACTTTGGCTCAAACTAAGCTTAAATGAAAGATTGTATCAAACTCTATGAAAGGGTTAAAATAAATAATTTTTTAGAGTTTTTTTTTTTTAATTCTTAAACGTAGGGAAAAACCGCCCATTTTTGCAATTTTTTAACAAATTTTAAATGGCGTTATCTCGAAAACCGCTCGACCGATTTTATAAATTTTTTTATATTCGCATTCAGCATGATAAAATTAGTGAGAGTGTTAAATTCGGCTGTGCTGAATCTTTTATACCCTCCAAAATGTAAAAAAAAAAATGCCAGGGGCGTTTTTTGGGGGGGGGGGGGGGGTAAAGGGTGTCAGTGGGGGACTTTGAGAGCACCTTCCCATCGCGATAAATATACCAAATATTTCATTTATTTAACAAAAATTAAAAAAAAACACATATAAAAATAGTGTATTTTTTCAGAGGTTGGTTTAGTTCTTCAAGAGGGAACTTTTTTCCCCTGGCCCGATTTTGCCCATTCACGAACTTAACCTACCTATGAACATGAGACATATTTGTGCCAAACTTTAGGAGTCTAGCTGTTTTATTTTGGACTGCATTGTGTTATCTACAGACAGGCGGACGGACGGACGGACAGACTGTCTTAGAATCGATCATGGATCAATAATATATATCGTCGAACTATATTCAATAAATGCCAACTCGAAAAAGCTTACTTTTCAGGAGAGCTAAAAAACTAGTTATTTCGCATATTATTGTAAAAATAAACAATGTACCTTCCATAAGATGGTTTAAATATTATAGGGTCATTATTAGTGAAATCAATCATGAATATTTTTGACCCCCTCCGATATTGATGAAATTTGGTTAAGTTCTTACACTACGTAAAAAACTAACAAATGCAAATTTTCAGCCCTCTAAGTCAACAGGGGCCGAAAATACGGAGGGTCAAAATGTCCCCCAAAATCTCCCAGTCGCGACACTTTACACCGTAAAAACTTAATATCGTTGGTTCTATTATAGCTAGAAAGCCCATTTTTGGTTTGTTTTGAAGCTCATAATATGCTCTACAAGACCTACCATAACCAAAAAAATTTCGAAAAAAAATAAGTGTTACCTCCCTTATTTTAAGGTCGTGATAAAGGGAGGAGAAAATGGGGAGGATGGTATCCCCCGATTTTTTTTTTACTTGCTAATCTTATAGAGAAAGTCCGAAAGAATATACTCTAAAATTTTTAAATTGGGACAACAATGGGATCACTCAAAATCAAAATTTTTCACAATTTCCCCTAAAATCTCCAAATAGCAACACTCTTTAACCTTAAAAATTTAATATCATAAGTGCTATTTTAGCTACAGAGTCCATTTTTGTTTGTTTTAAAGTTTATAGTACGCTCTACAATACCTACCTTAACCAAAAAATTTTAGAAAAAAGGACCTGGTGCCCCCCTTATTTGAAGGTCATGGCAAAGGGTGGAGGAAATGGGGGGAAAGTATCCCCCGATTTTTTTTTGCTTGGTATTCTCAAAGTGCAAGTCCTAATGAACATATCCTAAAATTTTTATGTTGGGACAACAATCAGATCGACCAAAATCAAAATTTTTTACAATTTCCCCCAAAATTTCCAAATCGCGAAACTCTTGCACATTACAAATTTAATATCGTGGACTGTATTGTAGCTACAAAGTCCATTTTTGGTTTGTTTTAAAGCTCTTAATATGCCTTACAATATTACTATCACAAAAAAAAAAAAATAAAAAAAAATTAGGGGTGCCTCTTGTATTAAAAGATCGTGGCAAGGGGTGGGGAAAATCGGGGGATACTATCCCCAATTATTTTTTACCTTGTTTTTTTTTTTTAAGAGTAAGTTCTAGAGAGCATATCCTGAAATTTTTATCTTGGGACTCCAATGGGAGGCGCAAGAATGTCGTGATTTGTTGATTTTGGGGGAAAATTTTTAAAAATTTTGATTTTGGTCGATCCCATTGTTGTCCCAATATAAAAATTGTAGACTATGTTCATCAGGACTTGCACTTTAAGAATACCAATTAAAAAAAAAAATCGGGGGATACTTTCCCCCCATTTCCTCCACCCTTTGCCACGACCTTCAAATAAGGGGGGCACCAATTCCTTTTTTTGGAAATTTTTTTGGTTTTGGTATGTCTTGTAGAGCTTATTATAAGCTTTAAAACAAAAAATGGGCTCTGTAGCTACAAAAGCACTTATGATATTAAATTTTTAAGGTTAAAGAGTGTAGAAAAAGAGTGGTTAAAGAGTGGAAAATTGTGAAAAATTTTGATTTTGAGCGATCCCATTGTTGTCCCAACTTAAAAATTTTAGAATATATTCTCAAAGACTTTCTCTATAAGATTATCAAGTAAAAAAAAAAATCGGGGGATACCATCCTCCCCATTTTCTCCTTCGTATATCACGACCTTAAAATAAGGGAGGTAACCCTTATTTTTTTTCGAAAATTTTTTGTTTATGGTAGGTCTTGTAGAGCATATTATGAGCTTCAAAACAAACCAAAAATAGGATTTCTAGCTATAATAGAACCAACGATATTAAGTTTTTACGGTGCAAAGTGTCGCGACTGGGAGATTTTGGGGGAAATTTTGACCCTCCGTGTTTTCGCCCACTGTTTGCTTAGAGGGCTGAAAATAAGTGTGCGTCAGTTTATCACTTAGTGTTACAACTAAACCAAATTTCATCAAAATCGGAGGGGGTCATGAAAATTTTTAGCTATTTTTGATTGATTTCACTAAGACTGACCCTATAAATAATTTTTACCTATGCCAAAAATTTCATATTTTGCACTTGTTTGCGTATTTTTCAGAGATGGCATTTATTACTGTATCAAAAAACAAATATTTTTTTAGAGTTGGCATATTTTGTCTCAAAATAAAAATAAATTTTTTTTGAAAAATTTTTATTATTTTTTTTTGTTTTGGATTTTGTTATCCTTAGTACGGTAATTGCAAAAACAAAAAAAAAAATAAAAGTCTTTGCATATTTTTAAAAGGTACTAGCTCCGAAAGCCTTTTAATTTCAGGGTGATCAACTTTGGCACTCTGTAACTCACGCTGTATTGTATAAGGGTCACTCCAAACCAGCTATTTTGAAAGCTTATGTCATTGACTTTATTTGCCCCACTCATAATGTTTGAATCTGATAAATAGTTTAAAAGTTACATACATATAAGCAATTTTTTTTTTTTGCAAACACTATTTACCGATATTTTAAAAATAGCAATATCTCGGAAACTAGCCATTAGATATCAAAATCTTTACCAGATTCGTGTTTAGCATGGCAAATGCAATGAAATATGTGTTCTAATTTTTTTTTTTTAAATTTTGAAAAATTTTTGAAAATTTACAATGGGAGTTGGCATTTATTTTCACCAAAAAAATATGTACTTTGAGTTAGCAGAATAACAAAAATTGATGTAAAACGACAAAAAATTAGTTTTTTGTTCTGAAATTTTTACCACAGATGGGTATTGCATAGGGGAGCTATTTGCCATCGGAAACTCATTTCGGTTAAATTTGAGTTGGCATATTTTGAATATAGGTTCACGATATACTTTATGGGGTCCCCGACCGATATTTCGATGCGTTACAAACGGAATGAGAAAGTGAGTATACCCCCATACTGTGGTTGGAGGGTATAACAAGTAGAAAAGTTAAATTCGACTTGGCCAAATCTATAAATACCCTCCACTATGCCCTTTTGAAGAGGTAGTACATTTTCTAACGTGAACGTGAAAAAAATTAACAATTTTGGTATTAGAAATATTTTGTTTTGAGTTAAAATCTTTTTTTTATTAATTTTTGAAATAAAAAAATTACAAAAATTTTTTTAGAGTGTAAAATTACAATAAAAAAAAAAACCAACGGTAAAATAGGGAGCTTTTGTTATTTTTTGCTTTTAATTATAAATGCAGTAAAAACACATGTAAATTTTAGCTCACTTGATTAGGTTCATCAAAAATAAAATCAGTTTAGCTTAAATAATAGATACAATTTCTTACTATTTTAGTGTTTTTGATTATTTGCAACATTAAAATAATAATAAAAAAATAAAATGGGACGCAAAAAGCCGTTAACTGAATTTCACACTCAAAAAAATTTCTCCCAACTTATTCTCCTGATTTATGTACGTCTGTTCACATCTAAAAAATTTCCTTGCTGGCAAACGTTTTACCTCGAATGAAGATGCAATGGTAGCTGTAAACGATTATTTTTGGGAGCATCAGGAAAATTATTTTAATCAAGGGATAAAATTGATAGAAGTTTCAGGGGATTATATTAAATCTATACTTAATATTATAAAGAGGTAATGTTTGTATGTTTTTTTGTTTGTTTGTTTGTAGAAAGTAATCTCCGGAACTACTTATCCGATTTCAAAATAGTTTTCAGCAATATTTAGAGTGTTCTTCCAGGACGGACATAGGCTAGGTTTCATCGACGTCGCCCACTTCTACGCCCACTTTTTGCCAAAAAACGTAAAATTTAAAAATCTCAAAATCTCCAAAACTACTAAGCCGATTTCATTTTTTTTCAATGCATACTTGGAATGTTCCTTCATGATAGACATGCTGGGTTCAATCGGCCACACCCACTTCTACGCCCACTTTTGGCAAAATAATTAAAATTTAAATATCTTTGAAACTAATCATGCGATTTAAGAAATGTTTTTACCAATATTTAACGTGCTCCTCCAGGGTGGACTTAGGTTAGTATTAATCTACCATGCCCACTTCTACGCCCACTTTTGGCGAAAACCCTTAAACTTAAATATCTATGAAACTACTCATCCGATTTTAAAAAGGTTTTCACCAATATTTAGAGTGTTCCTCCAGGTTGGACATAGGCTAGGAGTCATCGACCACGCCCACTTCTACGCCCACTTTTTGGCCAAAAAACCTAAAATTTAATAAACTCCAAAATTACTCATCCGATTTCCAAAATTTTTCCACCAATGCTTGGAATGGTTCTTCAGAGTGGAAATATGCTGGGTTTCATTGACCACGCCTATTTCTACGCCCACTTTTAACAAAAAAAATGTTCTCCAATATTAAGAATGGTCCTTCAGGTTAGACATAGGTTACGGTTAATCGAAGTAAAATTTTAAAACATTCAAAGCTTTTTATAAGGTTGCAAAAATGATTTCACCAATATTTAGAATTTTCCTTCAGAGTGAGTTAGGGTAGGTTTCATTGACGGTGCCCATTTTAAAGATCAATTTGGGTCTAAAACTTAAAATTTTAAACTCCGAAACTACTCATCCGATTTCAAAACATTCTGAAAAATAATCTTTTTGGAAATTCCGATTTTAATGGAGTAAATAGGTGAAAAGTAGTGAACATTGTAACCTTTTCTATCTCCTGAAATATTGGTGATAGAAACTTGAAATGTGGGATCCTCCAGCTCAAAAAAACATTCTGAAAAAGAACCTTCTGAAAATTTAGATTTTAATGGGGTTATAAGGGTAAATTATTGTACTGTGGTACTTTTACTATTCCCTGAAACCTTCCAGCAGAGATAACAATGAAGAGAAGGACATAAATATTTTTAAATTAAAATTTTTAAGGGTTAAAAGAAGTAAACAATTGGTTGAGGTAAGGTAATAGGTACTTTTTTATCAATTGGGATAACGACTCTAAAATGTTTTTATTTCTTTAACACATGTTATACAGAAAGGAGAGATGCCTACATGGAACGAAATGAATTGAAATTCAATGAATTGGTATGAATAGAACAGGGAACGATATGGAATAGAACGGAGAACGAAATGAAATGATACGGGGAATGACATAATTTCAATAATTACGATATAAGGGCTTGCAAATTTTTAAGAAAATTGTTTACCGAAACGAACATGATTCCGGGCTAAACGGGGAGTTGTTATAATTTTATTGTGTATTCTAAATCAGCGGTTACCAACCTACTAGGGGGTACGCGAAACTGTCCACGGGGGTACGCAAATTTTTAGTAATTTGGGCATTCGTTTTAGATTAACCTTTCAATGCTGGTTCCGCATCTGGCTTCCAAAGTTTTCCATAACGTCAGGTTTTTAAAAAAGTTGAGGTCAAAGTGCACAAAAAATTTATTTTTGTGCAGTTTAGGGAGCATTATTTTGCGATATTTTTTTTTTTTTTTGACCAACACTCAGGGGATGCCCCCTATAAATGCAATGCATTGTGTATAGATCAGGAAATATAGGTGTGGGAAGGAGGAAAGAGGGAGTAGTATTTATGGATATTTGACTTGAATCTGCTAATGTTATATGTGTCAGGAAAAAGGTGGGCGGCAAGTCTGTTCCACATACGTATAGTTCGGCCAAAGAAGGAATTCTCTCTATAGTGTGTTGTGCGGTCCGTTGTCCAATCAACAACAAACGGATGAGCTCTGCTAGATGTACGCGTATTTCGATTAAATACACGCACCTACGGAATGAGGTTACCTATCTCAGCAGAACACTTTCCGTGGAAAAATCGATAGAACAAGGACACACAACCCACATTTCGACGATGCTCCAAGGAATTAATAGAATCAGATGTAACCCCAGCCCCTATTAGCATTAAAGCTCTTCTCTGTACACGGACATCACACTGAATCTTCATACCCAGAATATCAAGAGCTTCAGATTCCCTAACGTTAACACCACCAAAGGATAAAATAGGAGGCTCTAACCTTTGAAGACGCTTGTGAGTTAGATGGGCACATTGGGTCATTAGCAAAGTTTTTGTAAAATAAGCATTTAAACTAAGTTTTAGTAAAAATGTTAAGAAATGCTAAAAAAAATAGTTTTGTAGTTAACTTGAAAATTTGCTCGTTGCCTCCCTGGAACCTTCAAATTGCCCCCCAGTGGGGCGAGAATCAAAGGTTGGGAACCATTGGATTAACCTTTTGATGCTGATTCCGAATATGGTTCCCGAATTTTTATATGATGTCAGGTTTTTGAGAAAATGTATGTCAGAGTTCTCAAAAAATTTTGGACATTTTTGAGAGGGGTTGTGATAGAGTGGAAATTTTGGTACCATTTTGTTAAGCTCAAAATGCCCTTTCATTGTATATAAAAGGCGTTTTTCATTCGAAAAGTCACGGAATTGTTGATCTGCTCTTGTATTAAAAAAAAAACATTTAAACAAATTAAAATAACATTATTTTTCCGCCCTCTGTGATGTGTTTTTGGAACTTTTTTAAAGAGTTCAAAAATCGTATGATGTTTAAAATTTTGGTGTAGAAACGACTGGTGAAATCAGATTTACAATATTTTCAGCTGTTTTTTCTCTGCAGAAAAAACAGCTCAAAATGCGCGTTTTCAGATGCATTGAGCCACCATTTTTTCGAAAACACCACCATTGTTTTGATCTCCCTAAATCCGTCAAAAAAATGATAATACCCGCAGATCAAAAATTTCAAAAGTTTTTTTTTAACGAAAACAAAAAATTTGTTAGGGGGTACGCGGCAGACAAAATCTAAAATTAGGGGTACGCGAGCCAAAAAGGTTGGTAACCGCTGTTCTAAATAGTTTTTATGAAAGACTAACAAGACCAAAATTTAATAAAATAATGATTCTGGAGGGGAGAATTTTAGAAATTGGGACTTTAATCCTGATCCTTCCTTAATACTTTATTTAATATTACCGGTGACAAAGTTTCGGGCGGGCCTGCTAGTAACAAATAATTTTAAAAGCTCCGACACAATGTCGGAGTACTCTGTACTACAGAGTACCATCTCTAAAAATAGAGAAGACATCATACAAAAAATGTGTAAGTGCGAAAGAGAAAGGAACAAAATCCACACTCTGGCACAGAGTACTCCGTCATTGTAAATTCAGCTTAAAAATCTAGCTCCTGTCTTTAATTGTTAGGCTTAGAACATTCGAACAGCCTTCGTAGTATTGTTAAAACAATAATTTTGTTAACCCATGTAAAAATGGATTAGATCTTATCTGGTCTGCTTATATCTATTCAGATATGATCGGGTCTGATTGCATATAATTATATCTAAAATGGCCAAAATCGATATCTAATTATGTCTCGGATTTGGTCGACATTAGCACAAATTTGACATAATAAAATCTGATCAGATACAATTATATACAATCAGATGCAATTATATATTATCAGATCAAAGCAGATCTGATAAGATCAAATCGATTTTTACACAAATCCCGAGTAAAAACTTTTATATATCGCTCATTTACTTGTATAGTGTCATAACTCAAAATGTTTGATTTTACAGAAAACCTGTTTAAAGTTTACAATTGAAACTTGGTTTACGTTGCAAAAGGCCCGTGAGTAGAAAATGTTATAATGGCGTGTTCTCTTCTTAAACGCACAGAGGGCCAGACAGATCGATTTCCGGCCAAAAGTCCTTATTTGTAAATTCTCAAAAAAATTTTTACCAGTTTGTTGGGCATATATAGAAGCAGGTTTTCTGAACTTATCTTTATGATCCAATTACACCCTTTCCTTTGATAGGTCTTTAAAGTTAAAAAAGTTGGTAAAAAAATTTTAAAAGTTGAGATATTTTTTTAATTTTTTTTCCAAACTTCTATTGCTAATGTTTAACTTTTTGTTTGAGTGGTTCAACCCTATATATAAGCCTTTGTAACGAAAATAACATGGACAAATATAACTCATTTGCCTGGCAGCAATTCGCGTTTTTTGTGAAAAAAGTTATAATTTTTAGAGAGTGCCTTAAGTGTAGGAAAAAAAAATTATCTACATTTCTAGTTTTTTTGTAGAATTATGGAAAATATCAGTTACACCATTTCCAACTAAATTTAAAGATTTTTTATTGAATTTCCAAAAAAAAGAAAAAAAAGTGAATAATTTGTCGTCACCATTTCCAAAAGGTTTTCTAAAACTAAGTAAGTCATTTACACCATTTCCATATTTATATCAAAAATAAAAAAAAAATATATAAATAAAAATTATGTGCGTAGATTTAACTTCAGACACTCCTAATACTCTTAAAACTAATTTTTAGTTAGATCAGACAAAGTTAAAAAATCTAGTCGCCATATTGTTTCCGCCATATTGAATTTTATCAGTTTGATTTTAAGATAACAGACCCGGAAATTTACTAGGCCACACTTTCAGCTAGCTCCAACAAAGAAAAGGAATATTACTGTTTTTTAATTACTTGTAACAAACTTTACTAAGCATATTTAGTCAGCCATTTTGTTTTTCAAAATGCACGCCAGTAATTCAGATTCAGTAACTCTAAGACCCCCTTAAAACAAAATTTGAGTTAAATCAGACAATTGTTAAAAAAATTTGTCCGCCATATTGAATGCGCCATTTTGATTTTTTTCGTTTTTAGCTAAATTTTTAAATCAGCGACTCCGAAATACTCTAGAAGCACATTTTCAGCCAGATCCAACAACGGAAAATACTTTTGGCCGGAGTTGGATCATTCTTTAAACTTTAAGAAGCATATTTAGTCCGCCATTGTGTTTTTCAAAATTCGGAGTAACAATTATTATTCAGTAACTCCAAGACTCGCATAAAACAAAATTTGAGTTCAATCGGACAATTTAAAAAAAAAAATTGTCCGCCATATTGGATTCGCCATTTTGATTTTTTTCGTTTTTAGCTAAATTTTGAAATCAGCGACCTCGAATTCCTTTAGAAGCACATTTTCAGACGGATCCAACAATGATAAAGACTTTTGGCAGGAATCGGATCATGCTGGCCCTGTGTGAAACGGTGAGATTAAAAGATGTTAATACGAATTTTTGACACAATACAAAGCAGGATATAACAAATAATTCTGTATTGTTTACCCAAAAACGACATATTTTGAGTTATGACACTATACAAGTAAATGAGCGATATATTCTCATATATCACATCTGATCCTAGATTTGAAAGATCAGTACTGATCCGAAAAATGGATCGCAATAATTCTCAACATGGAAAAATTGGATCTATCATTTGAAAGATATTTAATTACACTAAGAAAAAAATTTCTCAAATCAAGCAAAAACAACCTCATATTGAAAATAAAACAGTGACAAAAGTAAACAAACTTTGTTTTTTCTCAATTTGAAAATATTTATGAACAGTTTTAATAAGACTTGAGAAACAAACAACATTTTAAAAACAAGTAAGAAAATTATAGTCGGTCAAGACCGACCATATAATACCCTACACCAAGGTTTCCCGGAAAATGGGTCCCATGGATCGATTAGATCTATATGTTGTAAAACCTTTAATAAGTGAAGAAAACACTCACAAATCAAATTTGAGTGAAATAGGCTTCTATTTGTTGACAATAAACCGCTTTAACTGAATATCGGGCGAAATTTTCACAAGGGGCCTGAGTCCAAAACTGGTCCGATGATTATCAGGTTTGATAAGGTTATTTAAGTACGCGTTTAACATACACAAACAAAATTTTAATTAAATATTTTCTATTTTCATGAAATTTGAGACATTTATGTGAAAATCGGGAAGGTGGTTTGTATGGGGGCTACAAGAAGAACTGGTCCGATTTCTTTGAAATTCGGAATGATGATATGTGAAGACAAAACATGTTTACCATCCAAATTTCAAAGCGATACCTTCTATAATACGGTTATTAGAGTCATTTGAGCCAAAACTAAAGAGGACCTTTGTATGGGGGCTAGGTCTAAATATGGACCGATTTTTTCCAATTTCAATAGGCTTCGTCCTTGGGCCAAGAGAGACTTAAGTTTCAAATTTCAAGTCAATTGATTAAAAATTGCGACCTGTATCGTGTTTACACCGTTTACATGGACAGACAGACAGACAGACAGACGGACGGACGGACAGACGGACGGACGGACGGACGGACGGACGGACATCGCTAAATCGACTCAAAAAGTGATTCTGAGTCAATCGGTATACTTAAAGGTGGGTCTAGGACCAATATTTCGGGTAGTTACAAACATCAGCACAAACTCATTATACCCTGTACCACAGTGTGGTGTAGGGTATAATGAAATGAAGAACTGTGATTTTAATATGTTTCATGTTTAAATCAAAGGTGTTCATAATCAAATTAAATTGATAGTCATGTTTAATTTAAATTTGACCATTATAAATATATAATTTTTTTAAAACTTATCTATCTAATAAAACAACTAAATTTTTTTTATACATATGTATATTTTTTTATTTTTCTTCAAAATAATTAAAAAGGTACATTTGTGTTATGTAATTTGTATATCGTCGCTGCTTTAAAGAAAACACCACCATTTCAAGCATTTTTCAAGATGTCTACAAATTTGCTTAATTTTATCTTTTCGTGGTCTTTAATGTAATATAAATTTTACAAATATTTTAATAAGTAATATTGCAATAGCCTATTTCCATTAAGTTACAAAAATAACCCTAGGGAATAGGGCAGAAATAACCCTAAAGTTCACAATTTAGATTTTCTTTAAGTTCCTTTAAAAAAATGTTAAAAAATACACACAGGTGTTTTCGTAAGAGAAGCGACGGTATTGAAAAAGAAACCAAATAAAGTAAAGAACATATTCCTGGTGGTCATTTCAAGTATATGATCCCTCCTGGACTCCATATAACTTTCGACTTTTTCAAAATCTTTTTCTTTTCACTGTTTTGAACTTTATCTTGACACTTCACTTTTTACTCAATTTTTTTGTTCTTTTAATTTAATAACTTATTTATTAACATTTTAAAATTTTATATTGAAAATTGTTTTTTAATAATGGCACACCACGATAATTTTTAATTATAATTGATTATTTTCGACGCGTCATTGTTAAAATTGTTTAAAACTCATATTTAAAATGTTTATTATCAAAATGACGATTTTCAACATGGCGATACCATGAATGAGTTCTTGAATACTTAATTCAAAAAAGCAAAATTTTAAAATAGAGGCCGAAACATTTAAAATTTTAAAAAGTTCAACTTCATTATTAATTTTTTTTTTTTTTAAATTTGAGGATTTTAAAAATGAGTATGAAAATTTTTGATTTGACTACGATTTTTTCCCTCAGTGTAGTGCAAAAAACACACAAAACAAATTTGAGTGAATAGGCTTCTATTTCTTGCCAATTAAAATTTAATTAAATATCGAGCGGAATTTTTATATGGGGACTTAAACATACATTTTTATACAGATAAACTACATATGTAAGTATATCGTAATCTAGAAAAATTCTGAGATCATGAGTTATGTTGCCCTATATTAAAAAAAAACAATTTAACGACCGCTTTCTTTTTATACCCTCCACTCTAGTGATAGAGGGTATATATAAGTTTGTCATTCCGTTTGTAACACCTCGAAATATTGGTCTAGGACCCCATAAAGTATATATATTCGTGATCCTCGATCGATTTTAAGACGATCTAGCGATGTCCGTCCGTCCGTCCGTCTGTCCGTCTGTCTGTCTGTCTGTCTGTCTGTCTGTTGAAAACACGCTAACTTTTGAAAGACTTTACGGAGGCTCCTGAAGTTTGGCATATATGTTGGGCATTTACCTGGTCAGGTTGGTATTGCAATCCAGCGAAATCGGTTCAGTGGTTCAAAAGTTATAAGCAAATGAGTGAATTTCGGCAAGGGTTTTTTTGGAATTTACGAGATAAAACACACGGTAACTTTTGAACAGCAATTCTGAGGGTGCTGAAGTGTGGCATATATATTTGTCGTTCTTTAGGTCCACTTGGTTTTAAATTTCAGCCAAATCGGTCCAGTGGTTCAAAAGTTATTAGCAAAACCGTAAATTTCAGATTCGCCTCACCTTAAATTCACGTGTTGAAAACCCGTTAAACATGTTTTAAAAACATTGGTAAGTCACAAAAATATTTTACATCGCATTTTTGTCACTCAAAAATATTTTTACACTAAAAGAAAAAAAAAATACACTCGAAAAAAATTTTACACTCAAAAAAAAATTTAGTAAATTATTTTTTTTTTTTTCAAAAATTAGTTAAAATAAAAAGTTTTTTTACACAAAATAAAATATTTCTAATCAAAAATGTTATTTTTTCACTCTAGAAAATTTACTATAACTTAAAAAGGGCATTGTGGAGGGTATTCATAGATTCGGCCAAGTCGAATTTAATTTTTCTACTTGTTAATACTGTTATCTGTAGAGTTCAAAATTGTATTATTGGCAAAATTATTAATGTTTGTAATAGGTCTCACCACGCATCGTGCTCTTTGGTAAAACAAATGAACATGGGAGATACTCGTATTTGCGTTGAATAATTAACTGCGTGGCAAAATGAAGACTATACCTGGTCCTGTGGCGGACTTATTCTATTGTCAGATTGGTTAGATATGTTCTCGGAGTATTAGTGCCCAGCTAAACTTCGAGTAATTTGAGCATTCCTACTGTCGTATGTGAGCCACTTTTCTCTGAGTGTATTGAAGTGGATGGTCGTGTTTTTGATCGGTGCTCTACAGAGTAAAATTAAAAGTTAAATATTCGAGTGAATAGTGTGAGTTCCGTGGAACTATTGGTGTGTGCGTGTAGCCGGAAGTGTCGTGAATCCGAGAGTGTTGGAGGATTTCAGATCGGACGGTGGAGACGGCGGATGCGTCCAGATTAAAATCTGGTATTAAATCCAGAAATTGGTGGCAGTATTGATACTGAGCGGTTTTTTGGTGTAGTTGGCGATTTTTCAAGTGAGTTGCCAGTAGTTTGTAATTTTGAAGTTTGCTGCTTAGTTGACTGGCGTTGCCAGGGGTGTCAAAGGTTACCTAAGTACTTAGGTAAAAAATTTACCTTTTACTTTTTACTTTTAAGTCGTATGTGAACGTAGAGTGTTTAAATAGTGAAAGTGCGGAAAAAGTGAAATCGATAGTGAGAAGAAGAAGAAGAGTAAGACGGGTAAGAAGAAGAAGTATTTGTATTGAAATTTGTTTTGATATAGAGTTGTTTTTGGGGAATCCTCTGGACGTGTTTGAGACTTCCCTGGTCATAAAAGTAGGGTTAAGTTTGATAAATTTAGTTGGAGTGTGTTTTTGTTGGTTGGTGGCGATATGCCTCCTCCCAGAAATGCGAGGAAGGAGACAGCGGCGGCGTCAAGCAAGCCGTCTGTGAGTGGTAGTGGCGGCGGTAGTGGTGTTGTTAGCGGCGTAAAGGTGCAGCGTTTGAAGAGCGCAGATTTGGTTAATTTGGGCGTTCGTAACTATGTTGACGAAAGCGACGAGGTGAAGAGGATGGACATTGAGGTGGAAGGCGCAGCGGCGTTGAGCAGCGAAGAAGAAACGGATGGTGCTGTAGGGGGCGTAAAAAAGTTGAAGGCTGGTGAGCAGTTGCCCGATAGGGCTATGTCAACTGGTGACTTGGGTGTTGCGGGTGAAGGTGGTGCGTCAGGTGCGGTGACGACAAAGAAGTCACGTAGTTCGCGTTCGCGTAAGCGTGCGAAGTCTACGGTGCGTGGAGGAGATTGGTTGTCGGCGCCATCGCTAGTCGATGGTAGCGTTTCTGGTGGTGTTGGTGTTGTTGGTGGGAGTGTGGTGTCGCAGGTGCAGGGCATGCAAGCTATCACGGGCGACGTGATGAAGCTGTTGCTCGATGCAAGTGTTGATGGTGATGTTTTAAGGAAGGTGATGGAGCAGTGTGGCCGTTTCCAGCAAGGATGCTACACCTATATAAGGATGATTAAAAGTTGGAATAAATTTTATAATTATTCTTTATCCCACTTTTTATTCCATTTTTTTATCCCGTTTTTGTTAACACTTGCATTCCCGAAATTATCCCAGGGAATAATTATCCCAGGGGATAATTATTTCAGGGGATAATTATTTCAGGGGATAGTTATTCCAGAGGATAATTATTCCATTTTTTGATGCTATTTTTGGAATAAATATCCTCTGGAGTAATTATCGCCTGGAATAATTATACCCTGGGATAATTATTCCCTGGGGTAATTTCGGGAATGCAAGTGTTAACAAAAACGGTATAAAAAAATGGAATAAAGAATAAAAAAATGGAATAAAAAGTGGGATAAAGAATAATTATAAAACTTATTCCAACTTTTAATCATCCTTATAGAGGTGTAGCATCCTTGGTTTCCAGGGCATGTTGGTCCAGATGCTTGCAGAAAATGAGCGTCTTCGAGGTCGTTTAGATGTACAGCGATCTGCGGATGTTTCGGTACGGTCTGTGCCGGCGCCCATTGCGGTAGCCGTTGCGTTCCCTCCATTGGTCGCTCCGGCTGTAGCCCGCTGAAGCCTCCTCAGGATACGTGGTCGTTGGTGGTGAAGAGTAAGAAGGCTGGCGTAACACCCAAGGAAGTAACAAGGACGGTGGCTGAGAACGTGGCTCCTTCATTGGACGTTCGCGTTCATGCCATCAAGGCGATAAAAAGCGGCGGTGCTGTGATACGTACACCGTCCGTAGCGGAGCGTGATAAAGCGGCTGCCAATAAGGCGTTCGAGGAGTCGATTGGGTGCTGCATATCAATCGTCAGGTGGGCCCAAAGGTTGTGATCTCGAGGATGGATCCCCAGATCTCTCATGATGAATTCATGAGGGAACTCTAGTCGAAAAATCTTCGGGATGTCATGGCCTTGAAGCCTTCCAAGCTGGTTTCAAGATAGTTAGCACGCCGTGGATAGTTGGCTCTGGTGGTGCCGTGGACGTGACTCTGCAGGGAGTTGATTTAGCGATCAACAAACTGTTGGCTTGCGACCGCGTCTACATCAAGTGGTTTAGCTTTCGTGTGCGTGAGAGCAATCCGGTCCGTGGCTGCTGGAGTTGTTATGGGTTCGACCACAGGGTGAAGGAGTGCAAAACGAGGATGGATGGGCGTTTTTGCGGGCAAGAGGGGAACCGACGAAGTCAATGCGTTAACGTATTAAATTGTCGTGACTATCCGCGTTCCGGGGAAAGCCGTCAGGGCATGGACGTATTCAGGGGGGGGGGCCCAGGGGGCCCGGGCCCCCCCCTTTCGGATTGAAAATTTTTAAAAAATTAATTAATTAATTTAAAAATTAACTTCAACACATAATACAAGTAACAAACATAAATTTTTTAGTATTGCAAATATTTTGGTTTTTGAAGAAAATTTTTAATATCTTTTTATAAAAACTTTTGATTTTATTAAATTTTCGTTTTTAAAAAGTTATTTATATCGAAATATCTGTAAAATATGTATCGAAACACACATTATATTGGATTTATTTATTGAAATTTATGCATCAGGATCATGAAAACAGTTTTCTGTACAAAATTTCAAACTCTGAGGTTTTAAGAGCCTATTTCTTTATTAAAGTCTCAGGTTCTAAGATATTATTTCCAAGCAAAATTCTCAGATTTTGAAAATTTTTTTCTAAAGAAAAATTTTCATATATAATTTTTAATTTAGCACTTTTTTAAAAAAATCGGGTTTGAAATAAAAAACTGCAGTTTTAAATTTAAAAAAACGAGTTAGGACAATATTTAAACTTGAAAAAAAATCGATTATTTTTTAAAATATTGCGCCAGTGCAATAATATATAACAGTAGAGCCGTAAAAATCGCTTAGGAATTAAAAAATTTTTCAAGTCTTAATATCTTGATAACGGAATGTTATACAAAAATTTCGATGGCTGATTTGGAATCAGGTCCTTTATTATGGCTTTTACGTGAGAATACGTAGCAATAATGACTAAATAAGACTTTTTTTTTAATTTTCAAACGTGAATATCTCGAAAATGGAACGCGTTTACGAATACGTAACAGTAGAACCATAAACATGCCTAACTTAGCGTTATTGAATTTTCAAACGCAAATATCGGAAATATGTTAAACCATTAAAATATCTGGTAATATAATTTGGAATCAGGAAAGCTAAATCAATCTTGTTCATATAATTTGATTTTTTTTTTCACAGAATATTTTCTATAGCAAACTTCTCAGATTTTGATAAATTTTCAATAAAAAATCTCAGATTTTGAGATTTTTAAAAAATCTCAGATTCTGAGGAAGTTTTTACTATAGGAGAATTCTCCAATTCTAAGACATTTTTTTATAAAACAAGTAAAAAAGTTAAATTCGGCCTTGCCGAATGTAGTGATACCCTCCACAATTTTAAAAATATTATTCCAAAAAACTTTATTTAAAAGGAAATTACTTTTGAAAAAAATTTTTTTTTTGAAAAAAAAATTTTCGCGAAAAAAAATTTTGGTAAAAAAAAATCCGCGATTCTTTTCTTTTTTTGTCAAAAAAATATGTTCGTACTTGTTTAAATACCATTTGGTGTTCAATTATGTTCACATGTGTCAACCAGAAGCCGAATTAAATCATTTTGTATTTTTAGGTTATGTTGAATGTACTGAAATTTTTGAGGTGTGCTTACATTTTCTTCATAACTTTTGAACCGCTGAACCGATATCGCTGAAATGCAATACCAATTCTCTCGGGAGAACTTCCAATAAATATGTTAAGTTTCAGTCATCTCTGTGCAATATTTTGTCCGCGACAGCATTTTCCACAGACGGACAGACGGACATCGCTAGAATGTCTTAAAATCGATCGGGCATCATGAATATATATACTTTATGGGGTCCCAGATCGATATTTCGATGAGTTACAAACGGAATGACAAACTTATATATACCCTCTATCACTAAGTGGAGGGTATAAAAATTCTCAAATGCATAAAAACTTACACTTAGGAGGGAGACAAGTTTTTGGTAAAGACCAAGATTTTTGCGTAATTTAACTAAGTTTTTGGTAAATTAACCATTTTTTGCTTAATTTAACCAAGTTTTTGGTGAGTTTTATTTATTAAACAAAAATTTGGCTAATATGTGTGTTAGTGTTTTTTGCGTACAGGTTCTGAGATGTTTGTTTGATTTTTGCGAGATATTCTTTCTCTGGACAAATTGAATTTTTTTGTACGGAGGGGGGGGGGGGGGGGGGGGTAGTCGTAGAACATAATATTATAATTAACAAAAAAAAATTTCAGTTGGGCCCCCCCCTTTTCAAATTCCTGGATACGTCGCTGCGTCAGGGCATTTAATGCTGTCGGCTGCTTGTCCCGTGTACAGGGATCAAGTTGCGCGTGCGAATGCCAGACATTAGTATGGAATCACGATTAATCCAATTTAATTGCCAAGTGTCGTACGCGGTTAATGCCGATTTTTGTCAGTCACTGCTGGAGATGGGTGGTCGTTTTGCACTGTTTCAGGAGCCCTATTCGGCCGATGGTCGTATTAGGGGGATACCGGCGAGTGTCCGTGTATTTCCTGATTTGCGGTGCAATTCGGCTGTTCTGATTGTCGATACAGATCTACAATGCATGCTTATCAGCTCCAGTGAGTTGGGGGTGTGCGTGTCTGTGGAGGGCTCGTTCGGAAAAATTTTCCTAGTGAGTCTGTATTGTAAATTTGCTGAACCTTTGGAGCCGTATTTAACGTATATGGATGCATTGCTACCCCTGGCTGGTAGTTTTCCGCTAATCCTTAGGATGGACGCGAATGCATCATCCCCTATGTGGTTCAGTAAGATGTCTCAGCATTCAGCTAGGCATCGGAACCGCGATATGGGTGAGATGCTGTCGGATTGGGTGATATCGCAGGGAATTGGTGTGCTCAATGAGCCGAGTGATCTATATACGTTTGACGGCCCCGGGGTCTCAGTGACTGACTGCCGCAAATCGTGCAGCAATGCAAAGATTTCGTTTTAGGTGGAGTGTCTCTGCTGACTGGGGGATAAGTGATCACAATCTGATTCAGATTGAGATTGCTTATCAGGATGTAATCGAGCGGCCAATGCCCGCTAAGAGGTGGCGTGTACGTAATACCAACAGGTACTCGTATCGCGAGACCTTCAGACTTGAGGCACAAAGCGTCCCTTTGAGTCGGTTTGAAGAGCTTAGTGTTGATGAACAGGTGGCGAACTTAGGTAATTGGATGGTTACTGTGAATGATGCTCTGCTGGGAAGATGTCTTAAGGCAAATTCTCGCAGGGTAAAGTCGTGGACACGTGAGCTGGCGGCTATGCGTCGTTCTGTTCGGGTGCTGAGAAAGCAATTTGGACGATCGTAAGGCTGCCTATAGGCAGTCTCTGTCTAAGTACAAATTAGCGATCGTGCGGGTTAAGGAAAAGCAGCTCCACAGTTTCGTAACTGATAACAGAAGCGATCCTTGGGGACAGGCATAACTCCTTTTCGCCCCAGCAGGTGGTAAAGAAGGTTGTTGAGGATGTGTGCCCAACATTGAGTGTCAGAGTCCGGGAAGTAAAGGGGCTTATGTCGGGCGGTGCGATAATTCGTACTCCATCGGTAGTTCGAGAAGGTAGGGTTTTCGGTGGCTGTAAACAGCAAGCGAGGCATCAAGATCTTGATTGCAAGTGTGGACCCACACATCTCTATGGATGATTTCCGTAAGGATTTGTAGGAGCAAAATCTGAGCGACCAGATGACCGTGGGGCCTTTAAAACGGGTGTCCGGGTCGTGAACAAGCCGTGGATTTGTGCCATAGTTGGAACGGTGGACGTTGTCCTGGAGGGTGATAGCGTTGCTATGAACACCCTTTTGGACGCCGGCCACTGCTACATAAAGTGGTTAAGTTTTCGCATGCGTGAACTTGACCCGGAGACTGCCTGCTTCCGTTGTTTCAGGTTTTATCATATGGCGCGTCAGTGTCTCGTGAAGCATGTGGTGTGTCGTCGCTGGGAGGAGGTCCACCGACAAATACAGTGCAGAAATGCACCGAATTGTCGGAATTGTGAGTTTCAGGGTTGGGCTTCGGCTCATCTGATGATCTAGGAGAAGTGTCCGATATATGCATGCGTTGTTACTCGGGCGAATGCACGTCATTCAGATGGAAGGTCGATTTATACAGTTTAACGTCAAAGGTCACGGGCGGCCTTGGAAGCGATCATACTGCTCCATCAGTATGCTTACACTGTTAATGGCTGAAAATGAGAGATGGGGCGGGCGTTTAGATGTCTGCACGCTCCTGGCGTTCAGGGACGGAGTATGCCCGTGCCCAGTGTAGGTCGCATTGCGGCCCTACCACTGGCTGCCCAGCCGCTGCCGCCTGTAAAGGCTCAGGAAACGTGGTCAGTAGTTGTAAAGAGCAAGCATACTGGTGTTACTTCCAAACAAGTTGTGGAGAAAGTTGTAAAAGAGGTTGGGCCAAAGCTAGATGCACGTGTACATTAAAGGTGTCCTAACGACTAAGGTAATTTTTCAAAATCACTTTTTAATACCTGGTAGGGTCCTAAATTGTAGTTTAGTACCTAAAAATTAGTGAGCCAAAATTTGGGGACTATCGGATAAAAATAACTCGTGCCGAAAATGGATTGAAGTTTTGAGGCACTCTTATGTGTTGAAAAAACCCATTTTTTCTAGTTTTTTGAAAAATATTGGTATATGGTATTTTTTGTTAAATTTTTTCCAAACAGCTTAAAAAACTTCAAATCGGATTAAAAATAATCATTTTACGTATACATGCCCCTGACCATTGCATGGTTTTTAAAGCCAAAATTTGAAAATGCTCAAAATTTTTAGGCAAAAAAATAAAAAAATTAAATTTTACTATATAATGTCATTAAATACATGTTATAGATAAAAACTAACAAATATGGTAGTCTAGATTTTTTTTAATTTAGCGTGGGTGGTTATATAATTTCCGCGGATTTCAAAGAAACTGTGTTTTTCTAGGATAATTTAGCAAATATGGAAAAAAAAATTTTCTGTATTGTACTATACCAAGTGTAAAACATAAATTCTGTAAATTTTTAGAGAAATAGGGCATCTTTGACCCCTTTTCATCGAGGTGAAATGACAAATTTGGGACATTACATATTTCTATAATACAAGATACCTGCATATAGGTAGAAACAGAACAAGCACGGCACGGGGGACGGTTGCCGTTGCCGGAGAATATAGGCCCAAAACAATGACGGGGGACGGCGACGGCAAAAAATGTCATTTGTTTGTTCAGTGGTGCCAACTTTTAATAAAATTTGGGTAATTTTACGGAAAAAAATCGCTTATCACACAGTCAATGTGATTAAGTTGGCACTACTGTACGTTTGTTACACCATTGTGAATGAAAAAATTAAAAATTGTTGTGAAAATGCGGCAACCCTGGAGTGTGAGAGAGAGAGAGATTGAGAGAACCCGGAGATAAAATAAAATAAGTTTTAATTTTTTGTCGTGCCGGTCACGGTTTTTAACTGTCAAATCGTATGGAAAAAGTCGTGCCGGGCTTGTTCTGTTCATACCTTATATCCGATTTCTCAAAAGTCACAGAATTTACATTTAACGCTTCGTTCCGTACAATAAAGAAAAAATGTTCCCAACTAAATTATTGTGAAAAAACGCATTTTATTTGGAATCCGCGGAAATTTTATCACTACCGGCGAAAAATAAAAAAAATGCTTGACTCCCATATCTGCTATTTTTAATCGTAAACACGTTTTCAATATGATCATAAAGTGAAATTTATTTATTTTTTATTTTTTGCCTAAAAATTTTGAAAATTTTGAAATTTTGGCTTTAAAACCCATACAATGGTCTGGGGCATGTATGCGTAAAATGCTTGATTTTTATCCGATTTTAATTTTATTAGTCTTTTTGGAAAGGTAATTTAATATCATTTTCATATTGTTTTACAAAAAAATTAACAAAAAATAACAAGTATCAATATATTTCCAAAAACTAGAAAAAAGGGTTTTCTTTCATATAAGAATGTCCCAAAATTTCAATCCATTTTCGGCACGAGTTATTTTTAGTGTGTGTACACTGTACACACGTTGAAGCTAATAAAAAGTGGTGGTGCAGTCATTCGGACCCCGTCGGTCGCCGAGCGTGCCCGAATAGTGGCGAAGAGGAGTTCGGCAGGGCTGGACTGGAGGTGGCGCCAAGGTTGTGGTCAAGGGGGTTGATACGCAGATCTCTTCTGACGAGTTTATGAGCGAGCTGTTCCACCGAGTTGGCTTAGTCTGTTAATTATTTTCAAACAAAGACTTCTCTAGTTGTGCCTTACCTTTGATGGCTTAAGTTTCTTTTTTGTCACCAATATTGGGCTGAGTACCCTTACCAGATTCAAGGCCGGACTCCAAGGTCTTAACCTTTAGACCAGTGCAAGCACCAGTCGGTGAGGCAGAGCCTCGAATTAAATCGGTATCATTTGTGCCCATATTTTCATTTTCCTTGATGTGGTCATGAAAATATCACAAAAAAACCTATTCCGAACAAAAACCTATTACGAACAATTTTAGTAATTCAATAAATAGCACGGAGTTAAACTAAAAACATGTCCACACTTTTCAAAAGTTGAACGATAAAATGTAAGGGCCTAACTGTATTTAAATTTTCATCAAATTCGAAAGGGGTTATGTCAAAAATGCTACTTTTTCAGGTGAATTGAAGTGTTTTAACCCTATACATTATTTAGTGAACAAAATTTTAAAATTGCTCTAACAATAAGTGATTCAAGAGTTCCCCTAGAGATGTCAAATGTGTGACCGACCCCCAATATTTTTTCAACCCCAACATTTTCATAGAATTTCCCTACCCTCTATCTTTAACCCTTAAGATGGTCCCCTGTTTGTCTATCTATCTGTCTGTTCCGCAATCAGGGAGAAAATAGCTTAACCAATTTTCATGAAATTTTCACCTCATATAGTACTAACCGAAGCGGACATATAAGACAAAGAGAAACCGATCGGACAAAGGGGCGTAAAATTCCAAGCCCTTTTTTATTATATTGAACGTTATTTTGCCTTTTCCGCAATTACGCTTAAGCGGCTGAACCGATTTTCATGAAATTTTCACCACAGATAGCATTAACCAAAATAATTCTACAGTAAAAGGTTTAGTAAGTGATTTTGTACAAAAATCTACTAAGTATTTACTAATTTTAGTATCTTCAAAGTACTAAAATTAGTAATTTTTACTGGTTTTCAATAATTTTAGTAAAAAATTTTAGTATTGGTTACCAATTTCTGCACTAGGTCCTTTTGGACTAAAATTTAGTTAAATTTTTAGTATTGAATACCCACGTTTTTTTTTGGGTGTATGAGGCGCAATTAAGGGCGATCGAAAAAAGGTGCCATACTTCAAGGTTTTAACCTTTAGAACCGTGCTAGGACTAGCACCAGTCGGTGAGGCAGAGTAGTTAAAATATAAAAAAACCTATTCCGAACAGAAACCTACTTATTACGAACAATTTTAGTAATTCGATAAATAGCAAGGAGTAAAACTAAAAACACGTCCACACTTGTCAACAGTTGAACGATTAAATGTAAGTACCTAACTGTATTCCAAGTTTCATCAAATTCGAAAGGGGTAAGGTCAAAAATGCTACTTTTTTCGGTTTAATTGAGGTGTTTTAACCCTATGCATTATTTAGTGAAAAAAAAGACAAAATTGCTCTAAGTGATAGAAGAGTTCTTAGAATTTATTCACCCTCTATCTTTAACGCTTAAGATGATCCCCATGCATTTTTTTATCCCTATTTGTCTGTCTATCTGTCTGTCTGTTCCGCAAAAACCGATATTCATGAAATGTTCACCATATATTTCTTACCGAGGAGGGAGCTATAGGGCATAAGAAAGAGCGATAGGACAAAGTGACGTAAAATGTCACACCCATTTTTATTATATTGAACGTTTTTCTGCCTTTTTCTCAATAACGCTTCACCACAGATAGTATTAGCAATAAAGGGCTATCAAAAAAGGGGCCGGACGTCAAGGTCTTAACCTTTAGACCAGTGCTAGAACTACCACCAGTCGGTGAGGCATAGCCTCGAAATAAATCGCTATCATTTGTGTCCATATTTTCATTTTCCTTGATGTTGTAATGAAAATATAAAAAAAAACCTATTCCGAACAAAAACCTATTACGACCTATTTTAGAAATTCAATAAATAGCACGGAGTTAAACTAAAAACACGTCCACACTTGTCAACAGTTGAACGAAAAAATGTAGGGCCTAACTGTGTTCCAAGTTACATCCAATTCGAAAGGGGTAAGTCTACTTTTTCGGTTGAATTGAGTTGTTTTAATCCTACACATTATTTAGTGAACAAAATGTTAAAATTGCTCTAAGTGATCCAAGAGTTCCCCTAGAGATGTAAGCTGTGTGACCGACCCCCAATATTTGTTCAACCCCAACATTTGCTAAGAATTTACCTACCCTATATCATCAACCCTTGAGATGGTCCCCATGCATTTTTTCCCCCTATTTGTCTCTCTATCTGTCTGTCTGTTCCGCAATCAGGGGAGAACGACTAAACCGATTTTCATGAAATTTTCACCACATAAAGTACTAACCGAGGCGGGAACTATAGGACATAAGAGAGAGCGACCGCATATATTGAACGTTATTCTGCCTTTTCCTCAATAACGCACAAACTGATGAACAAATTTTAACGAAATTTTCTCCACAGATAGTACTAACCGAGGTGGAAACTATGAACCACAATATAGGGCGATCGAAAAAAGGGTTGGCGTAAAATTCCACGTCCCTTTGTTTCGCATTGAAAGTTATTTCTGCCTTTTCCGCAATTACGCTTAAACGGCTAAACCGATTTTAATGAAATTTTCACCACATATAGTATTAACCGAGGCGAAAACTATGAGGTGCAATAAAGGGCGATCGAAAAAAGTGACCGGACTTCAATGTCTTAACCTTTAGACCAGTGCTAGGACTAGCACCAGTCGGTAAGGCAGAGCCTCTAATTAAATCTGTATCATTTGTGTCCATATTTTCATTTTCCTTGATGTAGTAATGAAAATATTACAAAAAAAACCTATTCCAAACAAAAACCTATTACGAACAATTTTAGTAATTCAATAAATAGCAAGGTGTTAAACTAAAAACACGTCCACACTTGTCAACAGTTGAACGATTAAATGTAAGTACCTAAATGTATTCCAAGTTTCATCAAATTCGAAAGGGGTAAGGTCAAAAATGCTACTTTTTCGGTTTTATTGAGGTGTTTTAACCCTATGCATTATTTAGTGAAAAAAATGTTATAATTGCTCTAAGTGATCCAAAAAGTCTCCCTAGAGATGTCAAATGTGTGACCGACCCCTAATATTTTTTTAACCCCATCATTTTTTTAGAATTTACCTACCCTCTATCTTTAACGCTTAAGATGATCCTCATGCATTTTTTTGTCCCTATTTTTCTGTCTATCTGTTCCGCAATCAGGGGAAAACGGCGGAACCGATTTTCATGAAATTTTCACCACGTATAGTACTAACCGAGGAGGGAGCTATAGGGCAAAAGAAAGAGCGATTGAACAAAGGGGCGTAAAATACCACGCCCCTTTTTATTATATTGAACATTATTCTGCCTATTCCTCAATAAATCATAAACTGCTGAACCGATTTTAACGAAATTTTCACCACAAATAGTACTAACCGAGGTGTAAACTATGATCTTCAATAGAGGGCGATCGAAAAAAGTGGTGGAGTGAAGTTCCATACGCCTTAGTTTTGCATTGAAAGTTATTTCTGCCTTTTCCGCAATAACGCTTAAACGGCCCGACTTCAAGGTCGCAACCTTTGGACCAGTGCTAGGACCAGCACGAGTCGTAAGGCAGAGCTTCGGATCAAACCGGTATCATTTGTGTCCATATTTTCATTTTCCTTGATTAGGTAATGAAAATATCACAAAAAAAAAACAAAAAACCTATTCCGAACAAAAACCTATTACGAACAATTTTAGTAATTCAATAAATAGCAAGGAGTTAAACTAAAAACACGTCCACACTTGTCAACAGTTGAACGATAAAATGTAAAGGCCTAACTGTATTCCAAGTTTCAGCAAATTCGAAAGGGGTAATGTCAAAAATGCTAATTTTTCGGTTGAATTGAGGTGGTTTAACCCTATACATTATTTAGTAAAAAAAATATTAAAATTTCTCTAACAATAAGTGATCCAAGAGTGCCACTAGAGATGTCAAATGTGTGACCGACCCCCAATATTTGTTCAACCCCAACATTTTCTTAGAATTTACCTACCCTCAATCTTTAACCCTTAAGATGGTCCCCATGCATTTTTTCTCCTATTTGTCTGTATGTCTATCTGTCTGTCTGTTCCGCAATTAGGGGAAAACGGCTGAACCGATTTTCATGAAATTTTCACAACATTTAAAACCGAGAAAAAAAACCATAGGCTATACGAAAGAACGATCGGACAAAGGGGCGTAAAATGCCACGCCAATTTTTATTATATTGAACGTTATTATGCCGTTCCCTCAATAACGCTTAAACGGCTGAACGATTCTTAATGAAATTCACCACAGGTGGAAACTATGAGCCACAATTGAGGGCGATCGAGAAAGGGGGGGGGCGTAAAATTCCACGCCCCTTTGTTTTGCATTGAAAGTTATTACTGTCTTTTCCGCAATAACGCTTAAACGGCTGAACCGATTTTCATGAAATGTTCACCACAGATAGTAATAACCAAGGCGAAAACTATGAGGTGCAATAAAGGGCGATCGAAAAAAGGGGCCGGACTTCAAGGTTTTAACCGTTAAATCCGTGCTAGGACTAGCACCAGTCGGTGAGGCAGAGTAATGCAAATATCAAAAAAAAACCTATTCCGAACTAAAACCTATTACGAACAATTTTAGTAATTCAATAAATAGCAAGGAGTTAAACTAAAAACACGTCCACACTTGTCAACACGATAAAACGTAAGGGCCTAACCATAGCTGTATGCTATGATTGAAATAACGAAATGAATAAATAACAATATTTTTTCAAAAATAATCAAATAACAGATTATTTAAATATTTGAAAATGAATAATATTTATTTTGATTTTATTTGAATAACGAAAAATCGAATAATTTTTTCTGATTTTTTTTATTCAAACAACAAAATATAATTTTTCAAAATAATCAACAAAAATTTGTGATTTTTTTTGGTTATTCACAAAAATTCAAATAAATAACGTATTATTCAAACAACAAAAAATAAATATTCTTGAAAATTTTGTGTTTGAAAAAAAATCTATTTCATTTATTTTGTACAGAGAAACACAAAATTATTCTTACAACACAGTTTTGTTTTGATGTCAGGTTCTTATAAATTGTAATTTAATAAAGTCCATTGAAATTCAGAAAAGTTAAGTTGTAATTTAGGAAATTCCAAGTGCAGATATAAAAACTTTTATTTTTTTAACAAAAGTATAAAAATCTGAAAAAGGCGATTTTTAGAGGTTGGTTTAAAAGGACTGTGAGTATAGTCACAGTCCTTTTGTCATTCCGTGTGTAATGAATCGAAATATCCATCTAACAGACTATACAATATATGTTATTGATTAGAGATAGATTGTAACACATTCTACAGATGTCCGTCCGTTTGTTTGTGGAAGACATGATGCAGTCCCAACTAAAAGAGCTAGACTGCGGAAATTTGTCAGAAATATGTCTTATGGTCTGAGGCTGGTTATGTACGAAAATGGGCCAAATCGGATCATATTTCAACATCTGAACAAATGCAAAATTAAATAAAATATTTCTATGTCAGAAGAAGTTCTTGCGAAATGGAATGATATCTGATAATTATTATATACAAATTTTTTTCTTAATTCACTTACATATAAAAAAAACAAAGTTTTGGATGACGATATCTTTAATCTAAAGACCCTTACGAAATTTTAAAACCCGGGTTTCGAATAGTTCGAAAATCAGCGTTTTTTTAAATTGACAAAAAACCGAATGAACCCGTTTTTTCGGTTTTTTGCAAAATAAGGCAATATTTATAAATATTTATTACGGCCAATATAAAGCAGAGATTTGTCGGTGTTTCGAAAAAATTGGTACTTTATATCACCATTTCCAATATTACTTCAGAAAATACAATTTGTATTTAAGAAATTTGCAATTATATTTCAGAAATTTTTAAATACGTTTTAGAAATGTTCAATTTTATTTATATGTATTTCAAAAATTTTCATTTATGTTTCGGAAATTCATTTACGTTTCAAAAATTACCAATTGTATTTTAGAGGTTTTCATTTCTACAAATTGTAATGCAAATGAAAATTTCTGATATAAAAATGAAAATTTCTTAAAAGCGTTTAGAGAATTTGGAATATCAATGAAAAATTTTGAAAACAAAAGGAATTTTTGAAAAGCATAGAAATTTTTGAAATACAAAAGAAAAATTTAAAAAACCAATGGAAATTTTGAAATACAAACCGAAATTTTTTAAATACAATTGAAATTTTATAAAAAGCATTTAAAAAATGTTCAAACTTCAATGGAATATTTTTTACTGCAAACATTTTTTATTACAAAAAAAAAATAACTAGCAACCATTAAAAAATTACTTAAAATAAAATTTTGATAGTCGACAAAAATGTTCATTAAAAATTTTTGCTTATTTTTTTTTATATGTAAAGATTTGCCACATCCAGAAATGATTTGCACTCAAATTTATGGATTCAGCCAAGGCGAAATTATTTTTTTTACTTGGTATTCATTCATTTGGGATTTTTTTTAACACCTTTACACTAAAAAAATCGAGTTAAACTGCTTTTAAAGGTTGATTTATAAAAACCGGGGTTCGACAGTAAACCAACCGGTCTAACCGGTTTTCAAATAGTTAAGATTTTAAAAATTCGGAAGTTGCAAGCCACATAAAACCGGTTTAAACCGGTTTCGAAAAACCGGTCTAATCACCCTAGTAAATATACATCCTTTCAGGACTGTCTATTGTTTTAAAAAAATATCGAAAAGTTTATTCAAGTAGTGTATTTTCAATAGCAAAACGTTTTAACAGTATTTTTTAAACATTAAAAATCAATTTGCGAAAAAATTAAAAAAATATTCTAATTAATAGCCTTGTTTTTTGCATTAAATCAATATTGGAATAACTTTATTTTACTTTAAAAAGGTTCAAATCTGGCCAAACAATTTTTTTTAATTTTTTTCTGAATCTACATCCTATTATCAATAATAAAATAAAAACATAATTAAGCTAAGGTAAAAATTTGAAGTATAAAACCTAAATTTAGTTAAATCCTAGGATTAAATTGGATTTATTTATACCATTTTACATTATGGACACCGCTTATGGTGTTTTCTTTTCTGAAAAAAAATGTTTACCTTTTTAGTGCATACATTTTTAAAATGTTTAACTCACACCTTCAAAAATTTGCATTTTATTTGACTGGAATAGAACACAACATACAGCAATACTCTGTCCTGTATTTTTGTAACAGCTGTTTTGAGAAAACAACACAGAAAAAGTCAGCTGTTGTATAAGGCAGTTTCAACCCCGTGATTTTTTACGGGGTAAAAAGTGCAACTTTTTTGCACTTTATAGGGCAGACATTTTTAGAAAAGAACACGATATTCTTTATAATGGTTGACATTTTTTAGAAAAGAACACAAAAACATAAATTTGGGGGCGGAATGCAAAAAAGGCACATTTTTTGCCAGAAAAGAAAACACCATTAGTTTCTTACCTGTTTATATGTATTTACTAATTGTATGTAGATTTAGAAAAAAAAATATAAAAAAAAAATCTGGACTTGATTTGACACATTTTTACAATAAATAAAGTAAATCCCAATCTTAATCCGGTCTGAAAAAAAAACAAGCCTAATGTTTTAGTAAAGAAAACCTTTAATAACAAGCTAACAATAAAACAATAGTGGTTTGTAAGAATAATTGTGTGTTTTACTGTATAATAAAATGCAAAATAAATAAAAACAAAATTATTTTTCAAACACAAAATTTTCAAGAATATTTCTTTTTTTTGTTTAAATAATACGTTATTCATTTGAATTTTTGTGAATAACCAAAAAAAATCACAAATTTTTGTTGATTATTTTGAAAAAATCTATTTTGTTTGTTTGAATAAGCAATCAGAAAAAATTATTTGATTTTTTTGGAAAGAAATATTATTTCATTTTTATGAATTTGAATAAAATAAAATTTTATTTTATTCAAACCAAAATAAATAAAATAACAAAACATTTTATTTTTTGATAGCCAACTAAAATATCAAAGTATTTTATTTATTTCCAAAAAATCCAAATAAAAAAAATCAATAATACAGCTATGGGCCTAACTGTATTCCAAGTTTCATTAAATTCGAAAGTGAAAAGGTAAAAAATGCTACTTTTTCGGTTGAGTTGAGGTGTTTTAACCATATACATTATTTAGTTAAAAAAAATGTTAAATTGCTCTAAGAGATCCAAGAGTTTCCCTAGAGATGTCAAATGTGTGACCGACCCCTAATATTTTTTCAAACCCAACATTTTCTTAGAATAAACCTACCCTCTATCTTTAACCCTTAAGATGTTACCCATTAATTTTTTTATCCCTATTTCTCTGTCCATCTGTCTGTTCCGCAATCAGGGGAAAACGGCTAAACCGATTTTCATGAAATTTTAACCACATATAGTACTAACCGACGCAAAAACTATAGGCCATAAGAGAGAGCGATCGGACAAAGGGGCGTAAAATGCCACACCCCTTGTTATTATATTGAACTTTATTCTGCCTTTTACTCTATAACGCATAAACGGCTGATCCAATGTTAACGAAATTTTCACCACAGATAGTAATAAACGAGGAGAAAATTATAAGACTCAATAAAGTGCGATCGAAAAAGGGGGGGGGGAGGCGTAAAATTCTACGCCACTTTGTTTTGCATTAAAAGTTATTTCTGCCTTTTCCGAAATAACGCTTAAACGTTTAAACCGATTCTCATGAAATTTTCACCACATATAGTATTAACCGAGGCAAAAACTATGAGATGCAATATAGGGCGATCGAAAAAGGGGGACGGGCTTCAGTGTCTTAACCTTTACACCAGTGCTAGGAATAGCACCAGTCGGTGAGGAAGAGCCTCGAAATAAATCGGTGATGTGGTCATGAAACTATTAAAAAAAACCTATTACGAACACTTTTAGTAATTCAATAAATAGCACGGAGTTAATTTTCAAACACGTCCACACTTTTCAACAGTTGAACGATTTAAACGATTTGAAAAATGAAATAACTCCTAAATAAAATGATCTATTAATTAATATATTAATAAGGCAATATTTCCAAAGAAATATATAAAAAACCTCCAATTAAATATTACTTGATGTAAAAGGTTCCATCAATAAATACTCTTGGTTATGTAATTTCGGTTAAAGCAGAAAAACAATACGAATTAATTTGGGTACAATTCCTTTATTTTTTTTTTTTGGACTTACATATTTTATTTCATTGGGGGTGTTCATAATATAGGTGTCCTTATGACTAAGGTAATTTTTCAAAATCACTTTTTAATACCTGGTAGGGTCCTAATTTGTAGCTTAGTATCTAAGAATGAGCGAGCCAAAATTTGGGGACAATCGGATAAAAATAACTCGTGCCGAAAATGGATTAAAATTTTTGGACACTCTTATATAAGGAAAAAACCCTTTTTTATAGTTTTTGGAAAAATATTGGTAAATGATATTTTTTGTAAATTTTTTGGTTAAATAATATGAAAATGGTAATTATCTACCTTCCCAAAAAGCTTAAAGAAATTCAAATCGGATAAAAAAATAAGCATTTTACGCATACATGCCCCAGACCATTGCACGGTTTTTAAAGCCAGAATTTGAAAATTTTGAAAATTTTTAGGCAAAAAAATAAAAAAAATTAAGTTAGTTTTTTTTTTATTTGGCGTGGGTAGTGATATAATTTCCGCGGATTCCAAAGACAATGTGTTTTTCTATAATAATTTAGCAAATATTGAAAAAAAAAATTTTTCTGTATTATACGATACGAAGTGTAAAACATAAATTCTGTTAATTTTTGTATAAATCGGGCATTTTTAAACCCTTTTCGTCGAGGTAAATGATAAATTTAGGACATTATACATTTCTATAATACAAAATATCTGCATATATCCGTTCTCAAAAGTTACAGAATTTACGTTTAACACTTCGATCCGTACAATAGAGCACAAATTTTCCAACATTTCTTAAATTATTGTAGAAAAACGCATTTTATTTGGAATCCGCGAAAATTTTATCACTACCCGCGCCAAATAAAAAAAAAGCTTGACTACCATATCTGATATTTTTAATCATAAACATGTTTTTAATTTGATCATAAAGTAAAATTAAATTTGAATTATTTTTTTGCCTAAAAATTTTGAAAATTTTGAAATTCTGGCTTTGAAAACAATACAATGGTCTGGGGCATGTATGCGTAAAATGTTTATTTTTTATCCGATTTTAATTTTATTAGTCGTTTTGGAAAGGTAATTTAATACCATTTTCATATTACTCCCAACAAAATTAACAAAAAATATCAAATACCAATATTTTTCCAAAAACTAGAAAAAGAGCGTTTTTCGTTCATATACACTCAAAAAAATAACTTTGTAAATTTACAAGTAAAAGGTCTTGTAATTCTATTTTACTAATATTTTTGTCTTTTTACAAAAATTGTTGTATATTTAATAGAGTTGTCAATTATTCGACTTTCAACTTTGTTCGAATAATTCAAATAATTGTTTTTCCTCGTTCGATCAAACGATTAAAGATCAAAATTTATTCGATTAATCGAAGAGAATAACGAATAAAAAAATAATTTTAAAAAATATTTTTATTAACAAAAAAAAATAAACAATTCATATAAAAAAGAAAGTTAAAATTTGTATTAACGAAAAAATGCATAAAAAACTTAAAAATAAAATATTTAAAAGTTAAAAAAACTTAAAAAATTAATAACTGAGATCACTTTTAATTAACGGATGTCGATTTTAATACTTGTTGAGAAATAATTCAAATATAAATTATTATTTGAAGAATTCAGACAAAATATATCATAAATGATTTTAATTTTTGTCAAATAAGACAATTTAAGTTGTTCTTAAGAAATAATCTTTTAAAAATAAAAGTTGACTCAATTTTTTTGCTTTCAAACGATTCTTTCGCTAATTGTTGAAGTTGGTGATAAAGTAAGAAGAGCATACAAAAGTTTATCTAATTTTTCTGTTCTTTTTTCAGATTTTCCAAAATATACCATATTGTCTGATATATCGCTGAAGTCCTTTTTATTTTCTGAATTTCCTCTATTTCAATACTTTTATCTGAATTATTGTGATTACTTTCAACATAAAATAATCTGGAGTATAATTCATTTGCATATTATTTTGTTTCGCTTTTTGGAGAATATTTTAAGAAACTTTCATTGCTCGGAAAATTTCCAGAATTTAGAAGAATTATTAATTTTTCCTAATTCTATAATGGATGTGCTATCCAGGGCTATGGCTACAATATATTTTAACTTTCCTACATTTTGTATAAAATCTTTCAAAATTTATGAGAATAAATTAAATTCTTAGCATTTATTTAATTTTTTAATTAAAAAAATTGTTCGATTAATCGACATTAATTAATCGATTTATTCGTTATTCGAAAATCATCATTTTTGAATTATTCGAACAAGAGTTGGGTTTTATTTGATCGATTAATCGAATTATTCTTAATCGACTGACAACTCTAATATTTAATAAAACGAAAACTACAGTTTGCTTTGTAATTTTACTATTATATGTTGGTAAATTTATTTTACAAATTTTTTAGGTAAATTTACAAAAAAGTGAATTATTTTACAAATTAAAAAAATATTACAAGGTGTTTAGTTTTTTTACACAAGAAAACTGTAATTGTACAACATAATTTCACTTGATATTATTTAGTCTTTTTACCAAAAAAATGTTTTATTACAAACATTTTTTTTTAAGATCGTTTACAAGGTTTTCAGTTTGAAATGTATGTATTGAAAAGTACAAAATTCCAATATAATTTTAAAAACTTATTTTATTACTAGAATTAATGTTGTTTTACAAAAAAAATTAATTATTCAACAATAGGACACGCAAAAATTTTCTAAGTTCAGATTTTTTTTTGCGTTTTGGAGTAAAAAATTTAGTTAAAAATAATTTTTACACAATTTTTTTGGTAATTTGCGTTAAGTAAAATACCATAATTTTTATGTGTTTCTACTATATAATTGTTCTAGTTTTTTTTTTTGTATTTTTACCATTTTTTTTGGTGATTTTACCATATTTTTTTGGTATTTTTTTTTTAAATTTGGTACCTAAAATGTCAATAGAAGCTGCCAATTATGAAAAATCAAATTTTTCTTATTTTAACTGGTACTTAAACATCCAATCTACAATTTCCGAATTTTTTTTTTCCGATTTTTTTAAAATACTTGTGAAAATAATTAAAAATTCAAAAAAAATTTGTTATTTTTTGACTAATTTTTCCTGAAAATATAAGAAATTTCTTGTGTAGCCTCCTTCGCAACTCTCATATGTTCTACTTAAGAAAAACGAAATGTCGAAAAAAAAAATAAAAAAGTGCAGTGTTATACATTAAAAAGTTTGTTAAAAGTGCTCAAGTGAAAAAAAAAAATCTTTTCAGGTTGTTGAAGTACTACTCCAGCTGCCGAAGAAGGAAAAATAAGATGCACCAATGGAAAAAACCTTTAAATTTACGAAACCAATATGTAAATAAACCAATTTTTTTGTAAATTTACAAAACAAATATGAAAATTTAAAAAACAAAATTGTATACTTACGAAAAAAGTTGTAATTTTACAAAAATGAAATAGAAAATACAAAAACAATATTGTAAATTTACAAATTTAATGGTTAAACTACTGTTTTTACGGCAAAAAAAATAAGGAAAAATGGCACATATACAATAAAAATTGTAAATTTACCACTTTTTATTGTAAATATACAAGTTTTTTGCATAAAAAACAGTAGTTTAACCAAATAATTTGTTAATCTACAATTTATTTTTTTAATTTTCTATTTTTCCTTGTAAAATAACAACCTTTTTCTGTAAGTTTACAATTTTGTTTTGTAAATTTACCAAATTTTTTGCAAATTTACAAAAAAAAATGTTCACCTCGAAGATGATATTTTACAAAAAAATTGTAAATTTACATTTTCTTTTGTTAAATCAATTTACAAATTATCCCCGTAACTTTACGGGGATTCTTGCTAGTACATATTTTACAAAACCTGCCCCGTAAAATCACGGGGATTTTATGTCATTTTACAAACTTTTTTTTTTGAGTGTAGGAATTTCCCAAAACTTAAATCCATTTTCGGCACGAGTTATTTTTAGCCGATTGTCCCCAAATTTTGGCTCACTCATTTTTAGATACTAAAGAGCAATACCAGGTATAAAATGGTGATTTTCGTTTTTAATGACACCTCCATTGTACACTCAAAAAAAACTTGTAAAATTACAAGAAAAACTTGTAACTTTTTTTGTTTGCTACCTCCTATTTGACAAAAAATCCTAGAATGTTACAAGCTTTTTACCAATATTTTTGTAATATTACAAGGTTTTTACCAATAAAATTGTTAATTTACAAATTTTTTGACACGATAAAATTTACAAAGAAGTTTCGTAATTTTACTATATTTTTTGCTACATCCTATTTTACGAGAACTCCTAGTAATTTTACAAGCTTTTAAACAATAATTTTGTAATTTTACAAGCTTTTTACCAATAAAATTGTAAATTTACAGTTTTTTGGCGCAATTGAAATTACAATACATTCTCGTGAATTTGATAGATTTTTTTTGTAAAAATATCTTGGAAATTTGTAAAATTACAAAAAAAAAATGTAAAATTACAAAAAATGTAAACTTCGATTTGTTAAAAAACAAGAAAAACTGTCAAATTTTGGTAAAATGGGATTACGAGAGTTTTCCTAGTAATTTGACAAAGTTTTTTTTTGTGTGAATAGATGAAAATGACAAATAAGCCTATTACAAACAATTTTTATTTTCAAGATATGCACATTGGGTTGAATGAGAGGCAAAGTGGCGCTTTATTCAGGGAAGCAGTAATTTTAACATATAATATTTTTTGATTGATGAGCGATGAATAATGCATTAAAAAGCACCCTTTTAAAGAGAAAACATGTGTTTTTTTTTAACCTGTCAGAATTTTTTTAAGGTTTCTTGAAAATTGAACTTGATTCACAATTTAAGCTGTAACTTTTAAACTAAAGGCGATAATTTAATGAATATAGTTGCAAATTAATGAATTTTTAATGCGATAATAAAAATTTAAAACAATAAAAAATAAAAATGTGTTAATACTTGCATAAAATTTGTTTAAATTCGGATTTTTGTGTTTCACCAATTTTTAAATTTTTTTAAATTTTCCATAAAAAAGTCAGGAAAGTTGTAATTTTGAACTATTCATTTTTTTTATTGGCGTCTAATCATTAATAAGTAAAATACCACCATTTTTGAAAAAATTTAACATATTAGGCGCGTGGTTATGCTTTATTTCGGGAAAAAACTAAATTCACAATTTTTACTGCGTCTGTGAAATTAAAAAACACTATATTTTGAAACAAATAGCAAATTAAAGTATACGTAAAGTGCTATTATAAACGTTAAAACAAAAATTATATGCTCTCATATAAATACTAAATTTAGTAAGAAACCTAATTTTTTCATAAAAATTCTTGAATGTTTAAATTTACCTTTTTTAACTTAAGCTTTGGAAATTGAAAAAAAAAAAATTATATCAGCTGCGTTATTCATAATAAATAAAGTTAACATCACGCATGTTTTTTGTTAGATATTATATTATACCACCCAGAGACACCTGATCAACCCGCCCCCCCCCTTTCCCACTCCCTGTCATTTTTATTTTTTTGCTTGTTGGAGGGTATCAAAGATTTGGCACAGCCGAATTTTAAACTCTTACTTGCTTATACATATATAGATTTCAAAGACCCACAAAAAAAGGTCTAGACCCACTAATACTTATGTATTTTTACCTTTTAAATTCAATTCCGCGATTAGAATTAAATTCTATCGTTGGGTTTTTCTCTAATTTACAAGGAAAGTCAGCAAAAGTGAACCGACCTGATTTCCTTGTAAATTTGACTAACAATAAGTTAACATTTTTTAAAATTTTATTTCGGTATGTAATGTTCAAGTCTGATTTATTACGAAGAAAATAAGAGGTTTTTTCATAAAATCCATCAAAAATTGCAGAAGTTACTTGCATTTGAACAAAAATGCATTAATTCACAACATAAATACAACTGTTTTTGTATAAAACTGTAACAATGCGTTTTTGTTCAAATGCATGTAACTTCTGCAATTTTTTACGGATTTTAGTAAAAAATACTCAAATTTTCTACGTAATAAATCAAACTTTAACCTTACATACAGAAATAAAATTAAAAAATGTTGTAACTTTGTCAAATTCACAAGGAAATTAGGTGGGTTTACTTTGCGGACTTTCCTTGTAAATCACAGGAAACCCCAACTATAGAATTCAATTCTGATGGCAGAATCGATCTCAGAAGGTCAAAATACATAAGTATTAGTGGGTCTAGTTTCTGGGTCAGAAACTTTGTTGTTTTTTTGTGATGCAGTGTTATTGAAGCCACCATATTTTTTTTTTATAAAAAAATTTATAAATCTTAAATAAAACAAGTAAGAGCGTTAAATTCGGCTGTGCCGAATCTTGTATACCCTCCAACATGCAAAAAAATAAAAAATAAAAAACAGTTGCGTTTTTTTTTTGGGGGGGGGGTCAGGGGTTCGCTTGTAGTTATTGAAGGGGTGCAAAATTTCCCTCGAATTTGTGTTTAAAAATTCATTCTTATGCTTTTTGCACTAAAGAAATACAAGAGATTACCATTATTTTAAAAAAAATGTTTTTTTCCACGTCCATAAAAGGGGGGCGGGCCGAAAAAACGACATTTTCTAATTCTGTGGGTCCAAATGCAGGACTTTTAACTTTTTGTGGCATAAAAAATTTGCATTTGCTAAACAAAAACACAAAAAATCATGTAAAAATATGGTATTTTTCAGAGGTTGGTTTAGTTCTTCAAGGGGGAACTTTTTTGCCCCTGGTCCGATTTTGCTCATTTACGAACTTAACCTGCCTATGAACATAAGACATATTCGTGCCAAATGTCGGGAGTCTAGCTCTTTTATTTTGGACTGAATCGTGTTAACTACAGACGGACAGACGGACGGACGGACGGACGGATGGACAGACGGACGGACGGACATCGCTAGAATGTCTTAGAATCGATCACTGATCATAAATATATATACTTTATGGGGTCCTAGACCGATATTTTGATGCGTTACACACGGAATGACAAAGTGAGTATACCCTCATACTCTAGTTGGAGGGTATAAAAATAACGGCATTAAACGCGGACGTTTTTTTCTTTTAGATTAAAGCTTATACTATATGCTTTATTATCACAATGTATAAGCAATAACAACCTCTTACATTTTTTTTTATATTCCATCAAATATTAAAAATACTCCAATTTTGGAAGATTTTAGAAAAAAATTTAGAAAATATTTTTACAACAATTTTCAAAAAACAAAAAACAGAATTGTATTTGAAAATGCCTGAAGTTGATGGTTCCATAATAAAAAAATTAGCTTTGAATGAATAAATACAAAAAAAAAATTCTTTAAATAAGTTGATTTTCAATTTTTAGCACTATATTCAAAAACACAAAAATTTATTTGATTTTGACGGCGGATTGCAAGAAAAGTAAACAACTCAGAATCAGGGTTGTCAGATATGGCGATTTCTCGCCAAACGTGGCGATTTTCTAACTTGTTTGGCGTCTTAATTTTTGATTTGGCGACATGGCGATTTTTTGGCGATTTATGAAATGGTTGGCGATTTTGTTGGCTATTTTTGAACAAAATCCGATTTTTTTTTTATAAATTTTGCGATTTTTTTTTAGTTTAACGTTTTTATTTTATTTTTGAGTGTAAACACAAAAAAATTTTTGCCAAGTACTTTGGAGGATATGCGTTTTTAAAGTTTTTTGCATATATTATGCAAAAAATAGCATCATTTTACCAAGTTTTTGCTTGTTTCTGATAAAAGTTTAGAAAATATTCATAAGAGTACACGGGGGGGTGAAATAAAGCCATAGGCAATAAGGCCATATGGCCTTATTTCTCAAGTCAATGGGAAATAAGGCCATATGGCTTTATTACCAACACGATTGAGCAATAAAGTCATATTAATTTTGCAACCAAAGTGGAAATAAAGCCATATCAGTTGAAAATGTGGATATATATTTTCCCGTAAATCCTGCTACCCAAAAAAGAAAATTATTTAGCGAAGCCGCTAAATTAATTTATGGAGTTTGTAATCCCTAAGCCCTGCCGAAGGCCGGCTGCGCAGAAACAAATTTTTTTTTTCACTATCTTTAAAGTAAAAAACAACATATACCAGGAACCTCGGAGCTTAGAGGGGTCAAGGGCACCAATTTTTTATTGGCAGGGTTTTTAATGTAACGATATTTTAACAAAAAAAAGTTTCTCTGTGTAGTCGACCTTCGGCCGGGCTTAGGGATTACAAAATCCATGCATTAAACCCACCCTCTCCGCAAAGTAAAGTTTTCTAGGGTAGCAGGCTTTTGCGCTATCAAATTTGTTATGCCTCAAAAAGCCCTGATAACCAAAATAGCTTTGGACTGCAGAGAGGGTGGGTTTAATGCATGGAGTATGTAATCCCTAAGCCCGGCCGGCTACGCAGAAAACCTTTATTCAAAAAAAAAAAAAAAAAAAAAAACAAATCATAGAAGGCGTAATTTCTACATTTCGTCCAAAAAAAATATTTTGGATTTTTTGACAATTTGGTTGTTCACATATGAACACGATATTTTATAATCTAGTTTTGGATTTTCCACAAAACTGATTAGTATTGTTTAAATAGGATTGTGTTCTTTTTATTATTTACATATAATGACCAAAATTCCCAAATTGTGATATGTTACTTTTTATTATCATGTTTTCAAGGTTAATACTTAAGGATGTAGATAGGAAAAAGATAACACAACACATGTTTATTTAATAAAGATATTGCTGGCACACATGCGCCCGGCAGGTAGGGAATATTCTAGTTCTAGGTTAGATTTAAGATTATTGTAGTTAGCTCTTAAGGTTTTTAATTTTAATAAAATAATCAGTGTCTTACAAACATTCGTAGTACGTGTATTATTTAATAGTAATTCCGCGTACATTTGGTCCTTCGAACCGGATCCACTGGGAAATACTAGTCCAACAAACGTTCCATCAACAAAACCATTGTGGGTTTTGAGCACAGGTTAAAGAAGACTAACAGTTGTTATACCTACATAATGAGTGTCACTAAAGATGCTCCGGAATTGCTTGAAAGAAAAGCAAGTGGTAGTAAACCTGTGGAAGAAGCACAAGGGCTACAGCATAACGAAATTCAACTGGTTAAAAAGGAACTGCAAGAACAAATGCAGCAGATGTCCAATAACCAGAATGAAAAAATGCAATCACAAATGCAGCAGATGTCTACTAACTTCGATATGAAAATGGAACAGTGGTTAAACAGATTAATCTTGGTATTGAACCCTGGTGAACATCAAACAAAGAACGAGGAAACCGTTTCAAATGTGGGGAAACAATTGCCACAGAAACAGGATGAGACTCAACAGGAACAGCAAAAGGCTGTAAATGAGCAAGTAAAAGCTCAGAGAGAGCAAGAAAAAGCTCCAGAAAAACTAGAAAAGGCTCAAAACGAGGAAACCGTTTCAAATGTGGGGGAACAATTGCCACAGAAACAGGATGAGACTCAACCGGAACAGCAAAAAGCTGTAAATGAGCAAGCTCAGAAAGAGTTAGAAAAAGCTCAAAACGAGGTATCAGTTTCAAATGTAGGGGATCCATTGCTACAGAAACTTGATGAGACTCAACAAAATCAGAAAAAGTCTTTAAGTGAGCAAGAAAATGCTCAGAGAAAGTTAGAAATAGCTCAACATGAGGTATCAGTTTCAAATGTAGGGGAACAATTGCTACAGAAACTTGATGAGACTCATCGGAAACAGCTAAGGACTGTAAATGAGATAGAAAAAGCTCCAAACGAAGTATCAGATTTAAATGTGGGGGAGCCATTGCCACAAAATCTTGATGTCACTCAACATAAGCAGCAAAAAGCTGTAAGTCAGCCAGCTCAAAGAGAGCAACAAAAGGTTCAATCGGTATTAAAACTGAAGGTTGCGAAAAATATGATCATCATATATCATCAAAAACAAATATTTCAACATGAGCTCACAAAATTTAAAAGGCATCGGATTGTTAATAAAAACAACAAAATCGTTAGTTTTCATCCTTTTACGCACAAATATGATATGCTTCAAATATGGTATGCATCCAGAAAGATCTTCAAATTTATTCCCCCCGCAGCCCCTCCTTTTCGAGGGATTTGGGAGGCTGGTGTAAAGTCGGTTAAACATCCAACGCCAATATATGACTGCCCAAAGTATACTTTCTTTTCAAATGTTATTTGCTTCGATAGATGGAAGTTAATCCAGAAATACTTTTGGATCCGATGGAAAGAAAAGTATTTGACAACTCTACAACAACGTCAGAGGCATTCCAAAATCAATTTGAAAGAAGGTGCAGTCGTTATTACCGAAGTTCAAGATGGCCGAGACGGACAAGTAAGAGTAGCAACGTTGAAACTTCAGAACAATAGTGTGCTTTAGCGGTCCATTCATAAAGTATGGCCTCTGATAATATTCGAAGAAGAAGAAGATAATACAACACCAGTAAACTCCCATATTTCACACTCAACACAAGATATCGGCACGCATATTTAACTTAATTTATGTTTGGTATTTAGAATTATTCTGCATTTATGTTAAAGATAAATATTATTAGTAGTAAAATTAGATTTTAATAATCAATTGTCATTTAGTGCCCGGCAGAATGTTCACATATGAACACGATATTTTATAATCTAGTTTTGGATTTTCCACAAAACTGATTAGTATTGTTTAAATAGGATTGTGTTCTTTTTATTATTTACATATAATGACCAAAATTCCCAAATTGTAATATGTTACTTTTTATTATCATGTTTTCAAGGTTAATACTTAAGGATGTAGATAGGAAAAAGATAACACAACACATGTTTATTTAATAAAGATATTGCTGGCACACATGCGCCCGGCAGGTAGGGAATATTCTAGTTCTAGGTTAGATTTAAGATTATTGTAGTTAGCTCTTAAGGTTTTTAATTTTAATAAAATAATCAGTGTCTTACAAACATTCGAGGTACGTGTTTTATTTCTAATTTAAAAGTAATTCCGCGTACATTTGGTCCTTCGAACCGGATCTAGTGGGAAATACTAGTCCAACAAACGTTCCATCTACAAAACCATTGTGGGTTTCGAGCACAGGTTAAAAAATACTAACGGTTATTATACCTACATAATGAGTGTCACCAAAGATGCTCCGGAATTGCTTGAAAGAAAAGCAAGTGGTAGTAAACCTGTGGAAGAAGCACAAGGGCTACAGCATAACGAAATTCAACTGGTTAAAATGGAACTGCAAGAACAAATGCAGCAGATGTCCAATAACCAGAATGAAAAAATGCAATCACAAATGCAGCAGATGTCTACTAACTTCGATATGAAAATGGAACAGTGGTTAAACAGATTAATCTTGGTATTGAACCCTGGTGAACATCAAACAAAGAACGAGGAAACCGTTTCAAATGTGGGGGAACAATTGCCACAGAAACAGGATGAGACTCAACAGGAACAGCAAAAGGCTGTAAATGAGCAAGTAAAAGCTCAGAGAGAGCAAGAAAATGCTCAGAGAAAGTTAGAAATAGCTCAACATGAGGTATCAGTTTCAAATGTAGGGGAACAATTGCTACAGAAACTTGATGAGACTCAACGGAAACAGCTAAGGACTGTAATTGAGATAGAAAAAGCTCAAAACGAAGTATCAGATTTAAATGTGGGGGAGCCATTGCCACAGAATCTTGATGTCACTCAACATAAGCAGCAAAAAGCTGTAAGTCAGCCAGCTCAAAGAGAGCAACAAAAGGTTCAATCAGTATTAAAACTGAAGGTTGCGAAAAATATGATCATCATATATCATCAAAAACAAATATTTCATCATGAGCTTACAAAATTTAAAAGGCATGGAATTGTTAACGAAAACAACAAAATCGTTAGTTTTTATCCTTTTACGCACAAATATGGTATGCTTCGTGTTCAATTAAAAAATTCAAATTTACCAATATTAGCATCAAGAAAGATCTTCAAGTTTATTCCCCCAGCAGCCCCTCCTTTTCGAGGGATTTGGGAGGCTGGTGTAAAGTCGGTTAAACATCCAACGCCAATATATGACTGCCCGAAGTATACTTCCTTTTCAAATGTTAGTTGCTTCGATAGATGGAAGTTAATCCAGAAATACTTTTGGATCCGATGGAAAGAAAAGTATTTGACAACCCCACAACAACGTCAGAGGCATTCCAAAATCAATTTGATAGAAGGTGCAGTCGTTATTACCGAAGTTCAAGATGGCCAAGACGGAAATGTAAGAGTAGCAACGTTGAAACTTCAGAACAATAGTGTGCTTTAGCGGTCCATTCATAAAGTATGGTCTCTGATAATATTCGAAGAAGAAGAGATAAGGCAACACCAATGAACTCCGACATTTCAACAACAACACAAGACATCGGCAAGCATATTTAACTTTATTTATGTTTGTTATTTTTAATTATTCTGTATTTATGTTAAAGATAAATATTATTAGTAGTAAAATTAGATTTTAATAATCAATTGTCATTTAGTGCCCGGCAGAATGTTCACATATGAACACGATATTTTATAATCTAGTTTTGGATTTTCCACAAAACTGATTAGTATTGTTTAAATAGGATTGTGTTCTTTTTATTATTTACATATAATGACCAAAATTCCCAAATTGTGATATGTTACTTTTTATTATCATGTTTTCAAGGTTAATACTTAAGGATGTAGATAGGAAAAAGATAACACAACACATGTTTATTTAATAAAGATATTGCTGGCACACATGCGCCCGGCAGGTAGGGAATATTCTAGTTCTAGGTTAGATTTAAGATTATTGTAGTTAGCTCTTAAGGTTTTTAATTTTAATAAAATAATCAGTGTCTTACAAACATTCGAGGTACGTGTTTTATTTCTATTTCCAAAGTAATTCCGCGTACATGGTTTTGGGAGAAATTACATTTTTAGACCTATCATTTTGGGCTATATGTCGCAGCTTGAGCGATATGACATTTACGGTTTTGGGCGATAAGACCTTCGGTGCTATGTCCGTACGCCATTTTAAACTCCATAAATTAATTTAGCGGCTTCGCTAAATAATTTTTTTTTTTGGGTAGCAGGATTTACGTGGAAATATATTTCCACACTCTCCGCAAAATAATGATGAACATTTTTAAAAAATATTCAAATGAGTAACAAAGCCATATATGGCTTTATTTCCAACAGTGGTTGGTAATAACGCCATATGGCCTTATTTCTCAACTCTTTGGGAAATAAGGCCATATGGCCTTATTGCCTATGGCTTTATTTCACCCCCCCAGAGTACACTCAGAAAAAAAAACTAACTAAAAAATGGAAAAATTAACTAAATCCAAGGAAAATGGATAATAATTTAGCTCCATTGCCATGTACTCCTACTTTTTAGACCATATTTTTCTTTAAAAAAAGGACCAATTTGAACTAGAAAATGGGAAAAAATTTCTCATTTTTTAGTTAAAAAAACATTTCTGATAAGGACATTTTTCCTAAAAATTATTTAATTTTATATTTTTTAATGGTTTATTAATAGAATAGCATGTGAATACACACACAATTCTCATTGGGTACATATTTTATTTAAAATATAAAGAAACGTTTGTTTCTTATAGTCAAGTAATAAATTTCATTAGTTTTTTTTAGTTAAATTACAACAAAAACTTTGTATTTGACGTTTGTTCCCAGACTATGGGAAAACACGCCAAAGCCAAGGTCTTTGTTGTGATTAAAATATTATTTTTTTTTAACACATACATGTGTAGAAAAAAAATGTAAATATTAAATTTATTACTTGTTATACAAGATCAAACTTTTTGTATTCATGTACTACAAATTATAAACAAAGTGTGAACTACAAGAAAGCATTAGCGTCCAACCTGAATCAAATTACGTCGCGTAAAGCGTAACGCCCAATAATTTCTCGTTTCTAATATTTAAATGTGAGTTACCTAAATCAAACGGACGTAAAAATTTCAAATTTAATGTGTTTGTTTTTGTTTTTTTTACGTCTTGCGCTACGCATTTGATTCTGGTTCGACCCTGAAAAAATACATAAATCAAAAAAACAATTTCAATTTATGAAAAATTTACTAAACTTGTGGAAAAAACTTCCTCAAATTAAAGAAGATAAATATGATGAACTAATTGGTAGGAAATTACGTCCTAAAACTGAATTTTTTGAACTAAATTTTGTTTTTAGAAATATGTCTTAAAAATGAAGACTTTTTTTTCAATTATTTAGGGAAAATTTCTTTGGCGGTAAGAATTTCTTCCATGTATTAGGGAATTCCATTTAAGGAAAATTATGGCCTATTTAACAGTACATGAACTAAAATATTTTCCTAATAGTTAGGAAAATTTCCCAACTTTTAGTTAATTTTAACTTAATTGTGGGAAAATTTATAAACTATTTTGAAGAAAAATTTCCAAAGTTTAAGTTTTTTCTTTTTTTTTGAGTGTATTAAACCTTGTGTAATTTTACAAACCTTAGCCAAAATTATACAAAAACTTGGTAAAATGTTACAAAATTTTTCATAATTAATGTAAAAAACTTTAAAAACTCATATCCTCCCAAGTTATTGGTAAAATATTTTTTTGTGTGTAGATTTATAAATCTGGCAACCTTTTTAATTTTATGTTATCATTTTAAAATGAATGCCACACAAACCGCAAAATTATTTTTTTACTCTGTTGCAAACATAGAAAAAAATAGAAGTGAAACAGAGTCGTATTTTGCTTGAATAAGTATTAGTGACAGCACTTTATGTAACTTTTGAGGTTTAATAAAAACAATGCAACATAAAGGAGAACAACAACAAAGCAAACAACAGAGAGAACAAAATTTTAAACTATCAATAGTGCGTATCAACTCGCGAAACTTGGAGCAGATGGCATAGGTACCACCATAATGCTTTCACCGCCACTCCAGCATTTCAAACTAAAACGAAATACCCTTACTGTCGCCAAAGCAAATCGAAGATGGAAGGAACTTGGGACAAGTCGTATAAGCAGAATTTTATGGAAGAACTAAATTCTTACTTACACTTACGAGAATAGAATGTCGTATGTTGACAGGTTTAATAACGGGACACTGTCTTGTCGGAAAACATGCCAAGAACATGAATCTTATTACGGACGCAAGCTGTAAAAGGTGCGAGACACCAGACTTCGAGGAGACCATTGAACACATCCTGTGTCACTGCCCGGCTTTGGCACGAACTCGACTATCAATTATAGGAAGTTCACAGTTCGAGACTTTGGAGGAAATTACGAGGATAGACCTGAAGAGCTTGAAACAATTCGCAATGAAGGTCAATGTATTTAGTTTACATCGATAAACGGAAAAAGTTTTGTGGTATCGCTATGGACCAATTGGTCTATGCGGAGTGCCCATCTGACACCGCCACCCTAACCTAACCTAATAGTGCGTATTATCTTTAAAACAACGTTGAATAAAGCAAAATAAACAATTAATTTAATTAAATAAAAGACAAATACCACTTTTTAAAAACAAAGAATCTAATTTAATATTAAATACGTGTGAGATGAGGAAGAAAAAGCATTTGCCACCATATTGGAAAATACATCAAATACAACACTGCGTACCTTCTAATCTTTTCTATGGTTGCAAAGCTTGAAAAACTAACGGTAAACAGAAAATATTTTCTTAGTTTGTTAGTTATACCCTACACCACACTGTGGTACAGGGTATAATGAGTTTTTGCTGATGTTTGTAAATATGTGAATGTTATATTATAACCACATTTACTGTTACTTACAAGGGAAGTATCTCAACCCTTATGAACCGATTTGCCTGAAACTTAAAATATATATAAATGAGACGATTTTAAGGTTGGGGTGTCTCGGCTTTTCGGCCATATCAGTGTTTCAAAATTTCGTTGTCCCCTTATGAAACCATATGGACCTTCGGGAAAATTTCGATAACTCACGAACTAACAGGAATATCCTCTAGCGCAAAAATACGTTTCGACTTAAATTTAATAAAGATTATTTCGTATTCATATGGACATCGTAGCTCTATGTCTTCATATAAATACTCCCCAAAATTTTCACATTTTAATGAAAAAAGTATTTAACGAAGCCAAACTTTTACAAGGTTATGCTACCGTTGGATAGGCATTAAAAAATCCTTTCTTCTCATATGTAAACATCATATAGATTCTTAGAAAGAAATGGCTGAAAAATCCAAAAAACTATTTTTTCGCCATTTTTTGACCCATGTTTTGAACCCCTAAATCCCCGATATGGCCGATAAGCCGAGACACCCCAACCTTAGAATTGTCTTTTTTATATATATTTACGTTTCATGCAAATCGGTTCAAAAGGGTTGAGATACTTCCCTTGTTAGATCTCAACCTTTTAGTATTAGTCAAAAAAATATTTTTTTGAGGAGTTTTTAAGTGTATGTATAATAGTATATTGTAAACAAAGTACCTCTTTATGTATTCATAAATTATATATTTTTTTTGTTTTTAATAAAAATTAACAAAAATATATTTTGGCGACTTTTTTAAATTTTTGGCGACTTTTGGGTATTTGTAATTTATTTTTATTTAATTTTCTAAAAAAAAATGTTTTTTTGATGATCTAAAAAAAAAAGTACAAAAACTAAGAAAATAATGGTTTTGGCGACGTTTGGCGATTTTTGACATTGCATTTGGCGACAGAGCTCAAAATAATCTGACAACCCTGCTCAGAATAATAGTTGTGCCAGATTTTGTAGTGTAATTTTATATACTTTAACCCTAAATTAATAATTATTGTAAAAAAAAATAATTTCAGTTTTGAATAAAGCGCCACTTTTGATCCATTTCAACCCAATGTGATATTGTTTACACACAAAAACAAAAACTTTGTCAAATTACTAGGAAAAGTCTCGTAATCCCATTTTACCAATATTTGACAGTTTTTCCTGGTTTTTTAACAAATCGAAATTTACAAATTTTTTTGTAATTTTACAAATTTTCAAGATAATTTTACAAAAAAAAATCTAGTAAATTCACGAGAATTCCTTGTAATTTTAATTGCGCCAAAAAACTGTAAATTTACAATTTTATTGGTAAAAAGCTAGTAAAATTACAAAATTATTGGTAAAAAGCTTGTAAATTACTAGCAATTCTCGTAAAATAGAAGGTAGCAAAAAATCTAGTAAAATTACGAATCTCTTTGTAAATTTTATCGTGTCAAAAAATGGGTTAATTTACAATTTTATTGGTAAAAAAAAAATACAAAATGATTGGTAAAAGTCTTGTAGAATTACTAGGAATTTTTGTCAAATAGGAGAGAGCAAACAAAAAAAACTTACAAGTTTTTCTTGTAATTTTACAAGGGTTTCGTAACTTTAATAGATTTTTTGCTACCTCCTATTTAACGAGAATTTCTAGTAAAAATTAAAAGCTTTTTTTTATAATTTTACAAGCTTTTTACCAATAAAATTGTAAATTTACAACATTTTTGTCTCAATAAAACAAGGATTTCTCGTGAATTAACTAGATTTTTTTTTGTAAAAAAACCTTGAAAATTTGTAAAATTACAAAAATAATTGTAAAATTACTAAAAAATTTTATATTTCGATCGAAAATTTTTTGTTAACAGAAGAAGATTTTAAGAAATCTGACATCGATTTGTTAAATTTTAGCCTTAAGAGCATATTTTAGCCTTAAGAGTATATTTTTGCTTTTTTTAGGTTTAAGAGCATATTTTTACAGCATTTTTTTTTTCGAATTTTAGAGCAGTTTTTCACTTTTTAGAGCATTTTTTACAATTTTTGGAGCATTTTTCAATTTTTAGAGAATTTTTTTTCCCAATTTTTTTTATAACATAACTTTTTTTTAAAAAAATTTTGAATTTTTGCGGATTTTTTTTTAAATTTTTGTAATTGTATTGAAATGTTTGTTTTGGTTTTGTTTTTTTGGTCAGTTTAAAATGTCTGGTAACTCTGCTAGAAGAAAAAAAATTCAACGGACAACCATTTCAACAATTTCCTACATTACGGGGCCTGACGATTGATTCCCCTTTGCCCTGTTCTTGCTAAGATCTAAAGAACCTTTGTAGAAAATATTAAGGCAAATATTTTCCCCCACATAACGGTGTTTTTTTGGGTTTATTCTCTAACAAATTGTAAAAAACGCCGCAAAAAAGAGGAAAGAATTTTTTTAAGAGCATATTTTAATTGTTTTTAGAGCATATTTTTCGTTTTTAAGGAATTTTTTTAAGCGCATAAAACGTGTTTTTTAGAGCATATTTTTGGTTTCCCTGCTTATAACTTTTAACCACAGGACCGATTTCGCTTAATTGCAATACTAACCTGACCAGGTATAAGGCCAATATATATGCCAAACTTCAGGAGCCTCCGTAAAGTCTTTCAGTCGGCGTGGGACGTTGCGGACCATCTTCCTCCATAATAAAAATGTTATTAAATTCATTTATTACACTAGTCTACAAAAATCAACTTTTTTTGCACATACTTCTAAAGTACATGTCATCAGAAAAGTTGTATCAAATTGCCTTCTCAAGATATAGGCATTTCCATTTTTTGCGGACCAAGCCCTAAAAACAGACAAATTTTTTAATTTTGGAAAAGTGTATGTTAAAGTTATCCATATTTTTTTTTATTCGAATTTCCAAAAAAATTACCTAACTTTTGCAAGAAATCCATACTCGATACGATCAAGGATACCATCAGGACATTATAAGGAAGTTCAAAATGTCCTTTTTTTTGGTTATGTTCTTATAAGTATACGAATTTTGCAAGAAACTTCCTGTTCAAAGCAGATATGTAAAGTGGATAGTCCAATAAAGAGAACCAAAATCCATTGAGTATATCCAGAAATATTTGCAAAAGAAGTAAAAATTTTGAACCAAATCTACATATTTTTATTAATATATTTTTTCGTACTAATTTTTATGGTTTTTTGTTAAAATTAAAAAAAAAATTTAAACACATTTCTTAAAGTATTTTGTCCTCCTAAACACGAATCTGTCACCAGAAAAATTTTATCGAATCATCTTCTCGAGATATAGGCATTTTAATTTTTTGCGAATTAAGCCCTCAAAACCAACAAAGTTGGCTTGTTTTGCAAATATTTCTGGATATACTCAACGGATTTTAGATTTTAACCCCACGTTCTCTTTTTTGGAGTGTCTTCTTAACCTGTCTGCATTAAACCGGAACTTTCTCACGAAATTTAGATAGTTATGAGGATGAAACAAATAAAGGACATTCAGCTTCCTTACATCTCCTGATGGTATTCCTGATCGTATCGAGTCTGAATTTTTTGCAAAAGTTAGGTAATTTTATTGGGAATTCGAAAAAAAAATATGAATAACTTTAACATACACTTTTCCAATATTAAAAAATTTGTCTGTTGTGAGGGCTTGGTCCACAAAAAATTAAAATGCGTATATCTTCAGAAGGTTATTTAATGCAACTTTTCTGATGACAGATTCGTGTTTAGGAGGCCAAAATAATTAAGAAAATGTACTTTAGAGTCTGTGCAAAAAAATTTTGATTTTTGTGGAACAGTGTGATTTTAAAATACTTAAAACAAGTAAACTTAACCACAATATAAAATGAAGCGTGAAAAATAATTAAAAAAAATCCAAAAAATCGCGGAAACCACCGTAACTTAAGGAAATAGAATAATTTTATGGTACTAATTGAAGGTCTTAATCCATATTAAGACCACACTCAAAAAATTATGTTATTAACTGTTTGTGGTTTATTTAAAAAGTTTTCCGTTAAGTCGTTTTTAAAAGAAAAAACATTTGTTTGATGTTCAGTTTTTATTAATGACTACTTCAGTCCTTTGTTTCAAAAATAACACACTAAAAAATAAAGACTTTCATTAACATTCAATTTTTAAAGTCATTTATTTATGTTCTGTAAGTAAAAACTACTGATTATTCATTTGATTTTTAATGATTTGTGTAAGTAATTTTTTTTTAAATTGTTGGTATTTTTTAATGAAATATCATTAGTTTTTACCTACACAAGTCAGTTATTTTTTTGTAGAAAAAAAAAATCAAAAAATTATTGATACAAATATAAAAACATGTTTGTATCAAGTGACTTTGGCACGATGGGTAGAGTGTCTGGCCAGAATGTAGTTGATTGCGGGATCGATTCCCCAAAAATTTTATTAAAAATTTTTAAAAAAATATTTCAATAAAAAATTGTAAAAAATGACTTACGAAATCATTAATTTTTATTGTTTTCGTAGGTTATTTTTTTGAAATTTGTTGGTAAAAATAACAGAACTATCATTAATTTTTAATGTTTTCGTAGGTTATTTTTTTCAAATGTGTTGGTAAAAAAGAGTGAAAAAAATGTAATTTTTTAATGTTTAATGTTATTTATTTTAGAAAATTTTGTCAACAGTAAAAAATAAACGTTGATGTTTGTTAAAACAAATGAATAATTACTGGGATGGTTTTCAATTGTTTATTCACTGGTTTTAAGTGTGTTTTTCATTTGTTTTTGCCTACAAAATATTTTGAGTGCACTAAGAAAATTATGTCATTAACTGTTTGTAGGTTATTTTAAAATGTAATCAGTAAAGTTATTTTAAAAGAAAAATCACTTATTTTATAAAGGATTTAATTTTTTTACTGTTTCTGTACACTCAAAAAAAAAAGTTTGTAAAATGACATAAAATCCCCGTGATTTTACGGGGCAGGTTTTGTAAAATATGTACTAGCAAGAATCCCCGTAATGTTACGGGGATAATTTGTAAATTGATTTAACAAAAGAAAATGTAAATTTACAATTTTTTTTGTAAAATATTAACTTCGAGGTGAACATTTTTTTTGTAAGTTTACAAAAAATTTGGTAAATTTACAAACCAAAATTGTAAACTTACAGAAAAAAGTTGTTATTTTACGACGAAAAAATAGAAAATGAAAAAAATAAATTGTGGATTAACAAATTATTTGGTTAAACTACTGTTTTTACCGGAAAAAATATAAAAAAACACGTATATTTACAATAAAAATTGTAAATTTGCAAAAAAAAAAATTAAAATTTACAAAAAAAATTGTAAACTTACAAAAAAAGTTGTAAATTTACAAAATAACGTAGAAAATCAAAAACCAAAATTGTAGATTTACAAATTGTTTGGTTAAACTACTGTTTTTTATGGCAAAAAACTTGTATATTTACAATAAAAAGCGGTCAATTTACAAATTTTATTGTATATATGCCATTTTTTCTTATTTTTTTGCCGTAAAACAGTAGTTTAACCAAAAAATTTGTAAATTTACAATATTGTTTTTGTATTTTCTACTTAATTTTTGTAAAATTATAACTTTTTTCGTAAGTTTACAATTTTGTTTTTTAAATTTTCATATTTGTTTTGTAAATTTACAAAAAATTTGGTTTATTTACATATTTTTTTTGTAAATTTAAAGGTTTTTTCCCATTGTTTTTTTCCTTCTTCGGCAGCTGGAGTAGCACTTCAACAACCTGAAATGTTTTTTTTTTCACTTGAACACCTTGTTACAAACTTTTTAATGCATAACACTGCACTTTTTTATTTTTTTCGACATTTCATTTTTCTTAAGTAGAACATATGAGAATTGCGAAAGAGGCTACACAAGAAATTTCTTATATTTTCAGGAAAAATTAGTCAAAAAATAAAAATTTTTTTTTTTTTATTTTTAATTATTTTCACAAGTATTTTTAGATATTGTAGATTGGATGTTTAAGTACCTGTTAAATAAGAAAAACATAATTTTTCATAATTGGCGGATTTATATTGACATTTTTGGTGCCAAATTAAAAAAAAAAAATTACCAAAAAAATATGGTAAAATTACCAAAAAAAAATGGTAAACACACAAAAAAATAAACTAGAACAGTTACATAGTAGAAACACATAAAAATTGTGGTATTTTACTTAACGCAAATTACCAAAAAATGGTGTAAAAATTCAATTTTTTTGCTAAAGCCTCCAATTAGTTGAAAAATGTTTGTGTCCGGAACTTAAAAAATTTCCAAAATTTTTTTCATAAAATTTTTTATTTATAAAAAATTATTTTTAAATAAATTTTTTACTTCAAAACGCAAAAAAATCTGAACTTAGAAAATTGTTGAATAATTATATTTTTTGTTGTAAAACAACATTAATTCTAGTAATAAAATAAGTTTTGTAAAATTACATTGGAATTTTGTACTTTTCAATACATACATTTCAAACTGAAAACCTTGTAAACGATCTTAAAAAAATGTTTGTAATAACACATTTTTTTGGTAGAAAGCTAAATAACATCAAATAAAATTTTGTTGTACAATAACAGTTTTCTTGTGTAAAAAAACTAAACACCTTGTAATACTTTTTTAATTTGTAAAATAATTTACTTTTTTGTAAATTTACCTAAAAAATTTGTAAAATAAATTTACCAACATATAATAGTTAAATTACAAAGCAAACTGTAGTTTTCGTTTTATTAAATATACAACAATTTTTGTAAAAAGACATAAATATTAGTAAAATAGAATTACAAGACCTTTTACTTGTAATTTTACAAACTTTTTTTTTTTAGTGTAGTTTAAAAAAAATAATTTACTGTATTAAAAACGAATTTTCTGTTACATTTAATTTCGGCAGTAAAAAAATCCTTCTATAGTTTTAATGTTTTTCAATACAAAACAACTGAATATTCACTAGTTTTTTAATGTTTTGGTTAGTCATTAAATTAACATTTAAAATTGACTGTATTGTGTTTTTATTTTAAAAGAAAAAACACTGGAATGGTTTTTAAATAAAAGTTCATTTGTTTTAAGTGAATATTCACTGGAATTTACCTACATAATTTTTTGAGTGAACCTAAACTTCCTTGAAGGGGGTTGTGTTCACTGTTAGGCGGTCCCCTTACAATTTTTTTTTATTTTTATAAACTTGTTTTATTAAATCAGCTCCTACCGCTCCCACGGTGCCTTCTGGTGGGGTAAAATGTAAGACCGACCTCTACACTCAAAAAATTATGTCATTAACTGTTTGTAGTTTATTTAAAAAGTTTTCCGTTTAGTCGTTTTTAAAAGAAAAAAAAATTTTTTGATGTTCAGTTTTTATTAATGACTACTTCAGTCCTTTGTTTCAAAAATAACACACTAAAAAATATAGACTTTCATTTGCATTTAATTTTAAAAGTCATTTATTATTGTTTTGTAAGTAAAAACTACTGATTATTCTTTTGATTTTTAATGATTTGTGTAAGTAATTTTTTTTTAAATTGTTGGTATTTTTTAATGAAATATCATTAGTTTTATATATGTTTGTATCAAGTGACTTTGGCACGATGGGTAGAGTGTCTGGCCAGAATGTAGTTGATTGCGGGATCGATTCCCCAAAAATTTTATTAAAAATTTTTAAAAAAATATTTCAATAAAAAATTGTAAAAAATTACCTACGAAATCATTAATTTTTATTGTTTTCGTAGGTTATTTTTTTGAAATTTGTTGGTAAAAATAACAGAACTATCAATAATTTTTATTGTTTCCGTTGGTTATTTTTTTCGAATTTGTTGGTAAAAAAGAGTGAAAAAACGTAATTTTTTAATGTTTTATGTCATTTATTTTAGAAAATTTTGTCAACAGTAAAAAATAAATGTTGATGTTTGTTACAACAAATGAATAATTACTGGGATGGTTTTCAATTGTTTATTCACTGGTTTTAAGTGTGTTTTTCTTTTGTTTTTGCCTACAAAATATTTTGAGTGTATTATTTTATGACATCCAACATTTTTTAGGAAAAACCTACCCTTTATCTCAACTCCCTAAGAAAGCTTCAACACAAATGTTACATTTTTAAGAAAATGTAACAACATTTAAAAACTTCAAATTTTCATTACGCAACACAATTTTTATTTTCGGTCCCGAACTTAATAAGTGGCTTAATTATTTCCAAAAAATAAGGGATTTCTACCATTGTGCGTTCTTTAGTAGTTGGCATTACTAATTGCAAGTGAGAGAAATGCGAAAAATAAAAAAAATATAAATTTATTGGAAAAATGCGACATGAACTCTAAAATAGAATTACGACGACTTAGTAAAGCTTCAAAGCCTTTTATATTGTGAGAAATAAGAAAAAAATAGTGTAGTTTGTGGATATGAATCTAGCTACGAGTTATTTGCAACTTATTGTAGTGTTCCTTCAGTTTAAATTCATTGTACGGTTAGTCGGGAGAGTGTATCGTATTAAAGAGGATCTAACTTTTTTTAAATATATTTTTTTTATTCAATGTGAAATTAAGCAAAAAAGTTGAATTGGACGTGCCGAATATACAAAATATTTTATTTTAAAAAGAAATTTGTGAAAAAAATGTGAAAAGTGCTGGCTGAAAACAAAAAATAAAAAAATGGTAATAAATGTAGTGTAATTTTGACAAAAACATGTAAGAGGTTAAGTTATTTAAAAAACATTTTTGTAACATTTGTCAAAACAATGCTCAAAAAGAGCAATTATTTTTCTTCATTTTGCATTTGAAATTTTTATTTTTAAGGTAAAATATTGTTTGGGAGAAATATTTTTGCGTATTTTTTAAGTGACGAAATCACTAAAATTAAAGTTTCAGATTCCGAAACATTTTCCCTATCGAAAAAGTCTCAGATTAAAAGACATTTTTCCTATAGAAAAAGTCTCAGATACTGAGATATTTTTTCTAAAGAAAAAGTCTCAGATTATAAGACATTTTTCCTATAGAAAAAGTTTTAGATTCTGAGACATTTTTCCTATAGAAAAAGTTTTAGATTCTGAGACATTTTTACTTTAGAAAAAGTCTCAGATTCTGAAGCATTTTTTATATAGAAAAATCTTAGATTCTGGGTAATTTTTTCTATAGAAAAAGACTCAGATTCTGAGTCATTTTTTCTATAGAAAAATTTTATATTCTGAGACATTTTTTCTATAGAAAAATTCTCAGATTCTGAGACATTTTTTCTATAGAAAAATTCTCAGATTCTGAGACATTTTTTCTATAGAAAAATTCTCATATTCTGAGACATTTTTTCTATAGAAAAATTCTCAGATTCTGAGATATTTTTTCTATAGAAAAATTCTCAGATTCTGAGACATTTTTTCTACAGAAAAATTTTAGATTCTGAGACATTTATTCTATAGAAATATTCTCAGATTCTGAGACATTTTTTTTATAAAAAAATTCACAAATTCTGAGACATTTTTTCTATAGAAAAATTCTCAGATTCTGAGACATTTTTTCTATAGAAAAATTCTCAGATTCTGAGACATTTTTTCTATAGAAAATTCTCAGACTCTGAGACATTTTTTCTATAGAAAAATTCTCAGATTAAAAGACATTTTTCCTATAGAAAAAGTCCCAGATTCTGAGACATTTTTTCTAAAGAAAGAGTCTCATTATAAAACATTTTTCCTAGAGAAAAAGTTTTAGATTCAGAGACATTTTTCCTATAGAAAGAGTTTTGGATTCTGAGACATTTTTACTACAGAAAAAGTCTCAGATTCTGAAACATGTTTTATATAGAAAAATCTTAGATTCTATGTAATTTTTTCTATAGAAAAAGACTCAGATTCTGAGACATTTTTCCTATAGAAAAAGTTTCAGAATCTACGACATTTTTTCTATAGAAAAAGTCTCAGATTCTGAGACAATTTTCCTATAGAAAATGTGTCAGATTCGGAGACATTTTTCCTATAGAAAAAGTCTCAGATTCTGAAACATGTTTTATATAGAAAAATCTTAGATTCTGAGACATTTTTCCTATAGAAAAAGTTTCAGAATCTACGACATTTTTTCTATAGAAAAAGTCTCAGATTCTGAGACAATTTTCCTATAGAAAATGTGTCAGATTCTGAGGCATTTTTCCTATAGGAAAAGTCTCAGATTCTGAGACATTTTCCTATAGAAAAAGTCTCAGATTCTGAGACATTTTTCCTATAGAAAAAGTCTCAGATTATGAGACATGTTTTTATAGAAAAAGTCTCAGATTCTAAGACAATTTTTCTATAGAAAAATTCTCAGATTCTAAGACATTTTTTCTATAGAAAAATTCTCAGATTCTGAGACATTTTTTCTATAAAAAAATTCTCAGATTCTGAGACATTTTTTCTATAGAAAAGTTATTAGATTCTGAGACATTTTTTCTATAGAAAAATTCTCAGATTCTGAAACTTTTTTTCTGTTGAAAAATTCTCAGTTCTCAAATTTTTTCTATAGAAAAATTCTCAGATTCTAAAACATTTTTTTTATAGAAAAATTCTCAAATTCTGAGACATTTTTCCTATAGAAAAATTCTCAGATTCTGAGACATTTTTTTCTATAGAAAAATTCTCAGATTCTGAGACATTTTTTCTATTAAAAAATTCTCAGATTCTGAGTCATATTTTTTATAGAAAATTTCTCAGATTCTGAGACATTTTTACTATAGAAAAATTCTCAGATTCTGAGATATTTTATCTATAGAAAAATTCTCAGATTATGAGACATTTTTTCCATAGAAAAATTCTCAGATTCTGAGACATTTTTTCTTTATTTAAATTCTCAGATTTAGAGACATTATTTCTAAAGAAAATTCTCAGATTTATATACATTTTTTCTACAGAAAAATTTTCAGGTTCAAAGATATTTTTTCTATAGAAAATTCTTAGATTCAGAGACAGTTTTCTTTAGACACATTCTCAGATTGAGAGACATTCTTTTTATAAAAAAGTCTCAGAATCAGAGATATTTTTCCAATAGAAAAAGTCTAAGATTCTGTGACTTTTTTTATAGAAAATTTTCAGATTCTCAGAAATTTTTTTACAGAAAAATTCTTAGATACTGAGAATTTTTTTTTATTGAAAAAGTCTCAGATTCTGAGACATTTTTTATAGAAAAATATCAGACTCTGAGACATTTTGCAAACAAAAAAGTCTCAGATTCTGAGACATTTTATCTATAGAAAAACTCTCAGATTCCAAAACATTTTTCCTATTGAAAAAGTCTCAGGCTCTGAGACATTTTTCCTATTGAAAATATCTCAGATTCTGAGATATTTTTAATATACAAAAAGTCTCTGATTCTGAAACTTTTTTCCTATAGAAAAAGCCATTTTTCCTACAATAAAAGTCTCAGATTCTGAGACATTTTTCCTATAGAAAAAGTCACAGATTCGAAGACATTTTCCCCAAAGGAAAGGTGGCAGATTCTAATATATTTTTCCTTCAGAAAAAGTCTCAGATTCTGAGACATTTTTTCTATAGAAAAATTCTTAGATTCTAAGACGTTTTACGTACAGAAAAGTCTCAGATTCTTAGACATTGTTCCTGTTGAAAAAGTCTAAGTTTCTGAGATATTTTTCCTATAGAAAAATTCTCAGATTCTGAGACATTTTCCCTATAGAAAATATGTTGGATTCTGAAACATATTTCTGATAGAAAAAGTCTCAGATTCTGAAACATTTTTCCTATAGAGAAATTCTCAGATTCTGAGACATTTTTCCTATAGAAAAAGTCTCAGATTCTTTTAGAAACAGTTTCATATTCTGATAAATTTATTCTATAGAAAATGTTTAAGATTTTTCCTATAGAAAATTTTTAAATTCTAAGACATATTTTCTGTAGAAAAAGTATCAGATTCTAAGAGATTTTTCCTTTAGAAAAGGTTTCAGATTCTGAGACATTTTTCCTATAGGAAATGTCTCAAAATCTGAGACATTTTTCATATAGAAAAAGTTTTAGATTCTGAGACATTTTTCCTATAGAAAAAATTTCAGCTTCTGAGACATTTTTATGATAGGAAAAGTCTCAGATTCTAATACCATAGGACAGCAAGGTTGTATTTGCTTAAAGAAATAGGCACAAACAAAACCTTGTTGGCCTAAGGTACCGACTTAATGTGGTTTTTAATACATTTTGGAACATACCGCGGAAATAACAGAAGTACAGTTCTTTATTACACCGTGCAACAATCAAAATTAGAATAGGATAAAACCAAAGCAAATGAAAGTTAACATTTTCCATAACAACACCCTCAGGGCTTTTTTTAGTTTAGTGCTAGAGTTGTTGTACACGAATTTAAAATTGGTGAAATATTATTATAATTACAATATAATTTACTTGACAACTGTATAAGAATCGTATACTTAATATTGTAATTGCCTTTGAATAACAATCATACGCAACGGTGTACATTTTTTTTTTTTGGTACTAATTCGGCCATTCAGAAAGTACTGGACCGATTGCAGCCGGTTATAGCTAACGTATTTCAAGCTTAACTTTGGACGCTAGACCCCACATTTTCAATAAGAGCACCTCCAGGGGCCCCTAAAGTAGGACATATTTAGTATACAAAAACTTTAAATGCTTTAAAATCACCAAATTCAACGCAAACTAAACAACCCTTAAGTGTTTTATTAAGGAAAAGTTCGATTTTGTATCACTGTGATATTAGGAACGTATTTTGCCATCCGTATATGAGGCATTCCACACCAAATGGCCAGCGAAAAAAAATGTGTACTGTAAATTTCTGAATAGGTTGTATGGATAGCCGTATATGGAACTAAGAAATGCGTTTTTAGTTTTTCAAGTTTTTAAAAACTTGGCTAAGGAGGCGTGGTCAAATATTGAAAAAAAAAAAAAAAAATGGTAAAATTTGTTTCGAGTTGCATTGAATTTATATTTATCAAATTAAAACGGAATGCACCACCACACAGTGGGGAAAACTTGACTTTTTTTTGTCCAATTTTGCCTACAGGTGACAATTTTTAACCGATTTTTTTTGTATTTTAGCTGATAAAATTCCGCATCGATCTGTCATGGTGGATTTTTGAAAAAAAAATTCGGATTACTTTTTATATTTTCCTAAAGTTCAGAAAATTTGAATTTTTTCAGTATTTTTGCAATAAAATATGTATTAGGCATGGGACCAATATGCTTTATAGACTAAATTAAAGGTATTGGAACCCCTTATCAACGCACATTGGGTTCAAATGGTACCAAAGTGGCGATTAATTGAAATTTATAAATGAAGTTTTTGCTATAAAATTTGGTATGGGGTAAAAGTAGATAAAATTTTGCACCACTAATTGTCAAAATCAATCAACTAAGTTGTTTACTTTTTATTCGGTGAGCTGTCAAAGTTAGCAAATTATTGCAGTCTTTGAAAAAACTGAAAAAATTTGAATTTTTTACAATTCAAGCGATTATTAGTAGTATTAAATCTTTTAAAAGAAAATCTTTTATAATGGAGTCTTCAACATCAGGTATTATACTAAATTGTAAAATTTTTTTTGTTTATAAAAATTGTGTCTTAACATTTTTAATAATTTTTTTAAAAAGGATCCGAAATTGGGATATTTTCCACATTTAATGGGCCACAAATATTAAGTTAGTAATAGTTGGATTTATTTTTGTGGATTTTAAAAAAGTATAGGATATCAGCTTTTATTTAAAAGAAAAAAAAGTCCGGACAATGCCCGACCCTTTTTTTTTATTCCCATTTTTGTGTAAAAAGTCTGGGTATCATTTATTAAACACGACAATTATATGTGTGTTTATACCCTTCAACTACAGTATGGGCTTACACTCACTTTGTCATTCCATATGTAACGCATCGAAATATGGGTGTAGGACCCCAAAAAGTGTATGTTATTGATCACTGATCGATTCTAAGACATTCTGTGACTAACCGTGTGTCCGTCCGTCCGTCTGTTGTTGAGCACACCATAAAGTACATAAAACAAGAGCTAGAATCCTAAAGTTTGTCACAAATATGTATAATGGTCATATGCTGGTTAAGTTCTTGAACGAGCAAAATCGGACCAGGGGGGAAAAAGTTTCCCCTTGAAGAACTAAAACTACCCCAGAAAAATATTTTTTTTACAAGTATTATTTGTATATTTGTTCAATAAATGAAACATTTTAATGCCATATGAAGTTCATCGACCTGAATTTAAACCAAAGGGGATCAGGAAAGCGAATTTTTTCTGTCCGCCCCTTTTTGGGGGCGTGTATAGAAAAAATAATTTAAATAATGACACATTTTTATTAATTAGGTGAAAAAACTGACATCTATTTTTTTGGCAACGTTTATCGCGAGGGGAAGGTGTCCCCCATACTCTCCTGGTAAACCCTCCCCCCTAAGCCAAAAAAAAACGTCCCCTCCATTTGTTTTTTGTAGCTTTAATACATGTTCAAGGGTTTCGTGTTTTTTCCAAAAACAAAAAAAAACGACTAAAAGATTAAAAAAAAAAATTTTGTTGAATTCTTTTTTTTTCTGAAATGCTGTATTTTTATGTATTTATGATAATTCGTAAATAAAAAAACTATTATATTTCCTTAAATCACTTTTTTCAGATAAATTTGAACATTTATGATATTTTGTGAAAAACAAAAATTGGATTTAAAATAAAATTTATAATAATATAAATAGATATTATGCATTCTTTCTTTAATTACTTTAATAGCACATTATGTACACTTTAATTTCCAATTTTTTTTTATTAATTTATCGCTTTTCATTAAAAAGTTACAGCAAAAATTGTGAAATATAACCCTTTTTTGCGAAAAACAAAAAAACGCCTAACAGGTTAAAAAAATTTTTTTTTCCAATTTTTTTTTTCCAAAATCTGTACCCAAGTAGAAATTCATGACGGTTATAAAAAAAAGCGTTTTTAAAGCACTCCAAAGTAGAAACTCATGACGGTAATAAAAAATAGCATTTTTAAAGCACTTCCAAGTATAAATTCATGACGGTAAAAAAAAAAGTCATGACTTATCAAAAATAAAGCATTTTTAAAGCATTATTTCATAACGCTTTATGAACGTTTTGAAAAAGCTTTTTGCGATTACTTTTTCGCCAAATTTATGTTGGTTTAGGAATACAATTTTTTACAACATTTTTTTACACTACTTTTTAAATATGGTTTACGACGACCAAAAAGCCGACATTAAAAGCGAATTAACTTTAGACGACCCCATAACAGATTTAGTTAAGTTTGAGGAGTGTGACAACAAGGTTAAAACTGATCAGCAATTTTGCAATTCACTGGTATGTATTTTTCTATATTTACATTTGAATCAAAATTACCAATTTTTATTTTGTTATTCAGCGTGACCTGATGCGGTTAAAATGTAAGGCCGACTCATTATATGAGGCATACATGGGACTATTTAAATAAATGGACTAATTAATTGACGATTTCATTGGCATTATATTGAAACTAATGCCAATGAAATTTTTAGCATTAGCATTGTTTCAATCAATGCCAATGCCCGTTAAGGAATTAGTAGCATTAGTAATGCCAATTATGAAAAATTTCATTGGCATTAATAAATGTCTTAATGAAAACAAAGCATTAGCAATATTAAAAGTCGTATTTCCGTCAACCACCCAGCCGGAAATTGCCAACCGTACCAAAAATTTTGTGTTGGTACAATATCGGGCTAGCCAAAAATACAACATTGTATAATGTAAAACAGTTTTACTAAAAATATTGTGTTGGCACAACTTTGTTTTTACATAAAACACTACACTATAGATTATAATTTTAAAGTTTTACATTTTTATTTTTTTTTAAAGTTTTCGATTTACATAGACCTCAACTCTTTAATCTAAGTGAACACTTAAGTAGTTGCTTTTTTAACCAATTTGTACAACATGGTAACTAAAAAGCACTACATCGAGATTTTCAATATATCCCTAAGCAAAAGTTAAATCCAATGTCGTAAATTTGTAAAATCAATGTTAACCCAACGTTAAAACAAAAGTCGAGCGATCGTTGGCCACTGTTATCATTTCAACCTCGGAATGACGTCGTAGACTTAGAAACGGGTATGATTCGCCAACGTTGGTACCGTCGCCACCAACTTCATTCCAACGTTGGCCCGTTTGTATTTTTCTGCCTGGGCAGTTGTGAAAATTTTTTTTTGGTTAAAACTTAAAATCAGAGACCAAATAAAACAGTTATATGTGTTATTTTGCTTTAAAAAAATCATTAAACGAATGTTGTCCAAAATATGCATTATATATATGGAAAGACTTCTACACTCAAAAAATTTCATAGGTAATATGAACGAAATACTTCGTACATTGTACGAAATATTTCGTGGTATTGCCGGAACGAAATATTTCGTATTACTTACCTATGGCACTTCGTAAATATTACGAAGTTTTTTTAGTAATATTTACGAAATAAATACGAAAATATTTCGTAAATTTACGAAATATTTAGTATAACTACGAAATATTTCGTGAAAATACTAAATATTTTCGTACATATTACGAAGTTTTTTTTTGAGAATACGAATTATGTGTATTTTTACGAAAATGTTTTGTGAAGTTACGAAATATTTTGTATAACTACGAAATATTTTGTATAATTGCGAAATATTTCTTGAAATTACAAAATATTTTTGTACATATTACGAAGTTTTTTTTTTTTAATACGAATTATGTTTATTTTTACAAAAATATTTCGTAAAGTTACGAAATATTTTGTATAATTTCGAAATATGAAAATACAAAATATTTTTGTACATATTACGAAGTTTTTTTTTGTAGTTTATACGTTTAGTTTACGTTTCCAGAGCAAAATTCAATTCCATTTTCAAACGGAATTGACTTGGTGACATGCCCCTATAACTTCTGATTAATGTCGCACCACTTAACAGACTGCAATGAAAAATATATTTTGGGTGAATTGACTTTGTGTTATGCTGGAAATAATTTAAAATTAGAAACCGTAAACAAAAATTAAAAAAAGAAGGAACAAATTTTTTTTATTTCATTTTTTTAATTGTTAAATCTAGTAATTCAGATAAATAAATCAAACCCTTTGATTTTGTGATTTTTTTCCGAAAAATATTTTGTTAAATTACGAAATATTTCGTTAAGATACGAAATATTTCGTATTTTTTTGGCTACGAAATGTACTTCGTAAAATAAACGAAATTTGTATTTTTACGAAATTCCAAGTTTTCGTAAAATTAGAAAAATTTTGTAATATGTACAAAAATTTCGTAATATGTACGAAAAAAATTTTACGAAATAATACTTCGTATTTTTATGCATGAAATTTTTTGAGTGTAAAGATGTCCCGTGTTAAAATTTGCAATAACTTTTATTTTTTGATTTTTATCAATAAAAGTATAAAATAACAGTAATTAAAAACTTTTTGTTCAAAAAGTTTAAAATAACATTTATTTATTTTAAATAACTGTTATAACAGTTATTTGTATTCAAATCAATCAAAGTTTTAATGTTCAAATCAATAATTGAGGTATTAGCTATCAATAGGATTCTTTTGTATGCGTTTATTTTAGTTTTACTTAAATATATCAAATTTTATAAGGCTCAAAGAGTATTTGAGTTAAAAAAAATAAAAGTTTTTTATTTCTGTTATTTTGGACAGATATTTATATAAATTTTTTGAAACTGTTATTTTAAATTTCTATTTCAAAATAATATTTTTGAACAGTTAAATTTGAGTTTTTTCAATAAATCTCATAACGGTTATGGTCTCTGCTTAAAATGGCTATAGGTCTGTTTGTTTACCCAAATTTCTTACTTTTTTTACTACAACTGGAAAGTTTTGTTTACTTTTTGTATTACAAATGTCCAGCTTTATTAAAAGTAGTAAAAATGAGATGATTGTAGTTAGGTAAACGAACAGGCATAATATCTCGAAAACTAAGTTAGATAGAGCAAAATGGAGGGCATTTTTGGTTCTTAGAATCTCCATAGTTTCGCCGGTCCTCTTCACATGTGTGGATTAGTTCTAACTAATGCCAATGAAAATTCAATGCCAACTAAAAATTCCCATGTATGATATAAGGCTATTGGAAGTATCCTTTCCGTTATAATGTCCCCAGGTTTACAGCAAATGTTTAGCGGCGTTGGAAAACCGACTAAAGGAGTTTCAAAAACAAATTTAGCACCATTAAAGTTTTGAATGAATTAAAAGGTAATATTATGCTTGCCAACAACTATATATCTTTGACCAAAACATGTATGTGTTTTTCACAAAACAATTTTAGGTATCAACCTAATTTCGTCCCTTCGCGTTATATTTTTAAAGTAAAATTTATGTTAATAGAAACTTTTCAATTTTTTTGTTGATATTTGTGAAGTTTGCCTTACCGCGAAAGCATCAAATTAAGCAAATTTTTAGATCTTTTTTTTAAAAGATTTAAAAAAAAACACATCGCAGTTTTCGTCAGATCAGAAATGCTTTATACCTATTATATTAATAAACTCATTTTGTTTTCCCGTTGCAGAACACCTTCTTCTACAATTTGAAAATGAGTCCGACAAGTCTATCGTGACCAAAACAAGCCGCTGGCTAGCGGCAGCAGAAGAGAGAATAACTAAACGAAATTCTATTTAGTTTTTGGTATAAAAAAACAGTTATTTTTTATAAAAAAAAAAATAATATATTTATCTTTTCTTAAAACAATAAAAATTAAAACAAAAATAGATTTTCATTTGGTTTTTAAACTGATAGAAAATTACTTTAGGTTTTATATCTGAAATGCTTGTAAATTGCTTTTTTTTTTGCATATAAAGCACTTTAAAATTGCTTTACATACCGTTTTAAAAGTGATACATTTTTGGTTTTTGCAATGCTTTAAAAGCGCTATAACGAAGCGTTCTAAAATCATTATTATAAATGTCTTTAAAAACGCTTCAAATAAACCGTCTAACGGTGTTATCATTATGACAGTCTGAAAGCGCTTTGATGATGGTTTTCAGTATGGTCTGAGAGCATTCGTACTACCATACAAAGCGCTTTTAAAGCGTTTTAACGGTTGTATTTTTCTACCTGGGTATTTTTACGAGTTTATATTAGTTCATTAATAAAAAAATATAATATTCTAAAACTACTGCATATCTGAATTAATCGCCATTTTGGGTACCATCGAACCCAATGTGCAACGACGTGATTAGTATTTGAAAATATATTATTATTTGGGTTTTTATAACCAGACAAAAATTCAAGAATTTTAACTTTTAAAAGCCTATATCTTTAAAAATAATGTACCAATTTCAATGAAATCTTTTTTAGATTAAAGCTTATGTTTTGCTTAGTCATAATTAGTACACAAAATTTTTTTAAAAAAATATTTTATTTTTTGCTTAAATTTTACCTTATGATTTTTGGAATTTTAAAATTATTTTTTAGTCTGTTTTAAAAAAAATTGTTACATTGTAAATTCGAAAAAAAAAACAGTTAAACAATTTTGCAAAAATACTTTATTTACCAATAATGGTTAAGAAAATGATAACTTTTAATCTAAAAAAAAATCATTAAAATTGGTACATTATTTAAAATGATATAGGTACTTAAAAGTGAACATTTTTAAGTTTTCATATGTTTATAAAAACCAAAATAATAATAAATTAACAAATGCTATTAAGGTTATTTATAAGGGGTTGAAATACCTTTAATTTTGTCCATACAACTTATTCCTTTACATTTTTTAGAGCAAAAATTCTAAAAAAAATTAATATATTCTAAACTTTAAAAAAATAGTCAAATAAAACAAAAACGATTTTTAGAAATCCACCATGACAGACCGATGAGGAATTTTATTAGCTAAATTTCAAAAAAAGAAAAACTAAAATCGGTTAAGAATTGTGACCTGTAGGCAAAATCGGACAAAAAAAGTCAATTTTTCCTCACTGTTCACCATCACAAAAATTTACATTCTTATATAGTACATAGGTTTGTATGGGCTGTTGATTAATTTTTTTTTTAAATTTTTAAAAGCAGTTCTAAAATTTTTCATTTTTAAAAAAGTCAATTTATCAAAAATTCGTCCACTTTTTTTTAAGTTTAGATGCTTTTCTATCCACACAAAATTTAGACATGTGTTTTTCTTTTTTTTCGAAAAAATCGCATTTAAATTTTACATTTCATAACAATTTAGTAATTTGCTTGTATTTTCCAGTTTTAACATAGCGTATGAGTAACATTTATGCAAATATTTAATACTCATCCGCTATGTTGAAACAAGAAAATATAAGCAAATTACAAAATTGTTATGAAATTTAAAATTCAAATGCGATTTTATCGAAAAAAAACGAAAAACACATGTCTGATTTTTTTTTTTTTTTTGTGTGGATAGACAAACATCTAAGCTTAAAAAAAAGATTAAAAACAAGTAGAAAAGTTAAATTCGACTTGGCCGAATCTATGAATACCCTCCACAATGCCCTTTTTAAGTGATCAAAAATTTTAAAACGTGAAAAAATAGCATTTTTAATAAGAAATATTAAATTTTGTGTAAAAAAAACTTATTTTTCAAGTATTTTTTGAAAAAAAAAAAAATAGTTTACAAAATTTTTTTTTGCGTGTAATATTTTTTTCGAGTGTATTTTTTTTTAATATAAAAATATTTTTGAGTGACAAAAATACGTTATAAAATATATTTCTGATTTACCAATGTTTTTAAAACATGTTCAACGGGTTTTCAACACGTGAATTTAAGATGAAACTAATCTGAAACTCACGGTTTTGTTAATAACTTTGGAACCACTAGACCGATTTGGCTGAAATTTAATACGAACCAGACCAAGGGAACGATAAGTATATATAACCTAAGCTTCAGCAGCCTCAGAATTGCCTTTAGAAAGTTAGCGTGTTTTTTTATCTCGTAAATTCACGAAAAACCCTTGCCAAAATTCAGTCTTTTGCTCATAACTTTTGAACCACTAGACCGATTTTGCTGGATTGCAATACCAACCTGAGCAGGTAAATGTCCAACATATATGCCAAACTTCAGGGGCCTCTTTCAAAAGTTAGCGTGTTTTCAACAGACATACGGACAGACGGACGGACATCGCTAGATCGTCTTAAAATCGATCGAGGATCATAAATATATATACTTAATGGGGTCCTACATAAATTTTCAATGTGTTACATACGGAATGACAAATTTATATATACCCTCTATCACCAGAGTGGAGGGTATAAAAAGTAGCCGGTTTTTTGATAAGTTGACTTTTTTAAAAAATTTAAAATTTCAGAACATGGTTCCGAAACTTTTCAAAAAAAAGTTTAATCGATAGCCCATACAAAACTATACAATTATGTAAGTTTTTGAGATTGTGGTGCATTCCGTTTTAATTTGATAAATATTTAATCAAGGCACTTCGACACAAATTTTACCATTTTACCAATATTTGACCACGTCTCCTAAGCCCAGTTTTTGAAAAATTTAAAACCAAAAACGAAGTTTTCTTAGTTCCATACAGGGCTATTCATACAAACTATTCAGATATTCCCAGAACATGAAATGTCCCGCTACAGAAAAACATGTGTGCCGTAAATTTCTGAATAGGTCGTTTGGATAGCCCTATATGGAACTAAGAAAATTCCGTTTTTGGTTTTTCTAATTTTCAAAAACTGGGCTTAGAAGGCGTGGTCAAATATTGGAAAAACGGACAAATTTGTAGCGAGTTGCCTTGATTAAATATTTATCACATTAAAACGGAATGCACCACAATCTCAAAAATTTGCATTCTTATATAGTTTTGTATGGGCTATCGATTAAATTTTTTTATTTTTTTTAATTTTCAGAACCCGTTCTGAAATTTTCCATTTTTTAAAAATGTCAATTTATTAAAAAAACATGCCACTTTTTTTTTCTTTTTTAATTTTTTTTTTTAATGTTTAGATGTTTAGAATTCAGAAACACGTTCTTCGTTTTTTTTTCGAGAAAATCGCATTTGAACTTTAAATTTCATAACAATTTTGTAATTTGCTTGTATTTTCTTGATTTAACGTTGCGAATGAGTTTTATTAATTGCATAAATATTAGTCATTCGCAACGTTAAAACAAAGAAATACAAGCAAATTACAAAATTGTTATGAAATTTAATGTTCAAATGCAATTTTCTCGAAAAAAACGAATAACGTGTTTCTGAGTTTTTTTTTGTGTGGATGGACAAACATCTAAACTTTTAAAAAAAAAATTTAAAAAAGAAAAAAAGTGGCATGTTTTTTAATAAATTGACATTAAATAGAATGTTGAGTTTTCTTCGACCTTTTGTTATATATATTTAGTAAATAAAATAATCGAGACAAGACCTCGGGCTCGATTATTTTTTTTACTAAATATAAATTGACATTTTTAAAAAATGGAAAATTTCAGAACGGGTTCTGAAAATTTTCCAAAAAAAAGTTTTAATCGATAGCCCATACAAAATTATATAAGAATGTAAATTTTTGAGATTGTGGTGCATTCCGTTTTAATGTGATAAATATTTAATCAAGGCAACTCGCCACAAATTTTACCATTTTTCCCATATTTGACCACGCCTCCTAAGCCCAGTTTTCAAAAAATTGAAAAACCAAAGAAGCAATTTTCTAAGTTCCATATAGGGCTATCCTTACAACCTATAAGAGTTCAAAAAACGTCCGTTGTTGTAGTTTTTGGTGTAGAATTGACTGGTGAAATCTGGACTGTGATTACGTAAAACGATAGTTGACTATCGTCGATTTTTGGAGCATTGTTGCTCCTAAACTAATCAAAATGTTTTCAATTTTTTTAATGTTTCTCGATTAGACAACACTTTTTAATAATTTAAAAAAGAAAAACTTTTAAATTTCCCTTCAAAACGATATGTATTTTGATGTCGTTTATGCATTGTCTATCGTTTTCGTTTTACGTGATTAGACCCAGATTTGTAATATTTTCAGCCGTTTTTGCTCTGCAGAAAAATCAGCTCAAAATTCGCGTTTTCAGATGCATAGAACCACCCCGGGAGATCAAATACCACCATTGTTTTGATCTCCTCTAAATCCGTGTGATCTCCCCTAAATCATTTCAAAATTAACTCTATTATTTATATGTACAGTTTTTTGGTGACAGGACATAATCCCCACGGACATTACTCCTATAAATGGGGACTATGACCGAATTCATTACGGTCATAATCCCCATAATAGTTGTGGAGACTATGACTATGACGTTGGGATTACGACCGAACTTTTTTCGGTCATAACCCCCATTCACATTATGGAAAGTAAGTCCAAAGCAATTTTGGTCATAATCCTCGTTTTCTGCAGAGAGGGTGGGTTTAGCAAGGCCGCTAAACTAATTTATGAAGTTTGTAATCCCTAAATCCGGCCGAAGGCCTGCTAACAAAAAACTTTTATCACATAAAAAAAATAAAATTTTTGGGATTATGACCAATTAGTATAGTGGACATAATCCCTGTAATGGGGACTATGGCCATTTGTTACGTGGTCATTATCCCCATAAATCTGGGAATTGTGTAAGTTTTTTATTGGGATTATGTCCAGACAATTTTCGGTCATAGTCCCCACTACCAAATTCATTTCGGTCATAATCCCTAAAACGGAAATGGGGATTATGTGTGCGGGGATTATGTCATGTCACCCAGTTTTTATATTTTTTTATAATGAATATTTACACTATAAAAATCTTATTAGTACCTTAAAAAAAAAAAAATATGTCTCGAAAAAAAGAACAATTTTTGTTACACAGTTTTTATAAAAAAAAAATGCCCAAATATGTCGAAATCTTTTAAAAGTATTTTTAAGGGAATATGTTATTTCACATTGCTTTATCTGTTTTAATAATAAAAATTCATCATTTATTTTAATTCATATCAGTTCATTTTTACAATTGGTTCTCAACGCTTTGCCTCTAAAACAATAAAACTGATTCAGAAGATTTTCTCAATTATGTCTCTGAAACTGAATGTTACTGTTTAGAGAAATGAATTTTTAGAAAATTTACCTCAAAAAATTATTTAAAAAATTAAAAAAAAAAATAAAAATTCTGGACTGTGATCACGTAAAACGATAGTTAACTATCGTCAATTTTTGGAGCCTTGCTGCTCCTAAACTAATCAAAATATTTCCATTTTTTTTAATATTTCTGGATTAGACAACACTCTTTAATAATTTAATAAAGAAAGTCTTTAAAATTTCCCTTCAAAACGAAATGTATTTTGATGTCGTTTATGCATCGTCTATCGATTTCGTTTTACGTGTTTAGCCCCCTGGTTTTAAAAAGAAAACCCTGTTAATTTCAGAGTCATTCCTTATACAGGTTTTGATAATTATATCCTATCGAAGATTTAGATATTGTGAGACTTTTTTCATTTCGTAAGTCTCTGATTTTATGACATTTTTTAGTTAGAAAGTCTCTCTTGGAGTACTTTTTGGGCCCTACTGGTCCCTGCGTAAGTTTCAAAATCACATACAAAATAATCAATAGAAGTCGAAAAATCAGTAATTTCAAAGAAACAAAAATTCCCGGGAATTCCTGCTCTATTTCCCGGGATTTCGGGATCGAAAATTTACCTTTACGGTACACGTGTTTTTTTCGCTGGACATTTGGTGTGGAATGCCTCATATATGAGGCATTCCACACCAAATGTCCCGCTACAGAAAAACATGTGTCCCGTAAATTTCTGAATAGGTTGTTTGGATAGCCCTATATGTAACTAAGAAAATTGCGTTTTTGGTTTTTCAAATTTTCGAAAACTGGGCTAAGGAGGCGTGGTCAAATATTGAAAAAATGGTAAAATTTGTGGCGAGTTGCCTTGATTAAATATTTATCACATTAAAACAGAATGCACCACAATGTCAAAAATTTACGTTCTTATATAGTTTTGTACGGGCTATCGATTAAAAATTTTTTTTTTGGAAAATTTCAAAACCCGTTCTGAAATTTTCCATTTTTTAAAAAAGTCAATTTATCAAAAATCCGGCCACTTTTTTTTTTTTTATTTTTTTAAAAGTTTAGATGTTTGTCCATCCACAAAAAAAAAATCAGAAACACGTTCATCTTTTTTTTCGAGAAAATCGCATTGTGGTGCATTCCGTTTTAATGTGATAAATATTTAATCAAGGCAACTCGCCACAAATTTTTACCATTTTTTCAATATTTGACCACGCCTCCTAAGCCCAGTTTTCGAAAATTTGAAAAACCAAAAACGCAATTTTCTTAGTTACATATAGGGCTATCCAAACAACCTATTCAGAAATTTACGGGACACATGTTTTTTTCCGTTGGACTTTGTGTGTGGAATGCCTCATATGTGTATATAACCCAGAAAGTTCTCTAACACAGTTGCTTATAGAAACACATTAAGATTCAGATTCCGATACCCTTTTATGTAGAAATTTTTAGATAATAATCCATTTATTCCAGCAAAAAATTCTATTATTTGTCGTATAAGTCCGTCGTATAGAAATTTTTTTTTTAAATTTAGAGGCATCATTCGCATAAAAAAATTCTCAGGTTCCGAGTTTTTTCCTGTTGAAAAATTCGCACAATCTTAAAACTTTTTCCTTAGAAAAACACGCTAATTGTGCGATATTTCTTATATTCTAAAGCGTTGTTCCGACACCAAAACACATTTCTATAGAGATCTACAAAACTTTTTACATTAAAACTTTTTATTTTCCTAGATTCTGAGATATTTCTCCTAAAGAAAAAGTATAATTTTGGAAGAAAAAGTATAATTTTCGAAAAAGTCTAAGATTTTAAAACATTTTGTGAGTTATTTTTCCTATAGAAATATAGTCAGATTCTAAAACAGTTTCTTGTAAAAAATCTCCAAAGAAATTTTCTATAGAAAATATCAGATTTTAAGACATTTTTCCCATAGAAAAAGTTTAAGTTTGGGGCACTTTTATATCCTCCACTCTGGTGATAGAGGGTACACTCAAAAAAAAAACTGTAAAGTTAGCGAAAAAAGCTTGTAAACCTACAAGAAAATTTGCTGATTTTGAACCCACAATTTTTTTGTTAAAGTTGGCAACAATGTTTTACCAAAAATTAGTTAACAGAATTTTTTTTTATTTCAACTTACAAAGGAAGTATCTCAACCCTTATGAACCGATTTGCCTGAAACTTAAAATATATATTAAGGAGACGATTTTAAGGTTGGGGTGTCTCGGCTTATCGGCCATATCGGTGTTTAAAAATTTCGTTGTCCCCTTATGAAACCATGTGGACCTTCGGGAAAATTTTGATAACTTCCGAACTAACAGGAATATCATCTAGGGCAAAATTAAATTTAATAAAGATTATTTCTTATCCATATGGATATCGTAGGTCTATGTCTTCACATAAGTACACCCCAAAATTTACAAATTTTTCTGAAAAAAATAATTAAAGAAACCGAATTTTTAAAGGTTATGCCACCATTGGATAGGCATTAAAAAACCTTTCTTCTCATATGAAAACATCATATAGTTTCTTAAAAAGAAATGGCGGAAAAATCCAAAAAACGATTTTTTCGCCATTTTTTGACCCATGTTTTGAACCCCTAAATCCCCGATATGGCCGATAAGCCGAGACACCCCAACCTTAGAATTGTCTCCTTGATATATATTTTAAGTTTCAGGCAAATCAGTTCATAAGGGTTGTGATACTTCCCTTGTTAGTTCATACACATTTGAGGACCCCATTGGGTTTGGACCCAATAGGTCCAGACCCTGATGGGCCTAGACTTAGTTGGGTTCCTTAAAAATCGTCACAGTTTTCGATACAAAATTTGTGTGCGTTTCGCTTTACCTTGCTTTGTTTTTGAGATACGTGATTTTAGGGGACCACTGGGGTTTTGAGAATTAAAAAACTCGATAACTTCAAAAATATTACTTAAAGAGCTTTTAGTTATTTTGCGGTCTTTTTCTACCTGTTGAGAGCTACAAAAATGCGTTTGGACTTTTTGTTGTGTCAGCAATATTTACCGAGATATAAGCATTTTAAAATTTTCGGGAAAGATAACTTTTTTGAATCCAGAGATAGGACCCATTAGGGTCCATACATGTGAAGAGGACCGGCGATATTATGGTGAGCCCGAGAACCAAAAATGGTTATCATTTTGCTCTATCTGGCTTAGTTTCCGAGACAGCGCCATTTTAAGTTTTCTTAAAAAAAAATTTACAATTTTAAATTATAGCAAAAAAAATGAGTTCAAATTTTTTTTATAATTGGTAATGCGGTAAATGAAGTTTACAAAATATTTTTGCTAACATGCTAATCTCAACTAAAAATTTGCTAAAGGTTAGCTTACTAGAATTAGCAAAAAACAAGTAGAAAAATTAAATTCGACTTGGCCGAATCTATGAATACCCTCCACAATGCCCATTTTAAGTGATAGTAAATTTTCTAACGTGAAAAAAATAACAGTTATGATTAGAAATATTTTATTTTGTGTAAAAAAATTTTTTTTAAGTAATTTTTGAAAAAAAAAAAATACAATTTTTTTTTTTTTTGAGTGTAAAATTTTTTTTGAGTGTAAAATTTTTTTTGAGTGTAAAATTTTTTCGAATTTTACATTCAAAAAAAAAATACTAATTTTTTTTTTGAGTGTAAAATTTTTTCGAATTTTACATTCAAAAAAAAATTTACTAATTTTTTTTTTTGAGTGTAAAATTTTTTTTGAGTGTAAAATTTTTTTCGAGTGTATTTTTTTTTGTTTTGGTATAAAAATATTTTGAGTGACAAAAATACGTTTTAAAATATTTTTGTGACTTACCAATGGTTTTAAAACAGGTTTAACGGGTTTTCACCACGTGAATTTAAGGTGAAGCTAATCTGATATTCACGGTTTTGCTAATAACTTTTGAACCACTGGACCGATTTGGGTGAAATTCAACACGAACTAGGCTGGAGGAATGGAAAACATATATGCCAAGCTTCAGCATCCTCAGAATTTATTTTCGAAAGTTATAGTGCTTTTTATCTCATAAATTCACGAAAACCCCTTGCCGAAATTCAGTCAGTTGCTCATAACTTTTGAACCACTGGACCGATTTCGCTGGATTGCAATACCAACCTGACCAGGTAAATGCCCAACATATATGCCAAACTTCAGGAGCCTACGTAAAGTCTTTCAAAAGTTAGCGTGTTTTCAACAGACAGACAGACAGACGGACAGACGGACGGACGGACGGACGGACATCGCTATATCGTCTTAAAATCGATCGAGGATCATGAATATATATACTTTATGGGGTCCTAGACCAATATTTCGAGGTGTTACAAACGGAATGACAAACTTATATATACCCTCTATCACTAGAGTGGAGGGTATAAAAAAATAGAAAATCCAATAATTTATTATTTTGAGTGTAGAAATTATAGAGCTGTCCTATAGAAAAATGCAAACATTCCGCGAATTTTACTCTATAGAAAAATTCTAAGATTCCGAAAGATATTTTTTTTTAAAAAATTTTGGGATTCTTCGTACTATTTCTTAGAAAAAAATCTCAGGTTATTTCCTTTTCTCTTCCCTCCTTCTTAAGTTTTCCTATAGAAAAATTCTCTTATTTTTCCTGTATAAAAAATTCTATAAAAAATTTTTCATTCCTTTGCTTTCATTCCATTCAAAAAAATTTGCCATTTTTCCTAAAGAAAAATATTAAGATTCCAACACTTTTTTCCTGTAGTAAAATTCTATGATATCATGTCATTTTTCCTACACTCAAAAAAAATGTGGGTATTAAAGAGTAAAAATTTAACTAATGAACTAAATTGTTTAGTCCAAAATGATCTAGTGCAGGCATTGGTGATCAATACTAAACTTTGTTACTAATATTATTCAAAACCAGAAAAAAATACTACACTCAAAATAATAACTCTGTTAAATTTCAGAAAAACTCTGCTAATTTAACAGAGTACACCATAATTTTCCAGCTAACATCATTTCTTGGTAGTTTTACTAAAATACTCTGTAAAATGATTTTGACAAAAAAAAACTGTTAATTTACAGAGTTTCTTGTAAAATATTGGTTAGGTTAGGTTAGGTTAGGTTGTAAGTGGCTGCTGACGTTTTACGTCAACACACGTAGACTCTGAGGTCCATTGTGATACCACGGGATCGTAATAGGTTTCCCTACTAGTCCCTGTCGTTAAACCAGTTTGAGCTTCTTATGAAACTCCTTAGATGTTGAATTTTGACATCCGACAAATCAGAAAGATCGTACAGCTCCCTAGATCCCAGTGAAGCAAGTCGTTGATCAGAAAGTGCCGGGCAATGGCAAATAAAGTGTTCGATAGTTTCCAACTCCTCTTCATCCATGCAACTTCGGCAAAAGTCATTCGACGGCACATTTAACCGCTCTGCGTGCTTCCCTATAAGACAGTGTCCGGTAATTATAGAAACCACCGTCGAAATCTCTCCTCTTGGAAGCGATATCAGCTCACTTGTGCGCCCCTGATTAAGAGAAGGCCAAATCAGTCGTGTTGTCTCACACGTCCATCCATTTGCCCATCTTTGATTAGTCTCCGTCGCTGAACAAAGCCGTAGGTTTTGCTTGCAAGTTTCTAGAGGCATACCAACACATTCCAATTCTGTTGGAACCTGTAAGGTAGTTCCTAGTCTTGCAAGCTCATCGGCTTTGCAATTCCCTGGAATGTCTCTGTGCCCTGGGACCCATATGAGTCGTATGTTAAACTGCTTGGCCATCTCATTTAAAGACGTGCGGCAGTTAAGGGCAGATCTTGTTTTCAGAAACATTGAATCCAGGGACTTGACCGCGGCTTGACTGTCAGTATAGATGTTGACTGCGGTTGTAGACAAGACATTGCAGCTCAACCAGTCAGCCACTTCCTTTATTGCCAGCATCTCTGCCTGGTAAACACTGCAATGATCTGGCAATCTACGAGCCAGGCTCAATCCAAGCTCTTCCGAATAGACCCCAAAGCCCACTTGTTCGTGCAGCCTCGATCCATCTGTGTAAAAATTTATGGTAGCTCCTCTTCCCGGAGTATCCCCCATCCAAGACTCCCTGGATGGTATCATAGTGGTAAAGTGGCGCTCAAAAAGGCTCAAAGAGGGAGCACAATCCACATTTTGTGGTATTGTTATCTTTTTCAAGATCGCGCTATGGCCACAATCGCTGCTCCTCCATTGCAGCGTGCTATTAAGTCGAATTGCCGACGCAGCTGCATACTGCCTACCCAATATGTCCAAGGGTATCAGATGAAGGAGGATTTCTAATGCAGCCGTAGGTGTAGTACGAAGAGCACCAGTGATGCACATTGACGCCATTCTCTGTACCTTCGTGATAAAGACACAGTTCGCTTTTGTTTCTAAAGCAGGCCACCAGACAATGATTCCATACAGCAAAATTGGACGCACCACTGCTGTATAGATCCAATGAACGACTTGAGGGCTAAAACCCCATCGTTTTCCAATGGCCCTTTTACAGGAATACAAAGCAATCGTTGCTTTTCTCACCCGTTCCTCAATATTACGCCTGAAATTCAGCTTCCTATCTAGAAATACTCCAAGATACTTGGCTCCATCTGAGAAGGCGATCTCAGTACCGTCCAGAGAAATAGGATCGAAAGCAGGAATCTTAATTTTCCTTGTAAATAAAACAAGCTCTGTTTTACTAGGATTAACTCCTAGACCACAGTCTCTTGCCCATTTAGACAGATCTTTCAGAGAACCCTGAAGAATGTCCCGCAATGTTGGCAGATGCTTCCCCTTTACCGCTATCGCGACATCGTCAGCATATGCGACAACATGACAACCACGTGCTTCTAGAGATAGTAGCATTGAATTCAGTGCCAGGTTCCAAAGAAGCGGCGAAAGAACACCTCCTTGTGGTGTGCCCCTATTGACAAATCGAGATATGACGGACGCTCCCAATTCAGACGTTATACGTCTGTTGGCAAGTAGGTTTTCCACCATTAAAACGATTTCACGCTTTACTCCCAGACCAGACAATGCCAATATTATCGATTCTGGGATGACATTATTAAAAGCCCCCTCAATATCAAGAAAGGCCACCATAGTGTACTCCTTTACCGAAAGCGATCTCTCGATGGTACCAACGAGCTCATGAAGAGCTGTTTCCGTTGATCGTCCCTTGCTGTATGCATGTTGCTTTGTCGAAAGCAACCTCGGGTCAATCACTCTACGCAAATATGAGTCTATCATTCGTTCCATTGTCTTTAACAAAAAAGAAGACAGACTAATTGGTCTGAAATCCTTCGGAGCTGTGTGGGAACTTTTCCCAGCCTTCGGGATAAATACGACTCTGGTATCCCTCCATTTTAAAGGAATATACGACCAGTTGATGCATGCTGTGTATAGATTATACAGCAACGGGGCTATATAGTCCGACACTTGCTGCAACTCAGCCGGGATTATACCATCAGGTCCCGGGGATTTATAGGGCCTGAAGCTTTTTATCGCCCAGATTAATGTTGGCATATTTATTATTTCCGAAGCAATTTCAGATGCTTGGGCGTCAGAACGTTCCAAAGCCTGAAACGGCGTCATGGAATTGCCCGGAAAATGCGTGTTTAAAAGGAGATCCAGCGACTCTCCACTGGAGGAAGACCACACCCCATTAGGATCTTTCAGGTATCCCAGGGTGCAAGGAGAAGAAGCCAGAACCTTGCGCAGCCTGGATGCCTCAGAAACGTCTTCTATGTTTCCACAGAAGTTTTTCCAAGAATCACATTTTGCATTTCTGATCATCTTTTTATAACTCTTAAGTTGCAGCCTGTATGCAGACCAGTCCTCGTCCGCTCTTGAGAATTTAGCCTTATTAAAGAGCTTTCTGCAGGAATCTCTGCTCGTCTGCAACTCATTTGACCACCAAGGTGGCTTTTTTTTCCCTCTAGGCTTTGCAGAAGGGCAAGACGCATCCAGGCACCTATTACAAACATTTGTTATATGGTCAACCAGACAGTCAATTTCCGCCAAACTATGCGGTTCAGATAAGGGTACTTCATCCAAAAGCAAAGAAAAAGTCTCCCTATATTTCACCCAGTTTGTTCTCCTCAGATTTCTAGAGACTGTATCAACCGGGGCACGCTCCCTGAGTAAAAACTCAATGTAGCGATGATCTGAGAAAGAATGCTCTTCCAAAACTCTCCAGTCATCAATTCTATCAGACAATGTATCTGATACAAGTGTTACGTCAAGAACCTCTTGCCGCATACTTGTAACGAAAGTTGGTTCACCACCCTTGTTACAAATGTACAGGTTAGTGCTTAACAAAAACTCCAAAAGTGATTCGCCTCTATCATTTGTGTCTGTACTACCCCATATCGAATGATGTGCATTAGCATCACAACACACTACTAACTGGTGTCCCCTAGATTCAGACTCCCGAATTAGACCGACAACCTTCTCCGGGGGTATTGACCCCGGATTAGGAAAATACGCAGAGGCGAGCCAAATAGACTTCCCATGAAGCTCTAAGCTAGCCGCTGTAACGTCCATATCACTAAAAGTTGATAAAAAGAATATATTTAAGCCATTTTTTGCCAAGATGCAGGCCCTTGGTGAGCCCTCACCTTTGGCAACCACCAACTTAAACCCAGGGGTCTTCAATCCGCAAACCCTGCCACCCCGCACCCAGGGCTCTTGGATAAAAACCAAGTCAACTGCTCCTGTCGTCAGGCGCAGCAAGAGTGCAACTGAGGCTGCCTTACAGTGATGGAGGTTTATTTGTAGGAACCGCAACATCTTGTTTTATTTCCACCATCCTTTCCACCACCGTGTTATTGGCTTCATCCTCCGTGTTATCAAAGAGGTCGCATTCGTCCCCAGATTCGGTTTCGAATAAGCCAGATATATAACCCATCTGTTCTGAATCGGAGGCAACAGAACTCTCCGAATTCCTCACTGCATGGGCCTCGTCCTGAATGTCACCCATCGTGGCATCAGCTTTATCCTCCATGCCATCACAGAGGTCGCATTCGTTACCAGATTCGGTTTCAAAAATGCCAGATGCATCTCCCATCAGCCTAGGATCGGCCAGCTGAATATCAACCTTTTCCCGATTCTCCTCCTCAGCCGACTCTGCCACTGGCTTGTCTGCGTCCAAAATAGTCTTCTGGTCGCCCTTGTAGACATTGACTCTTATATGAAAAAATCCAAATCTAATAATGCCGTCAGTCCTGGCTAAAAGCGGAAGCGATTCCTCATTAACCAAGACCACTGCTTGACGACGAGCGCCCTCCATCTCACCCAATCTGGCAATTTGCCAATTCTGAGTTGGAAGGTCAGGATTGCAGACTTTTATCATCTTAAGAATCACCGCAGTGTCATTTGTAGCCATTGGGATCCATGCATGAGCTCTGGGTTGCGAGGGGATATCATGTTTTTCCACAACGTCCAGTCTGGCTCCAGGCCATAACTCTCCCACTTGGCTGATGGCAACCTTAAACACGGCTGCGGATCTTTCGTTCCCAAACGCAACGAGTTTTACTCGCCCCTGATACCAACCTGCGTTGACAGTAGTAGGGAGAAAATCAGGCATACTCTCAAGGAGCCTATAGTAGATTTCATTTAGTTTAGTTTCAACTAAACTCCACTTGTCCCTTGGAATACTACAATCCCCATTTTGCCTGTTTATCACAGCCCTAACGAAGTTACCTTTAACCACTTCACTAAAAGACTGAGTCCAGACGTTGCCGGTCACCTTAGATCTCTTAGGTAAAGGTTTCTCGTCGGGCGAGCGCAACCTTTTACCAGACTTCGATGACGAGGCCGAAACAGCGCTCTGTTTGTCAGATGCGCGCATTGCCGAAAGTTTGTCCTGTTCTTCAATGACTCCTTTCGCCCATGATAGCGACGCCCTCTCACGTTCGGAGAGCTTCGTTCCATCAAGTTGGCTTAGTCTGTTAATTATTTTCAAACAAAGCCGTCTCTGGTTGTGCCTGACCTTTGATGGTTTAAGTTTCTTTTTCTTTTTACCACCAATATTAGGCTGGGCACCCCTACCAGAATCAAGGTCGGACTTCAAGGTCGCAACCCTAAGACCAGTGCTGGAACCAGCACCAGTCGGTGAGGCAGAGCCTCGAATTAAATCGGTATCATTTGTGTCCATATTTTCATTTTCCTGGATGTGGTCATGAAAATATTACAAAAATACCTATTACGAACAATTTCAAAAAATTCAATTAATAGCACGGAGATAAATTAAAACACGTCCACACTTGTCAACAGTTGAACGATTAATATATTGGTTAAATAAACCACCATTTAGCAAAGAAAACTATGTAAATTTACATATATTTGTAAAATGCATTTGATGCAAAAAAAAATTTACAGAAAAAACTCTGTACATTTACAGAGTTTAGTTAAATATAACATACATCTAAAATTTTTATAAGATTTCTGAAAAAATAATTTTATAACTTTTTTTGCTACTTTTTTAACTTTTTCTATAAAAAAAGAATATACAGATAAAATAAATGTTTGGTAACAAAAACTACTCAAAACGGAAAACTTTTTTTGGTTATAAAAAATACAAGGTATTTTGCTTAAATCTGTATTTAAGCAGAAAACTCTGTTAATTATCTGTAAAATTAAGATTACAAAGTAAAAAGTAAAAAGTAATATAACAGAGGAGGTCACAACAAAATACAAAGTATTTTCTTTAAATCTGTATTTTGACAGAAAATTCTGTCAAATATCTGTTGAATTGAGATTACAGTCATTTTACAGAGTATTTAACAGAGTTATTATTTTGAGTGTAATTTTAGTACTTTGAAGATACTAAAAAACTACTGGTAATTAGTAACTTATTAGTAGATTTGGGTACAAAATTACTTACTAATACTTTAACTGTAGAATTATTCAGAGTGTACACAGAAAAAAATATGGGGAAAAACAATTTGAGTAATCACTTGTTTAAATTTAAAAAAAGTTTTGAGTAATTTTTTAATTGACGCAATTAATAATTTACTCAAAAATTTAAAAACAAATTGAGTAAATAATTTAATAAGAATTTAATAGCTTTTTTAATTTTTTTTTGGAATTTTCTTAGTTTTTTTAATTCTCGTTTAGTTTATAGTTTTTTGTATATATACATGAAAGTTTGTAATCATATTTATAAAATTTTTTTATGTCTTTAAGACAAAAATATATTTGGTAAAGTTTGAAAAAACATGATTTTTTTTTTTGTAAAAAAATATGAAATTTTTTTAAACTTTGTTTTATTTAGAGTAGAAACAGAATAAGCCCGGCACGACTTTTTCCATACGGTTTGGCAGATTAAACCGGTGGCCGGCGCCGAGGTGAAATAAAACTTGTTCTGTTTTTAAAAGGTGGTGCTTCTTGTTCTGTTCCTGCACTTAATAGTGTCAATTAAAAATTTACTCAAATTTTTTTGGCAAACATTTAATAAATTTTTATTAAAAATTTACTCAATACTATTAAATCGTTTACTGGTGGAAAATTGAGTAATTTTTTACTCAATAGTATTAAAAATTTACTCAAATTTTTTTTTTATTTCTTTCTGTGTATATATTATTCTTTTCCGTTTTTTCTTCCTCCCCCTTCCATAATCCTCTTCTGACCCTTTTTTTTTTTCTTTTGAATTCGGATTGGGGGGCATTTTCTATTTCCACACGTGGATCCGCGATTGCTGTACTACAAAGTGGTGTAGGGTAAAAAAATGTCTCAGAATCTGAAAAAATTATCATATAGAAAAAGTCTCAGATTCTGTAACATGGGTTCTATAGGAAAAGTTACGATTCTGAGATTTTGAATACAGAAAAAGCATCAGATTATGATAAATTTTTTCTATAGAATAAGTCTCAGATTGAAATCTAAATTTTTTTGGGAATATTAATTCGTATGAAACAGTATTAAGACCACTGAAACTGCCTCCTTTTAAAACATTTTAAATATTTACAGAAAAACAAACATTTGATTCTCCCTGCAGTCTTCTCATCATTATGAAATTTAAGGAAACCCCAAAAATACATCCTGAATTACATTTAACAACATTTGCTCCACCATGCAGTGTAGCTGTCGTTACACAAATAAATTAAACTACAGAAAAAAAACCTGAATTGCTTTCAACAACAAATTAAATAAAATCCCAGAATTATCAGCTGAATTGTTTACATCAATATCTCCATCAATCAAACTGCCATTACGAAATTCCAGAAATGCATCCAGAATTGCTTTCAACTACAGTTGCTTCTTCATGCATTCTACCTGACATTACAAAATTAAACAAAATCCTAGAAATATGAACATCCTGAATTTCTTTCACCCCAAATCAACAAGAATTGTGTCTTAAAACCACGTTCAATTTAAAAGCCAAAAACGGAAAAACAGCAAAATAAATCTTAATCGCTTTGCTTCTTACTAAAATCAATTTAGATGTGTGAAAGATCTCTAAACCAAGATCCACAAATTACTGCAGCTCATGGCTAAGATTTGTGTTCTACAACATCATCATTCTTAGTTCCTCAACAACTGAAGTTTGTTTCATTTTGAAATTCGAGACATGTCAAAACAAGATCCACAAACTACTACTGTAACTCAAGGCGTTCTACAACATCATCAATACCGTACTCATCAACAAGTGAAGTTATTTCCATTTTGAAATTAGAAACATCTCAAAAACAAGATTCACAAACTACTTCTGCAACACATGGATCAGTTTTACTTTGTACAACATCATCAATACTAACAAGAAGTCAGATGAAATTAGAAACCTTTCAATAACAGGATCCACAAATTAGCGCCAGGCATCACGAGATGAAGTTTCAAAAACAAGATCCACAAACACGTACTGCAACATCTTCAAAACTGTCTACATAAATAATCTCCAACTACTGCTCTCGACTCAGCTTTAACATCATCAATATTGTCTACATCCACAGATGTACCTATGTTGTATTCTTTAACATCATCAACGCGTACTCCGATGTTCTTTGTCTCCACTTAATTGTTCTCCTACTAAGCATACGTATACTTAACAAAGACGAACGACAGAAGACGCCATCATATTTCCATTCCTGAACGGCTGAGACTTAATCCCAAAAAATATGATGTTTGTTGTTACTGCAAGTGTCACGAAGAAACGAATTTTACAGACATCAAAAAACCCTTATTGAGAACAATTCATAAATCAAAGTAAAAAGAACAAAAGCTTCATGAAATTGTAAAGGAATATTTTAAAATGGAGAAACAAGTTAATAATCTACAAAACAAATCAGTGATAAGAGAAACAGATGTATCATTCCTGATCGATCTGCTAGCGAAGAGAGTATCACTTATCAAGGAAGATATGGAAGGCTAAAAAACGTTTTAACAAAGCCGGGAGAATAATAACGCAAATCTTTTTCTGATCTCATTAAAGCAATAAACCTTCACTAGCGACACCCTTGGATTTCGACTGCCTCATTCAACCACTGCCCTTCGTTGCACCCATTGAAAAAGGCCAATCCTGGTTTGGATCCAGCAGCAACAGAAAGCCTTAAAACTTTTATATCTAAATTTTCAAGAAGAAGGAAGTTGTGGTTTATAAAGTCAAAAAAGCCTTATAGTACAACAGATCAAAATATGTTGTAGACGGGGTTTATTTTATTGTCGTAACGTAAAATTTTTGATGTTGCCAATAAGTGTCTTTTTAATGCTAAAGGGAGTGTGCATCGATTGGAAATAAATCCTTAGTTACTTTCCTGTTTTAAAGAAAGTCATAATAAATAAAATCGTTTTTGCCAAAATGACCGCGAAATAGGATTGACAGTAAGATGTCTCGTAGGTGACCAGGTCCCTGTCAAAATCGGGTTACAAGACAGCTTAGGAGTGACACCAGAAAATCCAATACTCATTAATAACGGTAAGCCTAAACAATGCCTCTTTGACTATTGTTACCTCATAAAGTCCATAAGAAATAACTTTATTAATCATGAATAAGCAACATCTCACGGAAAAGTAAAATTTTAATAGACAGTATTTGAAGAAGATGACCCCAATTTTCAATTTAAAATGTTGCCCAAAGTCTCAACGAAGCATATTTTGCCAAATTTTGTTTCCAAACATATTGGTGTTAAGGTTTACCCAAGTACTTAGTAATTCAGTGGTAGTCGCGATCAAGTTGGGGATGAAAAGATGTTCACTAAGAAGTTAACAAACTTTCGTAATAATTAAATTTACATTTGCGATAAGCTTAATGTGTAGAGCTTTTACTCAAATAACCCATGCAATAGGCCAATCATTAAAGGAGAAGCTGCAAAATACACAAGATGCAAGACTGTCTTTAAGATGACTAGGGACTTAACAACTCCAACAAGGTGAAATGCATTATAGCATTTATTCACACCATTCGTGGCGTTAATTTGATGTCAATTAATATTTGTACCGAGAATGAAGACTTTAAGTTCATACTTCCTAGAAACTCAATTACGATTGCATTGAAAATTTGTTTTCTAGGATAAGATGATAAGCATCCATCTATTAGAAAAGTAAAATATATCACAGCAAGAATTATTTAAACAATGATTGTAAAGAGACGAAGTGGAAAAACATCTTCTAAAAATTGTTAGTTGATGAGAAAACAATGCTGAAGGTTTCTATTTCAAACGTACCACGAAAAAAAAAAAATGTTGTTGGATCAAAGTCAAACTTTGAGAGCTTATTGCCCTATATGAAAGTAACAAATCGTGGAACAAAAGTTTTCGTTTTTCGGAAAAATGGGCGAGATAGGCGTGGTCAAAAATGGTAAAATTGACCATTTTTTGCATGATGTCGCTTTATATTTAATTTTTTCTACAGTAACTCAACGATTCTGAAATTTTCGAAACACATCTATTTTATAGTGTTTTGTTTGGGCTATCGATTGGCATTATTTGTTTTTGGGAAAAATTCAGAACTATGTCTGAATTTTTCAAATGAAAAATAAAAATTGATGTAGCAAAAAACACGCCATTTTTAATTTTTTTTAAAAAAATTTTAAATTAAAGTTCATTTCGTTCTCTACATCATATCAAATTTTCAGATAGAAGTTATTTTTGGTTTTCGAGAAAATTGGCTTTAAATTTTGAATGTCTTATTTTATTTTCCATATCACTCATACGCCACGATACATTTATTTTTGCACTTACCAAAAACTTGTTTAATTCTGTTTAGATAACAGATTTAGAGCTGATTTGTCTTATTTATAGGATTTCGACTGTTTTTTTGTTGACCAGAGACATACAGTGCCATCGCTTACTCGTTTTCTGTGTAATAAGAATGACAATTTTTTTGAACTTTAAAATCTTTGAAATGATGAAGAAGGTTTGTAAAATTTTTGAAGTGCAGACTTTAAAATATTTTTTGGAACTTGCCTACTTCTGATATATTTTAAATTTTTAGTTGTAAGGCAATGTGTTTAATATCAGATTATTGTTGCTTGCTCCGGCGTCCCAGAATTTCAGCAATCATATGGCAAAGATCACTTCTGAAATATTTTCATTTTATTGATATTGAATGCAACCTTGATACGAAGAATCTTGAAAAACAGTCGAATTCTTATTATAAATATGACAAATCAATAGAGTCCGGCCGAAACCAGTTTTTCGAGGCCAAACCGAAACCGAACTAAAACCGAAACTGAAAAAAAATTAATGCCTGTCTGAATAAAATTTTTATATATTTCTTTTTTAAAATAAATATACAGCTCTTAATGTTTTTAAACCATGGGAATTGTTGTATTTATTAAAAAATATATACATATATTTTAAAAAACTTACAAAAAATCATATTTAAATAAACTTAAAAAAAATTGTTCATTAAATCTGTAGATTAAGAAAAAAAATTATTTGAACTGTAACAGTAACACGTTAATTGGAAAACCTTGTTACATTTTTTTTAAATGAACTGAATCAAGTGTAATGATACTCGAAATTGAAAAATTCAGCAACTTTTTTATATATTTTTTAAAATACTAAAGTTTTGCCGAATACCGAATAGAGGTATTATTCGGCCGAAGTCGAGACCGAAACCGAATATTCGGTTGGGCTCTACAAATCAGCTCTAAATCAATTATCTAAATAGAATTAAACAAGTTTTTGGTAAGTGCAAAAATAAATGTATCGTGGCGTATGAGTGATATGGAAAATAAAATGAGACATTCAAACTTTAAAGCCAATTTTCTCGAAAACCAAAAATAACTGCTCTCTGAAAATTTGATATGATGTAGAGAATGAAATGAACTTTAATTTAAAATTTTTTTGAAAAAAATTAAAAATGGCGTGTTTTTTGCTACATCGATTTTAATTTTTCATTTGAAAAATTCAGACACAGTTCTGAATTTTTCCCAAAAACAAATAATGCCAATCGATAGCCCAAACAAAACACTATAAAATAGATGTGTTTCGAAAATTTCAGAATCGTTGAGTTACTGTAGAAAAAATTAAATATAAAGCGACATCATGCAAAAAATGGTCAATTTTACCATGTTTGACCACGCCTATCTCGCCCATTTTTCCGAAAAACGAAAACTTTTGTTCCACGATTTGTTACTTTCATATAGGGCAATAAGCTCTCAAAGTTTGACTTTGATCCAACAACATTTTTTTTTTCGTGGTACGTTTGAAATAGAAACCTTCTGCTAGACCTGCTGATCTAAGCATCGAAATTAAGAAGGATGACGATTGCAAGGATATACAACCTGAATTGCAATTTTATAATAAAACTACAGAAATACACCATGAATTGCTTTTAGCAACATTTGCTTCTACATGCAACATTTACTTCTCCATTACAAAACTACATAAAATCTCAGAAATACAACCTGAATTGATTGCATTAACATTAATTTCTCCGTACAATCTACCTGCCATTATAAAACTTAACGAAATCCCAGAAATACAGCCTGAATTGCTTTCTACAACATTTGCTTCCAACAACATTTGCATCTTCATGCAATCTTCCTGTCATAACAAAATCCTAGAAATAAATCCAGAATTGCTTTCCACAGCAATAATTATCCCAGTGGCACCTAAATCTACATGAATTTTGTAATTTAATCAACTTCAATTTTAAACCAAAAAAAAAAAAATTAAGCCTTAATTTCTTTAAACGCTTTTGATCCTAAGACACCTTAAACAGCAAGAAATGTGTCAGTTAATCAATCATCGGTTTTAAAACCGCGTTCCATTTTGAAATAAGAAAGATTTCAAAAACAAGATCCACAAACAACTACTGCAGCTACCGTTATAAAGCATTACGGTCCTCAGAGCGGTTGGGTCTACGCACCGTGATCGATGCGGGAATAACAACCCCGCTCAAGGACTGCAAAACATCGAACACTGGAGTCCAGCATCTAGGCACAAAAAACCTCCAAATCCCATATCCACCCCATTTTTCCCAACTGAACAAACATCGGTATGCCTGTTCAGACTACTAACACTACTAGCCGGTGACATCGAACAGAACCCTGGTCCAATGACCAACATGTGTAACAGGTGTGGAAGGTATTTTACTGGTAAGGTCAAGCCCATCAGATGTGCTGCGTGCGGAGACAGTGCTCATATACCCTACTAGGGACTGAGGAATGCCGATCTTTACAGACCGGACTTCATTTATCCCTGTTGCAGAAAGCGTCAGGCTGTAAACGCACGTAGCACACCTGGAAATGAGGCACTAGATCGGCCACCCACGCCTGTTGACCGAGCAGGACAATACTCTACTGACGAACAGCCAACCACAAGGGACAGGCCGTCGAAACCTCCACCAGGTCTTGACTTCAAGGTATTACAGTGGTATTGCAACGGGCTGAGCAGGAAGATTAAGAAGGTTAAGGACTTCATGGACAATAGACGCATACCGATCGCGGACCTTCAAACAAATAAGCCGACGAGCAGGAATCCAATCTCCTGCTCGGAATAAGGGTGGAGGCCTTGCTTTTCTTGACTCTGACTTTTCTACGACAACTTCCTTCACATGTCCCTCACATCGAACGACGATAACTTGGACTCCAGGGGATCGCCATTTGATCTGGAGAGGATGAGATTGAGATTGTGAATGTCTTCATCCCTCCAACAGCTGTCTGCCGTTAGGTTTATTGACCTTTCATTGGATTCCTAATGGAGGGTGATAACGGAATCATACTCGGTGAACTAAATCGCTAAGATGCGTCCAAACTTCCCGCCGGAGGAATGTCGCCTAGCAAATAGACGAGATGCCATCCGTAGGGAAAATGCAGCGGAACCACGATTAATGCTCTAGTCTCTGCTCACTGCTGCCTTAAATCGACAGTTTGTGGAGCATCCAGCCAGACCCAACAGGGACCACCGAGGCATCCGAAGGAAGATTAGATCTCTACTTCTTGTAGAAGATGTAGAAATCACTCCGCAGAATGTCTCTTAAGCTATCAGAGAAGCGAAAGCATCCACGGCAATAGGTCCTGATTGCAATTATTATGCTTAAATACGTGGGAACGAAAGAGTTGACATATATGGCAGAAACATTTAGCCTGTGTGTCAACTTCTTGGAGATTCCAGATATGTGAAACCTCGGAAGTATTATTCCGTTCCCAAACCTGGGAAACCCACTGACTTGGGGAGCTCCTACATACCTATAACTCTAATGTTACCAGTGTTTAAGATCCTGGAATTTTTCCTTCTCCCTTCGCTTAGGGAGAATCTTCCCATAGCAGACCATCAACATAGCTTTCGTTCTGGGTACTGCACAACGACTGCGCTGTGCGAGATGACGAGAGCCATATCCGGAGGTCTTAAGAGTAAGTGCCCACACGAGAGGCCCACAGTGGTAGCTCTTAATCTGTCTAAGGCCCTCAACACGATCTGCCACTCAAAGCTATTACAAGGTCTGTATGAATCCTCATTTCCAAACGCCCACAAAAGATGGCTGGCAAACTACATGGCTGGGAGGCAGTCATGTGTAGAGTTCAGAGGTTCTAGGTCGGAATTTAGGAGAAGTTAACAGGACGTTCCACAAGATGGTCCTTTCCTGCATCTTGTTCAATACCTACATCTTCAAAATTCCAACCTAAACTCCAGGGCTGTAACTGATATTCTATGCCAATGACTGTACACTTTTGTGCACAGGCAGGGATATAGAAGCCCTGGAAGAACAGCTTAACGGTTATCTGGCAACAAAACGTGGACTAAAGAGGTTACCAGGGAACTCAACATCCCCATAAGTGAACAAAGAGTTCCCACGGTGAAAAACCCCAAGATTCATTGGGTTTACTTTGAAGCCTCCCCCTTCCAAATCGGAAAATAGCCTTCCACGTAAGATCCGAACGTACAATTACGTTCAAGTTACTCTCCAGAGTTAACAGATCAAGTTACTCTCCAGAGTTAACCTGGACGTCTCGGACGCCTGCCCTCTTTGAAACTCTGCACCCCATAACACCATACACCTCTTCGAGTGTCCTCTCCGGCTCACAACACTACTTCCCAGGTCATTATAGACCTCGAAATGGAAAGGTAATCTGTTCTATGTCTCCCATCCCAAATTTCCTTCCCATTCCCATCCCGGAAAATTTAAAATAAATATAAATTAAACTTAACTACTAAATCTCTTTTTTACTTATATATGACAACTCCAGTGGAAGTTACAACAACAATTGATATTACGTTCTACAATATCATCAATACCGTATTCATCAACAGATGCCGCCAAGTTGTATTCTTTAGCATCATCAACGTGTACTTCTCAACCATTGTCAACAGACACATTTTTTTATGTGGTTCCAAATAAAACATCTGTAAAATATGCTGCAGATTGCAATTCCTGATCGATCTGATGGCGAAGAGAGTATCACTTTCTTAAGGAAGATATGCGAAGCTAAGAAACGTTTAAACGAAGCCGAGAATATAATAACGCAAAATCTTTTTCCAATTTCGTTAAGGCAATATACGTTCATGACGATCTCCCATTCAACAGCTGCCCGTGTGGGCGCTCTTTGAAAAAGGCCAATTCTGGCAATAGAAAACCTGAAAACTTTTATTTCTTAATTTTCAAGACGAGGGAAGTTGTCTTTTGAAGAAATATAAATCAAAAAGGCTTTAAAGTGCAATAAATCAAAGAATGTTTTGTTGATTGTGGTAACGGGATTAGAATATTTGTGGTGTCTTTTTATGTTAAAGGGAGTGTGCAGCGATTGGAAATATATCCTTAGGTACTACCATGTTTCAACTAAATAAATCGTGGGGGTGCAAATAGGTTGACTGAAAAGTAAACATTTAAATTTGTTAGTCAATGAATGACATTTTCGATGAACTTAAAGTGAACAGTTTTTACTCAAAGACCAATCACTTGCGGAAAACTGCACTAACAAGTCCAACAACGTTAAATACATTAAAGTATTTATTTAAATCATTCATGGCATTATTATGATGACAGATGATATTTTTAGTGAGAATGAGGATATTATGTTCCTACTTCCTGAAAAATGCAATCAGGATTGTACTGAAAATTTGTTTTCTAGGATAAAAAGGAAAACATATCACAACAAGAATTATTTCAACTAAATTTTTTAGAGACAAAGTGAGAAAAAATCTTTTGAAAATTGTTAGATGATGATAAATTAATGTTTGACTTGACTTTTCTTAAGAGAGGAAAAACATATCACAGAAAGAATTATTTCAGCTAAGATTTTAAGTGACAAAGTGGAAAAAAAAATCTTTAAAAATTGTTAGATGATGATATCGAAATTTAAGAAGGAGTATCAAGCTTGTAAAAAGTGTAGCCGTAACAAATTGTAAAATCTGTAAGAACTTACAACTCTCTCATCAACCTAACCTAAGTCTTTTCAACTTTAGTTGCGGAATGTCTTACATCTATATCAAATAAGACAACGATTTGATTTTAATTTGTTTCCTTAAAAAATTTAAAAATTTTATTAATTTTTACAATAGTGAAAATAATAAAAATCGAATTGTTTTAAAAGTTGTTTCTTTTTTCCAAAAAAGAAAAACATGTATGATAAAATGAAAATAATATTAAATGTATAAAATATTCTAACTGGCAGATATTGTACAAATACAGCAACTGGGAAACCAAAATGTATCCGTATACAAGTTTTGACCATTTCCTTGTAACGCAATTAAGCGTTTCTGTACAAACTTCTGTTCACAACGTGAATTGTAACCATTGGGAAGTTGGCAAAGATTGGTACAAGTGTTTGAACTGTATAAAATAGAAATGAGAAAATAGATTAGATTAAACAATAATTTTAAGAGTTGTTATCGTAAAAAAAACTTACGCGCATAATTCAGCTTTAACCATTTGACGTGCTGTACTAGCTTCATTGACAACAAACATCCAGTTTCCTAAAGTTGGGAGAAATAAATAATTTTTTAATCAATATTTTAAATCTGTTTCAATTACAATCAATCGTATTCACTGGGAGAGTTTGAAAATATTTTGGAAATAAGTCAGCCATTTCATATTTGCTATGGAAATTGTATAGGTTGTGATCTAGCTTGACGCTTAAACGTCTGAGAATACTTCGGAAAAAATTAATAAATACGCCAGCATTAATCTGGTCATTAAGGGTCCGACAAGTCCCCTGGACTTGAATATATAGACCCGGGCTAATATGAGGGAGGCGTTGGACTATGTGGTCCCTTGGATAAATAAACCGCATAAATCTTCGAAGTGGTGGGGTACCAGAATCGAGTTTATCCCGAAGGATAAAGAGAACATCCTTGCTGTCATTAATTCATTTTAAAAACATTAAACAATTTGATATACTCCCATTTGCTTGGATTAATTAAGCGGAATTTGATTTTTAAACCGTAATATGCATACAGCAAGGGACGATGCACAGAACCATCTGTTCATAAGCTTGTGGTTACTACTTATCGGGAGATTGCTTTTGGCAAATGAGAACGCTATCATGGCCTTACTTTAGGTTGTAAGTGGCTGGTGACGTTTTACGTCAGCACACATAGACTCTGAGGTCATTGTGATACCACAGGACTGCAATAGGTTTTCCTACTGGTCAATGCCGTTAAACCAATTTGATGAGCTTCTTATGAAACTCCTAAGATATTGAATTTTGACATCTGACAAATCAGAAAGATCGTGCAGTTCCCTAGATTCCAGTGAAGCAAGTCTCTGAGCAGAAAGTGCCGGGCAATGTTAGATGAAGTGTTCGATAGTTTCAACTCCTCTTCATCCATGCAACTCCGGGAAAAGTAGTTTCACGTCACATTTTAGACGTGTGGAAGTTAATGGCAGATCTTGTTTTAGAACCATTGACTCCAGAGACTTGACTGCGGCTTGACTGTCAGAATAGATGTGGACTGTGGTTGAAGACAAGAAATTGCAGCTCAACCAGTCAGCCACTACCTTTATTGCCAGCATCCCTGACTGGTAAACACTGCAATGATCTGGCTACCTTCGAGCAAGGGTCAATCCAAGCTCTTCCGAATAGACTCCAAAGCCTACTTGTTCGTGCAGCCTCAATTCATCCCTGTTTAAATCTATGGATTCTCCACTATCCGGAATGCCCCTCATCCAAGACTCCCTTGATGGTATCATAGTGGTAAAGTGGCGCTCAAAAAGGCCCACAGATTGAGCAGAGTCTACATCTTGTGGTATTGTTATCTTCTTCGAGATCACGCTATGGCCACAATCGCTGCTCCTCCATTGCAATGTGGTAATAAGTTGAATTGCCGATGTATCCGCATACCCAATTGTCCAGTAATACCAGGTGAAAAGGGATTGCTAATGAAGCCGTAGGTGTACGAAGAGCACCAGTGATACATATCGACGCCATTCTCTGTACCTTCGTGATAAATACACAGTTTGCTTTAATCTCTAAAGCAGGCCACAAGACAATGATTCCATACAGCAGAATTGGATGCACCACTCCTGTAAAAATCTAATAAACGGTTTTAGGAATAAAACCCCATCGTTTTCCAGTGGCCCTTTTACCCGTTCCTCAATATTACGCCTGAAATTTAACTTCCTATCTAGAAATACTCCAAGATACTTGGCACCATCTGAGTGCCGTCCAGAGAAATAGGAACAAAAGCAGGAATCTAATTTTTCCTTGTAAACAAGACAAGCTCTGTTTTACTTGGATTAACTCCCAGACCACAGCCTCTTTCCCATTTAGACAGATCTTTCAGCGAACTCTGAAGAATGTCCCTCAATGTTGGCACATGCTTTCCCTTTACCGCTATCGCGACATCGTCAGCATATTCGACAACATGACAACCACGTACTTCTAGAAAGAGAACGCCTCCCTGTGGTGTGCCTCTATTTACAAATTAAGATATAACAGACGCTCTCAATTCAGAGGTTATACGTCTATTGGCAAGTAGATTTTCCACCATTAAAACGATACCACGCTTCACTCACAGACCAGAAAATGACACAGTTATTGAGTCTGGAATGACATTTTCAAAAGCCTCTATATATCAAGAAAGGCCACCATGGTTTACTTCTATACCGATGTTACCAACGAGCACATGAAGAGCTGTTTCTGTTGATCTACCCTTGCTGTATGCATGTTGCCTTGTCGAAAGCAACATCGCTGTCTATCATTCGTTCCATTGTCTTTAACAAAAAATAAGACAGACTAATTGGTCTAAAATCTATCGGGAAAAAGACGACTCTGGTATCCCTCCATTTTAAAAGAAATATACGACCAGTTAATGCATGCAGTGTATAATTATACAGCCTAGCGGCTTTGTAACACGACACTTGCTGCATCTCAGCTGGGATTTATAGGGCCTGAAGCTTTTAATCTCCCAGATTAATGTTGGCACATTTATTATTATTTTCGAAGCAATTTCAGATCTTTGGGCGTCCGAACGTTCCAAAGCTTGAAACGGCGTCATGGAATTGCCCGGAAAATGCGTGTATCCCAGGGTGCAAGGAGAAGTAGTCAGAACTTTGCGCAGCCTGGATGCCTCAGAAACGTCTTCACTGTTTTCACAGAAGTTTTTGCAAGAATCACATTTGGCAAATCTGATCATCTTCTTATAATTTATAATTTTCATATAATTTGTATATGTTAAAGAGTTTTAAAGGTGCTATAACTTTATTTCCCCTTACATTCCTACCTTAAATCTCCGAGATGGCACCTGCAAAAAAAGTTAAATCTTAGATTTTGATCCTTTCTAATGATTACTTATGGGTTCCACGCGATACCTTCCTTGTTAGTCTTCAACATCAGTCAATGTTCCTGAAAACGAGATATGGCCTTTACTGTTGCATGTTCTTAAACGAGGTAGCTAAGTAGTTGGAATTGAGACTTTTCCACACCCCAGGGTACAGTGCTTGCCAAATTATGAACTTCTTGAAATGTTTCTACTGAGTTTAAATGTATTTGTATGTCCATTGAAATAACTGCTTTGTTTCGTTAAGAAGACTTATCAGCTACGGACAATTATGCGTAGCAAATGTTACGGAACTTAAATCAAATTACCTAATTTAAATTCGCTTTCGAGACATGATATGGATGAGGAGTTGCCAGATTTTAAGAGGAATACGAGCCCTGTCTTTAAAACTTAAGCTTGAAAATACCTTTCCACAATGTAAAATTTCACATCAATCTGACCAGTCAACAAGAAATTGCTAATTTATTTCCAAAATATTTTGATATCGCGTGGTGTATACTGAAAGAATCATTATGTTTTGCATAGTGTTACTGCCATATTAATAAATATTTTCATCATTGATATGAAAAGATATTATCAATTGATAGTAACTTCATTCAAAAGTCTGTTCCAAACTTACCTTTACTATTTAAAGCTGCTTGAGGTGTGATAAATTGAGATGTGGTCTGACAAAGTGAAGTCCGTCCAGGTGTCTGTCGTTTAATACGCGACTTGCTACCTTTATCAACTCCTACAATATCTAAGAGATCCATGTTTAAAGACACATCACGTGTCGATAATTTATGTGAAGATTCATCGGTGTCTTCGGTGGTATCGATAATAAGTGGTGGTGGTGGTTCTTTGTTTTGTGTTGATGATGAGTTTTTACTTAAATCACGTACAATACGCTTAAGCCATAATGTAGGATTATTGGGTGTGGTTTTTGAATTACTACTGCTGCTGCTGATGCCGCTACTGCTAAATGATGAAACTGGATTTTTGTTAAAATTTAAACGTTGACCTGCTGATGATGTATATAAAAGATATCTAAAATTAAAAGAAAGTGGATGATTTTTTTACCAAATACCGATCATTAAACTAAATGTTCAGAGCTTTGAGGAATGAATTCTTTTTGGTTCAACCTTGCAGGCTGAATTTTAATCACACAAGTAACACTGAGATTTTTTTATAATTTTTGAATGTGCATTTGATTTTTAATTAGCGTAGTAAATGCATACTTTTAGAATAATTGGATTTGATGCCAATAAACGGATTTAAATGAATATCGAGAAGTCCAAACATGTTCTGATTACACCGTCCGACAGCCAATATTAAACATGAACCGGATGATATACGTCTAAAAGTAGAGATCAAATGGAGTAAAACTGTATTAAAAGTTTTTCATTTTGTGATCCTGTTACCTTTTAAAAGTAAAATATTTTTATCAGATTTGTACTTGTCGTAGGATGACAATAGTGATAGCAAATGAAAGTGGAGGATCTAATTTTCCATTTTTTTTATTTTGTTATATCAGGATAAAAGGATGTGAATAAAGTCATTTGAAAACGTTATAAAAATATATTGTTGAAAATTTTGAATGATATTTAAGGATACATTTTTGAAAGGACGTAACTTACCTTCCTTTTCCTAATATGTAAAAATACTAAAATAGGAAAATTAGGGGAGATCCTCCTCTTTCATTTGCTATCACTAGTGGCATGCTAGGACAAGTAGAAATATTAAAAAAGGATTTTGTAAAATTTAGTCCTTTAAAACTTTAAAGTCCTTTTAAAAGGAAACAGGATCACGAAAAGAAAAACTCTAAACGTAGTTTTACTATATTTAGTTTCTAGTTCGTGTTTAACGACTTTTTTAATTTTTGTCGGACGGTGTAATTTGTTGAATTGTGTTTAGCCAAGATACTTTAAAATTTGTACTTTTTTAAGCATTTTGCACAATTCGCACGAACTTTTGGCCTCCGACAACTCCTAGTGAAATTTAATGCAGATAATATTTGTAGAGCATTTAAACCCTTTAATCGCACGTTTAGTGGTGTTCTACACTCAATATATTTTGTAGGCAAAAATAAATGAAAAACACACTTAAAACCAGTGAATAAACAATTGAAAACCATCCCAGTAATTATTTATTAGTTTTAGCAAACATCAACATTTATTTTTTACTGTTGACAAAATTTTCTAAAATAAATAACATTAAAAAATTATCTTTTTTTCATTCTTTTTTACCAACAAATTCGAAAAAAATAACCAACGAAAACATTAAACATTAATGATAGTTTATATTTCTATAAATAATTTTTTGATTTTTTTTTCTACAAAAAAATAACTGACTTGTGTAGGTAAAAACTAATGATATTTCATTAAAAAACACCAACAATTTAAAAAAAAAATTACTTACACATATCATTAAAAATCAAAAGAATAATCAGTAGTTTTTACTTACAGAACAAAAATAAATGACTTTAAAAATTAAATGTTAATGAAAGTCTTTATTTTTTAGTGTGTTCTTTTTGAAACAAAGGACAGAAGTAGTCATTAATAAAAACTGAACATCAAACAAATGTTTTTTCTTTTAAAAACGACTAAACGGAAAACTTTTTAAATAAACTACAAACAGTTAATGACATAATTTTTTGAGTGTATGATAGTATTTAAAAAAAGGACGGAAACGGCCCCATAAAATGGGAGATAGAGGGTTAATATGTTCTAGCAAATGAACCGCCATCAGATGTCAATAAAAATATCTATTAACCCTTCTGCACTCCTTGGGTCAATTTGACCCAATTTTGGTTTTCAAACGCAAAATTTTTCCCTTTAGTTATAAGATATCAACGTGGTACTTTAATTTATCCATTACAGGACGAAAATTATGGTTTTAAAAGAAAATAATAAAATTAAAATTTTTCCTCCCCCCTCCACATTTAAAAACACGATTTACACACATTTAATATCCTTTGGGTCAATATGACCCAACAAGCGATAATGCAAGTTTAGTTCTACTTTACCATTTTTTTTCTTCTGAATATAATTGAATTGGGTGTATTTTCATTCAGAATGATAGATCAATAATTTTCAGGTGCAAAGGAGTGCGTTGAAGCTCATCAATGACAATAGGGTATCCAGCTCTATTGACTCATTGGAGCATAGTCGGAATGAGTATTGTGCGTCATTGTTATATAGATATAACCACGGTAAGTGTTCAGCTGAGATGGGCGCCTTTCCAGCAGATCACATCCTTTCGTTGTCTACTCTCCAATGTCTTGCACAACGAATTACAGAGAAAATTCTTTTCTCATCAGTCAAACTAGCCCTATGTGGAATTAAATCCCTGCAGAAGTCTACCCAGTCAGCTACACTCAAAAAAAAAAAAAATACCTTGTAAAATTACAAGAAAAAATTTTAACTTTTTTAGCTACCTCCTATTTTACAAGAATTCCTAGTAATTTTACAAGCTTTTAACGAATAATTTTGTAATTTTACAAGGTTTTCATCAATAAAATTGTAAATTTACAAATTTTTGGACACGATAAAATTTACAAGGAGATTTCGTAACTTTACTAGATTTTTTGCTAATTCCTATTTTACGAGAATTTCTAGTAATTTTACAATATTTCACCAACTTTTTACCAATAAAATTGTAAATTTACAGTTTTTTGACGCAATTAAAATTACAAGGAATTCTCGTGAATTTACTAGATTTTTTTGTAAATTTTTTTTGCAAATTTGTAAAATTACAAAAAAATTGTATAATCTAAAAAAAAAAATGTAAATTTTGATCCAAATTTGTTTGTTAAAAAACAAGGAAAACTGTCAAATATTGGTAAAATGGTAAAATTACGAGACTTTTCCTAGTCATTTGAAAAAGTTTTTTTTTGTATGTGTATATTTTGAAAAAATTCAAATTAAATGTCCACAAACACTACTCCCCCATTCCTTCTCCTCATAACCCATTTTCTAATACCAACACAATGCATTGCATAAAGTGTTGGCTCAAAGTAAAAAAAGGTTGAATTTCAAATTTGATTTTATTTTTTTAATAATTTCTCTGGAAGGGCTTATTTATTTTAGTTTTCATTATTTTTGATTGTACTAAAACATGGAATTTTGTTTACATTTTAATGTTGGGTCATATTGACCCAAAGGATCATAGGAAGGGCACATATACAAGGGATGCAGAAGGGTTAACGTTATTTAGCTCAGAAGACTTATTTTTCGACTTATTTTACACGACTTAGGTGAAAAACAATTTAACAGTATATGATAACACTGCGGAACACTCAAATATAAACAAGAGTTACGACCATCATTTCTATATATTTCGGACATGCTGATTCGAATGGCGTACTCCGTTTTTCGATGTATGGTACAGTTTTCTTGCAATATGTCGTTAAAGATTTGCTAATTTCGAGCCAGTTTTTTAACAAAAAATATGCAAAGTAAATGGTTGATACATTTTATGACATGGAAAACAATGATATGACTTGTAGCAACATTTCTTATCCAAATTTGGTTTAAAGCTTTTCAATTTAAGCCCTTAAATTCGCGAATTTCCTAATTTTTTAAGGTTTTCGCGAAATTAACCGCCAAATTGGTCTTTGATAAAAAACTTGCTTTTAATGAATAAAAAATGCATCCCTAACAATACGATAAGTGGACAAAAAACAGCTATGTTATATGGACCATCATGATGAAAATCGCGAAAAACCGTTTTTTTTGTATATGCCAGCATCACTTTACGAGATGATTTAAGGTTCCATCTTTTAGTATATAATGTGGGAACCTTAAACAACTAACTGACCAAAAATTCGGCCAAAAAAGTTTTCATTTGCAAAAGTTATTTTAACAAAAACTATTATTTCAGTGTTTGCGATAGAATAATTATAGTTTTTGTTAAAATAACTTTTGCAAATGAAAACTTTTTTGGACAAATTTTGGATCAGTTCATTGTTTAAGGTTCCCACATTATATACTAAAAGATGAAGCCTCAAATCATCTCCTAAAGTGATGCTGCCATAAAAAAAAAAACGGTTTTTCGCGATTTTCATCATGATGGTCCATATAACATAGATGTTTTTTGCCCACTATTCGTAGTGTCGTGGACGCCTTTATGATCCACAAAATGCAAGTTTTTTATCAGAGACCAATTTAGCGGTTAATTTCGCGAAAACTTAAAAAAATGAAGAAATCAGCGACTTTAAGAGCTTAAGATGAAAAGCTTTAAACCAAATTTATATTAGAAATATTACTACAAGTTATTTTTTTGTTTTCAATGCCATAAAATTTGAAAATCATTAACTTTGGATTTTTTTTTGTTAAAAAAGCAGCAAAAAATCAGCCAATCTTTAATGACATTTTACAAGAAAACTGTACCATTCATCGAAAAACGGAGTACTTCATTCGATTCAGCATGTCCGAAATATATTGAAATGATGGTCGTACCTCTTGTTTTCTAAAATAGTGGTTAGTTTTGTCACGCAGTGTAATTTACAATTTTACTTTTTTATGAGTTTTGCACTTTTTGCAGGAACTTTTGGCCTGTGACAAACCCTAGTGAAATTTGATGAAAAACATTTTTATAGAACATTTTAACCCTTTAAACGCACGTTTAGTGCTATTCTATGAGGATATTAGAGAAAAGGACCAAAATGACCCCTAAAAATGCGAGATCGTGGGTTAATATGTTTTAATAAATGAACCGCCATCAAATTTTACTAAAAATATATTTTAACAATATTTACCTCAGAATTGGATTTAATATTTTTTTTTTGACTTTTTTTAGTTACAGTTTTCCTTGTTTTTTAACAAAAAAATTTGGATCGAAATTTACAGTTTTTTTGTAATTGTACAATTTTTCTTGTAATTTTAAAAATTTCCAAAGTTTTTTTACAAAAAAAAATCTAGTAAACTCATAAGATTTCCTTTTCAGTTTTATTGCGTCAAAAAATTTGTAAATTTACAATTTTTTTGGTAAAAATCTTGAAAAATTACGAAAAACCTCGTAATTTTTACTAGGAATTCTCGTAAAATAGGAGGTAGCAAAAAATCTAGTAAAGTCACGAAACCTAATTGTGAGTTTTATCGCGTCAAAAAATTTGTAAACTTACAATTTTATTGGTAAAAAGCTTGTAAAATTACAAAATTATTGGTAAAAAGCTTGTAAAATTACAAGAAATTGTTGTCAAATAGGGGGTAGCAAAAAAAAAAAGTCACAAACTTTTCTTGTCGTTTTACAAGGTTTTTTTATACCCTCCACTTAGTGATAGAGGGTATATATAAGTTCGTCATTCCGTTTTTAACTCATCGAAATATCGGTCTGTGACCCCATAAATTATATATATTCATGATCCCTGATCGATTTTAAGACATTCTAGCGATGTCCGTTTGTCCGTCTGTCTGTCTGTGGAAATGGTGATCACGACCAAAATACTACACGGATATGACTGAAGCTTAACATATTTATTGGAAGTTCTCCAGAGAAGTTTGGTATTGCATTTGATCCATATCGGTTCAGCGGTTCAAAAGTTATGAATGAAAATGTAAGGACACCTCAAAAATTTTAGTACATTCAACATAACCTAAAAGTAAAAAGTGCTTCCATTCTGCTGGCTGCTGGTTGAATTATGTGAACATAATTGAACCCCAAATGATATTTAAACAAGAACGAACATATTTTTTGACAAAAAAAATCGCGGATTTTTTTTTCAACAATTTTTTTTTTCGCGGAAATTTTTTTTTTTAAGTAATTTCCTTTTAAAAAAAGTATTTTGGAATAATCTTTTTGAAATTGTGGAGGGTATCACTACATTCGGCAATGCCGAATTTAACTTTTTTAACTTTGTGTAGTATTGGTATACTTAAAAAAAATTTTTTTTTACCCATCCAAGATGCAAAATAGTAAAAATATAAAAAGTAAAACAAAATATAGTTACTTAATAGTGCTCGAAGTCTTTATTTTATTTAAAAATTTTCTTTATTTCATTCCTCCAATATCCGTTATTAATTTATTTTTTATTTATTGCAGTTTTTAAAATTTAGAAAAACAATATTATCTTAATCTATACATTCCTTCAAAGCTCTGTCATATTATATAAACATTAGGGTGGAACAAATTTTTTTATTTTTTTTTAATTTCAAAAACGTTGTTATCGGAAAAAATTACTTTTATGGTAAATATTACCAAACAAATATATTGGACCTGCAGGGATATAGCTTTAGGTTCGTTTTTTGACTTAAGTATCGGAATCTTCCAAACAAAGTGAAAAAAAAAATTTTTTTGGTCAGTAATTTTTTTTTTATTTTTGTTTTTTTTTTTTTAGCGCAACAAATAATTTTTAGTTAGTTTTTTGATGAAAATAAAACGTAATATTTGCAAAGTATATAAAAAAAATGTATATATGGGGCATTCCATGTGAAATCGGACACTTTGAAAAACTTTTTTTTTTAGATTTTCCCAATTTGTTTACAGTTTTTAGTACCCTTCGAAAACTCCTTCATGGTACATTTTCAGATTTTTTTGATGACCCGTTCAAAAGATATCGAATTTTTAAAAATTGGTAGTTTGTTCCTTTACCCAAACTTCTTTTGATCATAACTTCTTCAATAATGGTCCAAATTTAAATTTTTTTTTTTTTTTAATTTTTGTTTCTTACGTACTTTCTAATAAAAAATCCCAAAAAATTCTTAAAAGCGCTCTAGTATGCGATTTTTAAGTTTTAAAATTTAAATCTCATTTTTAAAAATGTTTGTACTCTTCGATTTTTTTGAAATTTTTTTGTGTAAAACTTCTATCAATTCTACAAATTTTTTGCCCAGGAAGATCGTGGGATAACGATTATTACCATTTTTTAAAATTTTTTGAAAAAATTTTATTGTAATTTTCCAATCTTAAAATCACTTCTACTGCTCCAATGGTGCGTCATAGTGGGGTCCTTTATAAGACCGACCCCCATTAATTTTTACGTCTTAACATTTCTTTGGAACAAACTAATACCCTATCTCCAATTTATAAGGGGGCTCCCACACAAAACGACATTTTTTAAAATTTGTTCCAACTGCTCTAACTGCCCTAATAGTGCCCTTAGAGCAACAAAATGTATGACCGACTCACAATATTTTTTTTTAGTCCAAAAATTTTCTCTGAATACACCTACCCTCTATCTTTAACTGTTAAGGCGGTCCCCATACAATTTTTTTTATTTTTTGTAAATTTGTTTTATTTAATCAGCTTCTACCGGTCCAATGGTGCGTCCGAGAGGGGTCATTACTGAGACCGACCCCCATTTATTTTTACCCTACAACATTTTTTCAAAACATACCTACGCCCTATCTCCACTCCCTAAGTAGGCTCCCATACAAAATTACATTTTTATAAAATTTGCTCCAACTGTTATTTGTATGGGAGCCTACTTAGGGAGTGAAGATACGGCGTAGGTATGTTTTGAAAAAATGTTGTAGGGTAAAAATAAATGGGGGTCGGTCTCACTAATGACCCCTCTCGGACGCACCATTGGACCAGTAGAAGCTGATTAAATAAAACAAATTTACATAAAATAAAAAAAATTTTGTGGGGACCGCCTTAACAGTTAAAAATAGAGGGTAGGTGTGTTCAGAGAAAATTTTTGGACTAAAAAAAAATATTGTGAGTCGGTCATACATTTTGTTGCTCTAAGGGCACTATTAGGGCAGTTAGAGCGGTTGGAACAAATTTTAAAAAATGCCGTTTTGTGTGGGTGCCCCCTTATAAATTGGAGATAGGGTATTAGTTTGTTCCAAAGAAATGTTAGGACGTAAAAATTAATGGGGGTCGGTCTTATAAAGGACCCCTCTATGACGCACCATTGGAGCATTAGAAATGATTTTAAGATTGGAAAATTACAATAAAATTTTTTAAAAAAAATTTTAAAAAATAGTAATAATCGTTATCCCACGATCTTCCTGGGCAAAAAATTTGTAGAATTGACAGAAGTTTTACACAAAAAAATTTCCAAAAAATCGAAAAGTACAAACATTTTCAAAAATGAGATTTAAATTTTAAAACTTAAAAATCGCATACTAGAGCGCTTTTAAGAATTTTTTGGGATTTTTTATTAGAAAGTACGTAAAAACCAAAAATTTTGAAAAAAAAAAATTGAAATTTGGACCATTATTGAAGAAGTTATGATTAAAAGAAGTTTGAGTAAAGGAACAAACTACCAATTTTTAAAAATTCGATATCTTTTGAACGGGTCATCAAAAAAATCTGAAAATTTACCACGAAGGAGTTTTCGAAGGGTACTAAAAACTGTAAACAAATTGGGAAAATCTAAAAAAAAAAGTTTTTCAAAGTGTCCGATTTCAGATGGAATGCCCCATATATACCCTACACCACTCTGTGGCACAGGGTATAATGAGTTTGTGCTGTTGTTTGTATCTATCCCAAATATTGGGCGGATAACCAATTCTGTGGCCGTACGAAAAAACTAGTTAACTCCACTTTTTGCGAAAATTGAGATAACACCAAAAATAGAAAGTGCATTCCATTTACTATCACTCTGTCAGATCGAAATTTTGATATATGTTCTCATTTACAAGTTATTTGGAAAACAAAATATTGGAAAATACCAATTTTTATGTAAAAACTAGATAACTCCATGCATTTTTTGAAAAAATAAGATAACTCCATAGTTTCTTAAAAAACATAAAAATTAAAAGTTTAAAACGATGTTCTTTCGGAAACTATGGGAGAAAAAGCTGAAAGAACAAGTTTGAGTCACGAGTCCTTTGAGTCCAAATTTTGAACCTAAAAACTTTAACTCCCGAGAATTCATAGATTGCATATAAAAAATGCATACAATTTTTTTTGCAGATCTTAATTCATAGAATACGACTGCCAAACACCCAAAATATCTTAAAGTAAGAGTTTTTAAGTTATTAATTAACTTTCTGGTCAGCGACTTGCTTCACTGGGATCTAGGGAGCTGTACGATCTTTCTGATTTGTCGGATGTCAAAATTCAACATCTAAGGAGTTTCATAAGAAGCTCAAACTGGTTTAACGACAGGGACTAGTAGGGAAACCTATTACGATCCCGTGGTATCACAATGGACCTCAGAGTCTAAGTGTGTTGACGTAAAACGTCAGCAGCCACTTACAACCTAACCTAACCTAAGTTATTAATAATTTATATATAGGATAACTTACTTTATGATCCATTGATGATTTCAGCATGGGATGAGGAAGTAATGCATGCAAATTATGACAACGAATTCAAGTAAGGTATAAAGTAACCTATCTAATTTATAACGAAGCATACGAGGGGCATAAGGTATCAAATATATGATATTTTTAAGACTATGAGAAATAAAATAATATAGCATACGAGAACATGATATATAAGGTGCTACAAGCAGTGAATAAGTAACGTTATTAAATTTACTCACGTGATTGCAAGTGAGTGGGAGTAGAAAAAAAAAGGTGCGTGAGTGTGCGTGATTTTAAAATTCCTGTCGTGAGCCCATCTCTAGTTTAAACTAATGCATTTTTTTATAAAATATTTATTTTTTATGTTATTATAATGAATTATGTATTCAATTACAAATAATGCATTATTTAAAATTTTGAAATAATACATAATGTAACCAAATTTAAGTCACCCATGATTAAACGTTTAGAAATAATAAATTTGAAATACAATTTATGCAATATTCATGCATTACGTAACAAGTTATTAGTAAAATATTATTTCTCACTTTGAAATAATATGTTGTTGAACAAATGTTTGGCAAGACATCATAAAATAATGCTTCAAATAAGAGATATACATTACCTGGTAATGTGTTACATAATCAACACTCATTAAAAAAGTTTTGCTGGTAATTTTATATATAACAACATACAAACTCGGCTTATTTTCGAGAATAATTTTTTTTTTTTTTTTTGAAAAAACTAGTTAACTCCACTTTTTTGTAAAAAATGGGTTAATTAACGTGCTGAGTCAAAAAGTTAATATTTTGCCACATATGATTACTAAAGTTGCCTTAATTTCATAATATATAAGAATTAATTGAAAAAAAGTTTTTTTTTAGAAAAACTAGTTAACTCCATTTTTCGAAAAAACAAGTTAACTGACATCGATTTTCGGATTAAGTGTCCAAAAATGAGTTCAATGGAACCAGAAATCTTTAATATTATTAAAAATTATGTTTTGTCTAATGCGCATGCATAACAACATATATTAATAATAAATAATTAGTGAAATATGTTAAAAACTTAAAGTGTGTTTTTCTCCTGTTTTCAAAAAATGGAGTTAACTAGTTTTTTCATACGGCCACAGAATTATACCAATCTGTCCATGTAAACTTTAGCTTCCTTTGGTCCAAGTACGGAGCCTATTGAAATTTAAAAAATCGGTCCATGTTTAGACCTAGCCCCCATACAACGTCCCTTTATAATTTGGGTCAAATGACCCAATGAAAAATTTTGTCAAATCGGTCTATTGGCAACAAAAAAAAGACAATTTCACTCAAATTTGGTTTGTGTATATTTTCAACACTACACTGAAAAAAATAACTATACTGAAATTAAATAAACACTGTTATTAATTTAAGTAAGCAAATTTTTTTGAATTTACTTCAACTGATCTTAATATAAGGTGGTTTTACTTAAAACAAAGCAAATAAACTTGAAGATAGTATATGCAAATACTTAAAAAAGCACAAAAGTTTTCCTTAATTTGTTTTCTTAAATTAAGTTAAATATTCTTTACATTTATGGCGGATTGATTGCATTTAAGAAAAAAAGGGTTTATTAAAAAATTTTGTTTTACTTAAAAGAAAAAAATTTAAATTGTGTGCAAAAAAAATAAATAAGTACGTAACTTACTTAAAAATAGTATAGACATTTTCATGACCTTGAATCAAAAAAAGTACTAATCTTTAATTCCAAAACGCATTTTCTTTAATTTAATCAATTTTTGTTTTAATTTAAGAAAAAAGAAATCTTTATTTTATTGATTTCATTGACTTTATTTCAATCCACATCTTCATCAGTTTAAGAAAGAATTTACTTAACTAAAGGAAAAAATACTTTAGGTATTTTGGGGACCCCATCTGAGGGCCCCATCTGGAGACCCCATGAGACCCTAACTTTAAATCCAAATTTCGATTTTCGCGGAATTTTCAAATGCCTATAACTCTGCAAATACTACAGATACGAAAAAAATTCTAAAGGCACTTTTGTAGTCCTTAACTTGTAGAATATGACCGCCGAAGACCCGAAAGCCCTCCGAGTTATAGTTTTCGAGTTATTTCATGACCAAATTTCTCAAGACCCCATTCCCATATCTCGAAAACTAAGCAAGATAGAGCGATTCTGACCAAAATTTTGGATCAAAATCAATAGTGACCCTATAATAGTGTACGCACATACTCATGGGCGGACCCCATATATGGGGACCCATAGGGTCCTCACATTGGGACTCCATAGGGTCAACAGAATCCGTAAGTTTAAGGAAATTTTTACTTATTTAAAAAAAAATATTTTTTCTCTGGATAAAAACAATTAAACTTATATTAAGTACAATTTTACTTACTTTTAAGATATATTTAAGTAAATGCATTACTATGTTTTAGGATAAAATATACTTGGAAGAAGAATTAATATCTTTGGAGCCCTCGCATACCCTCCTTTTTTTAAATTAAGTTCAATATGCTTTAAAAATGGTAAATTTTTTTTTCAGTGTAATAAAAGATCTAACGAAAAATTGATACAGTTGGTTCATGATTGGACTTGGACCCATTTTTTGGAAAATACTGGTGTAGGATATCATATGGCCGGTCTTGACCGCCTATAATTTTCTTACTTTTTTTAAAATATTTTTTTTTTTTTTTCTTTACTAAAATTTTGAAATTAACTAAAAAAAATTTTAAGGACAAAAAAAAACTTCATGAAAACGCTTTTTCTATAATGTCCAAATAAAAACTAAAATGTTAAACTAAGAAAAACTCAATTTTTTTTTCACTTTGTTCGAATTTTTTAGATTTTCAAATCTAAAAAGGAACCCAAAAAAATTGCCCTATAGGTCCAATATTTTTTTTGTGGTAATATTAACCTCAAAAGGCAACTTTTCCGACCGCGAAGTTTTTGAAATTCGAAAAATTCAAAACCTGCTCCTCCCTAATGAACAATTATTTAACTTTTACTTACGTGGGACCTTCTGTCGTAGATGATTTTTGATATTGATAAGGATCATCATTGTAGTTTGTATTACCATTGTCATTTCCACTTCCATATGGTGGTGTCTCATAATTGTAACCATTGAAATCTTTTCCATTGTTATGTTGAGGAAATATATACGCTGGATCGTAAAAAACCGGCGTATCATGCCACGCCACAGCAGCAAAATCATCCCACGTCTCATCTACTAATAAATTTTTTGCCTCATAACCCCATTTGTGTACAAGATGTTTAATAAGATATCTAGATGGGTGAACAGAAAGAAGAGGAAAAAATGAGGAAGAGTTTATTTTTGGTAATTTAAATTTACGATTAATAAATAAAGTGATAATTAAAATTAGTCATGGATTATCTATTGGTTATGGTTGAAATTGCCATCGACACAATTTTTTTTTTTTTTAATTTGGAAAAAAGTATTTTATTTTTAGTTTTTTAATCATTAAAAAATTTTTTTTTCTAATATTTTTAAACAAGAAGTCACCAAAAATAAGTGGTTATTAGTAACAGAGATTTTTTTGCACTGTATATTAGGGTGGCACAGTTAAATTATGTTTCGTTTTGGCCTAAAATCTCTATGTTTCAATTTTTAGCAAAATCGGACAAAATTAACAGGTGCCTTTTGGGGGTTAAAAGTTATATCAAAACTAAAAAAAAAAAAAAAAGTTAGAGCACAGTTGTTTATTATCGATTTTTTTTTTTAATAATTCGGCCACTCAGTAAGTACTGGACCGATTGCTGTGAAATTTATACTGGTTACAGCTAACATAATTTTGAGCTTAGGTTAGGTTGTAAGTGGCCGCTGACGTTTTACGTCAACACACGTATACTCTGAGGTCCATTGTGATACCATGGGACTGTAATAGGTTTCCCTTCTAGTCCCTGTCGTTCAGTGGCGGGTACAGCTTTTGGGTTTGAGGGGGGATATTTTATTTTACTTTGAATAAAAAAAAAATTATTATGATTTGTCGGCCGAGCAAAAACAGAGATACGTTTCTTTTGCAAAAAAAGTGATGGGAGAGCTTTAAAATCATGAAATTTATTTGTTTTTGCCAAAGGAGGTGTGTTAATTTTTTTTTTTAATTTTTCTAAGAGTCCCCGCACAACAATGTCGGAGCGGTTGACGTTTTCGGTCATGAGAGAATATAGGCGCAAAACAAATACAGCAGCGGAAAATTCTGTCATATGTTGATGTTTACACTAGTTTTTCACTTTTTCGTCACTTTTTTATTTAAATTAATTGTATTGTTAATAACACAGCTCAACAAGAAAATGCGTATTGGATTCTGGTTAGTGATTTGGATGGTGTCTGTTGCGCTGATTCCAAATCCGGAGCCCAAATTTGTCTATCACATCAGGATTTTGAGTAATTCGCGGTTAAAGGGCCGAAAAAGGGCATTTTTTACCCTTTTTAAAAGCTTATAAAATTATATCCTGACATGCAAATGACTTGGTATCAAGCTCATTCGAAAGCCTGTAATTTTCTCTTAAAGATAAGATAAAATGTTCTAAAAATTTAATTTTCTAAAATGGTAAAAAAATCATTAGCAAAAAACCTTCCATTTTTTCAATATTAAGTTTATTTACACAGTGTTTTTTAACAAATTTCCATACAAATTCATACGTAAATTTTAGATTTATAGCACTTGTGGCTAATGATTTTTTTACCATTTTAGAAAATTAAATTCCAAGAAGATTTGATCTTGTCTAAAAGAGAAAATTACACACTTTCGAATGAGCTAGATACCAAGTCATTTGCATGTCAGGATCTTATTTTATAGGCGTTCAAAAATGGTCAAAATGGGCATTTTTTGACACTTTATCCGCGATTTTCTCAAAATTGTGACGTGATAGAAAAATTTGAGTGACAGTTTTGGAATCGGGGCACCAAACTCTATCAACTTTTTTTGGTTTCATCCAAAACGCAGCGACAAACCTCAGATTTGTAGAGCGGTGTAATCAATATGATTTTTTCATATTGATTTATTTTTTTGCTGTTTTTTTTTTTTTTAATTTTAATATTTTTTCTTTTTAGAGATCATATTTTTTTGTTTACTTTATCGAAAAAAATCGAAATATTTGTAAAAAAGTGGCAACATTTTCATTTCAAAAATTATGGGAGAGAGAGAAACCGACACAAAAATAAAATTGATTTTATTCTGGCGGATTTCGGTCGAGCGTTTTTTCATGCCAAATTTGTGTGAAAAAAACGTCACCGACATTGTTGTGCGGGGACTCTAAATCTGAGAATTTTTCAAATGTCTTAGAATTTAAGACTTCTTCTTTACGAAAAATGTCTCAGAATATGGGACTTTTTTCGCATAGAAACGTTTTTAGATTTTAAAATTTTTTATACCCTCCACTCTAGTGATAGAGGGTATATATAAGTTTGTCATTCCGTTTGTAACACCTCGAAATATTGGTCTAGGACCCCATAAAGTATATATATTCATGATCCTCGATCGATTTTAAGACGATCTAGCGATGTCCGTCCGTCCGTCCGTCCGTCTGTCTGTCTGTCTGTCTGTTGAAAACACGCTAACTTTTGAAAGACTTTACGGAGGCTCCTGAAGTTTGGCATATATGTTGGGCATTTACCTGGTCAGGTTGGTATTGCAATCCAGCGAAATCGGTCCAGTGGTTCAAAAGTTATGTGCAAAAGACTGAATTTCGGCAAGGGTTTTTCGTGAATTTATGAGATAAAAAGCACTATAACTTTCGAAAATCAATTCTGAGGATGCTGAAGCTTGGCATATATATTTTTCGTTCCTCCAGCCTCGTTCGTATTGAATTTCACCCAAATCGGTCCAGTGGTTCAAAAGTTATTAGCAAAACCGTGAATATCAGATTAGCTTCACCTTAAATTCACGTGGTGAAAACCCGTTAAACCTGTTTTAAAACCATTGGCAAGTCACAAAAATATTTTAAAACGTATTTTTGTCACTCAAAAATATTTTTATACCAAAACAAAAAAAAAAAAAATACACCCGAAAAAAATCTTACACTCAAAAAAAATTTTACACTCAAAAAAAAAATTAGTAATTTTTTTTTTGAATATAAAATTCGAAAAAATTTTACACTCAAAAAAAAAAATTTGCAAATTTTTTTTTGAATTTAAAATTCGAAAAAATTTTACACTCAAAAAAAATTAGTATTTTTTTTTTTTCAAAAATTACTAAAAAAAAATTTTTTACACAAAATAATATATTTCTAATCATAACTGTTATTTTTTTCACGTTAGAAAATTTACTATCACTTAAAATGGGCGTTGTGGAGGGTATTCATAGATTCGGCCAAGTCGAATTTAACTTTTCTACTTGTTTTTAACAGAAACATTCTCAGATTCTGAGACCTTTTACTATAGAAAAAGTCTAATATTTTAAAGCATTTTCGAGATATTTTTACTATAGAAAATGTCTTATATTATTAGATTTGTCGTACTGAAATAATTTTAGATTCCGAGACCTTTTTTCTATAGAAAAAGTCTCAGACAATTTTCCTATAGAAAAAATTCCAGATTCTTAAAGAAAAAGTCTCAGATTCTCAGACCTTTTTCGTAAAGAAAAAGTCTCAGATTCTGCGACCTTCTTCCAATTGAGTAAGTTTCAACTTCTGAGACTTTTTTCAACAAAAACAGTCTTCGACTTTGAGACCTTTTTCTTTTTAAAAAAGATTCAGATTTTGAGACCTTGTTCCTTAAAATAAGTCTCAAATTCAGAGATTCTAAAACCATGTTTCCATTCAGATCAAAAACACTTGATTTGAGCAAAACACTTCGAGCTGTTTCCACTCAAGTTGAAGTGATTTGCAACGTCAAACTAATTACGAATTTTCGTAATTAATTTGACGTTTTCTCCACAAAATAGTTAAAACAACAAAATTAGGAAAATAATTATCAAAAACAATTAATTTTGTAGTTTATTATAATTATATAAAGATGTTTAAACAACTAATTGTAAATTATTTTAATATTAAAAAAAAAAAAAAATGTCTTCTTCTTCTAGAGAACACTCACTACGAATGAGTAGCTTTGATTTTCGAATATAAAATACAGTGTTGCACTGACCAAAACAAGTGGTGAGTTTAAAAAGTCGACATGTTTTGTACCAAAACAACCAATTTGAGATGTTTTGCTCATATGAAAAATGTATGGGAAAACATGTAGAAAATGACATGATTTCCTCAAAACACTCTGATTTGCCCAAATCATGCCACTGGAAACATGCTATAAGACTTTCTTCCTATAGAAAATGTCTTAGATTCTTAAAACCCTTTTCCTATCGAAAAAGTATCAGATTCTGCGACCATTTCCCTATAAATATGTCTCAAATTTTGAGACCTTTTTCCTATAAATAAGTCTCAGACTCTAAGATATTTTTCCTTATAAAAAAAAATCTCAGATTCTTAGACTTTTAGAATTCGGGAATTGTTCTACAAAAATCCGCAAAGGAAAATTGTTGAGGACGTGAAAAATTTTAGAGATTTTTTGTACCTTTTTCTATGGAAAACGTCTCAGATTCTTTGACCGATCCTAACACATTCTGAAAAAATTTTCCAAAATAGTTAAATATACGTAAGACTACCAACATTTTTAAAATTTGAAGAAATTTCAAATCAAATATTTAAAAAAAAAAACATGTTCTAAGTCATTTTTTTATACAAAAATTCGTAATAAGATTGATATTTTTTCACAAAAAATTGTCAGATTAAGTCACATTTTTCTTTAAAAATTTTCGTATAAAAATTTTCCGACTTTTTTCTATGAAAAAATTTTTGGATTTTGAGCTTTTTTTTCTTTCGGAAAATTTTTAGAAAATTTACTTCATTCTCCTTTATTTTTTTTCTTCTTTTTCTTTCTTTTCCTTTCTTTTTCTTTTTTTTATACCCTCCAACCACAGTATGGGTTATCACTTTGTCATTCCGTGTGTAACGCATCGAAATATCAGTCTAGGACCCCATAAAGTATATATATTGTATTGATCAGTGATTGGGTCCAAGACATTCTAGCGATGTCCGTCCGTTCTTCTGTAGAGGATACGATACAGTCCAAAATAAAAGAGCTGGACTTCCGAAGTTTGGCACGAATATGTTTTATTTCCTAGGGAGGTTGAGTTCGGAAATGGGCAAAATCGGACCAAGGGGAAAAAAGTTCGCCCACGGAGAACTAAACCAGCCTTTTGGTAAGCAAATGCAACATTCTTATCTTAGAAGAAGTTAAAAATCGCAAGGGAAAGGTGCCCCCCCCTAATACTAATTGGTCTAAAATCCATTGGAGCTGTGTGGGAATTTTTCCAGCCTTTGGGATAAAGACGACTCTGGTATCCCTCCATTTTAAAGGAATATGCGACCAGTTAATGCATGCTGTGTATAGATTACACCGTCCGACAAGAATGAAAAAAAGTCGTTAAACACAAACTGGATAATATACCTTTAAAACTACACTCAAAAGAAAAACTCGGCCCAAAAATCTGTAAAACGACTTTCAATTTGATTTGGAAAACTTTTCGCAGATTTTATGCTAAAATGGATATTTTAACTAAAATCTCTGTCATTCAATTTAAGAAAATAACAGATATTTTACTGCGTTGTTACTGATTCGGTTTGCTGATTTTCAAAATATTTTTAAACATAATTTTAGCAGATTATTTTTCAATTATGCAGAAATATTTTTTGTTTTTTATGCAATCAAAACGATATTTTTAGCAAATTATTTTGTAATTTTACAGGAATAGTTTCTAACGTTTTTATGAGTTTTTTATATAGTTAAAACGATTGAGACTAATAACAAAGGTTGCCAAATTTTAACTTTTTCTGACCTTTTTTTTTTTTTTTTTTATATTCACTTTATTTTGGCTATTATTGAATCGCCTTTCTTAGGCCTAACAATAAGTATTTAAATCTTAAAACTCTAACTTAAAATAATAGACACTCCAAAGGAGCCATTTTGTTATATGGGCCTCATAGTTACAAGGGCGGCAAGTCTGCACGACGCAGCCTTGAATGTCCCTGGGTTCGTGTCAACACTCTAGCCAAGGGGTTTGGGTGATTTTCCAGTTTATCAGCATATCTTGTCCTTTTTGCGAAGTTTATCAGCATATCTTGTCCTTGTTGCGAATAAACCATGGCGCACCGGCCCACTGTGGTCAATATTTTGAGATAGCGGCCAAAACTCCTTTTGGTTTTTGTTCTCCGATCTTAAAGTTATTAGACTCATATGAAAGTAGACAGTAGTAAACCTCGGGAGCCAAAAAATTAGAACTCTATTTCAACTATTTCACTGAGAACAGGGTGATCCAAAATGGGCTTTTTCAGAATTTAGTAAATTTATGATATTTTTAGTTAATTTTTAAAGTTTAAATGATCATAACTTTTTTGTTTTTCAAGATTTTTGGACGAAATAAATTTTGTGTTGTAACTTAACTTATTTTCTATTACTGGTAAAAAAATTGAAGCTCTACTGTTTTCAGAATAATTTAAATATTTTTTTTAAAAAAGGTAAAATTTCTCGGAAATTTCCTACTTCATAGAGCACAACTCCTGTGAGTCAAGCTGAGTCAAAACACAAATTTACTATTTTGTAGTCCTAACTCTCCCCAACATTCCTATATATACATGTCCATGCATCGGAACTGCACTTTTTGAGCTACAGCAATTTTTCTGACCCAAGGTAAGATATTCGGTACAAATGCACGTCATATTTTTTGAGAAGTTATTTGTATGTGGAAGTGGCTATTATGCATATATTTTGATGAAATTTTGTACACGAGTTCTTATTGACCCAAAAAATAATTCTGTTGAAATTAGGAGAAGTTGGCCCATATTTGGACCTAGTCCACATAGAAGGGTGTATCAAAATTTTTACAAAAATGACAATAGAACTCCCAAATTATGTGGTATCTGGCAATTCATTTAGAAAAGGTAAAAAATGATTTTTTTGCCATCTAATATTACATAACTTAAATACCTGAAAATTGCAAATAAATTTAAAACCAATGCAAATAACTGGTAAAACCAAGCACCTGTTATATTATGTTTCAAAGAGGTAAAAAAGATCATGTTGAAACTTCGAGCAATAGTATATTAATCCATGCATTCATTTTTTTTCTTCATTATTTTTTAAACAATGGCTTAATTCAGTTACAGTGTTCTATCTGATATATATTTTGAACGGAAAGATGAAAACGACATTATTTTACATATAATGAATAATCCATTCTTCAAAATATGCGACAAACAAGAAATTAAAATTCATAACTTAAAAATAAAAAACTTTTTTAAATACTTTAAGAAAACGGTACAATCAATGTTCCAGAAACAAGAAATTGTTTTACTCACGCAACCAAGAATGGCTAAGAAATAAACTTATTTTTAAAAAGCCATCAGTAACTACCACGGAAACTGGAAAAGGTGGTCGACCAGCAAAGCCAATTGTTAATTGTAGTGAAAGATCACGAAGATGCAAGCTTAAACATATCAATGAAGAAGTTTCTTGTAACATCATAAAGGATTCATTTCTGCATCAAATTCGAACATCGAAAACTAAAAAGAGTAAAATTGCTATCATTGAAAAAATAGTCGAAGCAAGCCCCAGACGCACAAAATGGATTTTAGAAAGTATGCCGACACCAACTGAAGAAAATAAATTTACTCCAGAAGAAGCATTTGCACGATTTTTAGATTTGAAAATGACTAAAAAACAATATGCAGAATTGCGGACGCGAACCAATGAAAAAAATTGTGGAATTTTTCCATCATATCGAGATATAGTTTCTGCCAAAAAAGATTGCTTACCTTCACCAACTGCTATTAGTGTAACTTCATGTTCAGCAGAAATAAAATTGCAGGATCTTCTTGAACACACTGCAGAACGATTATTAAAGACATTTGATGCTGACTATTTAAAGAAGTTTAAAAAATTGCAGCATGACTTTAATTTCTAAATGGGGATGTGATGGGTCCTCTGGCCAGAAAAAATACAAACAATGTAATGCGGAAAATTCATCAGATGCCAATTTATTAATGATTTCTTTCGTTCCATTACGTTTAACAAAAACTTATATTGGTTCAGAGCCGTCAACTGCACCTTTTCCAATTGAAATTCAGAAAAGATCAATTGTAATTCAGAAATCCCAATTAAAATTCAGAAAAGCACAATTGAAATTCAGAAATCATAATTGAAATTCAGAAATCACAATTGAAATTCAGAAAAACCCAATTGAAATTCAGAAATCAAAATTGAAATTCAGAAAAGCCCAATTGAAATTCAGAAAAGATCAATTGAAATTCAGAAAAGCACAATTGAAATTCAGAAAAGCCCAATTGAAATTCAGAAAAGCACAATTGAAATTCAGAAAATCACAATTGAAATTCAGAAAAGCCCAATTGAAATTCAGAAATCGTAATTGAAATTCAGAAAAGCCCAATTGAAATTCAGAAAAGCACAATTGAAATTCAGAAAAGCACAATTGAAATTCAGAAAAGCAATTTTAAAATTCAGAAATCGTAATTGAAATTCAGAAAAGCCCAATTGAAATTCAGAAATCGTAATTGAAATTCAGAAAAGCCCAATTGAAATTTAGAAAATCACAATTGAAATTCAGAAAATCACAATTGAAATTCAGAAAAGCCCAATTGAAATTCAAAAATGCACAATTGAAATTCAGAAAAGCACAATTGAAATTCAGAAAAGCTCAATTGAAATTCAGAAAAGCACAATTGAAATTCAGAAAAGACCAATTGAAATTCAGAAAAGCACAATTGAAATTCAGAAATCCTAATTGAAATTCAGAAAACCCCAATTGAAATTCAGAAAATCACATTTGAAATTTAGAAAATCACAATTGAAATTCAGAAAAGCCCAAATGAAATTCAGATAATCACAATTGCAATTCAGAAAATCATAGTTGAAATTCAGAAAAGCACAATTGAAATTCAGAAAAGCCCAATAGAAATTCAGAAAATCACAATTGAAATTCAGAAAAGCCCAATTGAAGTTCAGAAATTGTAATTGAAATTCAGAAAAGCCCAATTGAAATTCATTTTTTTGCTAATTTTAACCATTTTTTTTGCTAGTTTTTTTTTTTTTGAGTGTATTGATATTGTTGGGAATTTCAGTGTTATTTTTCAGTTTAATCCTCACAAGAATTAGCTTTCTTCCAAAAAAAAACCAACCTTTGGCCCCTGTGAATATTGAGACTAAATAAATGTCAGGGGCCAAATGTTGGCATTTTCTGACCAAAATTAAGTTTAGGAATATTAAATAAGTATTGGTTGTAAAATTCGATTGAAGAAAATAAGAAATTATAAATAAAATACCTATTTAAAATGTCAAAATATTCAACTTTTACATGGAAACTCAACAAAAAATTAAAATGCATTTTTAACTCCACATTACTTACGTTCCTATCAGTCGATTTTTACGTTTGAACACGCAAATTGAAGCTTAAAGTCCCTCCTATTGAACAAAACAAATTGCGTAAAAAAATACCAATCCGGTCAAAAGTTATAGGGTTTTGACCGCTATCTCGCGAAATTGACCACTGTGCGGCCATATATCTAAGAAATTTTGATTGTGCCCTCTGTATAAGTTCTATATTGGATGCGCTTGCAGTACCATAAAGTTGGATACCGTAGGTCCAAATTGGTTTTAATATACAGTTATACAGGGTGACTTTTGAGTCAAGGCTAAGTTTGCAATATTTGTTAATTAACCAGTGTAAATTGCTGGATTTCAGCTTCATTTGAAGCCTCTTGGCTTCTATGTGCTTTCGCCATGTTAATCGCCTGTCCAAATGAATGCCAAGGTATGTTACATTCTTAGATTGTAAGATATGTTCTCCATTTAGGGAGACAGGAGGACAAGTTCCTGTTCTTAGTGTAAAAGTAACGTGCTTGCTTTTCAAAGCATTGACTTTTATTCGCCAATTTTTAAACCACGTCTCCACAATTCTAAGATGGTTATTAAGTTCAATTGATGCAACGGATGGGTTGGTGTGTGTACTAATAATTGCTGTATCGTCTGCAAAAGTTGACGTTAGCAGACGGTCGTTAGTTGGCAAATCTGATGTAAAAATCAAATATAAAATAGGACCAAGTACACTTCCCTGCGGAACTCCAGCTTTCATTTCAAAATCTCCAGATGTAGTATCCTTATATTTTACCCTGAATTTTCGGTTAAGAAGATAGGATTCAAGTAGCTTATGAGTACAGGTGGGTAAAAGACCTTTTACCTTAATTAATAGACCCTCGTGCCAGACTTTGTCGAAAGCCTGTGCGACGTCAAGAAAAATCGCTGAACAATATTTCTTTTCCTCGTAGGCCTTTCTTATCTCGCTTGTAATGCGGTTTACTTGTTCTATTGTTCCATGCTTTTCGCGGAAACCAAACTGGTGAGCAGGAATAACGTTACAGTTTTCAAGGGAAGGTATAATTTTTTTAAGAAAAACTTTCTCAAATAATTTCGACAGACACGGAAGCAAGCTAATAGGTCTATATGATGAAGGTAAAGTTAAATCTTTTCCTGGCTTGGATATCATTTTAATTTCAGAAATTTTCCACATATCTGGAAAATATCCTTGAAGCAAGATCGCGTTAAAGAGTTTTGTGAGGGTTATAACTGCTATGAATGGTAGGTTTCTTATCATTCTCGGCGTGACGAGGTCACATCCAGGAGCTTTTTTAGGATTTAAATTATCCTTAATTATAGTCTCAACCTCGTAAGGGTTGATTATAAAATTAGTAATATCAGCTCTGTTAGGCGGTTCAGGGAGCGTAAAGTCATGATCCGGTGGATTTGGTTCAAAAACTGAACATAAATGTTCGGCGAAGGTGCACGCTTTGTCTTCATCACTCCGTGCCCAATTTCCACTTTTATTTCTAAGTGGTGGCTCGCCCTCTACCGGTGTTTTCATATTTTTTGCAGCCTTCCACAACGAATAATTGGTGGAGCTTGAATTTTCCAGTCCCTCTTTATAAGACATATTTCTACGATCCTCTTCTAAATGAAGGGCTTCTCTCAGTTTTCATGTAGCCTCTGACAGCCTCTGCTTTGCAGCAGGTGATCTACAATTTTGCCATGCTCTTCTCAGTTTTCTTTTTTGCGTTATAAGTTTTTCAATCTCAGAATTTGATAGATATGATTCACGGTTTGAAGTTATTTCACTCTGAAGAGTCGAGTGTTCAGCTGCTGACCTCATAATGAACGTTAAGTCCTGTACGCATTCTTCAATATCCCCCTCACACTCCAATGTTGGATCAGTGTGGATGTGACTACTTATATATTTCTTATATTTTAACCAATTGGTTCTATAAGACGTTAATACACAGGGTTTTCTCAGCTCCTTAGGATCATTATAATAATTTACTATGACAGGAGAATGGTCGGAAGAGAGGCCGAATGATGTTTCAACTGATACTTTATTTCTATCAATATTCTTGGAGACTCCAAAATCTATAAGATCTGGGATTTTCCTAGGATCAGAAGGCCAATAGGTTGGTTTACCAGACCTTTGCCTGACCTTTGACAACTCATTAACATGGATTTTAGTGTGCTGATTCCGAATCTGTTAACCAATTGTTTACATCAGCTCGCGTTCGCGAGCAAATAGCTGTTAAAGAGTCGGAAAAGTGCGTTTTTTTTAACAATTTTGCTTGGCTATAATTTCCAAAAATAATTTTAGAGCCTCAGTTTTAAACACGAACTTAACTATATTGGATGCCAGGATTCCAAAACTGGTATTAGATTTTTTCTGACAGCTTTAGTTTTCAAGTTATTAAAAAGGACATAAATATTCAGACAAAATTAAAGAGGTCTCAAATTTAAAAATTTTATTTTAGCGATATCTCAAAAACTAAAGATGACTCAACAAAAGTAAGAGCATTTTTGGAATCAGCATATCCAACATACCTAAGACAAATAACACTCTGCTACACCAAAAATATGCAGGGGTTCTCATATGAAAATTCGGGTTGGTTGGAGTCCATAGAGTACTGATATACTCATAGTTTTTCTAGATCACTTCGTTAAGTACGTTTTTTATTGGCAAATGTGTTGAAAAACGGCAATTCTTAAATGACAATTTTAAAAAATTATTACTTTGTTAATGTGCAACCGATTTTCGATTTTATGGATTTTTTGAAAGGTATAAGTCCTACCTTTTAAACAAAACAAAAAAATTAAAAATCGATCAAGAATTGGCTGAGCTACGATCGTTTAAGTTAAAAAAAACCCAAGTTTTTGAAAAATTTGTCATATTCTTTATACTCTAAGTTGAAAGTGCATCATTAAACAATTTTTTTTGTATTTTTGTATAAAAGTATAGTAAAGTAGCTTTCCAAAACACCAAAAAACATAACAATCGGTTAAAAAATGAATGAGTTATGCTAAGTTTTGTGATAGGACATTTTTATTTTTTTTCTGAAATGCTTGTAATTCAGGTATTATTCATAAATCTTATTGCTAGTAGTAATTTTATGTGCCTATGCATATAAACAAGAGATAGCAACATAATAAGATTTGTGCGTGATTGACACATGATCACAAGTGAGCTTGGTTGAAAATCAATTTTACATTTTTGAAACGAAATTGGTAAAATTGTGGGATCATGTGATGGAAATTATACCTACACCCAAAAAAAAACGTGGGTATTCAATACTAAAAATTTAACTAATTTTAGTCCAAAAGGACCTAGTGCAGAAATTGGTAACCAATACTAAAATTTTTAACTAATATTAGTCAAATCCAGTAAAAATTACTAATGTTAGTACTTTGAAGATACTAAAATTAGTAACGAATTAGTAGATTTTGGTACAATATCACTTACTAAACCTTTTACTGTAGAATTATTTTGAGTGTATTTATAAATATACGTATGAGACATTCCACAACAAATGGCTAGCGAAAAAAACACGTGTACCGTAAATTTCTGAGTAGGTTGTATGGATAGCCCTATATGGAGCTAAGAAAATTGCGTTTTTGGTTTTTTAATTTTTCAAAAACTGGTCTTAGGAGGCGTGGTCAAATATTGGAAAAATGGTCAAATTTGTGTCGAGTTGTCTTGTTTAAATATTTATCAACTTAAAACGGAATGCACTACAATCTCAAAAATTAACATTCTGGTATAGTTTTGTATGGGCTATTGATTAAACATTTTTTGGAAAATTTTCAGAAGCCGTTCTGAAATTTTGAATTTTTAAAAAAAGTCAATTTATAAAAAATCCGGCCACTTTTGTTTTTTTTGGAATTTTTTTTTTAATATTAGATTTTGTCAATTTTTACGGACGGATCGAAGATGGTGATGGGTACAGGTTCGGGGGTATAAATATTCTTATTTATACAAAAAAAAATATCAAAAAATAAAATTTCAAAAATCTTTCAAAAATTTCAGCAAAATCTAAAATTTTACATTTGACTTATTGTAAAAACTCGATAAGCAACATTTCATTTTATGGTGGGTTTTGCTTTAAAACTTTTGAAATAATGTAGAAAATATACTCTTAAAAAAACAAAACTGTAAAGTTAACAATTTTTTTTAGTTAAGTTGAGTTAACTGGCTTTTTAGCAAATTTTTAGTTAAAATCAGCGTTTTAACTTATTTTTTTAGTTAAGTTCAGTTTACGAGAATACTAGTTTTGAACAAATTTTGAATTAATTTTTTGTTGACTTTAAAACAGAGTTAACAAATTTTTACTAATTAATTTGCTGATTTTTCAAATCTCATAAGTTCTACTTAAGCTGAACTTAATGCTGTGAAAAAATAGAACAAAAATAAGTGAAGTGTTAGTGTTTAAAGTGTTAGGTTAGGTTAGGGTGGCGGTGTCCGATTGACACCTCGCATAGACCTCTTGGCCCATAGCGGTACCACAAAACTTTTTTTCCGCTAGCGGTGCAAGTTAAACACGTTCAAAGTCATTGCGAATCTTTTCAATATCCTAAGATCCATTTGCGTTATATCCTCCAAAGTACCGAAACTTATCTGACCGGTAATGGATCGGCGACTCCTTGCCACAGCTGGGCAGTGACAAAGTATGTGTTCTATCGTTTCATCTACTCCTGGTGAAGCGCATCTTTTACAACTAGCGTCTGAAGTAAGTCCAATATTCTTGGCATGGATGCCGATAAGACAATGACCAGTTATTATCCCAGTCAGAGCTCGGCATTCCCTTCTCGTAAGTGATGGTAGATATTGAGTTTTCCCTTGATCATAAGTTGGCCACAAAGTTCTGCTGATTTTGCATGTTGTCAGTTCTCTCCACCTCCTGTTTGCCTTTACAACATTGATGGAATTCCGTTTAAGTTTATAGTGTTGAAGTGGTGGTAAAACTGGCACCATGGTACCTAAACCATCAGCTCCAAGTTTTGCGAGTTCATCTGCCTTTTCATTTCCCTGTATTCCGTTGTGTCCTGGTACCCATAATAAATTAACCTGGTTGTGTAGACACGGCATCTGCAAGTTCTCGTAACATTGTAAAACTATTTTAGATTTAATATAATATCCTTGAAGAGCCTTCAAGGCGGCCTGACTATCTACGTAAAAATTTATGGTTGTTCCCTTGGCTTCCCTGATATGTTCCACAGCTTTAGTTATGGCAACTATTTCAGCCTGAAATATGCTCGAGTCCAAAGGTAGGTTAAAAAAAATAGTTCTGGTTTTGTTCCACGTTCGTAAAACCCGCGCCTACTCCATGCGTTTGTTTGGATCCGTCGGTAAAGATATTTACGGTGTCTGCAGGGGTGTTCTGCCAGTTAGACCAATATTCTCGAGTTGGAAATCTTATTTAATATTTCCGGTCGAAAAATAGTTTGGGCACTAAGTAATCCGAATCAATATTATTTATATTGTCCATGTTACTGTGTCCAAAATTGCGAAACTTAAACCAATTTGACTCTTTGAGTCTAAGGCAAGCCTTGTAAGCTTCACCTTTCGCAAAAACGTCAATTGGTATAAGGCGTCAATAGAGTTGGCCGATGTTGTTCTCAAAGCTCCTGTAATACTACATCCCATAAGCCGTTGAAGTCTTTGAAACTGCTTTAGTATCACATCCCTTTCAAGTGCCTTATACCAGACTAACACTCCGTATAGTAAGATTGGTCTTACTACTGAAGTATAAATCCAGTACGTAACTCTAGGCTCTAAACCCCAGGTACTACCGAACATTTTCTTACACGCGTAGTAAGCATTGTTAGCCTTTTTTATTCTCTCAACTGTGTTCATTTTCCAAGAGAGCTTACTGTCCAAAATCACTCCTAAAAATTTCGCATGAGGGGATTGTGGAATCTCAACTCCACCGACACGAATCTTCCTAAAATTTGGGATCTTATACTTTCTCGTAAAAAGAACTATTTCGGTCTTTTTCGGGTTAACGTTGAGTCCGTTATCTGATGCCCACTTCCATACCATCTTCAGTGACCCTTCAAGTAAATCGGTTATCGTGTCCGGATATTTCCCACAGGACAATATTACGACGTCGTCCGCATAAGCGATGGTTGAAGTTCCCAGTTTTTTCAGTATAGGGTCTACCACTAACAGCCAAAGTAAAGGTGATAAAACTCCGCCTTGCGGTGTACCCCTAGTCGCGTAACGTGAGGCCTTAGCATGACCCCATTCAGCGGTAATTTCCCGATTGGAAAGCATTCGCTTAACCCACATGATTATGCAGTGACTAATAGATGCATTGTTCATCGCATCAATTATTGACTCCGTATTCACGTTATTAAAAGCGCCTTCAATATCAAGAAATGCTGCCATGGCATATTTAAAGTGTTCGGTGAAATAAAAATAAAATTTCAACCTGAAAATGTTAAAAACAATATTACAAAATATTTTGTTAATTTTAGTTTACGAAAAGTAACAAAAATTTTAGCAGAATTCAACTAATTTTTTGTAAATATTTACTTAAAAATGTTACGAAATTTTCAGCTAAATTTAAAGTTAAAGTTACAGTTTTTTTGCTACATTCATTCTACGAAGAGTTAGCTAAATATTTTTAGTTAAATTAACTAGAAATTTAGTAGGCTCAAAATCAGGTGCTTTAATAGTTAAATTTAATTAAATTTTTTGTTAACTTTACAGTTTTTTTTTTTTTTGATTGTAACTTTTGCAGAACTTTTATTCTCAAAATACTTGTACAAAGGGTTACAGCAAGACTTCTGCCAAAAATCTGTAAATGGAACATCAGCAGAAGGCGAAAAAAACGAACAAATACAATGTTGCTTATCAAGTTTTTGCAGTAAGCCCTTCATTTGTTTTGATTTTTTCGGGACGAAATCTGAAGTTAATCAAAATTTTACATTTTTTTGTTGCTTTTTTTGGTATGAAAGGAAATATGAAGAGAAAATAAATCACGCAAACTCACGCAATAAAATCAACTCACGCACACTCATTCACGCAATAATCTTACTCAGGCAATTTTTTTCCACTCACACTCACTCACAATCACGTGAGTAAAATTGAATTCAGTCACACTCACGCGTGATCACGCTCTAATCTGCTCATGTGCCCATCTCTAGATTGTCTATCCACACAAAAGAATTCAGTAATGTGTTTTTCGTTTTTTTTAGAGAAAATCGCATTTGAATTTTGAATTTCATAACAATTTAGTAATTTGCTTGTATTTTCTTGTTTCAACGTAGCGTATAAGTAACATTTATGCAAATATTTAATACTCATTCGCTACGTTGAAGAAAATACAAGCAAATTACAAAATTGTTATGAAAATTAATATTCAAATGCGATTTTCTCAAAAAAACATATGTCTGAATTTATTTGTGTGGATAGACAAACATCTAAACTTAAAAAAAAGTGGGCGGATTTTTCATTTTTTAAACTTTTAAAAAATGGAAAATTTCAGAACGGTTTCTGAAAATTTTCCAAAAAAAAAAAAAAATAATCGATGTTTGAGATTGTGGTGCATTCCGATTTAATTTAATAAATATTTAAACAAGGTAACTCAACACAAATTTTACCATTTTTCCAATATTTGACCACGCCTCCTAAGCCAAGTTTTTGAAAAATTTAAAAACCAAAAACCCAATTTTCCATATAGGGCTATTCATTCAACCTATACACATGTTTTTTTTTTGCTGGATATTTGGTGTGGAATGCCTCATACGTTTATTTATAAATAGGTAAAATTTCCATCAAATGATCCCACAATTTTACCAATTTCGTTTCAAAAATGTTTGCAAAAGTACAACTTTTTCTGTCATAAAAATGTTGCAGGTATAACTTTTCAAAAAAGGTTTTTTACTTAAACGAGCCTATTTACACATACTCTCAATATTTTTTTGTTTAAGTAGTAACACTCATATTTTTCAAACAAAACCAAAACATTATAACGTCCATTCCACCAGACATTTGATGATTTTGGGCATTTTTTGACCGAGGGTCTTCCGATTTTTGTTATTTTTTTCATACAGATACTCTATGGAGCCAATTTCAAATTTCATCCATCAGATCGAAAATATTCGAAAAACTCGCGACTTTATTCACGATTTTCGTTTTTAAAAAAGTCAAAAAAATGCAAAAACTGTGTAAATTTGAGCTGCTGTATTTTCTAAACTACTTATCGCATTTTAACAATCTATAGCGCATACGAATGGTATTTAAGTCTACTTTAATATTTAATAAACTGAAAAAATATTGTTGGTTTAAAAGTGCATTTTTTATGCAAATGCAGTTTTGAAGTGCATTTTGCGAAACTTTTACCCCTTTTAATTTTCTTTTAATTAGCATATTTGGAAAATTTAGAATTTTTGCTACAAAAGAATGTTTTCATTACAATGGACCGAGAATGTATGCTATTTTTAATATTTGTTTTTAAAAAATTCTTCCTTAAGTCTCCCTTGTAAAAATTTTTATTTTTTAAATTATACAAAAATCATGTAAAAAGATATGTTTTTAAATCGTTATATTTTCAAAAGTACTAATCGTATCTTATTGTTTTTATTCAAATTAGAAAGGTATTTTTGTCCATTTCTTGCATTTTATGACCGCAAAAATATTGGTTTTTCACAAATGCATTTTAAATGCAAATGCAGTTTTGAAGTGCATTTTTCAAAACTTTTACCCCTTTGATTTTTTTTTTTAATTATCATATTTGAAATGTTTACAATTTTTACTACAAAATAATGTCCTCATAATAATGGACCCACTGAGTGTGCTATTTTTAAAGAAATTTTAAAAATTTCCTTAAAACGAATTTTAATATTTTAAATTAAACCAAAAAAAAATCTCAAATTATGTGATTTTTTAAAAAATTCTAAAAAATAGCACACACAGTGAGTCCATTATTAGGAGGACATTATTTTGTAGTAAAAATTGTAAACTTTTCGAATATGATGATTAAAAAAAAATTTAAAGGGGTAAAAGTTTTGGAAAATGCACTTTAAAACTGCATTTGCATTTAAAATGCATTTTCGAAACACCAAAATTTTTGCGGTCATTATATGCAAAAAATAGACAAAAATACCTTTCCAATGTGCATAAAAGCAATAATATACGATTCGTACTTTTGAAAATATAACGGTTTATAAACATGTAAAAATTAAATTTTTTATAAGGGAAACTTAAGGAAGTATTTTTTTAAAAAAAATATTAAAAATAGCATACATTCTCGGTCCATTGTAATGAAAACATTCTTTTGTAGCAAAAATTCTAAATTTTCCAAATATGCTAATTAAAAAAAAATTAAAAGGGGTAAAAGTTTCGCAAAATGCACTTCAAAACTGCATTTGCATAAAAATGCACTTTTAAACCAACAATATTTTTACAGTTTATTAAATATTAAAGTAGACTTAAATACCATTCGTATGCGCTATAGATTGTTAAAATGCGATAAGTAGTTTAGGAAATACAGCAGCTCAAATTTACACAGTTTTTGCATTTTTTTGACTTTTTTAAAAACGAAAATCGTGAATAAAGTCGCGAGTTTTTCGAATATTTTCGATCTGATGGATGAAATTTGAAATTGGCTCCATAGAGAATCTGTATGAAAAATATAAAAAAAATCGGAAGACCCTCGGTCAGATTTTTTAAAATGTCTCATGGAATGGACGATAAATGGGATTTAGAAGCAACTGGCACGCCCATTTTTTTTATTCCACTCACACTGCCACTCACTCCCAACCACGTGAGTAAAATTGATATTCAATCACGCTCACTTGTGATCATGTGTCAATCATGCACAAATCTAATTATGTTACCATCTCTTGTTTATATGCATAGGCACATAAAATTACTACTAGCAATAAGATTTATGAATAATACCTGAATTACAAGCATTTCTGAAAAAAATTAAAAATGTCTTATCACAAAACTTATAACTCATTCATTTTTTAACCGATTGTTATGTTTTTTGGTGTTTTGGAAACCTACTTTACTATACTTTTATACAAAAATACAAAAAAAATTGTTTAATGATGCACTTTCAACTTAGAGTATAAAGAATATGGCAAATTTTTCAAAAACTTGGGTTTTTTTTAACTTAAACGATCGTAGCTCAGCCAATTCTTGATCGATTTTTAATTTTTTTGTTTTGTTTAAAAGGTATGACTTATACCTTTCACATAAATCCATAAAATCGAAAATCGGTTGCACATTAACAAAGTAATAATTTTTTAAAATTGTAATTTAAGAATTGCCGTTTTTCAACACATTTGCCAGATCGAGAAGTGATTGTCGGTGTATTTCCATGGCGAACAGGAAATGGCGAGAGTTAAGTACAAGCAGAACTACCAGAATAATCTGGCCGCGTTACGACCTTAAAAGAACTCGTTACCTACTTTCTCTTAACAGAAGAGAATGTCGTTTACTCACGGGAGTGGTCACGGGACACTGCCTTATTGCTTTCCACGCAAGAACAATTGGACTTATCTCTGATTCCAATTGTAGAAGATGTGATGAACCGAATACGGATGAAACTGTTGAACATATCCTGTGCAAATGCCCCGCATTGGCCAGGCATCGCAAACAAATTTTGGGCAAAGCAGAACTCGAGAATCTGGAAGAAATCGCAGTCATGGTCCTCATGCGCATTAAATTGTTTGCAACATGGACTAACGCGTTTTATCCTCGTCGCTGAAGGAACATGTGGTATTGCTATGGACTAGCCGGTCTATGCGAGGAGTTAAAAATTTTGAGCTCCGCCACCCCTAACCTAACCTAACCTAACCTAACCTAACACATTTGCCAATAAAAAACGTACTTAACGAAGTGATCTAGAAAAACTATGAGTATATCAGTACTCTATGGACTCCAACCAACCCGAATTTTCATATGAGAACCCCTGCATATTTTATTTTTGGTCTTTTGTAGCACAGTGTAATTATATGTGCATTTTTATACCCTCCACTTAGTGATAGAGGGTATATATAAGTTTGTCATTCTGTTTGTAACTCATCGAAATATCGATCTGGGACCCCATAAAGTATATATATTCATGATGCCCGATCGATTTTAAGACATTCTAGCGATGTCCGTCTGTCCGTCTGTCCGTCTGTCTGTCTGTCTGTTGAAAATGCTCTCGCGGACAAAATATTGCACAGAGATGACTGAAACTTAAGATATTTATTGGAAGTTCTCCCGAGAAGTTTGGTATTGCATTTGAGCGATATCGGTTCAGCGGTTCAAAAGTTATGAACGAAAATGTAAGCACACCTCAAAAATTTCAGTACATTCAACATAACCTTAAAATACAAAATGCTTTAATTCGGCTTCTGGTTGGCATATGTGAACATAATTGAACACCAAATGGTATTTAAACAAGTACGAACATATTTTTTGACAAAAAAATCGCGGATTTTTTTTCCAAAATTTTTTTCGCGGAAATTTTTTTTTCAAAAATTTTTTTTTTTTCAAAAGTAATTTCCTTTTAAATAAAGTTTTTTGCAATAATCTTTTTGAAATTGTGGAGGGTATCACTACATTCGGCAAGGCCGAATTTTACTTTTTTACTTGTTTTATATTGAGTTTTAGGAAAGAAAAGAAATTTTTTTTTCATGTTTGGTTAATATTTCATTATGTTAATATATAAGCATTAAAATCATAAACATTTTAAATTTATACCCTATTTTTTACAACTGAAAATAACGAAAAATTAAATACTTCATATATTTTCTATAGAAAATATTTATATGTGCATAAAAGAAAATTCCTATATATTCTTTTTGATTTGCAATATAATTAAGTATTTTGTGAAAATTTGTGTTCGCCTTGAGTATTTAAACTTTTTAAAGCCTAGGAGGCATAAACCCCGCCAAGGTTTTTAATGTACCAATACCCCTTGTCCCCCATTTTGTCAGTATTTAAAGTTAAAGTCCTTAAATGGTCTTGTACGGCTGTGACTTTGAAATGACCTTGGCAGAAAAGGTCCTAAAGAGGAATTTAATTGGGTGTAGGTCGGGACTAATGGCTGGCCACTTCAATACTGGTATGTTGTGCGCATATAGAAAGTTTTTTTGTCAAACGAGTGACATGGATTAGAGCGTTATTTTGCGAGAATGTCCAATTATCTCCATACAGTTCGGTAGCAAAGTCAATTAAATGGTCCCTAACAAGTAAAAATATATTTTTGCACTATTTTTTTTGGAAGCAAATCATATTCAAACCCTTCCTCATGATCCAAATGCATCCTATACCATGACGGATTCGAAACTGTGCTTTCGAAAATATCACGTTTGGCTGAAATGTGTTAAATCCCTACAAGAGAAGTGGTGACTATCAGCGCCGTCACCACTTCCCTACAAGAGAAGTGGTGACCATCAGCGCCGTCTTAATTTAACTTTTTTTCGTCATATTTAGTGATAAAAAAGTTTAATTTGGATAGCAATGACCGTCAACACCAATATTGGAGAGATTTAAGACAGCCGCGCCAAACGTGCTATTTGCAAAATCACGGTTTCGAATCCGTTATGGTATGGGATGCATTTGGATCAGGAGTACGGTTCCGAATATGATTTGCCCATACTAAAAACAATGCAATAATATAATTTTACTTGTTCGGGAACATTTAATAGACTTTGCTACCGAACTATGTGGAGATAATTGGACATTACACCAAGACAACGCTCCAATCCATGTCACTGGTTGGACAAAAATATTGTTTAATGCGCCCAGCATACCAGTATTGAAATGGCCAGCCATTAGTCCCGACATAAACCTAACTAAATTCCTCCTAAGGACCCTTTCTGCCAAGGTCGTTTCAAAGTCTACGCGCTAAGGAAGGAATTAAATTTGCGATATTGACGAAACGAGGTAAAAATGGTATTGGCACATTCAAAAACTTGATTGGTTTTATGCCTCGTAGTTTTAAACATGTATAAATATTCATTAAATATTCATATAACCTAATTATATTGTATATCAAAAAGAAAATATATGAATTTTCTTTTTTGCACATATAATTATTTTCTATGAAGTATATTTTTATTCCTTATTTTCTGTATTAAAAAATAAAGTTTAAAATGAATGTTATTATGCTTACTTAAAAACATAACAAAATATTAACCAAACTTGAAAAAATATTTTGTTTTCTTTCCAATAACTCAATATAATACAGTGCACATATAATTATTTGTCTTAGGTACCTAAAAACGTCATTCACTTTTTGGATGTAAGACAAGTGGTGGTAAATATAGACTCACAAACATGCCAAAAATAGCCTATATTCAAAGTTTCCTTAGGCTATATCTCGAAAACTAAAACTGACCTAAAAAATGGTAGACAGATTTGGAATCAGCGTACCCCTATTACCCAAAATTAGCTATCAGAACTCGGACAACAAAAAGTGTTGCCCTGTATAATTGACAAAATAAAAAAAAAAATCAGTTGATGATATTGCTAATTTTACAGATTTTTTTTTTTATTTTTTTTTTTAATTAAAATAAATAAAAAATTATTAAAGTTTTAATGAAAACAAAACATTCTAGAATATGTCTTAGCAGATTTCTCTGCTGTTTGACAGATTTTCAGATTCTGATGATTTCACCTTAATAATCATAATAGATTTTCAGCAAACCGTGTCTGCTCAAATCAACAGATTTTTCTTCTGATTGGACAGAGAATTTATTTTGAGTGTAAAACAGCATTTACAGTTTCTCTTTTCATGATCCGGTTTCCTTTTAAAAGAACTTCAAAGTTTTAGAGGATTAAATTTTTTAAAATATTTTTTATATTTTCGAATTACAATTGGAATCTTCGAATTACAATTGATCTTTTACGAATTACAATTGATCTTTTTCGAATTACAATTGATCTTTTTCGAATTACAATTGATCTTTTTCGAATTACAATTGGAATCTTCGAATTACAAATGGAATCTTCGAATTACAATTGGAGTATTCGAATTACAAATGGAATCTTCGAATTACAAATGGAATCTTCGAATTACAAATGGAATCTTCGAATTACAAATAGAATCTTCGAATTACAATTGATCTTTTTCGAATTACATCTGTAAATGGTGTAGTGATAGCAAATAAAAGAAGAAGATCTCCTCTAATTTTCCTATCTTTTTTATTTTTACATAAAAGGATCTAAGTTACATCCTTCTAAAACTTTCTCTTTCAATATCATTAACAATTTTCAACAAAATACTTTGATAAAGTTTTCAAATGACTTTATTCCAATGTTGGCAATCGATACCTTTTCAATAACGTTATCCGTTTCAAAACCCTTTAAATTGAATAGCGGTACCAATACCAATACCGAAACTCAGTTTTAGTATCGGATACCGGTATCAAAAACCTTTTCCTTCGGTACCGGTACGTACCGGTATTGAAACGGTTTTTCCTAAAAAACATGTTTTTTTTACAAAAAAAAACAAATAATAGAAAATTTGTAATTTTTTAGTTGTTGTAAATGAAAAATCGTACTCCAAATGCCTCCCCGAAGTCTCATAAAAATCAAAAAATCTTTGGGTACCCACATCGTAGTTAAATTAAAAATTTCCAAAAAAAAAAAAAAAATCATACTACAACCGCTATGAAATTTTTTTGAAATCATTTAGACTCCTAATAGAAACTTTCTAAACCCCTTAGTATAGTTTAGTTTTTTGGAGATTTTTATTTAATCCGCGATGTGGGGGCCCAAGGATTTTTTTGATATTTATAGGACTTCGTGGTTCAAAAATTGTTAGCAAAACCGTGAATTTCAAATTGGTTTCACCTTTAGTTCACGTGTTGAAAAACGTCAGAAAATTTTTTTACAAAGTATTTTTGTCACTCACAAATATTTTTTCAATTAAACAAAAAAACTAACACTCGAAAAAAATTTTACACTCAAAAAAAAATGTTGTAATTTTTTTTTTTTTTTTTCAAAAATGAATAAAAAATGTTTTTTACTCAAAAAAAATATTTCTAATCAAAATTGTTAATTTTTTTTAAGAAAACTAACTATCACTTTAAAAGGGCACCGTGTATATTCATGGATTCGGCTAAGTCGAATTTAACTCTTCTGCTTTTTTTATATATTTTTTTTTACTTTTTAAACATTTTTATGTCAGAATAACTTCAAAGTCCTGCACTTTGATCAAGGGGATAAGAAAATTACAGTTTTCTTGGCCCGCCCCTTTTTGTAAGTGTGGTACGGTAACGTCCCCGCCGACCCCCTAAGAAAACGCTATTTTAAATTTTTTTTCACATTTTTAAGGCCATTTTAACAAAAATGCTAAAAATAAATACGTAAATACGTGTTTTAGTATTAAAATTAAAAAAAAATATATATATTTTTTTAAAGTTTTTTTGCGTTTTTTATATTTTTAGCGTTTTTTTCTATAATACCGGTACGTACCGGTATGCACGTTTTGGTATCGGTAATACCGATACCGAAATAAATAAAAAACGATACCAATACCGATATCGAAACCGTTATTCGTTTCGATTGTCAACCTTGCTTTATTCATAGCCTTTTATCCTGATATGGCAAAATAAAAATGGGCAAATTAGGGAATATCCTCCTATTTCAGTTGCCATCACCAGTGGCAACCTAGAACAAGTAAAAATATTTCAAAAATATTTTACAAAATGTATCCTTTAAAACTTTGAAGTCATTTTAAAATGAAGCAGGATCACTAAATGAAAAACTGTAAATGCAGTTTTACTCCATTTGATTTTTTCTTTCAGCCATATATAATCCGGTTCAGCTTTAAAAATGGCTGTCGGACGGTGTTATACATCCAAGGGGCTATATAGTCCGGCACTTGCTGTATCTCAGCTGGGATTATACCATCAGAGCCTGAAGATTTTAATCGCCTAAATTCTGTTTTAATTTTTAAATTAATAAAAATTATTTATTATTCGACCTTTAAAATTCTATTTTTGAGAAAGATTATTCTAGCTCAAGGTCATATTTCTTTTACTAATCGTTACGATGATATTGTCAAAGTAACAATTTTCAAGAAACTTTTTATAAAGTTGTTTGTTTTAAATTGATTGGTTTGGTCATTTTGCAAGACTTACTCGACACGTGTTTCGGAATTCGTCAAATTCCATTATCAAGAGTATTTAGCAAATTGACAATCGTTTGTGGCAAAACATAAAGACTTATATTCGTATGTAAATTGTCATAACGAGAAATGTACTAAATACACAACATAACACAGCTCTATATTTCAAACGAAAAGTGATAACCAAACCCATCACTATTTAATTCAAACATACCTTCATATATACAGCTTGTATTACAGGCTAGTATATACATACAGATAGTAGATTTCTTACGCGAGTAAGATGTTCACTGCTTTTGTTGTATTCCTTCTTATTCATAATATGAACAGAAGTGAGGCGTGCTATCCTTTTGTTTAAATTCTGTTTTAATTTTTAAATTAATAAAAATTATTTATTATTTGACCTTTAAAATTCTATTTTTGAGAAAGATTATTCTAGCTCAAGGTCATATTTCTTTTACTAATAGTTACGATGATATTGTCAAAGTAACAATTTTCAAGAAACTTTTTATAAAGTTGTTTGTTTTAAATTGATTGGTTTGGTCATTTTGCATTGACTTTTCGTTTGAAATTTAGAGCTGTATTATGTTGTGTATTTAGTACATTTCTCGTTATGACTATTTACATACGAATATAAGTCTTTATGTTTTGCCACAAACGATTGTCAATTTGCTAAATACTCTTGATAATGGAATTTGACGAATTCCGAAACACGTGTCGAGTAAGTCTTGCAAAATGACCAAACCAATCAATTTAAAACAAACAACTTTATAAAAAGTTTCTTGAAAATTGTTACTTTGACAATATCATCGTAACGATTAGTAAAAGAAATATGACCTTGAGCTAGAATAATCTTTCTCAAAAATAGAATTTTAAAGGTCGAATAATAAATAATTTTTATTAATTTAAAAATTAAAACAGAATTTAAACAAAAAGATAGCACGCCTCACTTCTGTTCATATTATGAATAAGAAGGAATACAACAAAAGCAGTGAACATCTTACTCGCGTAAGAAATCTACTGTCTGTATGTATATACTAGCCTGTAATACAAGCTGTATATATGAAGGTATGTTTGAATTAAATAGTGATGGGTTTGGTTATGACTTTTCGTTTGAAATTTAGAGCTGTATTAGGGTTATTATTAGTGAAATCAATCATGAATATTTTCGACCCCCTCCGATATTGATGAAATTTGGTTAAGTTCTTACACTACGTAAAAAACTAACAAATGCAAATTTTCAGCCCTCTAAGTCAACAGGGGCCGAAAATACGAAGGGTCAAAATTCCCCCCAAAATCTCCCAGTCGCGACACTTTACACCGTAAAAACTTAATATCGTTGGTTCTATTATAGCTAGAAAGCCCATTTTGGGTTTGTTTTGAAGCTCATAATATGCTCTACAAGACCTACCATAACCAAAAAATTTTCGAAAAAAAATAAGGGTTACCTCCCTTATTGTAAGGTCGTGATAAAGGGAGGAGAAAATGGGGAGGATGGTATCCCCCGATTTTTTTTTACTTGATAATCTTATAGAGAAAGTCCTAAAGAATATATTCTAAAATTTTTAAGTTGGGACAACAATGCGATCACTCAAAATCAAAATTTTTCACAACTTCCCCTAAAATCTCCAAATCGCAACACTCTTCAACCTTAAAAATTTAATATCATAAGTGCTATTGTAGCTACAGAGCCCATTTTTGTTTGTTTTAAAGCTTATAGTACGCTCTACAATACCTACCTTAACCAAAAAAGTTTAGAAAAAAAGGAAGGGTGCCCCCCTTATTTAAAGGTCGTGACAAAGGGTGGAGGAAATGGGGGGAAAGTATCCCCCGAGTTTTTTTTTTACTTGGCATTCTCAAAGTGCAAGTCCTAATGAACATATCCTAAAATTTTTATGTTGGGACAACAATCAGATCGACCAAAATCAAAAATTTTCACAATTTCCCTTAAAATCTCCAAATCGCGACACTCTTGCACATTACAAATTTAATATCGTGGACTGTATTGTAGCTACAGAGTCCATTTTTGGCTTGTTTTAAAGCTCTTAATATGCCCTACAATATTACTATCGCAAAAAAAAAAATAAAAAAAATGAGGGGTGCCTCTTGTATTAAAAGATCGTGGCAAGGGGTGGGGGAAATTGGGGGACAGTATCCCCCAATTTTTTTTCATCTTGTTTTTTTTTTAAAGAGTAAGTTCTAGAGAGCATATCCTGAAATTTTTATCTTGGGAGTCCAATGGGAGGCGCAAGAATGTCGCGACTTGTTGATTTTGGGGGAAAATTTTGAAAAATTTTGATTTTGGTCGAACCCATTGTTGTCCCAAAATAAAAATTGTAGACTATGTTCATTTGGACATGCACTTTGAGAATACCAAGTAAAAAAAAAATCGGGGGATACTTTCCCCCATTTCCTCCACCCTTTGCCACGACCTTCAAATAAGGGGGGCACCAATTCCTTTTTTTGATTTTTTTTTGGTTTTTGTATGTCTTGTAGAGCTTATTATAAGCTTTAAAACAAAAAAAAAATGGGCTCTGTAGCTGAAAAAGCACTTATGATATAAAATTTTTAATGTTAAAGAGTGTTGGGATTTTGAGATTTTTGGGAAAATTGTGAAAAATTTTGATTTTGAGCGATCCCATTGTTGTCCCAACATAAAAATTTTAGAATATATTCTTTAGGACTTTCTCTCAAAGATTAGCAAGTAAAAAAAAAAATCGGGGGATACCATCCTCCCCATTTTCTCCTCCGTATATCACGACCTTAAAATAAGGGAGGTAACCCTTATTTTTTTCGAAAATTTTTTGGTTATGGTAAGTCTTGTAGAGCATATTATGAGCTTCAAAACAAGCCAAAAATGGGCTTTCTAGCTAAAATAGAACCAACGATATTAAGTTTTTTCGGTGCAAAGTGTCGCGACTTTGAGATTTTGGGGGAAATTTTGACCCTCCGTGTTTTCGCCCACTGTTTACTTAGAGGGCTGAAAATAAGTGTGTGTCAGTTTATCACTTAGTGCTACAACTAAACCAAATTTCATCAAAATCGGAGGGGGTCACGAAAATTTTTAGCTATTTTTGATTGATTTCACTAAGACTGACCCATTATGTTGTGTGTTTAGTACATTTCTCGTTATGACTATTTACATACGAATATAAGTCTTTATCTTTAAGTCTTTATGTTTTGTCTTTATGTTTTGCCACAAACGATTGTCAATTTGCTAAATACTCTTGATAATGGAATTTGACGAATTCCGAAACACGTGTCGAGTAAGTCTTGCAAAATGACCAAACCAATCAATTTAAAACAAACAACTTTATAAGAAGTTTCTTGAAAATTGTTACTTTGACAATATCATCGTAACGATTAGTAAAAGAAATATGACCTTGAGCTAGAATAATCTTTCTCAAAAATAGATTTTAATCGCTCAGATTCATGTTGGCATATTTTTTTTATTTCCGAATCAATTTCAGATGCTTGGGCGTTAGAGCGTTCCAAAGTTTGAAAGGCCGCCATGGCCCAACCTCCATTGGAACCCATCAAGTATCCAAGGGCGCAAGGATTTAACACTGTAACTTACCATTTTTTTTATGTAATAAGTATGATGTAGAGTATTTATGATTCGGCATAGCTGAATACATATGTATATAGTGTAGTTGATTAATAATAATAAAACATTCAAGTCACGTGCCATGTAGGGGGCATCATAAGAAAGTGATCATTATTGCATACCGCCGCTAGTTAAATTATGTTTAAATATGTTTTCGTGTTTTTAAACTTGTTTTAAATTTTTGTTGTTTGCCCAAATATTGTGCAATTGTTTTCAGGTATCATCAAAATTTTATATTTGTACTTTATTGTTATGGTTATGTTGGCGCCAAATATTTGACAATTAAAATATTTAACGATAAGTGCGCGGAAGAAAACAAACACTAGTAAAAAATTTTTAATCGGTCATGGCAGGCCCTTTAATACTACACACCTAAAGTTTTTGCGGATTACTTTCGCTTTTAGGAGGAAAAATTTCTTGCTGTTTTAGCCGGGCAAAAAATACCAAAGTTGTTGTCATAGCTGTGTGTATAAAAAGGATTAAGAAAGAATTAAAATTTTTATCTGCCATTGGCAACCCTATATTAAAGTACAAATGAAATGTCAGATTATGTTAAAATCATTCGGTATTCTATTGTCTATTCAACCAAAATCTGGTATTCAATATAACAAGGGCTTTAACGTCACACTAATCATGACGTATTGACACTGAAAAAGAGGTGATCATTAAAAAATGTAAACAATTCAAGTCAACAAATGAGACAAACACGAATACAAAGCAAAAATATGAACAAAAATAAATCATAAATGTGTCTTTTTTCAAAACCAAACAAATAAATTATTATTAACTAATAATAATAATAAAAAGAAATACGACATGAATGATTCATTCATCCATCATTCTTCTTCTTCTTCTTCTTCACCAAACAGAAAATATTAAGTAATAATTATAATCGACTCACAAAAAAAAAAAAAAATTAAACAACAAAAAAACGATAGACTGCTAAAGAGAATTTTAATTATTTGTTTTTGGTTAAACTAAAACAGGTTCTAATCTCTGCTTTAAAAAAGTCTAACAAACTATTTGAAGAAAAAAAAAAAAAAGTAATAAATTAGTATTTTTTTTTTTTACTAAAAGAAAAAACCCAAGACTTTTAAATCAATATTAAAAACAAATACATATATTTAAAGATTTTCGAAGCTGTCAAGTCAAGTTTAGTGGGTCAAGGAATTACGGACAATGTCTCTAGGTATAAAACGAATGAAGAACGACAACTTAATACAGATGCTAAACACGAGGCATGTATGCAAATTTGTTAGCATTAATGTCAGAGTTTCTCAAATGGTAGAATTGAGACATTTTAGAATTTTACATAGAAAATTTTCCATTATCGAAACATCGTTAACTATGTAAGAAATTTTTTTAAAAAAATTGTATGTTAACGACAAATTTTATTATAACATTCTCTAGTTATCGATATATCGATAACAAAAAATTGTTTTAAAGAAAATTCTCTATATATCGATGTATCGATAACATAGATAGAGAAATTTCTATCGTAATCGATGTATCGATAACAGAAAAATTTCTATAAAAAACTGCCTAATTATCGATGTATCGATAATAGAAAATGTTCTATTGAAAATTCTCTAGTTATCGATGTATCGATAACAGAAACATTTTCTATAGAAAATACTCTAGTAACAAAAATTTTCTATAGAAATTTATATATTAACAGAAAATGTTCTAAAGAAATTTTTCTAGTTATCAATGTATCAACAATAGAAAATTTTGTAAAAAAAAATCCTCTAGTTATCGATGTATCGATAATAGAAAACACAGTGATACAAAATCGAACTTTCGGAATCGGAATGGGATGAAACCAAAAGCAAATGAAAGCTGACGTTTTCCATAACAAAACCCTCAAGGCCTTTTTTTTAGGTCAGAGCAGAGCTTATTTTACACGCATTTAAATTTGGTGATTTTAAAGCATTTAAAGTTTTTGTGTACTAAACATGTCCTACTTTAAAGGCCCCTGGTGGTGCCCTCATTGGACATGTAGGGTCCAGTTTCCAAACTTAAGCTCAAAATTACTTCAGCTATGACTGGTATGAACTTTGCTGCAAGCGGTCCAGTACCTATTTACTGAATAGCCAAATTATTAAAATAAATCACTGTACACCGTTGCGTATGATTGTTATTTAAAGGCAATTATTAATATAAATCATTAATATAAATTATTATAAATCATTAATATAAATTATTAATATAAATCACTGATATAGTTTTCAAGCATTTATTATTATAATTATAATAAAAGTGCACTAACTTCAAATGCGTGTAAAACAAAATCTAGCTCTGAACTAGAAAAAAGCCTTGATGGGTTTGTTATGGAATATGTCAACTTTCATTTGCTTTTGGTTTCATCCCATTCCGATTTGGGTGTTGCACTGTGAAATTTGCTAAAGAAATTTCTCTAGTTATCGATGCATCGATAATAGAAAATTTTCTTAAGAAGTTTCTCGATGTATTCGATGCACCAATAAAGGAAAACTTCTATAAATCTATAAAAAAAATTCTCTAGTTATCGATGTATCCACAACAGAAAATTTTCTACAGAAAATACTCTAGTTATCGATGGGTTGATAATAGAAACTATTCTATTGACATTTTTCTAGTAACAGAAAATTTTCCTTGCAAATTTCTCTAGCTATTGATATATCGATAACAGTAATAGAAAATTTTCTATAAAATTTTCTCTAGTTATCGATGTGTCAGTAACTGAAAATTTTCTATAAAAAATTCTCTAGTTATCGATAATAGAAAATTTTCTATAAGAAATTTTTTCTAGTTAGCGATGCCTAGAATTTTTCAAATAAAATTTTCTGCTGTCGATACATCGAAAACAAGAGATATTTCTATAGAAAATTTTCTGTTACCAGCAAAACTTCTATAGATATCAATAACATAAGAATTTTATCCAGAAAAATTTTGTGTAATCGATGCTTACTATAGTTATATAATTATCGATAACAGAAAATTTTCTAGTTGTAGAAGTATCGTTAACATAAAATTTTCTAAAAAAATGTCTCTTGTTATCGATGATCAATAACAAAAAATCTTGTATAGAAAATTATCTTATTATCGATGTAGCGATAACAGAAAATTTTTTATAGAAAATTCTCTAGTTATCGATGTATCAATAACAAAATTTTTTTTATCGAAACATGTTCTCGATAACTAGAGAATTTTCTCTAGATTATTTTATTTTGTCGATACATAGATAACAAGAAATTTTTATAGAAAATTTTTTGTTATCAATATCATCGATAACTAGAGAATTTTCTGTTAGCAATTCATTGATAACTAGAGAATTTTCTAAATCAAATTTTATATTATCGATAAATCAATAACTAGAGAATTTTCTATAGCAAATTTTTTGTTCTAAATTTCTATAGAAAATTTTCTGTTACTAGAGAATTTTCTGCATAAAAACTTTGCGTTATCGATGTTAACTAAACCTATAGTTATCGATAAAAGAACATTTTCTAGTTATTGATTTATCGATAACAGAACAATTTTAATAGAAAATCCTCTGGTTACAGATGTATCGATAACAGATTTTTTTATCGATATATGTTTTTTATAAAACCATTACAAGAGAGTTTTCTATAGAAACTTTTCTGTTATCGATACATCGATAACTACAGAATTTTCAATAGAAAATGTTTTGTTTTCGGTACATCAATAGCTTCAGAATCTTTTATAGAACATATTCTGTTATCGATACATCGATATTTAGAGAATTTTTTATCGAAAATTTTCTATTGTCAATAGATCAATAACTAAAGAATTTTCTATAGAAAATTTTCTGTTATCGATACATCGATAATAAAAGATTTTGCTACAGAAAATTTCCTGTTATCGATACATCCATAAATAGAGAATTTTCTACAGACAATTTTCTGTAATCAAGATAACTAGAGATTTTTCTGTAAAAAATTTATTTTATCAATACATCGATAACTAAAAAATTTTCTGTTATCAATAAATTGATAACTACTATAAATAATTTTTTATAGGACATTTTATGTTTTTATCTATATCGATGTTATCGATAACTATACCATTTTCTATATAAAATTTTCTGTAACAGTTACATCGATAACTTGAGGATTTTCTAGTGCCTACGGTCAGTACCGTAGTACCGGGAATACCGGTATTCCCGGTTCTCGGTATTACCGGGAAATGGTACCGGTTTCCCGGTTCTTGAATTGTTCCTAGGAAAACCTGTATTCCCGGTTCCGGTTCTGACGGTATTACCGGTATTTCCGGGGCTACCGGTATGTATATTTTGTAAAATTTTGTACAATTAAAATTTTTCATTCGCTTTTACAAAAAAAAAAAAAAAATACAAAACATGTGAAAAACACCATTAACATTTATTTTTATGAATTTAAGAAAAAAAAAGTTACATGGTTTTTAAATAATTTTACAAACTAAATATTTCGCAATACTGATTGAATAATGTAATTTATTAAATAATGTAAATTAAAGCATTTTGTATTTTTAGGTCATGTTTAATGCACCAACATATTTGAGGTGTCCTTACATTTTCGTTCATAACTTTTGGCCGTGATCGACAGATAGGCGGACATCGCTAGAATGTCTTAAACTCGATCGCTGATCAATACTATAAATACTTTATGGGGTCCCAGGCCGATATTTCGATGAGTTACAAACGGAATGACAATTTTATATATCAATTGTCAATAACTTTTAATATTTTCAAAAAAAAAATTTCGATTTTTTTTCGTTGCACATTGATAAGTCCTTGTAGGTTAATAACATTATAATTAAATAATTCAAATCCGTCCGCGTGCATTAATTTGAACAATCGCACCCAAAATTATGGCGGTTTAAAGTTAACATTTTTAAAATTTTTTTCAAAATTACATTTTTTATCAGAAGTTTACCAAACGTACCATTTTGTATTATGCTTACCTAGAGCTAAAATACACATACAAAGATACATAAAATCTTTGCTAAATATCAAGATATTTGCATTAAACCAATTATTTTTCGGCACATTTTCCAATATTTTGAAAAAAATGTTCCCCGCGGTTTAATTTTTTTAGAAAAATATTACCAAATGCATTAAAAAAATCTCAACAAATTCTTGGTTAACACTATCATTCTATCTCTATTAGGTAAGAAATTTCGTGAGTGTATCAAGCGGTTTTTTTTTACATTTTTCAACTTTAAACATGATCATGATCAATTATTTTTATTTATTCTTTTCTATTTATTTACAACTCATTTTTTAATAAATTAAACCTAACCGAGAACTGGTAACAATGACCGTCGTCTCGTTGTAGCGAAAAAACCCAAGGGTTCTGGTGGGAATCGAACCCACGACCCCCACGTTCAAAGGCTAGCACACTACCAACTAGCCTACGGGGCCCCCCCGTCACTAGAGAAAAGGTTGTTCACATACCCTTAATTGTGAAACTTACACATTCCTTACCATGAACTAATGAGACCTTTTGCGCTGTGCCTTTGCACAATTACTCTTAAAGGTTCCCTTAACTTATCTTTATTCACAAGTACCTTCTAATTTAGAAATTAAAAAGTGATTGCAAAATTAACAGAATATCATAAGTGTTAAAAGTTAATGACAATTGTCCATATACCTAACAATAAGTGGAGGGTATAAAAATAAATCTACCGCTGAACTAAAAAAAAAGCCTTGAGTGTTTTGTTATGAAATATGTCAATATTCATTTGCTTTTGGTTTCATCCCGTTCCAATTTTGGTTGTTGTATTATAATTATAATTAATTGAAAACTGTATAAGAGGCGTATACTAAATTTGTAATTGCATCTAAATAACAATCATACGCAACAGTGCACAGTGTTGCGTCTTCATGTAAAGAGTGGCCAAAAATAGAAGGAGTTAAGTTAGAGCGTTAAAATTTGGAACACTTGTTAAGATCGATAAGATCAAGAAAAATTTTGAATTTGGTAAGTATCCGTACACACAGAAAACAAATTTGCTAATTTCCAACTGAAATTCAGTTGTTGCAACAAAAAATCGGTGGATGCATTTGAATTAAGGTTGAAACAACTAAATATCGGTAGTTAAAACAAATTTTTGTTATCAAAACTGTCTTTTAATTGAAACAACTATAAAATTCGTTAGCCATATCAAAATGTAGTAGCAGCAACCGAATTTTGAGTTAATACAACTGAAAAATTCAGTTGGAAATTTATTTTTCTCTGTGTATCCTTCCCATATATCCTGAAATTAAAATATGGCATAAAGTGAAAACTAAAACTTCAATCTTCATGTTATTTATTGTAGTAATTACCTATAATGCCATTAATAATTCTACTAAATTTTGTCCAATTCGGAGCAAGGATACGCCTAGCTCAAAAATGTCCTTTTTAAAATAACGTTCAGAAAAAGGGTAACAATTTAAGTTATTTCATGAAATTTTGAAAATCCAACTGTTATAAAATGCCCAATGTATTTACCAAAATTTGTGGAAATCGGAACAAGGATACGCTCTCCTCGAAAATGTCCTTTTTTATAAAAGTCAAGAAAAATGTAAAATTCAAATCCCTTCATGAATTTTTGCATTCGCTACACTTAGAATATACCTCAAATCTTAATCAAATGAAAAAATTGAAGCAAGGATGTAATTCATAAATTAAAAATGTCCTTAAAAAATTAAAAAAAAGTTTAAAAAATCCTTCTGTTCTGATAATGTTGAAAATACCTTATTTTAGTATAATTGAGGTAAAGATTTTCCTTAACCTATCCTTAGGATATTCTTAGCGAATAAATATCCTTTTTATAAAGACTTGAAAAAATTCAGGGAAATCCTTTGACCTTAAAACTATCAATAATTTACAACACTTTTTGCACGTAGTATTTACAATACGTTTATTATTGTTTTATGTTTGACCAGGGATATGCCTATCTCAAAAAGGCCTTTATAAAATAAGCAATTAAAAATATAATACAACGTACTTCCTCAACAAAATCTTACTAAATAAAAGTCTGCATCTGTTAATGTACAACTTGTGTCTAGACAAGCATCTAATTTGTGTCAGGCCTGGATGACAAAGAATGGTTCTTGGACCAATTTAAATAAAATTTTAAATTTAACCGACCGATTCATTTTGCATTCCGATTTATTATTTGTGTTCCATAACTATTTTTCGCAAAACATTTCAAATTATCAAGGACAACTGCTGCATCTTGGTGTTTTAAAGTAAGCCGTTCGTTAAAAAAAATTATAAATTTATATTCGGGTTCCCACCCAAAAAAAAATTGATTAAAAAAAAAAAGTGGAAAAACGTGGACGAGTTCTTTTGTTATTTTTAATACACATACTTATACCAATATTTTCTGCAAAGAACTAAGCGCGCCAATGAGGGCCACAAAAGTACACGCAGAGAAAAAATATGGTTGCGACATGATCGCAGCAACTATACTATGATCTCTAAACCCAGTTATGATTGCAGCAATCAAGTTATTGTTTTTAAAACTGTATTTAATCATTTATGTGGTTGTTTTAGACATTTAATGGTCGCTTCAATCATGATAAAATAATTGCAATTTCCAAAAGTACAATATGGTTGTTGTAACAATGTTATAGTTAATTATATTCTCGACACACCAAAAATTTGAACATAACATGATTATAACAATCATTAGATAATAAAAACTTAATGAAAATTGATTTTTGCAAACATTGTCAGGTTTATTCATCAGTTGAGTGTTTTGCCAGCAAAAGACGCCACTTGCATTTAGTACTTTAAAAAATTTAAGGCAATTTGAGTTAAAAAATTGGATCAACGCAGAAGGAAATGAAATACGAAATATAATTTATTTATTGTGCAGTTTAAAAATAACTTTCCATTTTAAATAAAAACTTCAAATCGAAAATATTAAAGTGTTTTTTGTGCATTTTTTGTTTACTGAATGTGTTATAATTGCTGAAAATAATTTTAATTTTGTAGCAAATACGTTATGATTGCAGCAAATATGTTATGATTTTGTCAATAACTTAATGATTTATAAAATCATTCAATGTTAGCTGGCAAAAATGTTATAGTTGATGAAATTTTTTAGAAAAATGCCATAAGTTTATTGCACATCATTGATGTAAAACGCAGGTTGCCACTAAATTGAATCAAAATTAATAAAAATGGTTTCATATTTATAAAAACAACATTTAAAAACAAAAAATAAATTATTGGTGTGAACTTTATCAAAAAAAAGTAATAAAGAATTTTTATAAACGTGTGGTATTAAAGCATAATAAATTTTCTCAGTTAAAAAAAAAATATATATGTATAATAAACTGGAATCATATTATGATAATTATATAACATTTAAGCCATTATTGCCGCAATCATATAATGATTAACATTCCTTGTTGCCTTCAATCATATTAACATTATTGCTACAACCATATTTCCAATCATAATATGACGCTCTTAAATCATGATCACCGCAACCATGTTTTTTTTCTGCGTGTAGCTGACTATCAAATATGAAATTTGCAAAATAAATTAGTATTTTCTTTGGAACTCACTTTATAACAGTGTTACTTGCCATATGATTAACTTATGTCAACCCAAACAGCATTATCAAACAAGCAACATATCGAACTTAAAACTTCATTACCAATAAAGGTGGGTAAGTTGCTCGGTTTTCACGTGAAAATCTGTCAAACTCCATATAAAAAAAAACATAAATTTCACACTGGTTTTACAAAAGCGTAAAAATTTCGCTGAAGAGGTATTCTGTTCACTGGTGAAAAACCGGCAAAATAACCCGGTATATGTTGCATCAATACGCATCAACACTATAAGCAACATTTTTTAAATTGTACAGACCATTTAAAAAGCGGTGAAATTTAACATTCAGGTGTAAAACGAAGTAATTATAAGTGTTTGGGACTGTAAACATTAATTATATCACATAAATTACCAAAAAAATATTATTTAAAGTTATTTTATGTATTCTGACGCGCAAAACATAACCAAACATATGACTGTCAAATTTTCGCTACAAATTAATTGATGTTTCGAAACATTTTTTTTCACCGGTGAACAACTTACTTAGCTTAAGGTCGAATTCTAAAAGCAATATAATTATTTAACCGTTACAAGTACATATCGTCGGTGCGCCGACCAGAACACCTATGTGTAATTTTTTTATTTTTTTTTTATTGGCCCATTAGGAAGCCTATCAGGTAATGCATTTATCCCCCAGAGCGTTTCCCGTTATCTCAAATGGTTTCAAAGTTAGCTTAAACTCCTATGTGTTACCTATAATAGAAATTCTCCGGCAAAAACACTTATGTGTTATTAGTACACATAACTGTTTTTGATTTAAACGTAAAAACATTGCGTCTGCCTTTGGTTTTTTTATAAATTGATGTTTTAAAAGTTTTCTGAACATTTTTTTTGTAATATTCCGAAACTTTATTGCATAACACTGTGCAACACGATTTAAAAAAAAAATAATTTCCAAATTTTTTTTAAATGCGTTTTGAACAAGCTAAAAAAAGTATAAAGTATAATTCTGAGGTAAATAATATCAAAAGATGTCCTTAGTGAAATTTTAAGGCGGTTCGTTTCTAAGAACATACATTTACATATGTACATTAACCCTGTGTGTCCCATTTTTACGTGTCGTTTTGGTACTTTTTTTAAATATCCTCGTTGAACGCCATTAAAACGTGCGGTTAAAGGATTAAAATGTTCTACAAAAAAATTAGTTTTACATCAAATTTTACTAGGGGTTGTCACAGGTCAAAATTTTGTGCGAAAAGTGCAAAATGCTTAAATAAATTTAATTGTAAATTATCACAAACTGTTAAATTGTTTTTCACCAAAGTCGTGTAAAATAATCTTGGTCCTTTTGCCAAATACCCTCATAGAACTTCACTTAAACGTGCGTTAAAAGGGTTAAAATGTTCTACAAAAAAGTTTTGCAGCAAATTTTACTAGGGGTTCTCAAAGGCCAAAAGTTCGTGCGAAAAGTGCTTAAAAAAAGTAAAATTGTAAAGTATCTTGGTAAGACACAATTTAACAAATTATGATAATTTAAAATTTTCCTTTTTTAAACCTTTTGCTTACATCGCACTAACTTTTGGCCTTTGACAACCCCTAGTAAAATTTGATGCAGAAAATGTTTGTAAAATTGTTTAACCCTTTATACGTATGCCTTAGTAGTGGACTATGATGATATTTGAAAAAAGCACCAAAATGAGGATAAAGGGTTAACATGTTCTAAGAAAAGAACCGCCATCAATTTTCACTGAATTATCTCTTAACTTTATTTAGCTCAAAAGCAGATTTATATTTTTTTTGACTTATTTCACTCGACTTTTGCAAAAAAAAAGTTTAACAGTATTTGATAATTTACAATTTTACTTTTTTAACCATTTTGCACTTTTCAGGAACTTTTGGACTTTGACAACCCCTAGTAAAATTTGATGCAGAAAATCTTTGTAGAAGATTTTAACCCGTTAATGTACGTTTTTGTGGTGTAGGTGGTGTTGTATGAGGATATTTAAAAAAAGGACAAAAATTACCCCTAAAAATGGCAGATAGAGGGTTAATATGTTCTACGAAAAGATTCGCCATTTCATTTCACTGAAGATACATTTTGCCATTTTTTGCATCAGAATTATATTTAATACTTTTTTTGACTTATTACTTATTATTATTTTGGTTTTCCTGATAATCACTTTCTGCATTGGTAAAGTTTTTCCGTCTCTTTGTGATAACAAAATTCACATCAGAAGTTTTCAGCCTTGCAAAGTACGAAATGAAAAACTTTTTACAACAAACACATGGGATGAAAAAAAACACCAAAATAATTTTACGTGTGTTTTTTGTAGTAAATGTTGCATTTCGCACATTGCAAGGATAAAAGTTCTAACGTGAATACCATCAATATTTCGCTACAAGTCCATGCGGATATATAACTTGCAAAATTTTTACTTTTGAACAACAAATAAAAATTTATTTAAAATAAATTTAAGAACAAAAACACCTATGTGTATTATATATTTTTTATAAACATGTAAAAAGTCCGAAACAAAATCACCTATGTGTAGTTTTTTGTTAAAATCTTGTACCACTTCAGATTAAAAAAAGATTTTGTATGTTTTTCAACGCGTAATATTTTTAAATGGGTTTAGGAAAAATAAAAAAAATTTACTTTAAAAAAATGTTGCGAATTGGCAAAATAAAACGGTTTTTTTGCTCTCCTGAACAATTCATAAAAAACACATAGGTGTTCTGGTCGGCGCACCGACGATATGGATTTCAAAAATTTTAAAGCCAAAATATGATAGATTTAAAAAAGTTCAACTTTACAGACATGTAACTAAAAACTATTAAAGATATCTATAAACTGTTTTGGATTTGTTTTATTTATGATGTTTTCTTAAAATAAACTTCATATAACCTGAAGTTTTAAGACATTTAGTTTGTCCATTTATGGCCAAGGTCACAACACTGTGCGGTGTACAGTGTTTTATTTTTAATAATTTCGCATTCAGTAAGTAATTGACCGATTGCAGCGAAACTCATACCGGTTATTGCTAACGTAATTTCGAGCTAAAGTTAAGACGCTGGACTCACATGTGCAAAATGGGCACCACCAGGGGCCTCTAAAGTAGCACATATTTAGTATACAAAAACTTTAAATGCTTTAAAATCACGAACTTCAAATGAGTGTAAAAAGAAATCTGGTACTAAAATGAAAAAAACCCTTCAGTGGTTTGTTATGGAAAATGTAAACTTTCATTTGGTTTGGGTTTAATTCCATTCCGATTCGTTAAGTTCGATTTTGTAACACTGTGAAACAGAAAATTTTTAAAATAAATGTTGTGGTTTTTAATGTAAATGAGCTACTGGGAAAGAACGATGCAAGATCTGCTAAGGGCAGCTTATTGAGAATCACTGCTCTAGCATATTTTTTGTTGTCTGCGATAGAAAAAATTTGTTGTTTTTTTAGCCAACTCGTTTTGTTGTCTTTTATTTTTTTTGTTGTTATTGTTTAACCATTTATCACATTGTATTAATGTCTTCTTTTTTTTTGTTTAAACAAAAAATATTACAAAAACAACAAAAAAAGAACTACCTTTAAAGATGGAACTGTTATTAGCGTTAATGGATGAGGTGGAGATGCTAAACTATTAGCGTTTTTTATTAGTTTTAAACAAAAAACAAACAAAAATGGAACTACAGCGCGTTGTTAAAATATTGTAAAATTATGTTGTGTTTGACTCTAATATGTGGGAGAAATAATTTCGACAAAACAGTTGAATTTATTGTTTTCTGGTCGATGACTGGTTTCATTGCTAATATTGAGATATTTTTTTTTTTTTTTGTTTTAGGAATTTTAATGGTCCATTCAACCACCTTCAGACATTTCCACATTGTATTGCATAAATTGTTAAACAAATATTTTATCGGATTATAAAAAAAAAAAAAAAAAAAAACAAATAAAGAAACTTACGCTGGATAGTTATCTATGTGCTCACAATAGGTTTTACCTGGTCGCGCACATGATGGTGTTTGACCTGGTGGTGCCGGTAAAAAACGACATGGCGGTGCTCCATATAATCCACAGGACGGTGTTGCAAATGTTTTGCAAATAAGTAAAGTTGTAAAAGCTAATATCTGAAAATGTAGTAAATATAATAGATTATTACTAAGAAATAAATTTATTTAAAGCAGTGTTATTTAAGATCAAAACCGTTTTAAAACATAGGTGGTTATTAACGCTTTTTGCTAAGCTTCGTTGTAACGTCACAGGACAATTGGGAGCTAACCTACACACAAAAATAACTTGTCAAATTACTAGAAAAAGTCTCGTAGTCCCATTTCACCAATATTTGACAGTTTTCTTTGTTTAAAAAAAAAATAAAAAAAAAATTTCGATCGAAATTTAAATTTTTTTTGTAATTTTACAATTTTATTTTGTAATTTTACAAATTTCCAACTTTTTTTTACAAAAAAATCTGGTAAATTCACTAGAATTCCTTGTAAGTTTTAGTTTGTCAGAAAAGTTCAAAATTTACAATTTTATTGGTAAATTGTAAAATTACAAAATTATTGGTAAAAAGCTTGTAAAATTACAAGAAATTCTTGTCAAATAGGAGGTAGCAAAAAAAAATGTTACAATTTCTTCTTTTCATTTTACAAGGTTTTGTTTTTAGTGTACTAGTCCTTGCCGTTAAGACATTTTTAGTTTACATACATTCAAAAAAAAAGCTTCTTCATATTGATAAAATGTTACATTAATATTATGAAATGTTACATCATTTTTCGTCCACAGCACAGTGGAAGATTTGGCAATTTTTTTGGAAATAATTCAGCCAATCTGTAAGTACTAGAGTTGTCAGTCGATTAAGAATAATTCGATTAATCGATCAAATAAAACCCAACTCTTATTCGAATAATTCAAAAATGACGATTTTCGAATAACGAATAAATCGATTAACTAATGTCGATTAATCGAACAATTTTTTTTAATTAAAAAATTAAATAAATGCTAAGAATTTAATTTATTCTTATAAATTTTGAAAGATTTTATACAAAATGTAGGAAAGTTAAAATATATTGTAGCCATAGCCCTGGATAGCACATCCATTATAGAATTAGGAAAAATTAATAATTCTTTTGCATCAGACTTACTAAAACGTATTAAAATAAGAATTAATGAGAGACGTATAAAAATGTTAAATACGGTAATAATTTTTCTAAATTCTGGAAATTTTCCGAGCAATGAAAGTTTCTTAAAATATTCTCCAAAAAGCGAAACAAAATAATATGCAAATGAATTATACTCCAGATTATTTTATGTTGAAAGTAATCACAATAATTCAGATAAAAGTATTGAAATAGAGGAAGTTATTAGTAATGAAAATAATAATCTTTTATGCGAGTTAAATAATTCAATTCAAAGTACATATTAAAAATTCAGAAAATAAAAAGGACTTCAGCGATATATCAGACGATATTCGGGAAAATCTGAAAAAAGAACAGAAAAATTAGATAAACTTTTGTATGCTCTTCTTACTATATCACCTACTTCAACAATTAGCGAAAGAATCGTTTGAAAGCAAAAAAATTGAGTCAACTTTTATTTTTAAAAGATTATTTCTTAAGAACAACTTAAATTGTCTTATTTGACAAAAATTAGAATCATTTATGATAAATTTTGTCTGAATTCTTCAAATAATAATTTGTATTTGAATTATTTCTCAACAAGTATTAAAATCGACATCCGTCAGTTATTCAATTTTTAAGTTTTTTTAACTTTTAAATATTTTATTTTTAAGTTTTTTATGCATTTTTTCGTTAATACAAATTTTAACTTTCTTATTTTAAGTTATTTTATATGAATTGTTTATTTTTTTTGTTAATAAAAATATTTTTTAAAATAATTTTTTTATTCGTTATTCTCTTCGATTAATCGAATAAATTTTGATCTTTAATCGTTTGATCGAACGAGGAAAAACAATTATTTGAATTATTCGAACAAAGTTGAAAGTCGAATAATTGACAACTCTAGTAAGTACTAGACCGCTTGCCATAAAATTTAAAATGGTTATAGCTAACTTATTTTCGAGCAAAAGTTTCGAAGTTGGAGCCTAGCGGTTGAACCGGGGAGGCAGCAGATCCTTCCAAAGTAGGATACGTTTTGCATACGAACATTTTAAATGCTTGGAATTTTTTTGTTTGTTATCAGATTTTCGAAAATATATACGGACAATGAGCTAGTGAGGGCCTAAACAAAACCTGCTCAGTGGGTGTGGTTATCTCATATACTTTCCGATAGAGCCATTTTAATAAGTGAAATTTTAAAGTTTGACCGATCTGGCTCCAGTTTTTTGCCAATAGCGCTACCGCATTTAGTCCGATTTATTTCAAAATAATTTTATTTAAAAGCTAGATTTATTTCTGATTTTATTTTTTTCAAAAGTCAGCGATATCTTGTTTTAGTCAGAAGTTACACTATTTTAAAGTTAAGAACAAAAAATTCTGTTTTATTTTTAAATTAATAAAAACTACACCGCTCAACAAATCAAAAGTTTTTGGTTCTGGTTTGAAGTTGGATAGAAAATTTTTTAAGATTTTGACTCTCTGATTCCAAATCTGTGCTACAAATTTTTCCATCAAGTCTAGAATTTTTAATTATTAACGGTTGAATATTCGAAAAAGCGCGATTTTTGCATTTTTTGAAAGCCTGCACAGCAGCCATTTTGCGGAATACAAATCTGGTATGAATCGTAAAGGTCTTATGATACTTGCTAGTTTTTTGTATTTTTTATATTTTGGAGAACAGTGCAAATATATTTTCATAGGAAAACTGACCAAGTGTAAAGAGTATGACGATATCATGAAAATAACTTAAAACGTCAAAAAATATACGTGTTTTATCGATAATTTTGCAGTAACTGTCAAAAAAATATAAAAATTTTCAACTTAAAATTGATATTTCCAGAATAAAATGTTAACAGTGTTGCCAATTTTTTTAGTTTTTGCTCGAATGAAGCGGTTTTACATTTGTTTTAGCTATTTTGAGCGATTTATTTTGAAAATAAAAGTTGGCAATATTGTTTTTTTGTTTTGTTTTTATTTTATTGTATTTCTTGTTCTTTCTCGCATTTGTTGTTTCATTCGATCAATCCTAAAAAAATCCAATACAGAAACTAGCAAGTATCATACCACCTTTAGAATAGTATTGAATTAACAAGGAGAGTCTCACTGGTTTCACCCTCCGATCTTCATGAAATTTGGATATGTTTTTCAGAACGAAAATTAATTCGACACGTTTTTTTTTTTTAGCGGCCCAAACTCATTTTTAGGTGGGTCGATTTGTATGGGGGGAAATTAACCTTATTCAGTTTTTTCCGATTTACGCCTATTTATTCAAAATTAGTATAGGCATATTTGATATCAGATTAAAGGTATTTAAAATACCTACCTCGTGATGCTAACAACGTGTCAATAAAGTAAATATTTTTTGACTTATTAACAAAAATGTCCTAAAGTTTTGTAATTTTGCTCAATATGACGAAAAGTTCTGCATGTTTGGACATGTTCTTTGCACACGAAAATAGGGTTTTCAAAGACCAAAGACAAACGAAAAAAACTGAAATATGGCCTTGTCTTCCCCCTCCTTTTTACCCCCTAAATATGAATTTGGGCCGCTAAAAAAAATACGTGTCCCATTATTTTTTCTGATCTACAAAATAAAACCAAATCCATAAAGATTAAAATAGTTTTTTATGTTGGAGACCATAGACAAATTTTACTATTGCGCTTTATACCAGATCTGTATTCCACTTAATGGCTGTTGTGCAGGCATTCAAATAATGCAAAAATCGCAATTTTTCGCATTTTCAACCGTGAATAACTAAAGATCTAGACGTGATGGGAAAATTTGGAAAACAGATTTAGAATCAGGAGATGAAAGACTACTAAAATTGATCATCAGAATTCAAACCGGAAAATGAGTGTTGACCGTTGTTGTTTATTATTCGAACTTTAATATTCTATTTTTAGAAAGATTATTCTCGCTCAAGGTCATATTTCTTTTATTTATCATTACGATGATATTGCACTGAAAAAAATAACTATACTGAAATTAAAGAAACACTGTTATTAATTTAAGTAAACAATTTTTTTTGGAATTTACTTCAACTTAACTTAATATAAGGTGGTTTTACTTAAAACAAAGAAAATAAACTTGAAGATAGTACATGTAAATACTTAAAAAAACACAAAAGTTTTCCTTAATCTGTTTTTTTAAATTAAGTTAAATATTCTTTACATTTATGGCAAATTGATTGCATTTAAGAAAAAAAGGGTTTATTAAAAAATTTTGTATTACTTAAAAGAAAAAAATTTAAATTGTGAGCAAAAAAAATGAATAAGTACGTAACTTACTTAAAAATAGTATAGACATTTTCAAGACATTGAATCAAATAAGTACTAATCTTTAATTCCAAAACGCATTTTCTTCAACTTAATTCATTTTTGTTTTAATTTAAGAAAAAAGTGATCTTTATTTTATTGATTTCATTGACTTTATTTGAATCCATATCTTCATCAGTTTAAGAAAGAATTTACTTAACGTAAGGAAAAACTACATTAGGTATTTTGGGTACCCCATCTGGGGGCCCCATCTGGAGACCCCATGAGACCCTAACTTTAAATCCAAATTTCGATTTTCGCGGAATTTTCAAATGCCTATAACTCTGGAAATATTACAGATACGAAAAAAGTTCTAAAGACATTTTTGTAGTCCTTAACTTGCAGAATATGACCGCCGAAGACCCAAAAGCCCTCCGAGTAATAGTTTTCGAGTTATTTCATGATCAAATTTCTCAAGACCCCATTTCCATATCTCGAAAACTAAGCAAGATAGAGCGATTCTGACCAAAATTTTGGATCAAAATCATTAGTGACCCTATAATAGTGTATGAACATACTCATGGGCGGACCCCATATATTGGGGGCCCGTAGGGTCCTCACATTAAGACTCCATAGGGTCCACAGAATCCGTAATTTTAAGGAAATTTTTAATTATTTTAAAAAAATATTTTTCCTCTGGATAAAAACAATTAAACTTATATTAAGTACAATTTTACTTACTTTTAAGATATATTTAAGTAAATGCATTACTATGTTTTTGGAAAAAATATACTTGGAAGAAGAATTAATATCTTTGGAGCCCTCGCATACCCTCCTTTTTTTAAATTAAGTTCAACATGCTTTAAAAATGGTAAATTTTTTTTTCAGTGTGTCAAAGTAACAATTTTCAAGAAACTATTTATAAAGTTGTTTGTTTCAAAATGGTTGGTTTGGTCATTTTGCAAGACTTACTCGACACGTGTTTCGGAATTCGTCAAATTCCATTGTCAAAAGTATTTAGCAAATTGACAATTGTTTGTGTCGAAACATAAATTCTTATATTCGTATGTAAGTAGACATAATGAGAATTTTTGTATTAAATGCACAACATAATACAGTTCTAAATTTCAAACGTCCGACCAAACCATCACTATTTAATTAAGTCTTGCAAAATGATCAAACCAATCATTTTAAAACAAACAAATTTATAAATAGTTTCTTGAAAATTGTTACTTTGACAATATCATCGTAATGATTAGTAAAAGAAATATGACCTTGAGCTAGAATAATCATTCTCAAAAATAGTTATGAAAAGTTTTTTTTCGTAAAAAGTACCAACACTCTTTTGACTCTAGATAAAAAGTTTTGTTCGGAACATATTGATTATTTTTAGCCGTTTAAAAGTTAACATATCGCGGATGATTAAAAAAAAAGAGGCCGAGCTGTTAATATTGCGCCTTCCAGCCCCATCCAAATTTGGCCTAAAATAGACTTTAATCCACTGTGAAAAAAAAACTCAAGCCCCCGATGAGCCTATTAAGGCAGGTGTGGTGTATTATTTACACCATGCGAAATTTATAAAGCCGCTCTTAGCTTTTTACAAAAAATCATATTTTTGGAAATTTCGCTAATGGAAATTGGGAATTAGGGGATTTAATACATCAAGTCTTAAAATTTTTGTTTGCTATCACATTTCTATTAGTAAGAACTATTTAAATACTAAATTTCATAAGTTGTTTGTGTTTTTCTGATTGAAGAAGAAAATTGTGTCTTCTAAAGATTAAATTAAATGTGGATTTACCCTAGACCATGGTTTCTGTAGCCACTTCTACGTCATCAGTAGGCAATTACGTTAAATTGATTATTTGATATTTGCTAGAAAAATTCTTTATATATTTTTTTATCAAGACTAGCCTGACATGAGCTTCGAACCTGTGTCGTTAACGTTGTGCATAAAAACAAACATTTTGTTGCAACACTTGAGCACATTCTGGGTACAGTTAGGGCGATGGGAGCTAGTTTCATAATAATGACGTTTTGTATGGGAGCCCCCTTAAGGAGGAATTACTGATTGGCTGAATTATTTCCAAAAAATTTGCAAATCTCCCGCTATGCTTCGTGCCATCTACAAACAGACGGACGAACAGATGGACATTTATAGAATGTCTTAGATTTGATCATGGATCCACTAACGTACGAAAATAAACATACATATCGTCACCTAAAATGCAAAACAACATAACAACACTTTTTGCTATTTTACAGGAGAAGCGAAAAACGTTGTTAAGCATTTTTTTAGTTTTGTTTATTAGTCCGCACTGAAAAAAATTTTGAGAAAAACAATTTGAGTAATCATTTGTTTAAATTTTTAAATAAGATTTGATTATTTAATTGACGCAATTAAAAATTTACTCAAAAACTAAAAAAAAAATTGAGTAAATAATTTAATACAAAATTTAATAATTTTTTTTATTTTTTTTTATTCTCTTCGTGTTTTGAATTCTCGTTTAGTTTAAAGTTTTTTGTGTATGTATATGAAAGTTTGAAATCATCTTTATGAAATTTTCCAATGTCTTCAAGACATAAATATATTTGGTAAAGTTTGAAAAAACATTTTTTTCGAAAAAAAAAATGTGAAACTTTTTAAAAAAAAAAATTGATAAATTTTGAGTAAATTTTTACTTGACACAATTAAAAAGTTACTTAAAAAATTGAAAAATTTTTAATTAAATTTTTAATAGTATCCATTAAAAATTTTTTAGTAAGCATTTAATAATTTTTTATTAAAAATTTACTCAATACTATTAAATCGTTTACTGGTGCAAAATTGAGTAATTTTTTACTCAATAGTATTAAAAATTTACTCAAATTTATTTTTTATTTTTTTCTGTGCGTCATATCATATCGGATAAGTCTGAAATTTTTTACACATTTTTGGTTAATGAAGTGCATCATATCTAGAAAACCACATTTTGATAATTTTTTTAGTGAACCCAAAAAGTTTTTGAAAGTAAAAATATAATATTTTTGAATTTTGATCGAAAAACTTTTATTTTTTAACGTAGAAAACTAAAACTTTATGGGAACATGTATTTTGATATAATGCAAAAAAAGTGTTGTTACGGTTTAAAAAAATAATACTTCCAAAATAAATGAAATTAGCAACAGCACCCTCAAGGTGTTAACATCCGAAACGTAGAATTTCCATAAAAAAAACTGGGTGCCCATCAGTAAGATGGCAATTCTGACTTAAAAACTAAACATTTTCTATAATTTTTGGTAAAAAAAATTTAAATAATTTACAAAAAAATTCATTACTTACCACATATATAAAACTAATTCCATTATAACTAGAAAAATAACAAATAATACTCTTCATTGTTTACACATGTGTCGTTGTATCTGCATTTGTATTACTTTTGCGCCTAAAGCACCTGAAAATTAAATAAATAAATTAAAAAAATCATATTATTTATTTGTTTTGTATTAAAAATATTATTAGAAGAGAAATTAAACAAGTTTTTAAATCGTTTGGTAGCAGATATAACAGAATTAGGAATCTATATTGTTTAATTGTATGCTTAATTAATTTTAAACAAGTAAAAAAGTTAAATTCGGCCTTGCCGAATGTAGTGATACCCTCCACAATTTCAAAAAGATTATTGCACAAAACTTTATTTAAAAGGAAATTACTTTAAAAAAAAAAAAATTGTTTGAAAAAAAATTTCGGCGAAAAAAAATTTTGGTAAAAAAAAATCCGCGATTTTTTTCTTTTTTTGTCAAAAAATATGTTCGTGCTTGTTTAAATACCATTTGGTGTTCAATTATGTTCACATATGGCAACCAGAAGCCGAATTAAAGCATTTTGTATTTTTAGGTTATGTTGAATGTACTGAAATTTTTGAGGTGTGCTTACATTTTCGTTCATAACTTTTGAACCGCTGAACCGATATCCCTCAAATGCAATACCAAACTTCTCGGGAGAACTTCCAATAAATATGTAAAGTTTCAGTCATCTCTGTGCAATATTTTGTCCGCGACAGCATTTTCCACAGACAGACAGACAGACGGACAGACGGACATCGCTAGAATGTCTTAAAATCGATCGGGCATCATGAATATATATACTTTATGGGGTCCCAGATCGATATTTCGATGAGTTACAAACAGAATGACAAACTTATATATACCCTCTATCACTAAGTGGAGGGTATAAAAATTACTGTGATATCATAACGGTGTAAAACGAAATAAAACGACTTGTAGGAACATTATAACGGTAAAGCGGCCCTACTACCGTTATAGATTCACAGCTGAATTTAGTGTTGCATTTGTATATTACTGACAAGGGAAGTAAACTTAAAATATATATAAAAGAGACAATTCTAAGGTTGGGGTGTTTTGGCGATATCAATGACTTAGAGATTCAAAAAATGGGTAAAAAAATTACAAAAAAATCGTTTTGGAAGCATAACCTAGTGAAAATTCAGCTTCGTTAAATAGTTTTTCACGAAAATGTGTAAATTTTGAGGGGATATCCATATAAATACAAAATAATTTTTATTTTATTTAAGTCGACACGTATTTTAGATTCACTAAGGCTGGGTTTTTGCCAATGTTGATTCTAAGGGGGTGAAATGGGTAAAAAGTGTACTTTTGGTACTTTTTTTTATTTACTGAAATAAAGGTCATACAAACTTGAAATTTGGCATGCAGGATCCTTTAGTGTAAAAAACATTCCGGAAAAAGTACTTTCTGAAAATTGGATTCCAACGGGGGTAACAGGAGTTAAAAGTACTTTAGTACTTTTTTTATTTCTTAAAATAATGGTCATAGAAACTTGAAATTGGGAATGTAGAATCCTTTGGTGAAAAAAAACATTCTGGAGATAGTCTTTTTTTGAAAATTGCGCTTCGTAGGGGAATTTTATTTAATGTACCTTTTATAAAAAATACCTTTTACAAAAAGTACCTTTTATAAAAAGTACCTTTAACAAAAAGTAATTTCATAAAAAGTACCTTTAATAAAAAGTACATTTTATAAAAAGTAACTTTTATAAAAATTACCTTTTATAAAAAGTACCTTTTATAAAAAGTACCTTTTATAAAAAGTACCTTTTATAAAAAGTACCTTTTATAAAAAGTACCTTTTATAAAAAGTACCTTTTATAAAAAGTACCTTTTATAAAAAGTACCTTTTATAAAAAGTACCTTTTATAAAAAGTACCTTTTATAAAAAGTACCTTTTATAAAAAGTACCTTTTATAAAAAGTACCTTTTATAAAAAGTACCTTTTATAAAAAGTACCTTTTATAAAAAGTATCTTTTATAAAAAGTACCTTTTATAAAAAGTACCTTTTATAAAAAGTACCTTTTATAAAAAGTACCTTTTATAAAAAGTACCTTTTATAAAAAGTACCTTTTATAAAAAGTACCTTTTATAAAAAGTACCTTTTATAAAAAGTACCTTTTATAAAAAGTACCTTTTATAAAAAGTACCTTTTATAAAAAGTACCTTTTATAAAAAGTACATTTTATAAAAAGTACCTTTTATAAAAAGCACCTTTTATAAAAAGTACCTTTTATAAAAAGTACCTTTTATTAAAAGTACATTTTATAAAAAGTACCTTTTATAAAAAGTACCTTTTATAAAAAGTACCTTTTATAAAAAGTACCTTTTATAAAAAGTACCTTTTATAAAAAATACCTTTTATAAAAAGTACCTTTTATAAAAAGACCTTGTATAAAAAGTACCTTTTATAAAAAGTACCTTTTATAAAAAGTACCTTTTATAAAAAGTACCTTTTATAAAAAGTACCTTTTATAAAAGTACCCTTTATAAAAAGTACCTTTTATAAAAAGTACCTTTTATAAAAGTACCCTTTATAAAAAGTACCTTTTATAAAAAGTACCTTTTACAAAAAGTACTTTTTATAAAAAATACTTTTTATAAAAAGTATCTTTTATAAAAAGCCTTAAGTTTCCTGATAAAATTTGGACCCGATATGTGGCGCTGTTGTCGTCATAATTCCATTTATTTATGGAACAATTTGACTAAAATTCACAGGATATATTTATTAAACAAAAATGTTTTCTTCATTTCAGTAAAATTATTAATTTCAGTGAAGTTTTATTGCACTTCGGAATGTATGTATATTTGTGTCGTCATTGGAAAATTAGTATGTATAAATGGACCCTATAGATGGCGCCGGAGAGAAGCTATTTAGATATTCATGTCTGAGTCAATCCGAGCAACGCCGGGCGCTTTAGCTAGAATAATTATAAAAATATGTTTAACTGTTCCATTTAAGTTTCCTAATATAAAGGCACCTCAAAACCATTTGAGTAATTGGTTGGCAAAAAATTAAAAGATCTATATCTTTAGATGGCGATTTGATAAAACCATCACCCCAAAACCATTGGTCGGCAAAAAATAAAACGATCTTGAGATGTCGATTTGATGAAATTTTCCTAATGACAGATATCTTTAGAAAATGTATTCTAAAAGTCTGTGCAAAAATCATTTAGAGCTGTATTATTTGTTTTCCTTGCTAAAAATAGCAATAATTTGATTATTAAAACGTTATTTGTTTTTTTTTTAATATACAATCAAAATATGTAAATTATATTTATCACACTATTGAATTCATGACTTGTAAATTTTGCGATTTTCCCATAAATTCATTGATATTTATTTTTCTTTTCTAATAATGACCTGAGAGAGATATTGTTAACAAACAAAAAACAATCAACAAATAAAGTATAATAAAATCGAATTGTTAATAAATAAACAAATTCACAGACACTCAATGTGAACATTAATAAAATTAGGTGTTAATTTCGTTCAAGTTAATAAACTCGATTTGATGTTTATTTATTTTTTGTTTATATTATTTATTTTTTTTTTTTTACAAAAAACAATAAGAAATTCAAATGACAAAAATTGACTCTTTGAAAGTCGTTAAAAATGTTAGAGAAAGTTAATGGGCTCTAAAATAGCATATTTGAATACATAATGGACATGGATGTACAATTTGGCACAGGTGTGTTTTATCATAAAATCATTTGTTAAGGTGTTATTAAAATGTTTATATCACACACCAAAAACATTTTTTTTTTTCAACTTAGTTTTTTTCGATTATATCAACCATAAATTCACTTGCCAGTTCAATATTCGGTGGTCACAAATGATTAAATTATCTTCATATTAAAGCTGTTTTAATTAAAAAACAGTCTAACAGTTGCTAAGATATGGGAAGTTAAAATTTGCAAAGAACTGCAGGTTTTCCCTTCGTTCTGATTTAAAAGGGGAAATCTATTATTATCACCCTGGCAAAATGGAAATTGTCTTTAACTAATTACTCTACTACACATCCAATGACACTGGGATGCGACCTTATATACTTGATTTTAATTGTTCTGCTGGTCGAAAATCCGGCCTCCAAACTTTTCCATCACATGAAGCTTTTTAAGAAATTGAGTTCAAAGTTTAAAAAAACCGAAGTTTTCGGCAATATTGGCAACTCATACACTCAAACAAAAACCTTGTAAAATGACAAGAAAAATTTGTTATGTTTATTTTTTGTTAAGAATTCTATGTAATTTTACAAGTTTTTTAACAACTTTTTACCAATAAAATTTTAATTTACACTCAAAAAATTATGTCATTAACTGTTTGTAGTTTATTTAAAAAGTTTTCCGTTTAGTCGTTTTTAAAAGAAAAAACATTTGTTTGATGTTCAGTTTTTATTAATGACTACTTCAGTCATTTGTTTCAAAAATAACACACTAAAAAATAAAGACTTTCATTTACATTTAATTTTTAAAGTCATTTATTTTTGTTCTGTAAGTAAAAACTACTGATTATTCTTTTGATTTTTAATGATTTGTGTAAGTAATTTTTTTTTAAATTGTTTAAAAAAATTTTAAAAATTTTATTAAAAATTTTTAAAAAAATATTTCAATAAAAAATTGTAAAAAATTACCTACGAAATCATTAATTTTTATTGTTTTCGTAGGTTATTTTTTTGAAATTTGTTGGTAAAAATAACAGAACTATCAATAATTTTTAATGTTTTCGTTGGTTATTTTTTTCGAATTTGTTGGTAAAAAAGAGTGAAAAAAACGTAATTTTTTAATGTTTAATGTCATTTATTTTAGAAAATTTTGTCAACAGTAAAAAATAAATGTTGATGTTTGTTAAAACAAATGAATAATTACTGGGATGGGTTTCAATTGTTTATTCACTGGTTTTAAGTGTATTTTTCTTTTGTTTTTGCCTACAAAATATTTTGAGTGTACAATTTTTTGACGCTATAAAACTTACAAGTAGGTTTCGTGAACTTACAAGATTTTTTGCTACCTCCTATTTTCCTGGTAAAAATTACGAGATTTTTTGTAATTTTACAAGCTTTTTACCAATAAAATTGTAAGTTTCCACTTTTTTTTGCGCAATAAAACTTACAAGGAATTCTCGTGAATTTACTAGATTTTTTTTTTGTAAAAAACTTGTAAAATTACAAAAAAAAAAAAAAAAAATGTAATGTTTGGGCTCGGACCCGATAGGTCCAAACCCGATTGGGCCTAGACCTAGTTGGGTTCCTTAAAAATCGTCATAGTTTTAGATCTACTTTGCTTAGTTTTTGAGATACGTGAGTTTAGGGGACCACTGGGTTGAGAATTAAAAAACTCGATAACTTCAAAAATATTACTGGAGAGCTTTTGGTTATGTTGCGGTCTTGTTCTACGTGTTGAGAGCTACAAAAATGCTTTTTGCCTCGTTGTTGTGTCGGCAATATTTACCGAGATATGAGCATTTTAAAATTTTCGGGAATGCTAACTTTTTTTGATCCAAAGCTAGGACCCATTAGGGTCCCCACATGTGATGGAGACCGGCGATACTATAGAGAGCGCGAAAACCAAAAATGGCCTCCATTTTGCTCCATCTGGCTTAGTTTCCGAGATAGCGTCATTTTAAGGTTTTTTTTTTTTTTTTAATTTAAAATATATATTTGCTAATATTAGCAAAAAAGCGTGTAAAAATTTGGTCAACTCAATTCTAAATTTAGCAAAAAAAAAAATAGTTCAAATTTTGTTTAAAATTGCTAATGCGCTAAATGAAGTTTACAAGATATTTTTGCTAACATGCTAATCTCAACTTTAAATTTTGCTAAAGGTTGGCGAAAAATATTAGTAAATCTACTAATGTAGATTTACGAAAAGTTTGGGACTGATTATTGGATGTGATGCCAATTCTCGGCATATCGTTTGGGGCAGCACAAAATGCTATTCTTGAGGTAACAAATGGTTGGACTTTTTTCTATCTTTGGGTTTAGTGATTAAAAATGTCGGAAATTCACCAACTGTTGTGACTAAACGGGGAGCACAGACTTTTTCTCATTGGCTAAGATATAACCTTTGGCTAAGATATAACCTGCATAAAACTGTTCAACGAGCGTTTCGAAGGGATAAACGGAACCATATTGACCGCATGGCTGAAGAAGCCGAAAATGCAGCACAAGCTGGTGACACGCGAACAGTATTTAAAGTCACAAAACAGCTAGCAGACCGTAAGTTGCGTATAGAACACCCTGTGAGAGATTTGCAAGGGAACCTGCTCAACACCGACCAAGAACAACTCCAACGATGGAAGGAGCATTTTTCCACTGTGTTAAACTGTGTTATAGATGAAACTCTTGAGCCACCTATTTTAGTTAATCCACAACCAGTCACAAATTCGGGAATAAGAATAACACCCCCTAGTATAGCAGAAACTATTGCTGCCATAAAACAACTCCCAAATGGAAAAGCAGCTGGAACTGATGGTATTCCAGCAGAAATCTATAAATGTGATCCCGAACTCTCAGCACAACTTTTACACCCTCTGATCACCGAAACCTGGGATGGCATCATTGTCAAAACCGCGAAAAAAGGAGACCTCAAAAATTGCACAAACTGTCGGGGTATTTGGGTCTTGCCAACTGTAACCAAAATAGTTGCAAAAATAATATTAAATCGGATCAAATAGCATTTGGAGCAAACCATCAGCTCATGCCAAGCCGGATTTCGCAGTGGTTCCTCGTGCGCAGACCATGTCAACTCACTACGCATTACTATAGAACAAGGCGTTGAGTTCAATTCCAAATTACATCTTCTATTTATAGATTTTGAAAAAGCGTTCGATTCAATTAATCGAGAATGTATTTGGTCCGCCCTGCGAAAGAGAAATATACCTCAAAAAATAATAGCTCTTATTAAGGAAAGCTATAACAGTGCAAAATGCTTTGTTCTCCATAAGGGAAAACTTTCTGACCCATTCATGGTAGAAAGTGGAGTTCGTCAGGGCTGCATATTATCACCTCTTTTGTTTCTTGTCGTTATGGAAGATGTCCTCAGTAGTATTGAGAATAAAAGGCAAGGAATACAATGGAAAATCAATAACCAATATCTAAATTACCTGGCCTATGCTGACGATATCTGTTTACTTTCGCATAATCTTAATGACCTTAGACACACAACTAAGGAACTGCAGGAAAAACTACAATACACAGGACTCAAAATTAACGCTGGCAAAACAAAAACACTAAGTGTTGGTACAACAACAGTTCCAATGACCATCAACAGCCAAACTTATGATGCATGTGAACAATTTTGTTATCTTGGATGTGAAATCTCACCGAATGGAGGAACCGAACTTGATGTTGATGCTAGAATTAACAAGACAAGAGCGTCTTTTGGCATACTAGCTCCAGTATGGCAAAGTAATAAAATTTGTCAAACCACTAAACTTAGAATATTTGAGGCAAATGTCAAGTCTGTCCTATTATATGGGTGTACAACCTGGAAAGTCATCAACAGCATCACAAAACGTCTGCAAACATTTGTCAACCGCTGCCTAAGAAGGATATTACGTATATTTTGGCCTCGGACAATATCGAATGCCGAGTTGTTACTAAAAGCAAAGCAAATGGAAGTAGCAACTGAGATACGTAAACGGAAATGGCAGTGGATTGGACACACTCTCCGTCGAAATGATGATAATGTATCCAAGCATCAAGATGGCAGAGAAAGCGGTAGGCCGCGTATAATATGGAGACGTTCAACAGAATCCGAAATGAATCAACTGGGTGTATCTTGGAACGAATTAAGGTCTATTTCTCAAAACCGAGTCAGATGGAGATCTGCAATTATTGGCGCCCTATGCTCCAGTGGGAGTTAGAGGAACATATATATAAGATATAATTCCTCAAAGTCCGGAGCCTCAGATTGGTGTAGGCTTGACGTGAATGATGTTTTGGATCAACTCTGCGGATGATGGGTTATGATATTCTGTCAATGGACATCCATGGACTTCCCTTTTAAAACTTCCTCAGGTTTGTGAAAGCAACTAAGAAACTCTGAACAAGCACTTTTAGGGCCTAATTTTGTAAATCACTCGCGTTGAACGCATCACCAACGTTAACGTGAACGCGAGGCTCAAAAAGTGCAATTTTGTAAATCACTACGTTATTGCGTTCAATTTTTACGTCATCACTTGAAATGTCAATTATATTTGAATCAATGTTGCCAGACATTCTAAAATTAATAAAATTGGCCACCCATTTTGTAGGGGATACACACCCATTATCGTGGGGAAACACATATATATGATAAGGCACCACCTGCAAAGAGAATATTTGAGAAAAAAGAGAACAAAAAACAAGTAGAAAAGTTAAATTCGACTTTGCCGAATCTATGAATACCCTCCACAATGCATTTTTATACCCTCCACTCTAGTGATAGAGGGTATATATAAGTTTGTCATTCCGTTTGTAACACCTCGAAATATTGGTCTAGGACCCCATAAAGTATATATATTTATGATCCTCGATCGATTTTAAGTCGATCTAGCGATGTCCGTCCGTCCGTCCGTCCGTCCGTCCGTCCGTCCGTCTGTCTGTCTGTCTGTCCGTCCGTAGAAAACACGCTAACTTTTGAAAGACTTTACAGAGGCTACTGAAGTTTGGCATATATGTTTGTCATTTACCTGGTCAGGTTGGTATTGCAATCCAGCCAAATCGGTCCAGTGGTTCAAAAGTTATGAGCAAAAGAGTAAATTTCCGCAAGGGTGTTTCGCGAATTTACGAGATAAAAAACACGATAACTTCCGAAAGACAATAATGAGACTAATGAAGCTTGGCGTGTATCTTTGCCGTTCCCCGGGTCTGTTTGGTATTAAATTTCAGCTCAATCGGTCCAGTGGTTCAAAAGTTATAAGCAAAACCCTGAATTTCAGATTAGTTCCATTTAAAATGCCACGTGTTTTAACAAGTTTTAAAAGCATTGGTGGTAACTAAACAATGCTTTTCAAACTTGTTTAATTTTAAAGCAATGCTTTTTAAACTTGTTTAGTTTTAAAAGCATTGGTAACTTAAAAATTAAACACGAAAAAAATTTTACACTGAAAAAAAATTTTACACTCAAAAAAAATTTTACACTCAAAAAAAAATGTACAGAAAAAAAATTTTGTTTTTTTTTTTTACAAAAATGACAATATTTTGTGTAGATACATACGTGCATTCACTCAGAAATATTTTTACAGTAAAAAAGACATTACACTCGAAAAAAATTTTACACTGAAAAAAAAAAATAGTAATTTTTCTTTTTTTAAAAAAAAATAACAAAAAAAAGAGTTTTTTACTCAAAATAAAATATTTCTAATCAAAATTGGTAATTTTTTCACGTTAAAAAATGTACTACCCTTTAACAAAATGCATTGTGGAGGGTATTCATTAGGGCGGGTCGATTTGTATGGATCGAAAAAAACTGAAAAATCGTATAGCAAAAACAAAATCTAAAAGAAATTCTAAGAAACTTTTCCAAAGAAACCATTGGTCTAAAATCAAACCCTATACCGCGCCTAACGACATGAAAATCCGTCTGTCCGTCTGTCTTTCTGTCTGTGTGAAACACGCTAACTTTCAATTGTTAGCAGAAGAATGAAAAATATATACGGCAAGCTGATGAAGCATGGCGTATATATTTGTTATACTTCCGGTCAGATTAATACTAAATTTTAGCGAAATATGTCCAGTGGTTCATAAGTTATTAGCAAAATGGGGAATTTCAGATGGGTTTTAACCCGAACTCCCGTGTTGAAAAAAAAAGATAAACACGCTTTGAAAAGGAATGGTAAGCAAAAAAAATAATTTAGAAACTATTTTTGTCACTCAAAAAAACTAAAAAAAAAAAAAAATATTACACTCAAAAAAAATACACTGAAAAAAATTTACACTCGAATTTTTTTTTTATTTTTACAAAAATTAAAAAAAAAATGTTTACTCAACTTAAATCAAATCCTGATGTAAAAAAAATATTCAGTTATCAAAAGCTTTTTTCCTCTCCGATATGAAACTCTCCAATTTCATCCCATAAAAGTATGTGTTTTTTTTGACAAAATATCATTATGATCCTCAATTACATACTTTTTTTTACTAAGAAAAATCCGCTGCACCAGCTTCCCTTTGTAATTAACATACAAAAGCTTTGGAGGGAATCGAACCCACAACCCCTGCACTTACTTGCAGAGTATCACGCTACATGTTAATATACTGCAGCCCAATATAAAATAAATAATGGAGTAAAATTATCATGGATTAACGATAAAAGCAGCGATTTATTGTTAAAATTTCTTATTATAATTTTTCGTCGGTGGTGTTTTCATTACAAATCAATCTAATTATTTATTTCTCCATTTCAGGGATTATGTCTTATATACTTGCCGGTCATAATCCCAAAAATTGTTCGAATTATACCAGCGGCATTTAGTAAAACATTGCCGCTTGATATGTTCTTGCAGCATATCGGTATATACAACTATGTTTTCTTTACATCTGAGGTGTTGGGTATGTTCAGCAACTTTGTAGAAAATATTATGGCAAATATTTTTGTGAAACATATTAACCCTCAAACTCCCTCTCATAACGGTATTTTTTGGCTCTATTCTAACAAATCGCAAAAAACACCCCGAAAGAAGGGGAGGGTTGGGATGAAATGTTCTACAAAAATGTTGCCAATAAAATTTTACTATATACCTCAGAGCACACCAAAGCCCAAAATTTAACACAAACACCAAAAAAGAGTCAAGTTCTATGTTTTGCTTATGAAAAAAAGGACGGACGGACAAATCTTCATGTCGTTAGGCGCGGTATAGGGTTTGATTTTAGAAACATGGTTTCTTTGGGAAATGTTCTAAGAATTTCTTGTAGATTATGTTTTTGCTATACGATTTTTGACAAAAAAAATCAACCCGCCCTAGTATTCATAGATTCGGCAAAGTCGAATTTAACTTTTCTACTTGTTTTTTAAAGGGTAGTACATTTTTTAATGTGAAAAACTTAACAATTTTGATTAGAAATATTTTATTTTTAGTAAAAAACTCTTTTTTTGTAATTTTTTTTTTTTTTTTTTAAGAAAAATTACTATTTTTTTTTTTGAGTGTAGAATTTTTTCGAGTGCAAAATTTTTTTTTGAGTGTAAAATTTTTTTGAGTGTAAAATTTTTTTTGAGTGTAAAATTTTTTTCGAGTGTAATTTTTAAGTTACCAATGCTTTTAAAACTAAACAAGTTAAAAAAGCATTGCTTTAAAATTAAACAAGTTTGAAAAGCATTGTTAATTTACCACCAATGCTTTTAAAACTTGTTAAAACACGTGGCATTTTAGATGAAACTAATCTGAAATTCAAGGTTTTGCTTATAACTTTTGAACCACTGGACCGATTGAGCTGAAATTTAAAACCAAATAGACCCGGGGAACGGCAAAGATACATGCCAAGCTTCAGTAGTCTCATTATTATCTTTCGAAAGTTATCGTGTTTTTTATCTCGTAAATTCGCGAAATACCCTTGCCGAAATTTACTCTTTTGCTCATAACTTTTGAACCACTGGACCGATTTGGCTGGATTGCAATACCAACCTGACCAGGTAAATGACAGACATATATGCCAAACTTCAGTAGCCTCTGTAGAGTCTTTCAAAAGTTAGCGTGTTTTCTACGGACGGACAGACAGACGGACGGACGGACGGACGGACATCGCTAGATCGACTTAAAATCGATCGAGGATCATAAATATATATACTTTATGGGGTCCTAGACCAATATTTCGAGGTGTTACAAACGGAATGACAAACTTATATATGAAGGTTTCTATTTCAAACGTACCACGAAAAAAAAAAAATGTTGTTGGATCAAAGTCAAACTTTGAGAGCTTATTGCGCTATATGAAAGTAACAAATCGTGGAACCAAAAAACACGCCATTTTTAATTTTTTTTAAAAAAATTTTAAATTAAAGTTCATTTCATTCTCTACATCATATCAAATTTTCAGAGAGCAGTTATTTTTGGTTTTCGAGAAAATTGGCTTTAAAGTTTAAATGCCTTATTTTATTTTCCATATCACTCATACGCCACGATACATTTATTTTTGCACTTACCAAAAACTTGTTGAATTCTGTTTAGATAACAGATTTAGAGCTGATTTGTCTTATTTATAGGAATTCGACTGTTTTTTTGTTGACCAGAGACATACAGTGCCATCGCTTACTCGTCTTCTGTGTAATAAGAATGACAATTTTTTTGAACTTTAAAATCTTTGAAATGATGAAGAAGGTTTGTAAAATTTTTGAAGTGCAGACTTTAAAATATTTTTTGGAACTTGTCCACTTCTGATATATTTTAAATTTTTAGTTGTAAGGCAATGTGTTTAATATCAGAGTATTCTTAAAAATTAACAACGACTGTGAATATTGTTGCCTGGATTTATTCCAGTAAATGGCTAAGCGGCGTCCCAGAATTTCAACAATCATAAGGCAAAGATCACTTCTGAAATATTGTCATTTTATTGATATTGAATGCAACCTTGATACGAAGAATCTTGAAAAACAGTCGAATTCTTATTATAAATATGACAAATCAATAGAGTCCGGCCGAAACCAGTTTTTCGAGGCCAAACCGAAACCGAACCGAAACCGAAACTAAAAAAAATTAATGCCTGGCTGAATAAAATTTTTATTTATTTCTTTTTTAAAATAAATATACAGCACTTAATGTTTTTAAACCATCGGAATTGTTGTATTTATTAAAAAATATATATATTTTTAAAAACTTACAAAAAAATCATATTTAAATAAACTTAAAAAAAATTGTTCATTAAATCTGTAGATTAAGAAAAAAAAAAAAATATTTGAACTGTAACAGTAACACGTTAATTGGAAATCCTTGTTACATTTTTAAAATGAACTGAATCAAGTGTAATGATACTCGAAATTGAAAAATTCAGCAACTTTTTTATATATTTTTTAAAATACTAAAATTTTGCCGAATACCGAATAGAGACCGAAACCCCATTATTCGGCCGAAGTCGAGACAGAAACCGAATATTCGGTTGGACTCTACAAATCAGCTCTAAATCAATTATCTAAATAGAATTAAACAAGTTTTTGGTAAGTGCAAAAATAAATGTATCGTGGGCGTATGAGTGATATGGAAAATAAAATAAGACATTCAAACTTTAAAGCCAATTTTCTCGAAAACCAAAAATAACTGCTCTCTGAAAATTTGATATGATGTAGAGAATGAAAAGAACTTTAATTTAAAATTTTTTAAAAAAAAAATTAAAAATGGGGTGTTTTTTGCTACATCGATTTTTATTTTTCATTTGAAAAATTCAGACATAGTTCTGAATTTTTTCCAAAAATTAATAATGCCAATCGATAGCCCATACAAAACACTATAAATTAGATGTGTTTCGAAAATTTCAAAATCGTTGAGTTACTGTAGAAAAAATTAAATATAAAGCGACATCATGCAAAAATTGCTCAATTTTACCATGTTTGACCACGCCTATCTCGCCCATTTTTCCGAAAAACGAAAACTTTTGTTCCACGATTTGTTACTTTCATATAGGGCAATAAGCTCTCAAAGTTTGACTTTGATCCAACAACATTTTTTTTTTCGTGGTACGTTTGAAATAGAAACCTTCATATACCCTCTATCACTAGAGTGGAGGGTATAAAAAGTAACATAAATTAAGTAGTTGAAAAAATCAATAAAAATCACAACGAGACGCTTTGCTATTTTAGATGTTTTTCTTCTGCCGGAGAAGTTTTTTTTTTACACATTTATTACTTTTTTGTTGTATATTTACATATTCCAACATTATATATTTATTTTTTGCTATTTAAAAGCATATTTGTTACATCAACGCCCCAAAATTTCAAGTGATCATTTTGACACTTCAAGTGATGAAAAAACACTCTCTTGCGTTTTACAAAATTCCATTTTCCATACAATTTGTTCTACAAACACGTAAGTCAACGCCAAAAAAACAGCTGTTCAGTTCTCGCGTTTTACAAAATAGAAAATTGTCCAACGCGAGATAAAAAGGCGCGTTGCGTTTTACAAAATTAGGCCCTTAACTTTTCTTAAACTTTCTCTCATTCTTTACTAATTTCCTTTATACACTCAAAATAATAACTCTGTAAAATGACCGTAATCGCAATTCAACCGATATTTGACAGAGTTTTCTGTCAAAATACAGATTTAAAGAAAATACTTTGTATTTTGTTGTGAAAAGAAACAAAGTTTCCTCTGTTATATTACTTTTTACTTTGTAATCTTAGTTTTACTGATAATTAACAGAGTTTTCTGCTAAAATACAGATTTAAGCAAAATACTTCGTATTTTTTTATAATCAAAAAAATTTCTGTTTTGAGTAGTTTTTGTTTTGTGTTACCAAACATCGAAAAAATAACAAAAAAAGTTATAAAAAAAATCTTTTGAGAAAACTTATAAAAATTTTACAAAATAACATGCATTTAATTAAACTCTGTAAATTTACAGAGTTTTTTCTGTAAATTTTTTTTTGCATCAAATGCCTTCTAGAAATATATGTAAATTTACATATTTTTCTTTGCTAAATGGTGGTTAATTTAACCAATATTTTACTAGAAACTCTGTAAATCTACTGTTTTTTTGTCCAAATCATTTTACAGAGTGTCAAAAAGCTTTCATATTTAACCAATATTTTACTATAAACTCTGTAAATTAACAGTTTTATTTTGTCAAAATTATTTTACAGAGTTTTTTAGTAAAATTACAAAGAAATGTTGTTAGCTGGAAAAGTATGGTGTACTCAGTTAAATTAGCAGAGTTTTTCTGTAATTTAACAGAGTTATTTTGAGTGTAGGGTACGGTACTGTTTGAGTCTGAGCGCCAAGGATTTGTCTAGTTTTCAACTAAACTCAACCACAACACGTTGCAACGTTAGAATGAGACTAACAACGGGCAGTTGTTGTAAATAAGTAACGCTATGGGATTTACTAGTCTTTGCGGTGTGCCTGGCTTGACAGAAAATTCAACACTGATAAATATACTAACCTTAAATTTTTTTTTTCAGAAACATTAAAAAACACTTTCAGATTCGGAGAAATAAAGATTTGAGATTTAAAAATTCAGAATTTTCTGTATAGAATACGTATTCCAATATCTTTTACTTACTCAAGAGAATCTTTTTTAAAAACAAATGTTTATTAATTAATCACCCATAACTTTCATTCGATCTAGAAAAAATATTTAAAATTAATTTGCTTTCATTTTTAATAAAGTGATAATTGCAAAAACATTCCTACTGTATACTTTGTGTAAACGATCAACTCATTAATTGCAGTTTTAATTTTCTTTTCACAATTGTAAACAATAAATTATTGTGTTAAGCACGCTTTTCTATTGTTTATCTAAGATTTAAGTAAATAATAATACAAATATCGTAATTTAGCTTGAAATCATTCAGTAGTCACCAGCTGCAATAGTTACAGAATGCAAAGTCATTAGCGTTGCTAGGTAATTTTTTTCGCCATTCCCGAAAATATAACAAATTATACCCAAAATTCCCCAAAGCCTAAAAAATACGTTAGTTTTCTTTTTGATATTTTCTATGGCAGATTTAGTATTAAAATAATCGCCTGAAATTACCTAATGGTGGAAATGGGGTTTGGCAATGTTATTATCAGGAACAGGGCCTTCATGCACTAAAAAACTATATCCCTGTTTTCGCATAACCGTATATACGCTTACCCATTCAAATTTAGAATTATCCACGCTTATTTTTAGCGTGTATAATTATCGGTGTTAATTTTAAGCTTCGATAAAAAGTGAAGCCATGTTCATATTTTTAATGAATTAGCATACACACAACCCTTTTCTTCTTGTTATAGCAAATACATAAAAAAAATTTTCTTGGTTTCCTTAATAAACTTTGACACATAATATAGCAAATACATAAAAAAAATTTTCTTGGTTTCCTTAATAAACTTTGACACATAACCACAGTGATGCCAAGTACATTTTGTTAAATGTGCATGCGTTTTCGGTTAAACGGTTAATGTTAACATATACACGGTTTTGCAAAAACAGGGCTTATATTTTAAGCGCCTAAAATATGCACAAACTTGAAATATGCATTAAAAACAACAAAAGTATGCACTTAAAACTAAAGAAATTGTGCATTTTTTACATTTTTGAAAAAGAAAAAAAACAGTTTCAATAATTTCTTACATATGGTTTTAAATTGAGAAAAGTGTGAAAGAAAAATTTTAATTTTTCTAAAAATTTAAGACATCCTGGTTTGTTTGTTACTAGTTTCATATTATCCAGTTATAATAATCTTCAGAAAAACTTTTAATGTCAAATTTATTCAGTTAATAGTCAATAGAACTCTATATGTGAAAATTATTAACAGATCGCAGCCGACAAGGATTGAACCCATCATCTGTAATACTTTGCTTTTAACTGTTTGTAACGTACAATCACTGTTAAGCAAGTATCAACGAAATCTGATTTTTTCAATTCGAGTTTGGTTGTTGCTGTTGTTTTTTCTAACAGAAAAACTTTGTTAGCATACTATCAAAAAAAAACATTTTAGGCTGGATTACTCAATGCTCCGTTATAAAATAACTCTCCGTTAAATTTAACTTTTTCATCAAATTTTGACATAAGGCTCCGTTAAATCGGCTGTTAGCAGCTAACTTTTCATTGAGTAATACGCCCCTAGTCAGACAATTTTTTTACCACGAAAAAAATTGTGAGGTTTGCCCAAAGTAAATACAAAAAAGATTTTAAAAATGGAAAAAATAAACTAAAGCTAAAATTTCATAGAAAATATGTCCCAAAAATATGCAGTTATAGCAGAATACTAACAAAATATGCAAAAATTTGCATTTGCAGAAATTATGCAACAATATGCACGACGCAATTTTAAATCAATTTTTTTGATTTCCAAGATATTTGGTTTATGCTGTTCTAAAACCAAAGAGGAAAAATGCATTTTCTTGAAGGTCCTCTCCATGGTTATAACACATTTTACTGCCAATAAATAGACATTGTACTGGCTGCACTTCATAAACTCCTACCAGAAACTGGTTACCACATACACTTATTTAAACCGAAAATAGATATAATAAAGAACTTCCACAAAAAATTCTCAAATCTGGCAAGTCTGATCGTCACCAGCATCATTATCGTCATAATAATTATTGTTGCTTGGATAAATAATTATTGAAAATTGATTTATTAATATAGGGGAATTAATAGTTCAATCATTCTGTTAATAGTTTAATCAGAAAAGGGGCGGGAAACTGCCAATGTAAATGATGTAAATAATAATGGACATTAAGTTGTGACAACTGTTTAAACACTATGTGGTTTGTCTAAATAATTATAATTAAGTATATTAATTGTTACATTAAATTGGATTTGAAATCGCAAATCTTTAAATAGCTAATTAACCTAATTAAAAATATTGAAATTCCAATTTATTGTTAGTCAATTTAATGTTTTTGGAAACTTTATAACATTTTGAGCTAGGTACAAAACAAGTAAAGCCTCAGAAATCTAATGACCCTAGAAAATTAAAATCTAGGTTCCTCCGGCGGAAAAAGTATTCTAAAAAAGTTTCTTTAGATTTTAAGGGCGGAGAGAGCTTGAAATCTTAAATGTAGGAAAAACAAGTTCTGACAAAAGTACTTTTAAACAGTTGTAATAAAATGTTAACTTTGGTACTTTTTCGATCTCTTAAAATAGTGGCCACAAAAACTTGATTTTTAGAATGTAAGATCCTCCATCGGAACAAAACATTTTTAAAGAAGTTTAAAAGATTTTTGATTTTGAGAGGGGGAAAATGGGAAAAAATTGTACTTAAGCACTTTGTGGGGGACATTTCCCCCTCGTTGCTACAAAAAACACAAAATCGAATATACTTTTAAAATGAGGTAGCTAAGATTGTAGGTCTCGTCCAACAGATCACAAAAATGCCCATCAAACTTGCCAGACACCCTCAAATTTTAAAGTTATTGTCAAAAAACGTTTTTTTGGGACTTTCTCACTAAATCACGTGTAACTTAAACATTTTTCAACCGATTTAAAATTTTTCAACTGTTTTGGATAGAAGAAGGATAGGGCTTTTCATGTGTGTGAATTTTTCTATACATATAAGAAAGATATGTATTGATTTTTTCAACAATATCGAATTTTTTGTTATTTTTGGAAAATTTTTTGAGTTTACCGATTTTTTTCTGCTATAGTTTGTTCAACAACATTTATATTATTAAACGTATTCCTAAAGAAAATTTAATTGTGAATACGAGGAGTTTTATGCCAAAAAAATCGGATAACAATTGACAGAGTTGTGATAATTTTTCTAAAAAAGAACATTAAGATTTTGTATGAAATTGCCGTGCGGATAACCCAGGCAAAAAAAAAATAAAAAAATAAACGAACATACTGAGTGGTTTCGTATCATTATTTTAAAGATTTTTGACCTCCTGAATTCGAATTTGACCTTGAAATCTTATTAAGTTTTTAATTTATAACAATTTATATTAAATATCTATAACCTGAAGAGTTAGAGCAATTTAAAGGCCAGATTCGGATTCAGCGCACCAAAACCTTTTAAAAATATTGTACATGACCATTTATGATAATTTTTTTTTTGCCTGGGTTATCTGAACGGCGACTTCCTGCAAATTCTTAATTTTCTTTTTTAGAAAAATTATCACAACTCTGTCAATTATTATCCGATTTTTTCAGGATAAAGCTTATCGTATTTAGAATTAAATTACACTGTGCAACAAGAAAAATGAGCCTCAATGGCTTCAACGCCATATGAAAGTAGACCATCAAATGGACAAAATCACCAAAGGTTTTGCAAAGTCAGTTCGGATTTCTTTTTTATAGCCCACTGAAGTTTTTATTTTTTTATCAAAGGCGTTTGGAAAACGTCAAAAATACTATAATAAGAACACATCTGAGCTCCAAAATATGATTTGATGTCTTCAGTAAAATTTTATGGCGGTTCTTTTCTTAGAATATTTTAACCCTCTAACTGCCATTTTAAGGGGTCATTTTAGTCCCTTTTCAAAAACTAAGCACAGAAGTCTAATAAAACGTCCATTTAGAGGGTTAAAATGTTCTACAAATATTTTCCTCATAAAATTTCACTAGGGGTTGTTAAATGTTCAAAGTTTGTGCGACATGGGCAAAGTGCTTAAAAAGGGTCAAGTATAAATAATCCATGTTTGTTATTTTTTTTTACCAAAGCAGTGTTAAAAAATATCGATAAAAAACAGTGCAAATATACTTTTGAGCTAAAAATGATGTTCTAATGTGGTTTATAAAATTTCATGATGATTCTTTTCTTTGACCAAATTAACCCTCTAGCTCCCGTTTTACAGGGTAATTTTTGTCCTTTTTAAAAGAAATACAAAAAAGTCTATAAAAAAGGCAGTTAAAGGGTTAAAATGTTTTACAAATATTTTCTGCATCAAATTTTACTAGGGCACGTCTAAGACAGAAAGTTTGTCCAGCTTCTAGAAAATGCTTAAAAATTTTAAAGTATTTAAATTTTTTTTTTTATATTTTTTTTGGACCGAAATAAAAAAAAAACAAGTAACAAAGTTAAATTCGACTTTGTCGAATGTATTAATACCCTCCACGATGTAAAAATGTTTATTTGCAAAAAAACAAAAAAAAAAATAAATAAAAAAAATCCGCAAAAAATATTTTTTGGTAAAAAAAATTCGACGAAATGTTTTTTTTTTTTTTTTAAATATGTTTGTTAGAGTGTCCCTTATTTTGGAAATGTTGGAAATCTTGAGACGGTACCCGCTCATTTTTTTCCTTTTGACTTAAAAATAACTCAGGAAAAATTTTACGCCCCTAGGACCACGCCTTCCCTACGCGACGGGCCCTTAAAGAGCGGGGCCTAAAAAATCATTTTTCCATACAAACCAAAAAATTTTTTTTTTGATTTTTAATTTTTTTGTTATTATTTATTATATTACTTGGTTTGCTTATTCACAACAAAAAATTTGATTTTGGTGGGATAAGTCTTTCAGCGCTAAAAAATTTTTCGCAAAAAAAAATTTTGAGCCGCCGGGGTCCTACAGTAAAAAATTTTTAAAAAATATTTTTTTTTAGTTTTGACCAGCAACGGTTTTAGCTGCTATGTTGCTTTAAATGATATATATTCATAAAAAAATATTTTTTGTATCTGTGACATCTTAATCGTGTTCTAAAAAAGGGTAAAAAATGCATTGATGATTTTTTTCGATACACGATAAAAATGTCACAAATATGAATAATATTTTTTTTGGAATATATATCATTAAAAACAACATAAAAACTAAAACCATTGCTTTTCAAAACTAAAAAAAAATATTTTTTAAAAATTTTTTACCGTAGGATTCCTACGGCTCAAAATTTTTTTTTTCGAAAAAGATAAAGATGTCACAGATATGAATAATTTTTTTTTTGGAATATATATCATTTAAAGCAACATAGCAACTAAAACCGTTGCTGGTCAAAACTAAAAAAAAATATTTTTTAAAATTTTTTACTGTAGGACCCCGGCCGCCCAAATTTTTTTTTTGCGAAAAATTTTTTAGCGCTGAAAGACTTATCCCTCCAAAATCAAATTTTTTGTCGTGAATAAGCAAACCAAGTAATATAATAATTAATAACAAAAAAATTAAAAATAAAAAAAAAATTTTTTGGTTTGTATGGAAAAATGATTTTTTAGGCCCCGCTCTTTTAGGCCCCGTCGCGTAGGGAAGGCGTGGTCCTAGGGGCGTAAAATTTTTCCTGAGTTATTTTTAAGTCAAAAGGAAAAAAATGAGCGGGTACCGTCTCAAGATTTCCAACATTTCCAAAATAAGGGACACTCTAATGTTTGTATTTGTTTAAATACCATTCGGTGATCAATTCTGTTCACAAGTGTCAAGCAACAGCCGAATTAAAGCATTTTGTGTTTTTAGGTTATGTTGAATGTACCACAATTTTCGAGGTGTTCTTAAATTTTCGTTCATAACTTTTGAACCGCTGAACCGATTTCGCTCAAATGCAATACCAAACTATGCAATACCAAACTATCTTATTGTTAGTAAAATTATCATTAATCGACGTATATTTTTAGGTTTTTTCATGATATTGTCATACTTTTTACACTTGGTCAGTTTTCCTATCTATATATATAAAAGAGTAAGGTGACTGACTGACTGACTGACTGACTGACTGACTGACTGACTGACTGACATACTCATTCATCATCGCCCAGCCCAAACCGCTGAAGATAGAGACTTGAAATTTGGACTGTAGGTCCACCTCCTGGAATACAGATCCACTAAGGCTGGATTTTTGCCAATGTTGATTCTAAGGGGGTAAAAAGGGTAAAAAACTGTACTTTTGGTACTTTTTATATCTCCTGAAATAATGGTCATAGAGACTTGAATTTGGACTGTATGTTCACCTCCCGGAATATATTTCCAGTAAAGCCGGATTTTTGCCAATGTTGATTCTAAGGGGACAAAAAGGGGAAAAAACTGTACTTTTGGTACTTTTTACATCTCCTGAAATAATGGTCACAGAGACTTGAAATTTGGACTGTAGGTCAACCTCCCTGAATATAGATCCAGTAAGGCGGATTTTTGCCAATGTTGATTCTAAGGGGACAAAAAGGGTAAAAAACTGTACTTTTGGTACTTTTTATATCTCCTGAAATAATGGTCACAGAGACTTGAAATTTGGACTGTATGTTCAACTCCTGGAATATAGATCCAGTAAGGCCGGATTTTTGCCAATGTTGATTCTAAGGGGGTAAAAAGGGTAAAAAGATGTACCTTTGGTACCTTTTATATATCCTTAAAAAATGGTCCTAGACACTTGAAATTTTGAATGTAGGTTCAGCTCCCGGAATAGAAATCTACTAAGGCTGGATTTTGCCAATGTTGATTCTTAGGGGTAAAAAGGGTAAAAAACTGTACTTTTGGTACCTTTTATATTTTCTTAAATAATAGTCCTAAAAACTTAAAATTTGCAATGTAGGTTTACCTCCTGGAAAAAATATTCACCAAGGCTGGGTTTTTGCCAATGTTGACTCTACGGGGGTAAAATGGAAAAAAGTGAACTTTTGGTACTTTTTTTAATTTACTGAAATAATGGTACCATTTATAAAAAGTACCTTTTATAAAAAGTACCTTTTATAAAAAGTACCTTTTATAAAAAGTACCTTTTATAAAAAGTACCTTTTATAAAAAGTACCTTTTATAAAAAGTACCTTTTATAAAAAGTACCTTTTATAAAAAGTACCTTTTATAAAAAGTACCTTTTATAAAAAGTACCTTTTATAAAAAGTACCTTTTATAAAAAGTACCTTTTATAAAAAGTACCTTTTATAAAAAGTACCTTTTATAAAAAGTACATTTTATAAAAAGTACCTTTTATAAAAAGTACCTTTTATAAAAAGTACCTTTTATAAAAAGTACCTTTTATAAAAAGTACCTTTTATAAAAAGTACCTTTTATAAAAAGTGCCTTTTATAAAAAGTACCTTTTATAAAAAGTACCTTTTATAAAAAGTACCTTTTATAAAAAGTACCTTTTATAAAAAGTACCTTTTATAAAAAGTACCTTTTATAAAAAGTACCTTTTATAAAAAATACCTTTTATAAAAAGTACCTTTTATAAAAAATACCTTTTATAAAAAGTACCTTTTATAAAAAGTACCTTTTATAAAAAGTACCTTTTATAAAAAGTACCTTTTATCAAAAGCACCTTTAAAAAAAGTACCTTTTATAAAAAGTACCTTTTATAAAAAGTACCTTTTATAAAAAGTACCTTTTATAAAAAGTACCTTTTATAAACAGTACCTTTTATAAAAAGTACCTTTTATAAAAAGTACCTTTTATAAAAAGTACCTTTTATAAAAAGTACCTTTTATAAAAAGTACCTTCCATAAAAAGTACGTTTTGTTAAATATGCCGAAAGTACACTTTTTGGTACTTTTTTATTTCCTGAGATAATAAACATAGAAACTTGAAATTGGAAAAGGTTCGCCTCTCGGAAAATAATGGGGTTAAAGGGAATAAAAAGGTGTAGTTATTTATTTCCTGATATAATGGCCCCAGAAACTTAAAATTTGGAATGTAAAATCCTTCGGTGAAAAAAGAGATTGGGAAAAGTTTTTTTTTTTGAAATTCCGTTTCTTAACGGGGATAAAAAGTACTTTTAATATTTGTTGAAACAATGATCCTAGATAATTGAAATATGGATTGTAGGATCCTTCGGTGAAGTAAAAACATTGTAAAAGAGGTACTTTTTTAAATTTCGTTTCTAATGGGGGTAATAAAGTGTACTTTTGGTACTTTTTCTGTGCCTATAATAATGACCTTAGAAGATGGAGATGGAATTGGAAATGAAATGGAGTAGAACGGGGAACAATATGGAATAGAGCAGGGAACAATATGGAATGATATTTTTAACTCAAATTTTTGGTGTTTAGCTTTTTTTTACTCCATATTTTTTTTTTTTTATTCCAATTTCTTTTTTCACTAAAATATTTATTCACTCAAAATCCAAAATCCCGACATAAGGGCTCGAAAATTGTCATTATATTTTTCCCCCGGAACGAACATGATAACGTACCAGCAAAGTTATTAAAATTTTATTGTTTATAATATAAACTTTATATAATTCATTGAAATATTTTTTTATGGAAGACTTAAACGTCCACAAGTAAATAAAACAAAGACTACGTAGGGGAATTTTTTGAAAATCGATAGAGTAATCCTGATCCTTCTATTATCCGGTATTCAATACAACCGGTAACGAAGTACCGGGATTGTAAGCTAGTAAATATATATTTGCACTGTTCTTCTAAATAGAAAAAATACAAAAAATAGCAAATGTAATTATACCTGTATGTAAAAAAAAATATTGAAAACTAAATTAAGATAAACGTTTTTTATGTAAAATGGTTTATTTTATAAAATTCCCGGATTTCCCGGGAAAAATTAAAAAAAATTCCCGGGAATTCCCGTCAGTCTTTTCCCGGGAATTCCCGGGAAATCCCGGGAACTATAGCAGAAAAAAATCGACAAACTCGAAAAATTTTCAAAAAATAACAAAAAAAATTGATTTTATAGAAAAAATCAATAGATATCTTTCTTTTACGTATTGAGCAATTCACACACATGGAAAGCCCTATCCTTTTTCTATCCAAAACAGTTTAAACATTTAAAATCGGTTGAAAATTTTCTGAATTACACAAGGTTTAGTGAGAAAAAACCCAGAAAAACGTTTTTTGACAATAACTCTAAAATTTGAGGGTGTCTGGCAAGTTTAATGGGCATTTTTGTGATCTACTCGACAAGACCAACAACCTATACTATGTCACATCAGAAGTATTTTTTCACTGTAGCACAGTGTAATTATTGAAAATTGAAAATCAATCTGTTAATAGTTTAATCAGAAAAGGGGCGGGAAACTGTCAACGTAAATGATGTAAATAATAATGGACATTAAGTTGTGACAACTGTTTAAACACTATGTGGTTTGTCTAAATAATTATAATTATATTAATTGAACAGTTCATGCGAATAAGGACGAATAGACCATTTGTATAATTTTACATATGACGATAAAAACGCAGGAAACGGCTAAAAATTAATATTTTTTCCAACATTTTTGCATAATGCACTAATCCATTAATGAAAAAAAATTCATAAAAATATAAGTTTCAAACCGTTTCCTGCGTTTTTGTCGTCATTTGTAAAATTATACATATGGTCTATTCGCCCTTATTCGCATGAACTGTTCAATTGTTACGTTAAATTGCATTTGAAATCGAAAATTTTTAAATAGTTAATGTTTCCAATTAAAAAATATTGAAATTCCAATTTAGACAATTTAATGTTATTATGAAGTTATAATATTTTGAGCTAGGTTCAAAACAACTAAAGACTCAGATGGTCCTAGAAAATGGAAACCTAAGATCCTCCGGCAGAAAAAGTATTCTGATTGGTTCTAGAAAATTGAAATCTTGGATCCTTCTGAGGAAAAATTATTCTGAAGAAGTATCAGTAAGGGGAGATTCGACCAAGTCGAATTTAAATTTTCTATTTGTTTCTTCTTCTGTAATTATCCTTCTCTCCCCTAGAAGCATAGAGCATGCATTTTTTTCAAGAAAAAATTTCGGGCATACGTAATTTCTTGATATTTCGCTTCCTTTTCGAAAAACACTTTGCAAAAATAAATATCTTTTTTACAACAAAACCAATCAAATTTAAAGAAAGTATGTTAATAAAGATGTTCGAACAGAGGCATTTAGAATTTTTTATTTTTTTTACAGAAAACGCAAAGTTTTAGCTCGGAATTTAAAAGAGCAATTTTGGGCGACAAAAACATTGAACTTGCAAAATGTGAATTTGCAATTTTATTGCATTTTTTCTAAAGAATAATGTTTGACTACAGTAATTTTGTCATATCTTTCATCGTTTTCGAGATAAGCTTGAAATGTCTATTTTTGACGTTTGAACGCGATTTTTTTAAAAAAGATACGAAATTTACAGTATTCGTCACTTAAGGTTAAAGTCAGTTCCGACGAAGTGTGACAGTTTTTGTGAAGAATATAAATGTCCACAATTAAATAATAATTGTGGAAGAGTTTCAGAAGAGCGGACTCTAATCCTGATTCAATTATTATCCGGTACTTAATATTACCAGTTACAAAGTACCGGGCGGTCATGCTAGTCAAGGAGAATTAATAACCCGAGTAAAAATGTTTAGATATATTTTTATATATCACGTCTTATCCGAGATTTGAAAGATCTTACTCGGATCAGAACTGATCCGAAATTTGAAAGATCAGTACTGATCCGAAAAATGGATCGCTAAGATTATATCAGTTTTAATCGGACGGATACAATGTCATCCGAAAAATGGGTTTATATTATTAGATAAACCCATTTTTCGGATTAAATTGTATCCTTCCGATTAAAACTGATCTAATCTTAGCGATCCATTTTTCGGATCAGTATTGACAAGATTAGATCAGTTTTAATCGGACGGATACAATGTCATCCGAAAAATGGGTTTATATAATTAGATAAACCCATTTTTCGGATTAAATTGTATCCGTCCGATTAAAACTGATCTAATCTTAGCGATCCATTTTTCGGATCAGTACTGATCCTTCACGTTTTTACTTGGGAATTTAAAATGCATTTAAAAAAGCAGCATATTATAAAGTTTTTGAAAGTTGCCTACCGGGTACTATGTATTTACCAGGTAAATATTAATGGAAAGTGTATTGTTGCACTTGTAAAGTTTATGAGTAGTAAAGTCAAGGTAAATATTGAGTGACAAAAAATAGTCATGTTTATTGACACGTACTATTATTTATTTAAATTTGTTAACAGTTTGTTGTTACTATTTGTTGTTGTATAACTTTTTTTTTGCATATTCTTTTATTGTATTTAATAATTTTGTGCATATATACTTGTTGTTAGTGCATTGAACTTTTTTAGTTTTTAATTTTTGCTGTTTTATTTGTACGCTACACTAAGTCGTAGAGTTTGTTATTCCGTTTGCAACACTTCAAAATTTGCAACATTTCAAAATGTTTGTCTCGGATCACATAAAGAACTCCATTCATCGCCCCACAATTGGTTTTAAGAAGATCCAGGGATTTTTATCATATCATTTTAAAAGACAACAACTGTAGGGCACCTCGAAAATTTAAGTACCTTCACTAATTTTCATTTGTTTTAAGAAGTTTTATTAAAGCAGTGATAAGTCACAAATAATCTATATGAGGCATTCCACACCAACTGTTCCACTACAGAAAAACCATAGTGGTTTCAATGGGATATCATTTGCAAAGTATTCGCTCTTTGGGTACTATTAAATAACAGAAATAAAATTTAAGATTTTTCAAAAAGTGGGCCTTATAGGCGTGGTCAAATATTGAAAATATCAAACTTTTTTGCCTGAGTATCTTTATTTCAATATTTATGCAAATTAAATGAAACACAGTAAAGTCTTTAAAATAAAAGTTTTTTTATAGATGTTTGTATGGGCTATCGATTAAAAAAATAAAAATTGCAAAATTTTCAGAAGAAGTTCTGAATTTTTCAAATTTAAACTTAAACTTTATTTATCAAAAAACATGCCGCAATTTTATTTTTTTTTTTTAATTTTTTAAAAAAAGTAAAAAGTACTTTTCTATCTGTTCTAAAATTTTCAGAGATGTGTTTTGCCTTGTTTTTGAGAAATCAAATGTTAAAGATTGCACTACGCCAATTTTATACAATAATGGAGTATATAACGTGTACGTATGAGTAATATCAACACTTCAAAATATTTTAAATAGCGATGGGAGCGTGAGTGAGTTTTTATTTACTATCACGCACGCTAATGAAAGAAAAAAAATTATTCACGCACGATATTTTATTTTACTCACGATATTTTATTTTACTCACGATATTTTATTTTACTCACGCTCGTGACCGTGACTTATTTTTTTCTACTCACGTGTACGTGAATAAGCGTGAGCAAAATAAAATGTCGTGCGTGACTAAATTTTTTATTTCATGAGCGTGCATAATCGTTATTAAAAATTCATTCACGATCCCATCTCTATTTTAAATATTGGATAAGTGTTTTTATTACTCATACGCACACGGTATATACATAACCTGACCAACTGTTTTTGTCTGAAAAGCGGGATGGAAAGGTTGAAAAAGCGGGATTTTGGTCTTAAAAGCGGGTTTTTTTTATGTCTCCCATTAAGTGATAGTGAGTTTGTATCAGTTCGAAAAATTATATAAATTCATGATTTTCAATCGAGTTTGACTGTTGAAAACACACGAAAGAAAGGGGTTGATATTGAATTTCAGTGAAATTGGTCCAGTGGTTCAGAAATTATGGGCAAAACCGTGAATTTTGAATTGGTTTCGCCTCCAATTCACGTTATAAATAAAACGTTGAACACGCTTCGAAAGACATTGGTAAGCCACAAAATAAGTTTACGAAATATTTTTGTCACTTCAAACAAATTTTACACTCAAACAAATTTACACTCAAATAAAATTTCATAAAATCATTTACCCAAAAAAATATATTCCGAGTGAAAGTTTTCAAAGTTTCAGTTTTCAGTTTTTTTTTTTTGAAAATTTTGGATTTTTGCTGCTTCTTAAACGAGCTGGTAATTTTGTATGAGGAAATTTAAAAAAAAAATAATTTTGCAGATTCGAAAAATGTGTCAAATTCACAAATCATATTATATATCAAATTAATATGGGTTACCGATATCTCGAAAATTATATATTTCTTATCTAAGTACGTTTGGGCAACGTTAAACAAAAATTATTTTGTTTTGAGCATATTCATAAAACTGGAAACTTTGACTGATTTTCGCGGGGTCAAAGAGTTGAACGATTCGGCTCAAAATTTTACTAGGTACTTATTTCAAAAAAAAAAAAAAATTCAAAATAAGGACCACTCAATTGAACACTTCTCCAAAAAAAATAAAGATTTTTTTTTTAAATTAAAAAAATAATTGAACTAAAAACAAACTTAAAAATTTGTTTCTGAATTAAATTTTTTTTTTTAAATTTTTCTTTTTTAAATTTTAAATTAAATTAAAAAAAATTAAAATAAAATCAATTTATTTTTTTTTAACATAAACGTTTAAAATGTCATTGGAAATTTTTTCGAGTGCCAACATAATTTTAGAAGTAATTTCCCTTAAATTTTTTTAAACGCGGTAAGAAATTTTATTACTTCAGAACAATTATACACAAAATATTATTTAAAAAATTTTAAATTGTACTTTGCTATTCTAAAAGTCAAAAAGCAAGATAAATCGGGATGAAGCGGGACTTTTGTTTGAAAAGCGGGATAGAAATTCAAGGCGGGATGAGACATCAAAAAGCGGGATAATCCCGCCAAAAGCGGGATGGTTGGTCAGGTTATATATACACCATTATGGTATAAAATTAGCGTAGTGAAATCTTCAAAATTTGATTTATCGAAAACAAGGCAAAACACATCTCTGAAAATTTCAGAACAGATAGAAAGCATTTTTGTTTTTTTTTTTAAATTAAAAAAAAAAATAAAATTGCGGCATGTTTTTTGATAAATAAAGTTTAATTTTAAATTTGAAAAATTCAGAACTTCTTCTGAAAATTTTCCTATTTTTATTTTTTTAATCGATAGCCCATACAAACATCTATAAAAACTTTTATTTAAAAGACTTTACTGTGTTTCGTTTAATTTGCATAAATATTGAAATAAAAATACTCAGGCAAAAAATTTGATATTTTCAATATTTGACCACGCCTACAAGGCCCACTTTTTGAAAAATCTTAAATTTTATTTCTGTTATTTAATAGTATCCTAAGAGTGAATACTTTGCAATTTTGTATTTTTTTTTTTATTTTAAAAAAGAAACAGGCAATGCTGCCTATCAATTACTAATGTAACTCTGATGCTTCTTTCGGAAACACACCCATTGATTTTATATAGACACGACATAACTTTGTTTGCTGAACATTTGGTGTGGAACGCCTCTCGGAGTTTAGATCCACTAAAGCTGGAATGTTGATTCTAAGGGGGTAAAAAAGTATACTTTATGTACTTTTTATATTTTCTGAAATAATGATCATTGAAACTTAAAATTTTTAATGTTCGCATCCCGGAAACTAGAAATACTATAGCAGGATTTTTTTCCAAAATTGATTCTAATGGGGTAAAAGGGGTAAAAATTACTATTAGTACTTTTTTTTATGTCCTGAAATAACACAAAAAATATAATCGTCAAATTTCAATCAACAAACATAAATTGTAAATCCACCAAACATTTAGTAAAAACGGCCGCCTGTTAGTCCATAATACAAAACTTCGAACAAACTCAGTCAAGTAATTTTATTTCAAAATTCTTTTATCATGTTAATAAATAGTGTTTGTGTTTGTTAAATTTCTTTTTTGAAAAAAAATTCATTTGTCGGATCAAGGAATTGTGTTTGTTGAATTTCTTTGTTGAAAAAAATATTAAGATTTTTTACTTTTGCCAAATCAACAAATTGTGATTGTGTTTGTTGAATTTCTTTGTTGAAAAAAAAAAAAACAAAATTCTTTTTTCAATAATAAAAATTTACAAACGTTTGTTTACAAGGACGTATACAGGGGGTGGGCACAAAGGCACGATTTGAAAATTTTTAAAATTTAATTAAAAATTAAAAAAAAAAATAAAAAAAGTCATTTCTATCGAAATATTAGTAAAATATGTTTAAAGATTGGTTTTATCCAGTGTTGGCTACCGTTACCCTTTTAATACCGTTACCGATTAAAAACCCTTTAATTTTGACTACCGTTACCGTTACCAATACCGAAATAAAAATATTTAAATACCGTTACCGATAAAAAAACATTACCTTTATTCGGATTTTTACCGGTATTATATCGGTTTTGTTTCGGTTGTCATAAAATACGGATAAAAACAAAGTAAAATATTTTTAATCTACTATTCGCATTGTTATATGGACAAAAAATAATAAGGAAATCGGCCCAACCAATGTCACATTCGCAATTAACTAAATCTTGACAAAGAATATGTGAAAATCGGTCCAACCAATTATCACATTCTCAATTTAAGAAAAGTGAGTGCCACGTAATGTAAACATTTTTTAGTAGGAAGATAAAAGACGAGATAAACCTGAATTGTACCAAATCGCTGAAGTGTTGTTGGCGTAGTTTTTTTAAAAATAACAGATTTTTTTTTTGTACTTTTACTGACTCTGGTTGCTAACTTCAAAATATTTTTTGTTCAAAACTTATTATTTTGTAATTTTACAAACATTTTTTATGTCAATTTTTGTTTAATTTTTGTCTAATTTAAACGATTAAAACTAAAAAATTTTCAAATGATAAAAAATCTGATGATTATTTGGATAATTTTACATAAATATTTAGTTGTCAAGTTTTTAAGAAAAATTTCTTGAAAAAAATTTAAAAATTTTATTAAAAGAAAAAAATTTTATTTTATTGAAAAACAAGCAGCATAACAAAAAAATAATTGTCGCTTTAAAAAAATCGAAGATTTTCTTTCTGTAAAATTTTTGCGTTGCTAATTTGTTTTGCTCTGTTTTTCCCCTGACATTTTTGATAGCTCATAGCGGATGAACCCGATGTGATAGCGACTTCAAAATAAGTAAAGGGTAAATCTTAAACATTGCTCTTAAGGATGCTGAACTCATTTGGACAGTCGCCTTAACACTTAGGGCACCAACTGTCAATCAATGATGTCTTAGTTCCAAAAACCATTTTTTCTGCTTCAAATCATACGAAAAAAAACTTTTATACGAATGGAACGTCACCTTATGCACATGATTGCAATTATTTTTTTGGCCACAAATCCGGTGGATAAGATTCCATTACATCACGTTTTTGAGAAATTTTAGATACAAAAAACCAAGTCTTCGGAATTATTTGACAACTCATAGCGGATGAATTCGATGTGCTGACGACTTAAAAATAAGTCAACGGTAAATCATAAACATTGCTTATTAAGATGTTTAACTCATTTGATCAATCGCTTTAACCGTTGGAGCACTAATTGTAAGGTATTTTCCCCGACGTCATTGAAAGACAATTGGTGCCCAAAGGGTTAAGGCGACTGACCAAATGAGTTCTGAATCTTAAAGAGCTTCACCCTCGATTTTTTTTTTGAAGCCACCATCCCATCGGGTTCATCCTCTATGACTTTCCAAAAATGACCCAAACGGCAATTTTTTGGAACTTTGACCTCTAATTTCTCAGAAACCTGAAGTGATGGAAAAGTTTGGAGAATGGATTTTGACCAGCAAAACTATTGTTATTAAGTGTATAAGGTCGCGTCCCAGTCGAATTTTCAATGTTTGGTAGTGTAATTAATAGTTAGTATAGTTAAAAATGCACTTAATTTAACAGTTTTTTTAATTTTATTAAAAACATTTTTGATTTTTTACGTGTTTTTAACAAATTTGTGACTTTTTAACACTTTGGGTAAATTTTTTCATAATACCGGTACGTACCGGTATCGATGTTTCGGTAACGGTTTATCGTTACCGAAATAATCGAAAATACCGTTACCTTTACCGTTACCGATATAAAAAATATGTAATACCAATACCGTTACCGATACCGTTATTCGTTTCGGTTGCCAACCCTGGTTTTATCTAATAAAAATTATGTGTCAGGTCATGAAAATAAATTTCTATAAAAAAATTTTCAAATTTAATTTTCTAATACACTTTTTCTATACTAAAATATGAGATATTTTTTCTATAGGAAATTCTCAGATTCTGAAAAGTTTTTTTTTTAAAAACATTTTTAGGCCTCTGTTCTGTCTTTCACAACTTTTCAATTCACATGAAAATTTCCGAATCACATGAAATAAAGTTTAGTGTTTAGTTGATCACGTTTTCATTTGAAGTTGAAATCGAATAATTTAAATTTAAAAAAATTATAAGGAAAAAATGCATTCGTTTTACTTTCACAAAATTTTATTTATGTGAAACAAAACGAAAAAGAAATTCGGATGTAAAATCTAGAACACCAGAAAAATTCGGAAATTTTCATTTTCACATTTTTTATGTGAATTACTTTTTTTGGAACAGCGGCCTTAGATTTTAATATTTTTTTCATATGTCACTCACTTATAATTCTTACGTGAAGCAATAAAAAGATTTTTTTTTTAAATCTTAAAACTTTAATGTTTTGAAAATGGAAAGTGCTAACTTACGAATACGTAGCAGTAGTTCCACACAAAGGAGCGTTCGATATGTCGAACGCAAATATCGGAAAAAAATCAAAACGCTTAAAAAGTTTGGTAAGAAGATTTGTAATAAGGAGGTTAAACTTTATTTAGTTCTTATATTTTGATTTTGAAAAACAAATTTATCGTTTTTTTCAATTCAATTGATTTTTGCAAAAAGTGATTAATTCTTATATTTATCGCAAATATGTACCAATTCCAATGTAACATTTCTGATGGTGACACTTTTAGGTTACATATTGTTTCCAAGAACCGTTTCTTAAAAAAAAATCTGAATCTGAGAATTTGTCAGACATTATTTCCATTAAAAATTTTGTTTTTCAAATGAAAATTCGTAGATTCAAACATTTTTCATGTAAAAAACTTTTGAGATTTCTAGAATTTTTTTTATAAAAAATCTGTGTTAAAAGACATTTTTGTTTTACAATAATAAAGATAAAATTTGAAGGGGGGGTATAGTGAGTTGTTCTAGTTAAAAATAAATTGGCGATGACAAAACAATTCTGGGAGTTGTGCCCCCCGTTATTAAAATCTTGGATACGTCGGTGTTTGTTGATATTACGAATTTTCGTATAGGATCACTTTCAGTGAAAATAACACTGTGCTCGAATTTGACGTTTTTTATCAAGCTGAATTTAATGGTGCTAGCCGTTTTTCGGAGTTAGCGTTCGTATTCGCGATAATCGCGATTTAAAATTTTGATGCTGAAGTACAATAAGCCCGATATTTTTAAACTTTTGCGATAAATTTTTAAATTTAAAACCATACAAGTCTGTTCAATTAAATTTCTTTTTTCACTTAATTTTTTTTTTTCACTGAAAATATTTTCCACTCAACTTAACACACTTAAAATAAAACCTCTGTCCAATCAGCAGAAAAATCTTCTGAAAATACACCCATTATGAGCCATATGAGAAAATCTGCTGAGACAGCAAAAAATCAGCTTATTTCAGCTGAAAAATCTGCTCCAAAATTTTCATTATAACTTTTCACCTGAACGAACACGATAACGTAACAGTAAAGCTATTTACATTTTTTGTTAAAGTATTTCTATGAAATATTATTTTAGACTTAAACGCCCACAATTAAGGAAAACAAGGAGTTTTTAGAAATTATGACTCTAATCCGGATCCTTCTATTATCCGGTAATATATAAAGTTTTTCACTCAACAAAAATTTACTCAAAAAATTTTATATACTTTATTTTTCCAATAGAAATTACAAAACAGAAAATTTTGTAAGTTGAAAATATTTTTTTAATTACTTTAACAATTGCGATCACTTAAAAGAATGGTTTTCGGCTAAAATGAATATTTTATGAAAATGCTTTGAAATTTGTTAAGGGTATTTATGGATTCGACCTAGACGAATTTAACTTTTTTACTTGTTTTTGTTCATTTTTGTTTAAGTGAAACTTGTTTGATGAGTAGTATAGTAGGTAAGTAATAAAATCGGCTCATGCTTTTAAATTTTTTTTTGCCATTGGAAACTTCCTAGTTCAGTTGTGGGAACCATTGTTATCGCGTATTGTGTGACGAAACGATTTACATAAAACAAGTTTGCACTTTTTCCCATGAATCACTGGAATCATAAATACATTTTTTTCTCTCTACTTTAAAATATTTTTAATTTTTTGTTAATCTATGGAGAAGAATCAATGGATGTGTCTATAAGTAGAAATATTTGTTTTATTTAAGATCCATGAAATTTCATTTAAATATATTGTTGTGAAAATATTTTATCTTTAATGAAATATTCTTCATTGATTACATTCTATATAATGATTCCATCAATAAAAACTGTAACAATTCCCAATCTCTCGGTTGGAAAATTTTCTTTGGAAAGAATTTATCTTTCTTTTCACTGTGATATTATTTTTCAAAATTAGTTAATTATATAATAAGAAATTTACTGTTTAAATCATATGATTGGTGTATTGAAATTATTGAAATAAATTTTTATTGGACAATTAAATGAATTGAATTAAATTAAACAAAAACTTTTAGAGCAACTTTCAAAAACTAATTTCCTGGTTTCTTAAAAACTTGTCTTGATTGAATGATTCATAATATTGTTGTGTTTGTAGGCTGTTTAAGAATTTTATTTAAGTGTTCTAGGATATACCGCAACACGTGAAGTATATATTTCATAAAAAAAAAATTAAAATAACTGCATAATTAAAATCATTGCTCTTAAACAATTTGGATTAGCCAATTTGCATAATCAATTACGATCTTTTAAGTGAATATTGAATTAAACCCATGATTTTAACATGGGACGAGACTAGAGATGGTCGCGTAAGTGAATTTTGACTCATGTTGCTTACGCACGCTCACTCACGAACTTTTATGTTCTTCTCACGTGCGCATGCGTAAACTACAATTTTTTAAATCACGCTAACGAAGCCACACGAAATTAAAGTGCACAAATTTTTATTTCAATTTTATTAATTTCTTTCCCAGAAAGTATTTTATTTCCTAAAAACATTTATAAAAATTTACTAAATTAAAATTTTTTTATTATTTACTCGAGAGTATATGAACATTTCCATTCAACTTTTGATTTTAAGGTTTAAAAAATATTAAAGTTTTTTGAAGGCACATCAAAATCGTTTAGTACACTCAAAAAAAAAAACAGTTTGTAAAATTACAAGTAAAAGGTCTTGTAATTCTATTTTACTAATATTTTTGTCTTTTTACAAAAATTGTTGTATATTTAATAAAACGAAAACTACAGTTTTCTTTGTAATTTTACTATTATATGTTGGTAAATTTATTTTACAAATTTTTTAGGTAAATTTTGAGGATGTTTATTCTGGCTCGAGGTCCTTATTTTCTTTACTAATTAAAACCATGATATTCTCATAGCATAATTTTCAAGAAAATTATTTTTTTTGTTTTAAATTTATTTATGTTGGTCATTTTTGCAAGACTTAATCGACACGTGTTTCGGAATTTGTCAAGATTCCATTGTCAAGATTATTTAGCAAAAATAGAAACGATTTACTACAAAGTAGCAAACGAGTCTAATCACAAATCGTTTGTGCACAAACTAGCATATTAATACATATTCGCATCTATTCGCAATGAGAATTAGAAAGACGAAGAAATTGTACCATACTAATAAGGAAACGATTGTCAATAACCAACAAAAATATTTAAAACAATTTTACATACGATAGTCCATTGGACTACAACAATATGTTTTTTGTGTTGTTGTTGTGAGAAAAAACTCCATATTAGGGTTATTCATCACATGGCGTGCCAACCACTATGTTCAAATTCTGATTAATTTTTATTAAAAAATAAAAATTGTTTTATTCGACCTTTAAAATATTATATTTTGAGGATGTTTATTCTGGCTCGAGGTCATTATTTTCTTTACTAATTAAAACCATGATATTCTCATAGTATAATTTTCAAGAAAATTATTTTTTTTGTTTTAAATTTATTTATGTTGGTCATTTTTGCAAGACTTAATCGACACGTGTTTCGTTTAACAAAAATATTTAAAATTGTTTTAAATATTTTTGTTGGTTATTGACAATCGTTGCCTTATTAGTATGGTACAATTTCTTCGTCTTTCTAATTCTCATTGCGAATAGAGGCGAATATGTATTAATATGCTAGTTTGTGCACAAACGATTTGTCATTAGACTCGTTTGCTACTTTGTAGTAAATCGTTTCTATTTTTGCTAAATAATCTTGACAATGGAATCTTGACAAATTCCGAAACATGTGTCGATTAAGTCTTGCAAAAATGACCAACATAAATAAATTTAAAACAAAAAAAAAAATTTCTTGAAAATTATGCTATGAGAATATCATGGTTTTAATTAGTAAAGAAAATTATGACCTCGAGCCAGAATAAACATCCTCAAAATATAATATTTTAAAGGTCGAATAAAACAATTTTTATTTTTTAATAAAAATTAATCAGAATTTTTTAGGTAAATTTACAAAAAAGTGAGTTATTTTACAAATTAAAAAAATATTACAATGTGTTTAGTTTTTTTACACAAGAAAACCGTAATTGTACAACAACATTTTATTTGATGTTATTTAGTCTTTCTACCAAAAAAATGTTTTATTACAAACATTTTTTTTTAAGACCGTTGGCAAGGTTTCAGTTTGAAATGTATGTATTGAAAAGTACAAAATTCCTATGTAATTTTACAAAACTTATTTTATTACTAGAATTAATGTTGTTTTACAAAAAAAAAAATTAATTATTCAACAATAGGACACGCAAAAATTTTCTAAGTTCAGATTTTTTTTGTGATTTGGAGTAAAAAATTTAGTTAAAAATTATTTTTTATAAATAAAAAATTTCTTGAAAAAAAATTTTGGAAATTTTTTAAGTTCCGGACACAAAAATTTTTCAACTAATTGTAAGCTTTGGCAAAAAAAAAACAAATTTTTACACCATTTTTTGGTAATTTGCGCTAAGTAAAATACAACAATTTTTATGTGTTTCTGCACTCAAAATAATTCTACAGTAAAAGGTTTAGTAAGTGATTTTGTACCAAAATCTACTAATTAGTTACTAATTTTAGTATCTTCAAGGTCCTAAAATTAGTAATTTTTACTGGTTTTGAATATTAGTAAAAAATTTTAGTATTGGTTACCAATTCTTGTACTAGGTCCTTTTGGACTAAAATTTAGTTAAATTTTTAGTATTGAATACCAACGTTTTTTTTTTTTTTTGGGTGTAATATTGTTCTAGTTTTTTTTTTTTTTTGTATTTTTACAATTTTTTTGGTAATTTTACCATATATTTTCGGTATTTTTTTTTAATTTGACACCTAAAATGTAAATAAAAAGCTGCCAATTATGAAAAATTAAGTTTTTGTTATTTTCACAGGTACTTAAACATCCAATCTACAATATCCAAAAAAAACTTTCCGATTTTTTAAAAATACTTGTGAAAATAATTAAAAATTAAAAATAAAATTGTTATTTTTTGACTAATTTTTCCTGAAAATATAAGAAATTTTTTGTGTAGCTTCCTTCGCAATTCTCATATGTTCTACTTAAGAAAAACGAAATGTCGAAAAAAATAAAAAAGTGTAGTGTTATATGTACATTAAAAAGTTTGTTAAAAGTGTTCAAGTGAAAAAAAAAATAAAATTTCCCGTTGTTGAAGTGCTACTCCAGCTGCCGAAGAAGGAAATATAAGATGCACCAATGGAAAAAAACCTTAAAACAAATATGTAAATAAACCAATTTTTTTGCAAATTTACAAAACAAATATGAAAATTAAAAAAACAAAATTGTATACTTACGAAAAAAGTTGTAATTTTACAAAAATGAAGTAGAAAATACAAAAACAATATTGTAAATTTACAAATTTTATGCACTCAAAAAAAAAACTGTAAAGTTAGCAAAAAATTTAGTTAATATTAACTAAAAAAACACCTAATTTTGAACCTACTAAATTTCTAGTTAATTTAACAAAAAATATTTAGTTAACTTTTCGTAGAATGAATGTAGCAAAAAAACCGTAATTTTAACTAAAAATTCAGTTGAAAATTTCGTAACATTTTTTATTAGTTGAATTCAGCTAAACTTTTTGTAAAAAATTTTAAGTTTGTTAAATATTGGTTTTAAACACTAACACTTCACATATTTTTTCTTATTTTTTTCACAGCATTAAGTTCAGCTTAAGTAGCACTTATGAGATTTGCATAGGAGGCTACACAAGAAATGTTTAAAATTTTTCACTTGACAAAAATGTTACAAAAAATCAGCAAATTAATTAGTAAAAATTCGTAAACTCAGTTTTAAAGTCAACAAAAAAAATTAATTCAAAATTTGTACAAAACTAGTATTTTTGTAAATAGAACTTAACTAAAAAAAGTAGTTAAAACGCTGATTTTAACTAAAAATTTGCTAAAAAGCCAGTAAACTCGAGTAAACAAAAAAAATTTTGTTAACTTTACAGTTTTATTTTTTTGAGTGTGGTTAAACTACTGTTTTTACGGCAAAAAAATAAGATAAAATGGTATATTTACGATAAAAATTGTAAATTTACCACTTTTTATTGAAAATATACAAGTTTTTTGCCATAAAAAACAGTAGTTTAACCAAACAATTTGTAAATTTACAATTTTTATTTTTTATTTTCTACTTTATTTTGTAAATTTACAACTTTTTTTTGTAAGTTTACAATTTGTTTTGTAAATTTATTTTTTTTTTTTTGCAAATTCACAATTTTTATTGTAAATATACGTGTTTTTCAATATTTTTTTGAGGTAAAAACAGTAGTTTAACCAAATATTTTGTTAATCTACAATTTATTTTTTTCATTTTCTATTTTTTCTTTGTAAAATAACAATTTTTTTCTGTAAGTTTACAATTTTGTTTTGTAAATTTACCAAATTTTTTGTAAATTTACAAAAAAAATGTTCACCTCGAAGTTAATGTTTTACAAAAAAAAATTGTAAATTTACTTTTTCTTTTGTTAAATCAATTTACAAATTATCCCCGTAACATTACGGGGATTCTTGCTAGTGCATATTTTACAAAACCTGCCCCGTAAAATGACGGGGATTTTATGTCATTTTACAAACTTTTTTTTTTGAGTGTACGCATTTTAACATGCATTTAGTAAGTTCAAATCCGTTCGCGTGAAGAACTTTCAGCTGACGGCGCGAAAGTTATGGCGATTTAAAGATATTAATTGAAAATCAAAAATCTCAAAATTACAATTATTATTAGAATTTAACAAAATCAACATTAATTAATTTTTCATACTTGCTCCAATAAAAACCAGATAAATTACGTCCATTAACGTGGATATATAATCAGATGTTTACGTTAAAAGTTGGTTTTAAAAAGTTGCTCTCTTAATGCTTGATATTCAATTTACGCGAAATCTTATGACGATGGACCAAATTAAAGGTCATATTCGGATTAAGCACCCTCAAATTAGTTAACAAACTTGTGCATTATGCAAAATTGTGAATTTTTAAAAGTGATGCAATTTCTAATTAATGAAATTTGGAAAGATGCATAAAATCCACAATCTTCAAAATTTATTAATGCCGCTCAGTTTTGAGATAAAGCTTTATAAGAACCAGCAATTGCCATTTATAGAAATTAATTTCTATTAGCGGTTTTGGAGTGCCCGCTTTCGGCGTACAGTTACATTAAGTCCCAATTTTTGCACACGATCCATAATACGCATTACAAGCAATCGTCTGACGGCTATATTTTAAATCTAAAGTCTTTTTGCGTGAAAATACAAGCAAATGTTTAAATTCGTGAAATGTCAGATTTTTGCAAAATTTTTGCTAATCAAAATTTTAACACGCTATATCGATTTTATTATAAAAAATCAAAAAAATATTTGGATCTCGCGATGTGCTGGCCACTTTTAAATAATATTGCGAACGTGCCTCGCAAAAAAGTGGATTTTTGATCAATTTCCTGATCAAAAGGCGACGAAAAATTAAAAATGAAGAAATTTTAACTTCAAACAATTACCACCAAATAAATTTGTTATTATTGATGGCACATCAAATTCATAAATACATCCTTTTTGAACAAGTATAGGGACCATATATTTTAAATCTTCGATGAATACGTTGGACGGCGCAAATACAATAGGCCAAAGAGTACATAATTTTTATGAAATTACAATCGACTTTTCCACATTTCTGAAGTTTGATTGTCGCTAACTACCCCAAATTAAGATTTTTGGCCTTAAGAGTTTGTAAGCTACCCAGCAGAAATAAATCGAGATTTTGGCGACACAGCATCTATTTATAGCATACCGAAGCGCATCCAAAGAGCGCTCTTAAGGATGCAGTAAAAGTAAGGGGAAAAAAGTTTAATTTTTTTTTTAAGATTTTTTATATAAAACTTACAATTTAAAATTATTTTTTTGATAAAATTTCATACTTGCTTTCCTTTTCAATAATTTTAACACTTTTTGAATGAAAAAGTATGAGTTTTGGACGAAGACAGATGATTTCACTGCATCATTATTGCGCATTTATCAGCGCTGCAAAGAGTGCTTCAATCATAACACCTTTAACACATTTTGAATGATGATAAATAACCAAAAAACAGCAAATGATTTTTGTTATTTCAAAGAATAAACCGATTTGGATTAAACACAGTCTGATAACGAAAAAACACAAAAATTAAAATACATTTGTTTTAACTTTTTTTTGCATATTTTTTCATTTATTGGTATGTTTTTTATCTCATTTTTACATTTTTTTCTCTTTCTTACAACTTTTTTCTTGTAATTTATCTAGATTATTATTTTTTTTTAAATCAAAAAAATTTTGCTAAAATTTTTACAAATACATATGAGGCATTCCACACCAAATGTCCAGCGAAAAAAAAACACGTGTCGCACGAATTTCTGAATAGGTTGCATGGATAGCTCTATATGGAACTAAGAAAATTGCGTTTTTGGTTTTTCAATTTTTCAAAAACTGGGCTCAGGAGGCGTGGTCAAATATTGGAAAAATGGTCAAATTTGTGTCGAGTTGCCTTGATTAAATATTTATCACATTAAAACGGAATGCACCACAATCTCAAAAATTTACATTCTTATATAGTTTTGTATGGGCTATCGATTAAATTTTTTTTTTTGGAAAATTTTCAGAACCCGTTCTGAAATTTTCCTTTTTTTAAAAAAGTCAATTTATCAAAAATCCGGCTACTTTTTTTTTTTTTTTTTTAATTTTTTTTTTTTAAGTTTAGATGTTTGTCCATCCACACAAAAAAATTCAGAAACACGATCGTCGTTTTTTTCGAGAAAATCGCATTTGAATATTGAATTTTATGACAATTTTGGAATTTCCTTGTACATATTTTCTTGTTAAAACATGGCGTATGAGAAACAAATTTTTGCGAAACCAACGAGGTGATCTCATTTTAATTGTTTTTTTCATGTGTGGTACAATATAGAGATGGGCGTGAAAGCGATTTGACCCACGCAAGAAATATTAAAGTCACTGACGACTCGCTAATATTTTTAGTTTACTTGTGCAATCACGTGAGTCAATTTACTGTTACTCACGCTCACGCAATTTTTAATTACGGTCACGGTTGCTCACTCACGTTGATGATGAATTTACAAAAATAATAAAAACAACAAATTTTCTATGAAAACAAAGCACTGAAAACGGAAACTCAAAAAAACAGTAAAATTCCAAAAAAAATAGTTAAAAATCGCAAAAACTTACTTAAGAAAAATTTTAAGCATTCACTCATCTCGCTTAAATGCGTAAAATGCGTAAATGCTTAAATGCTTCAAATGCTTAAATGCGTAAAACTGATAAGATGCGTTTATAAGAGTTTTTTTTAGATATGCATCAATGTCCTTCTGACCGTTTATATCGAAAACAAATCGTCAATTGTTAAAAAAAATTGTTTTAAGATTTCATAAAGATTTCAATTTAAATTAAAAAAAATACAGAATTACTCGCTTAAATGCCTAAAACTGGTAAGAGTAGTTTCATACAAATTTTACTGAAATATCAACACTAAAATGAGTTTAAAATCTTAAGATCACTTGATGTGCGTTTAAAAGAGTTTTTTTATGTAAATTCATCAATATCCTTCTGATTTATTTAATATTTTGGATAAGCGCATTTAAGCGGGAGCAATAAATCGGACACTACATTATAGGTACATATCCTTTAATGTTCAACATTTGAAAAAATTGACTCGCGAGTCACGTACTAAGCTATTCACGATATTAAAGAGGTAGCGTGAGTAGAACATTTCGTGAGTGATTAGGAAGTCCAATTTTTGCGAGATGAGTGAATGCTTAAAATTTTTCTTAAGTAAGTTTTTGTGATTTTTAACTATTTTTTTTTTGGAATTTTACTGTTTTTTTGAGTTTCCGTTTTCAGTGCTTTTTTCATAGAAAATTTGTTGTTTTTATTATTTTTGTAAAATCATCATCAGCGTGAGTGAACAACCGTGAGCGTAATCAAAAACTGCGTGAGTAACAGTAAATTGACTCACGTGATTGCACAAGTAAACTAAAAATAATAACGAGTCGTCAGTGACTTTAATATTTCTTGCGCGGGTCAAATCGCATTCACGCCCATCTCTATATTGCACCACAAATGAAAAAATAATTAAAATGGGATCAACTCGTTGGTTTCGCAAAAATTTGTTACTCATACTAGAGATGGGCGCGTGAGTGGATTTTGACTCACACTCACTCACGCTCACGCAAAAAATAATCGAATCACTCACTAATCACTCACGCAAATTTTTTTTTTTACTCACGCTCACTCACATTCACGTGAGTAATAAAAAAATTAATCACGCTCACGCGTGACTCACGCCAGATTCAATCACGCTCACGCATGAGTCACGCAAAATCTACTCACGCAATAAAATTTTCTTACCAAAAAGAAAAAAAAATCCAAAAAAAATTTTTTACAAAAAATTAAAAAAAAAATTGGGCAAAATCTAATCACGCAAACTCACGCAAAAAATAAATGGCTCACTCACTAATCACTCACTCAGATTTTTTTCAGCTCACACTCACGCACAATCACGTGATTGAAATGAAAATAACTCACACTCACGCGTGATTCACGCGTGATTCACGTGAATCACGCAAATCACGTGACCAGCGCCCATCTCTAACTCATACGCCATGTTTTAACAAGAAAATACAAGGAAATTCCAAATTTGTCGTGAAATTCAATACTCAAATGCGATTTTTTCGAAAAAAACGACGAACGTGTTTCTGAATTTTTTTGTGTGGATGGACAAACATCTAAACTTTAAAAAAAAAAATTAAAAAAAAAAAAAAAGTGGCCGGATTTTTGATAATTTGACTTTTTTAAAAAATGGAAAATTTCAGAACGGGTTCTGAAAATTTTCTAAAAAAAAAAAATTTAATCGATAGCCCATACAAAACTATATAAGAATGTAAATTTTTGAGATTGTGGTGCATTCCGTTTTAATGTGATACATATTTAATGAAGGCAACTCGACACAAATTTGACCATTTTTCAAATATTTGACCACGCCTCCTCAGCCCAGTTTTTGAGAAATTGAAAAACCAAAAACGCAATTTTCTTAGTTCCATATATGGCTATCCAAACAACCTCTTCAGAAATTTACGGGACACATGTTTTTCTTTAGCGGGACATTTGGTGTGGAATGCCTCATATGTATTTCAAAAAAATGTTTGCAGATTTTAAAATATTTTTCAGTATTTTTAAAAACAATTTTTGACTACACAATTTCCACTTTAATTTCAAATTATATTACGAAAAACTTACAATCATATTTTAGAAACTTAAATTATATTTATAAAATTTCCAATTATATTTCAAAAATTTCCAATTATTTTTCAGAAATTTTCATTTATAACTCAAAAATTTACAATTATATTTCAAAAATTTTCCAATTATATTTCTTAAATTTCTATTTCAGAAACTTCCACTTATATTTCAGAAATTTCCATTTATATTACAAAAATTTCCAATTGTATTTAAGAAATTTAAATCAGCACTTAAAAGATACATGAATTCACTGCATCTTTATTCTGCTTAAATCAGCTCTGAAAAGATACATGAATTCAGTGCATCTTTATAGCGCTTAATCAGCGCTATAAAGGTATGCTTTAATCAGCGCTCTAAAGACACGTGATTTCAGTGCATCTTAAGAGCGCTTTTTCTGTGTATCCAACTAGCGCTCTAAGGTGGGACATCGCCTTAGAGAATCATGCATGAATTCAGCACGTTTGGAAGCGCTACTTGACTTGGAATTCCTTTCCAAAAGCTGCTGCTAGTTCAGCAAAATTTCTGCTGGGTAATTTCATCAGAAGTTCTTTATGCATTTCTATCAGTAGATAGCCATTCGAATGAAAATAAAAAAAGTTTTTGCCGAAAAACCAAAATTTCAAACAAATGAAAAGTTAAATGGAAATGAGCCCCAATCTGATCACAGAATCACATCAGGTTTTCAAGATATCTTAGCTTAAAGTTGAAAAAAAAAACATTTTTCGCCATATTTGAGACGTTATAACTGCGCGAATTCACATTTATTTATAAATCCTGACATGTCATCTGAAAGTCCTATAAATCACCTTTAAGATAAATGTTTAACCTTTGTAATATCTTGTTTTATCTCCGAGATATCTTATCCAGAAATTTGTCCTCGTTTCGTGAGTCTGCACTAAAAAAAAAACCTTGTAAAATGACAAGAAAAGTTTGTAACTTTTTTTTTTTTTTTGCTACCTCCTATTTGACAAGAATTTCTTGTAATTTTACAAGCTTTCTACAAATCATTTTCTAATTTTAAAAGCTTTTTACAAATAAAATTGTAAATTTACAATTTTTTGATGCGATAAAACTTACAAGTAGGTTTCGAAACTTTACGAGATTTTTTGCTACCTCCTATTTTACGAGAATTTCTAGAAAAATAATAAGCTTTTTTGTAATTTTACAACCTTTTTACCAATAAAATTGTAAATTTAAAACTTTTTTGGCGCTATAAAACTTATAAGGCATTCTTGTGAATTCACTTGATTTTTTTGTAAAAAAACCTTGGAAATTTGTAAAATTACAAAAAAATTGTAAAATTACAAAAAAAAAAATTAAATTTCGATCGAAAATTGTTTGTTAAAACAAGGATAGCTACATACTTACATCACAACAAACTCAGTGTACTCTGTATTACTGAGTGCAGAGTGATGTAGGGTAGTGTTATTCCAGCTTGAGGTAATTTTTTTCTATGGGAAAAAGGTCTCAGTATCTGAAACTTTTCTATAGAAAAAAGGTCTCAGAGTTAGAGATTTTTCTATAGGCAAAAGAAAAAAGGTTTTATAGATAAAGGTCTAATAATCTGGGACTTTTTCAATTAACCTATCCTGTATGAAAAATGTTTCAGAATCAGAAATTTTTTAATAGGAAAATTTCTTAAAATCATATACATACTTTTTCCGCAGAATCACATACCTTTACCATAGAAAAAATGTTTCAGAACTCGACTTTTTTCGTTTGGAAAATTGTGTTTACAGTCTAAGACTTTTTCTATAGAAAACGAATTTACGAGTTTAAAACTTTTCTATGGGAAAAAATTCTTAGAAATAGGAAACATGTCTTAGAATCTCAAACTTTTTATTTACAAAAATTTTCTCAGAATCTAAAATTATGAAGGAAAAACTTCTTTGAGATTGAGATTTTTAATGGAAAAGAGAATTGAATTTCTCCTATAGAAAAACTCTTACAAGGGAAGTATCTCAACCCTTATGAACCGATTTACCTGACACTTAAAATATATATAAAAGAGACGATTTTAAGGTTGGGGTGTCTCGGCTTATCGGCCATATCAGTGTTTCAAAATTGTGTTGTCCCCTTATGAAACAATGTGGACCTCCGGGAAAATTTCGATAACTCCCGAACTAACAGGAATATCCTCTAGGGCAAAAATACGTGTCAACTTAAATTTAATAAAAATTATTTCGTATTCATATGAACTTCGTAGGTTTATGTCTTCATATAAATACCCCCAAATTTTACAAATAAGCATTTAAAAAACCTTTCGCCATATGTAAACATCATATACTTTCTTAGAAAGAAATGGCTGAAAAATAAAAAAAAAAATTTTTCACCATTTCTTGACCCATGTTTTGAATCCCTAAATCCCCGATATGGCCGATAAGCCGAGAAACCCCAACGTTAGAATTGTCTCTTTTATTTATATTTTACGTTTCATGCAAATCGGTTCATAAGGGTTGAGATACTTCCCTTGTTAGATTAAGTCTTTTCTATTCGGAAAATGTTTTTGAATCTGAAACTTTTCTATAAGAAAACGTAAATTTTTTTCGATAGGAAAGCGTAAACTTAAACAAATCTTAAAAACACAATATAAAACGGAGAAATGATCATAAAAAATTGAGCTTATTTTTTCGTGTGACCGAATATATTAGCTTTTCGGTGCCCCCGTGTGGTGCCCTGGTCGCCTGCACTGTGAGACCTAATGGTTAAAATGCTACTATTTTCTGTTTTCCAAAACGATCTTAGATACGGTTGTGATAACCAACCGTGCTTTTTTTTTGTGTAAACAATTTGAAACCACTTAAAATCAGTAACAACAATTAGGTACAGCTGAAAAATTTTTTGCCCTCCTACTTATAATAATTTTAATAATTCTTATTTCGTTTTTACACATATGACAGTTTTTTTTAAATAATAAATGCATACAATTACATTTAGTTTGTTTTAAATGTTAAACATGCAAATTTAATTACATGCAATGTTAAACTTGGCAAAATATGGCAATCAACTTTTTACATGAAACCGGATATAAAATGTGTAGAACTGTAACACAATCAAATGGATCGTATGAAATTATAAATTTGTTGTTAAAAAAAAAATCAATGGGAACGTTAATTAAACATTATCATGATGCTATAAAACTGCCAACACAATAACGGTGTGTAGTAACAATTGCGATATTTAACTTAAAAATTTAATAAAGAAATAGAACTCTAAGTGGCTAGAAAATAGGGTGATTTGTTAAGGAGTTGTAAATATTATTTAAGATTTTGCTCATAATTTTAAGAACTCAAAACACGCCGTCCGACAGCCAATATTAAACATGAACCGGATGATATACGTCTAAGTGTAGAGATCAAATATAGTAAAACTTCATTTACAATTTTTCATTTCGTGATTCTGTTTCCTTTTTTAAGTACTTCTAACTTTTAAAGCATGAGATTTTGTAAAATATTTGTACTTGTCTTTTAATGTCACTATTGATAACAAATGAAAAAGGAGAATCTTCGCTAATTTTTTCATTTTTTTATTTTGCCATATTAGAAAAAGGATGTAAATAAAGTCGTCTCAAAAATGTATTAAAATATTTTGTTAAAAATTTTTAATAATAAAATTGGGCAATCAGCGGAAAACCTCTTCTTTGGTTTGCCATAACTAGTGGCATCCTAAGACAAGTACAGATATTTAAAAAATATTTTACAAAAAATAATTCTCTAAAACTTTGGAGTCCTTTTAAAAGGAAACTGGATCACGAAATGAAAAACTGTAAATGCGGTTTTACTACATTTATTCTCTAGTTTCAAACGTATATTTTCCAGTTGGTGCTTAACGACATTTTTTTCTTTTTGTCGGACGGAATATACAATGGCCGCCAAAAGTCCATGACGAAGTTAAAAATAATAGACCTAATTATTATCAAACAAATATTTTGTAAAAGGTAATGTGTAGCTTTAATTGAATCCTAATAGCGTCCAGACTGAATTAATATTAAATAAGCTGCCAAGGTCAAAATGAAAATTGACATTATTGAAAAACATTTTTTTTTTTTAAAATGGTCCAATAATAAATTTGGCCCAAATTTGTATGAACAATTTTTGGGCGAATTCTCATTTTCTCTTTTTGGCGATTGTTTTTGGGCGATTTTTTTCGCTTTTTCTTTAGAAAAATAACGAATTAGGTTAGGTAGGTAGGTAGCTGCCTTGTGGACAGCTCACTTGGGTCCTTCAATAAACGTGCGATTTGAACTTCTTTGTTTATTTACTTTTCTTAAATTTGATCGGTTTTGTTGATCGGCCTCCAAAATTGGGCCTATTTTGTCCTGAAAATCTACTTTAAACTTCTGTGAAAAAAACCCACGCACCCTATGAGCCTATAAACGCAGGTTTGTGTGCTCTATAATATAGGTAGTTTACAATATGCAGGAATTTTTGACACCGCCTTAGTGGTGGGCGTGGCGGAAAAAATTGCACATTTCTATAACTAAGAAATATTTAAATACAACATTTTATGACGTTGTGCCTAAGAATTAGTTTTTTTTTGTTTTTGCGTAATGGAATTTTTAACTTTTAAAATTTTACACGATTTTTTTAAAATTTAACCTATTGTATGGAAGCTTTCTTAGGGAGTGGAGTTAGAGGGTACTGTTATTGTAGAAAAATGTTAGGGGGCAATAACTAATAGAGGTCGGTCTTACATTTTACCCCTCTAGATGGCACCATGGGAGCGGAAGGAGCTGATTTAATAAAAGAAGTTTATACAAAATAAAAAATTTAGTGGGGACCTCCAAAAAAAACTTGTCAAATTACTAGAAAAAGTCTCGTAACCACTTTACCAATATTTGACAGTTTTCCTTATTTTTAACAAATTATTTTCGATCGATATTTACATTTTTTTATAATTTTACAGTTTTTCTTGTAATTTTACAAATTTCCAAGGTTTTTTGCCAAACAAATCTAATAAATTTACGAGAATTCCTTGTAAGGTATATTTCGCCACAAAAATTGTAAATTTAAAATTTTTTTGTAAAATTACAAAAAAAACTCGTAATTTTTAAAGGAATTCCAGTAAAATAGGAGGTAGCAAAAAATCTAGTAAAGTCACGAAACCTCACATCTGACTCACTACGCAATTTTGATAACTTTTTTATCAGTCATATTATCTCAAATTTGGTTTGCATATGATGAGCTCGACAAAATGTTTAAAAGGAAAGGTGCCAGGCTTCCGGCACCAATTAAATCTGAAAATACATAGTTTCTTCAAATCAGACCTTTGTTTCATATGTATTTTAAGTTCCCTGCAGTTTATTATTAATTCGATTGACATTTTATATTGAGTGTACACAGGGGCGTATCCAGGATTTTATTTCGGTGGGGGCCCAACATTTTTTTAATTTTTTTTTTTAAATTTACATAACATCACATGTTAAGGAATTTTTCTCCATCTTTCCTTGAACTGAATGTAGCACAATCAGATTCTTCATTTTTGTGTAAGTTTAAAACTTTTGGGGGAAAAAAATAATTTTGAGAGACTTAATCCTTTTTTTAAATTGTGAATTGTATTAGATGCTGATACATTTTAACAAAGAAGATTATCAGAATCTGACTTTTTTTCAAAGAAAAGTCTAAGATTCTATGGCAATTTTCAGTTAAGCCAGTTTTTTTTTATAGAAAAAGTCAAAGACTCTAAATCATACATATTTCTAATGGAAACGTTTCTCGGGAAAAAGTCACTTTAGAAAATGATTCTATAAACATATTCATAAAATATTTTTCTAAAAGAAAATGCTCCGATTGTAAGATATTTTCCCAGAATCTGGGATATTTCTAGTCTAGCGCATTTTCTCAGATTCTGAAACATTTTACACAAAGAGTTTTAGATTCTGAGAAAATCTTCGCTTTTTCTATAAGAAAAGTAACTCAGATTTTTATACCTTTTTAAAACGACAACAGTATAAAAAAAGTCTTAGATTCTAAAACATTTTTCCTAAAGAAAAACTCTCGGATTCTGAGAAAATTTTCCTTAGAAAAAGTCTAAGATTCTTAGACATTTCAGATTCCTAGACATTTTTCCTATAGAAAGTCTCAGATTCTTCCACATTTTTTCTATAGGAAATTTCTCAGATTCTCAAACATTTTTTCTACAGAAAATTTCTTAGATTCTGAGACATTTTTCCTATAGAAAAAGTCTCAGATTCTTCGACATTTTTTTATAGAAAATGTCTCAGATTCTCAAACATTTTTTCTACAGAAAATTTCTTAGATTCTGAGACATTTTTCCTATCGAAAAAGTCTCAGATGCTTAAACACTTTTCCTATAGAAAAAGTCTCAAATTCTGAGACATTTTGCCTATAGGAAATTGTGAGATTCTGAAATATTTTTATAAAAAAAATACTCAGATTCTGAGACATTATTCTTATAGAAAAAGATATTTTACAATAGAAAAAGTATCAGATTTTTTTATACAAAAAGTTTTAGCTTGTGTCTCTGAGACTTGTGTGTCTCTGAGACATTTTGAGATAATTTTCCTCAAGAAAAATTCGTTGATTCTGAGACATTTTTCGTAAAAAAATATATGATTCTGAGACATTTTCCTAGGTTGTAAGAAAAATTCAGAGAAATTATTCCTATAGAAAGTTTCCGATTCTAAAACATTTTTCATATAGAAAAGCCTCAGATTCTAAGAATTTTTTTATAGAATAAATCTCAGATTTTGAGACATGATTTAGATTCAGAGACATAATTCCTATTGAAAGTTCTCAGATTCTGAAAAATTTTTCATATAAAAAAGCCTCAGATTCTGAGAATTGTTTATAGAAAAAGTCTTAGATTCTGAGACATTTTTCCTATAGAAAAAGTCTTAGATTCTGAGAAAAAGGCCAATATTTTAGACATTATTCCTAGACATTTTTCTTATAGAAAGTTTTAGATTCTGAGATATTTTTCTAAAAGACAAAGTCGCATTTTAAGATTTGACTACATTTTACTTACAATTATGTCCATTTTTTGTTTGCATAAAACTTCAGGTTTATTTTTTCACTAGAATCTTAAGTTGAAAAGTTTCAAATTCTAAGAAAAAATTTTCAGATTTTTGGATTTTTTTAACAGGAAAATTTTCAGTTTCAAAACATTTTTCTTCAAAAAATTTTAGATTCTTAATGTTTTTCGATTTTTTTAAGAAGTTTTTTAATATTGTACTTGTTATTTGATACCAAATCCTGAAATTTGTGAAATCATTTCGGGGGGGGCCCGGGCCCCCGGGCCCCCCCCTGTATACGCCACTGAGTGTACATAACATTTATGGAAACAACCTTTTGAAATTGTTGCTAAGTATATCTGTTTCTTTTAAATGAAATCATTTATTTCACCATAAATAACGATACTTTTAGAGCTATTTGATAATCACTACACAATTTCTTTTAAATCCATGCTTTTTAAGAAGAATTAAAATAGAGATCAAAAGTTTTAGAATATATAAAGCAATTATGATGAGGATAAAAATATAGCACATTAATTAACAATAAGTATTTTATTTCGAGAAGGATTATTCTAGCTCAAGGTCATATTTCTTTTACTAATCATTACGATGATATTGATATAAAGTTGTTTGTTTTAAATTCATAGGAATATACACTGAAAAAAAGACATAACTAAAATTAAGGAAAAAATGTCTTTGAAAATTTATCATGAATTTTCCTAAAATTTAGTTAAATTTAACTTAAAAATGAGAAATTTTCTTAACTATGAGGAAAAAATTTTAGTTCATTTACTTATAATTAGTTCATAGTTTTCTTTAAATGGATTTTTTTTAATATTGGGAAAAAAATTCTTACTGCCAAGGAAATTTTCCACAAATCTAAGAATCGTATCTTTATTTTTAAGACATATTTCTTAAAAAACAATTTAGTTCAAGTTTAGTTTAAATTTACTAAAAAAAAACATAATCGTATTTCTCTTCTTTGAATTGAGGAAGTGTACTTCTAAGAATTTAGTTAATGACTTCTGAGAATTTAGTAAACAACTTCTTAGAATTTAGTTAAAAATTCAAAATGGCGATATCTCGAAAACTAAGCGAGATAGAGCGAAACGGATGAAATTTTCAAAAGAAAGACTACAAAGAAAAATATGGAATAGCCTAGCTCTGCATATCTGTAGGGGTCTCAAGACCCTAATTTTAGATCTAAAATTTGAAATTCCCGAGATTTTATATATGAACATATCTCGGTAAATACTGCCAACACGAGAAAAGGTCCAACGGCATTTTTGTAGCTCTTGACTCATAGAACACTTCCGAAAAATACCCGAAAGCCCTCCGATTAATAGTTTTTGAGTTATCCGGTTTTTAAGATTCTCAAGGCCCTATCAGGCCCCTTATTACCGTATCTCAAAAACTAAGGAAGTTAAGGCGAAACGGACACAAGTTTTGGTTCAAAATCTATGGGGACCCTTAAAGGACCCAACGGGGTCTCGAGTTAAATGGGGTCCGAACCCATGGATCTAGGGTCTAGACCCAATCTGTTTCTAAAATGTGAAGTATAATTTTTCCCATTTTATAGTTAAAATTGGCTTAAAATTAAATAACTTTGTTTTACTTATTTTTTGTAAAATTATGAACTAAAACCAAGAAAAAAAATCTTTGGAGCCAAATCATTCCCTCTTTTTCTCAAAATTGAGTTAATTTTCCCAGATTTTAGTTCACTTTTTTTTTGAGTGTAGGGCTTTATGTTTAGAGAGTGAATGTGATTAAACAAAAAATTTGCGTGATTGATTCGATTATTGTTTGCGTTACATAGTGTGAGTCAAAATCCACTTACGCTCCCATCTCTAGTTCAAAGTCATTCACTTGGACTCAGGAAATTAGAAAAAGTATTTTTTTCTTACAGTTTTAAATTATTTATTGCACAAAACATTTTTTTTGAAACTTATTTATTGAAACTTAATGAGCAGCCTCTAATAAATGAACGATCTAATAGACGACGAACCCGGATATGTTTAAAGGACAACGATTTGATTATAGGTTCATGGAATATACGCACTATGATTCAGCCAGGAAAAATGGCTGAAATTGTTGATGAAGTTCTTAGATATGGTATGGAGCTGGTAGCACTTCAGGAAATAAGATGAAAGGACTCCGGTGAACTGAGGAAAAAAGATTACTCTATCTACTACAGTGGTGGTAGTAAGTCAGGTACGAATGGCACTGGTTTTTATGTCTCAAAGCGTGTACGCGAATGTGTGATTTTCTTTCAACCAGTAAATGATAGAATATGCCTCCTTAAAGTAAAAGGAAAATTTCAAAACATATGCTTTTTATCGGTTTATGCCCCAACGGAAAATAATGATGACGAGGAAAGAGATACTTTCTGTGACGACCTTTCTGTATTATGCAATAAAATCTCGAAACACGACATTACCCTCATAATTGGAGATTATAATGCAAGAATTGGTAAGGAAGACTTTACAAAGCCCTGTGCGGGGTCTTTTTCTCTACATGATGCAACAAGTGAAAATGGAATTCATCTTATAAGCTTCGCCACAGAACACAATCTATGGATAAGCAGCACATCTTTTCGACATAAAAAAATTCATAAAGGCACATGGAAAATACCAGGCAGGAATAAAGCAAACCAGATCGATCATGTTCTGGTGGACAAGACACTCTTCTTCAGTACTTGATGTAAAATCTTGTAGAGGAGCGAATTGTGAATCCGATCACTATCTGCTTAAAATTAAAATTCGGCAACGGATATCAAAACTTAATTCGAACAGTAATTTCAAACGAGTAAAATGGAATACTGATAAGCTTTTAAATAATGAAGAGACAAGAAATAGTTATCAACGTGAATTGGCAGATAAATTGCAAAATCAAGATAACTCAGACTGGTCGAATATAATGGAAACAATTAAAGACGTCGCCACAAAAACAGTCGGTTTTAAGAAAAAACACGATAGATCGGAATGGTATGATGATGAATGTAGAAATCTTGTAGAGATAAAAAACGAAGCATATCGTGCATATATTGATACGAAAACTGATGATGCGCGCCATGATTATGAACAAAAAAGAAAAGCAGCAAAACGTCTAAAAAAAAGAAAGAAGAGAGATTCATTAAAGGAAAAAATAACGATAATTGAAACAAATGCCCACGATAACGCCGCTAAATTTTACCGCGATATTAAAACACAAACAACCTCCTTTCAACCTAGAACAAATATCTGCCTATCCGAAACAGGAGATACTTTATTGCAGGAAGACGATATACTGAAAAGATGGCAGGAATACTTTTGTAATCTGCTAAATAACGACCAAAGCATAGAAGCCGATCCTTGGCCTCAAGTGCATACAGTAGAAAATTATATAACAACACCAAATTTTATAGAAATAAAAGATGCAATACGAAAACTTAAATCTTGTAAAGCCAGCGGAGATGACTCCATTACAGCAGAGCTGATTAAATTCGGAGGTGAAGCCCTGCATCTTAAATTGTACAATTTAATTACAAATATATGGGAAAGTGAGACTATCCCGACGGAATGGATGGGTAGCTTAATATTTCCAGTGCATAAGAAAGGCGATAAAAGAAACTGCACTAATTACAGTGGAATTTCTTTATTAAACGTTGCGTATAAAATATTTACAAATGTTCTATATGAACGACTGAACGTTGTCGCTGAGGAGATAATAGGTGATTATCAATGTGGTTTCCGAAAGGGCAAATCTACGACTGACCAGTGTTTTGCATTAAGTCAGATATTTGAGAAGTGTCAAGAACGAGGACATGATGTGTATTGTCTTTTTATTGATTTCAAGCAGGCGTTTGATTCCGTGAAAAGAGAGCGGATAAACGATGTATTTTTTAGATTAGGGATTCCGGCAAAGCTAATACGACTAATTTCTGCAACATTAGAACAAACAAAAGCGAAAATTTTAATTCAAGGTAAACTCTCGAATGAATTTGACATAAAATCAGGAGTAAAACAAGGTGATGCTCTCTCAACACTTATATTTAATTTAATGTTACACTTCGCAATAAGAGAAGTTGATCAAGGAGGAACAATATTCCAAAAATCAACACAAATTTGTGCATATGCTGATGACATTGCCATTGTTGCACGCGATCCTAGAAGGCTTACAGAAACTTTTTTGTATAGGAGAATACTGCTTTGAACGTGTAAACCAATTTAAATACCTAGGTGTTACCTTCTCCAGCACTGAGGATTCTTCATACGCTATAAAAGAACGAATCACCTCTGCCTATAAATCTTTTTATGCCCACAGCAAGCTCTTCAAATCTAAACTCATAACAAGAAGTACAAAAATAAGAATATATAAAACAATTGTGAGACCAGTGTTAACATACGGCTGTGAGTCTCAAAATAAATGACTGCAGACTGTTACAATGTTTTGAACGGAAAATCTTTAGAAAAATTTTTGGTCCTGTAAAAAATGATGATGGCACATACAGAATAAGATGGAACGATGAACTTGAAGGTCTAGCTGGCCATAAGACTATAGTAAGATACATAAAAGCGCAGCGTTTGAGATGGTTTGGGCATGTTATCCGCATGCCAACAGATGCCCTTAATAGAAAACTGCTTATGGCAGATGAACATGGTACAAGAACACGTGGCAGGCCAAGAATAAGATGGATAGAAGGGGTTCTGAAAGATCTCAATGTTTTAAGAATCCAAAACTATGAAACATTGGCAAAAGATCGTGTTGCTTGGAGGCGAATCGTAGAAGAAGCTTTGGCCCACACCGGGCTGTGATGCTAATAATGATGATGATTGCACAAAACAGAGTCTTAGCAAACGGGGTCTGCTAAAATCAACAGATTTATCATATGACTCAAACTCGACGAAATCAGCTGATTTTTCTGCTAAAATCAGCAGATTTCTCTGCTGAGAGCTAGGGGATACTTTTCTTGTTAGTATCGGAAAAATATTAAAAAAAAACTTTGAGATACTGAGAATTTTTCTATGGAAAATTTTTAAATAAATTTTTATATTGAAAATTTTTAAATAAGTTTTTCTATTGCAAAACCTTTTAGAATCGCAGAATTTTTCTATAAAAAAAATGTCTCATAATCTAAAGACATGAACTTGTCAATCCAAAATGTCAAAAATAAATGAGTTCGAACCAGAATGAATACTTTTCATTTTAAAATATAAGATTATCTTCTTGATATTAGTTACGTAGAATAAGTTAAGCATTTTTTTTGACTTTGCTATATTTGTTACCACTACTGTAAGCATCTATTCGATCTATATAAGTACAATTAAATGGTAATTAAGTTTCATGTTTTATTTATTCAACAAAAAAAAACATTCATATAATATACATAAAGTAATTTACGGAAACATAAAACTTGACAGGTTTACTACCATTTACAACCAGTATGGTTAAATCTTAATCCGGGATCAAATCTAAAAATGAACAAGTAACACCCTAAACTAAAAAAAAAACACACAATCAGCAGCAATTGTCTGACCGACAGTAAGATTTTTTTTTTCTTTTTCTACATAAATTGTATATTTTTAATTAATCAATCAAAATAATTGTGTTGTTTTGCTCTATTTTATTGACATTTTATATCCAAGTGTTCATGCATAAACATTTTTATGGTGATCACTACAATTGACCATATATATAATTCTGTATTTTTTTTAAGTTGTAAATTGTTAACAGTAGTTATTATGGTAAAAAAATTGTTAAAAATTGTTAATGAAAAAAGGTGGGTTTAAAATAAAATAATTAAATGAAATAACTATTATTCAATATTTATACAATTCATTTGATTTATTCATAAATACTTACACGAATATATTTCATTTAGATCAATTAAATAATACTTATTGTTGTATAACAACCTTTTATGTTCAATTATAAATGACTTTATTTCACACTTTTAATTAGGAAAACTTAAATATTATGATTCGATTTTTTAAGACCATTAAAATCCGCTTAAAATTGATTTAAAGTTGTTCTTTCCGTATAAATAGCAATCATTAAGCTACCGTGAATTGTTCAAAATATCTATAATGATATAATTTTTATTACGAATTATATCAATTTGGAAATTTTAATGGTTTTTTAAAATAATTTAATAGTTTATCATTAAGGAGTTTTTTTTTTTAAGAATGCGGAATAAACTTTTTTTTTCTAGGAATTAAAAAAATAATACAAATTGTGACAAATAAACTTTTTTTACAGATTTAAACAGATATCAGTCTCAAAAAAAAAACTGACAAGGGTAACAGATGGATAAAACTTACCAGTACACTCAAAATAAAAGCTCTGTTAAATTACAGAAAAACATTGATAATTGAACAGAATACACCATACTTTTCCAGTATAAAACTCTGTAAAATGATTTGGACAAAAAAAACTGTTAATTTACAGATTTTCTAGTTAAATATTCTACTGTGCCGAATCTTTTATACCCTCCAACATGAAAAAAAAAATTGCAGGGGCGTTTTCTTTTTTTTTTTGGTGGGGAGGGGGAGCAAATTTTTTCCCGAATATGTGTTTAAAAATTCATTCTTAGCTTTTTGCACAAAAGAAATACAAGTTTATCATTATTAAAAAAAAGAATTTATTCCACGCCCATAAAAGGGGCGGACTGAAAACGACATTATCTAATTCTCTGGGTCCAAATGCAGGACTTTGGACTTCTTTTAGCATAAAAATGTTGCATTTTTTAAACAAAATCACAAAAAACCAAAAAAGTGGTATTTTTCATGGGTTGCTTTAGTTCTTCTGGGTGGAACTTTTTTGCCCCTGGTCCTATTTTGCACCTTTATGAACTTAACTTTATGAACTTAACATAAGACATATCCGTGCCAAATGTCGGGAGTACAGCTCTTTTATTTTGGACTGCATCGTGTTAACTACAGACGGACGGACGGACATCGCTAGAATGTCTTAGAATCGATCACTGATTATAAATATATATACTTTATGGGGCCCTAGACCGATATTTTGGTGCGTTTCATATGGAACGACAAAGTGAGTATAGAGTTAAAACACCTCAATTCAACCGAAAAAAGTAGAATTTTTGACCTTACCCCTTTCGAATTTGATGAAACTTAGAATATTTTTGGGCCCTTACAAAAAAATCATAGTGCCAAAATTTTGGACTTCTGGTACTTTTTCTTCCCGAGATATGGGGTCTTGAAAATTGGCAAAATCGTATATATTTGACAAAAGTGTTCTGAGATAAATAAAGATAACTCGAAAAGTAATTACAATACACGTCTCAGTCAGGTCGCAAATAATAGGTAATAAGACAGCCTTTAAAATGGCATTCCCCAAGATTTTTTTTAAAAAGGTCAAAGGTCATTGGTTTTAACCTTAATTTTTGGAGAGCTATATCTCAAAAAACGATATTTTTAAAATTTTGGAAAAAATATATGTGATTAAGAATCATCTATACTACTTAAGTTTAAATTTTCAGGATGGAGACTTCATTGGAACTTTTTATATAAATAGAAACGTTGTGACAGGAAAGAAAAAGCGGTGTAATTTCCCTAAGAAAATTTTTTTTTTTTTTTGTCTTTGAAATTCTGGTACCAAAATTTATTTTTCTGAATGTTTTTGACGTGCTGAGTCCAAATATGACCTTTTAACTGGCCTATCGCTATTAGTTTTCGAGATATCTGCACATAAATATGTGAAAATTGCTAAAATGCTATTGCTGTTATTTTTGAAAATTTAGGTGCATATATCTTGAAAAGTAATAGCGATAGGCCAGTTCAAAGGTCATATTTGGACTCAGCACGTCAAAAACATTCAGAAAAATTAACTTTGGTAGCAGAATTTCAAAGAAAAAAAAATATTTTTTTTTTTAAGGGAAATTACACCGCTTTGTCTTTCCTGTCACAACGTTTCTATTTATATAAAAAGTTCCAATGAAGTCTCCATCCTGAAAAATTAAACTTAATTAGTATATGTAATTCTTAACCACATATGTTTTTTCCAAAATTTTAAAAATATCGTTTTTTGAGATATAGCTCTCCAAAAATTAAGGTTAAAACCAATGACCTTTGACCTTTTTCAAAAAAAATCTTGGGGAATGCCATTTTAAAGGCTGTCTTATTACCTATTATTTGCGACCTGACTGAGACGTGTATTGTAATTACTTTTTGAGTTATCTTTATTTATCTCAGAACACTTTTGTCAAATATATACAATTTTGCCAATTTTCAAGACCCCATATCTCGAATACTGGAATGACCAAAAGCCTGAAAAATTGGCAAAATCTTTTTTTTTGTTAAAGTGAACATCTGTACTTAATTTCATTAAATTTTGAGGGGGTGCGGTCAACTCCTCGGTTGAATTGAGGTGTTTTAGCTCTATACCCCCATGCTGCAGTTGGAGGGTATAAAAACTCTGTAAATTTACAGAGTTTAGTATTTTTTGAAAATATTTTTTTTTTGTTTTTTTTTTTTGGTACTTAAATTTTAGTGTTACAGTATTAACAGTGTTTTTACAGAAAAGTCAGTAAAAAGCCAAAATACATATAAAACTTAGTTTTTTGTTTACAAAAAATACAAAGTATTTTGCTTAACCGGTTTTTTCCGGTTTTTTAATAATTTTAGATTTTTATTTAAAAAAACGAAATTTGTTAATTAAGTAGAAGAAAATAAAATACAAAATTATTTTATTCACTTCACTTAACTTAAAACATGAAAAAACGTTTGGTTTTATATTCTTAAATAATGTTTTAGAAATAAAAAACAATTTTTGAGTTCTGGTTGTGTAAGAGTTTTTGATTATTTTTAATAAAATTCGATTTTTGTTTTGCAAAATTAAGCTCAAAATTTTGGACCAAAATCGCTGCCAAAATGTTCTATAAATTCTTTGGCAAAAAGGAAGAAGTGCATAAGACGAGTTATGTTAATCATGTTTAGTTACACTCAAAATATTTTGTAGGGAAAAACAAATGAAAACCACATTTAAAACTAGTGAATAAACAATTGAAAACCATCACTGTAATTATTCATTTGTTTTAACAAATATCAACATTTATTTTTTACTGTTGACAAAATTTTCTAAAATAAATAACATTAAAAAAATTGCGTTTTTTTCACTCTTTTTTACCAACAAATTCGAAAAAAATAACCAACGAAAACAGTAAAAATTAATGATAGTTCTGTTATTTTTACCAACAAATTCCAAAAAAAAAAACTACGTGTAATGTGTGAGTGTGTATTTAAGTTTAAAAATAATGCATATAAATAGATTTAGTTGTCATCAGGACAAGTCATCTTACAATCATGAAAATTGGTCCCATCGAAATCTAAAAGAATACGTTTGGGCGCCATTTTATACCAAGTGTAAAAACACTTACACCATTAGATGAAATTGTAATGTAAGAATGGCTCTGAGCAAATTAACTTATCATCAAGGTATCAAGTGGAGACTGGTCGGGGCGGGACCCATCCTAGATTTAACGGCCAGCAAAAACAGTGGTTGGGGTGGTTCTTGACCGAACCCACTCGAAAACACTACACTACAATATTTTTTCAGAGTCCCTATGCCAAAAATGTGTATGCTAACAAAATGAATTATGAACTGGTATTCTATACAACGGAAACTAACCCCAAATCAAAATATATATGGAAACTATGGGAAATTGAAATTTAAATAGGATATTTTACCAACAAGTACACGTAACCTATAGTCGGAGTTGGGAAACAGTTGGTTTTGTCCCTTTAGCCTCTTGACCCTCCCAAACCTTATGTTCTTCTCGGCTAACATTTCTACGTTAGAAGAACCCGAAAACGAAATTTACCCTAACACGTTACAAAAGGAGAAGTCTTATTTTCAATTTAAGCCAACATAGTTATTTATTATCAAAATTCAAGAGTTCAAATATTTATTCATAATGAATAAGGATTAACCAAAAAATTAACTTATGTCTTTAAATAAATTCTTATTTAAACGTAAACGTAACAATATTATTAAAAGTATCTCAAATGTCACAGTGGGGCAAAAACGCGAATACTATAAAATTCATAAAACTAGAATAACGAACGAGAAAAACTGTTGCACAAATATTGCTCATAAATTCGACGATAATTTTTACACAGTTATAATGAACTTCGAAGAAATTATTTCACCAAAAAAAACATTTCGCACAGTGTAAAAAAATTTCATAAATGCACTTTAAATAAAATAATTTGACAGTTATACTGTTAGAATCCACTTTATCTATTCATTTTAGATATTATTAAAACTACTTCATTGAAATATATATGAAAAAATAATCATTGTGACATATTTATTCTTTCCATTTTTTCGTTTTAAAATTTGATAATTTTGTGAAATAAATATTGTTCTTTTTATAATCTTGGGATTTTTATTATTAAATCAACATTCCTACATTTGGCGACGAGGATGGATATCAATGCGTTGACTCAGATCTTACAACAGTTTCAGCAATCAAATAATCAGTTTATTACTCAAATCATTGAGCAAAATAAGAGCGTTTTGGAAAATGTGGTTTCAAATAACAAAAAGGGTATGGCTATGCCATCTTTTGGGAAGTTTAATATGGACATCGACAGATGGTCCACTTACCAATTACAAATTGAGCACTATTTCAAGGCTAGCAATATTTCTTGCGAAGAAACAAAGCGCTCATGTTTTCTAAGTTGCGTTGGAAGCGACATAGTTGAGTTGCTTCAAAAAATTTTTGGTGGAAAAGCTGAAGAAAAATCGTTTAAAGAGTTAATCAGTACACTAGATGAGCATTTTAATAAAAAACAACACATTTTGGCAGCTCGCTACAAATTTTACAATCACACAATGATGAAATCTAAACAAAAATATTCTGAATGGGTGGCAGAATTACGAGGAGCCGCAAGGGAGTGTTTCTTTGAATGTGGAAACGAAAATTGTAAGGAATCATACGTCGATAACCAAATAAGAGACATGATCGTTATACATACACCGCACGAAAAGGTGCGGTCGGCTTGTCTTCAAAAATCTAATCCAACCTTGGAAGAGGTTTTACAGGTTTGTACAGTTTTTGAGGCCACAGTGGATGCTTGCAACGAAATTGAGGGGGCATCTGTTCCACTTCAAGAAGTAAATGCTTTGCATCGTTCATCCAAATTTCAAACCCGTTCGGCTCACATTTCAACATTGAACAATTCAACAAAAAAAGAATTCCAGTCATGTCCAGGATGTGGAAAGTCCCATCAGAGGATTGAATGTCATCACTTTAAAAATAAAACAAAATGTAACAAGTGTTTCAAATCGGGGCATATAGGAAGTGTCTGTCAATCATCAGCAAGTTATCAAAACTCTCTTTCACGTAGTCAACGTCAAAACGTACAACAAATTGAAGAACAGTCATGTGAAGAAACGTCTATTAGTTTAGTGGAAGTTGTTGATGCATCTACATCAAATGTATATAATGTGAATGCTGGTTCTGAAAAGATAATGATTCAAATCAAGGTAAATAAATTTTTACTCTCATTTCAATTAGATACGGGAGCAACGTGCTCATTGATCGGGTTAGAGGTATATAGACTGCTGCAAAGCCCAACATGTTTACCAACCAATAAAGTACTAAAATCGTATGGCGGTACATTGTTACCACTTAAAGGTACAATTAATGTTGAAATCGGATTGGGGAACCAAAATAAAAATTTGGTTCTTTACGTCGTTGACATGGAAAATGTCACAAGTATTCTTGGGTACGATTGGTTTAAAAAACTCAATTTTGAAATAAAATTCCCTTTTCATGATATCCCTAACGAAAAATGCTTGCAATTGGTAAGTGAGTCTCAAGAAATTTTAGAATCAACACTTAGCGATCTTCAAAAACGATTTGGGGGAATATTTTCGGAGGGACTTGGTCATTGTACAACACTTAAAGCTAACGTTACCTTAAAGCCGGACTCCGTTCCAAAATTTATGAAACCTTATAATATTCCATTTGCTTTGTATGAAAAAGTCCGTGACGAAATTCAACGTCTTGTTAACGCCAACGTTTTAAGGCCAATTAACTCAAGCGAGTGGGCCTCTCCTATAGTAGTAGCTAAAAAACCAAATGGTTCTATTCGTATTTGCGCAGATTTTAAAGCAACTGTTAATTCCCAAATTGAAGTAGATAGATATCCTATACCACGAGTTGAAGAGCTTTTTCATAAGCTCCAAGGCGGTCAATTCTTTTCTAAAATAGATCTTAGTGAGGCATACTTACAGATAGAATTATCTGAATCTGGAAAGAAAATTATGGTTATCAACACTCCTTTTGGGTTATATCAATATCAAAGAATGCCTTTTGGGGTTTCTAGTGCACCTGCCATATTCCAAAGATTCATGGAGGAAGTGGTAGCAGGAATACCAGGCTGTGCTGTTTATCTTGACGATATTATAGTAACAGGTCGAACACATGAAGAACACATTCAAAACATATCAAACATATTTGAAAGGTTAGAATTTCATGGGCTAAAATGTAGAAAAGAGAAATGCGAGTTGGCAAAACCGTATGTTGAATATGTAGGACACATTATTGATTCTACAGGTATCAGACCTTCTGAAAAACGACTAGAGGCTATAAAACAAATGCCTAGACCCAAAAATATAAAGGAGTTGGAAGCTTTTATAGGAAAAATAAACTACTACAACAAGTTTATTCCAAATTTTTCAAAAACGGCTGCACCTTTAAACGAATTGCGACGATCAAATGCAAAATTTGTTTGGGGAGATAGACAGGAGAATGCATTCAAAACTCTGAAAGATGATATTTTGAGGGAAGTTCAGTTAGTTCATTATGATGATAGATATCCAATTATTCTTGCGACGGATGCTTCAAAACACGGAATAGGTGCTGTCTTATCTCACAAATTTCCGGATGGAAGTGAAAAACCTATTTGTTTTGCTTCTAAAACATTAAACTCCAGTCAGGTGAATTATTCGCAAATCGAAAAAGAAGCGTTATCTATAATATTCGGGGTTACAAAGTTTCATCAGTATCTATATGGGAGACATTTTGAATTAATAACGGACCATCAGGCACTTACCACTCTATTTCATCCATTTAAAAAGCTTCCTGTTATGACATTACACAGGCTTCAGCGGTGGGCTGTTACTCTACAAGCTTACGACTATTCTATCAAGTTCAGAAATACCTCACATCATGCAAATGCTGACGCCTTGTCCAGGTTACCAGTTGGCGAGGATATTGATTTTGATAAGAAAGAATCTGACATAAAGTACATCGATGAAATATACAATACTGTGTTGGACGAGTGCCCAATTGATGCATCAGTCGTTTCTAAATTGACTATCCAAGATCCAATACTTAAAGTTGTATCTGAGTACGTAATGAATGGTTGGCCAGAACAAAAGGTAAATTCTGATAGTGAACTAGCTCCTTACTTTAGTAGAAAACATTCAATTTCTCTTGAAAATGGCGTACTTCTTCTTCATAACGAATGCTCTCGGGTAATCATTCCCAAAACTCTTCGTGCAAATGTGCTTCATATGTTACATGAAGGTCACTGGGGAGCCAGCAGGATGAAGCAACTATCTAGACGTTATGTATGGTTTCCAAAAATAGACGAAGAAATCGAAAAGTTATCAAAATCGTGCTCCATTTGTCAAGAAAATGGTTCAAATCCACAACAACAACATTCATCGTGGCCAGAAGCAACACAACCATGGGAGAGAATACATATAGACTATGCGGGACCTTTTCACAACAAGATGTGGTTAATCGCCGTAGATTCGTATTCAAAATTCCCGTTCGTAAGACAAGTCAGTTCCGCCACATCCTTATCGACAATAACCGCTTTACAAAACATTTTTGCGACCGAAGGACTACCGCAAACCATAGTAAGTGATAATGGCACTCAATTTACATCATCCGAGTTCAAACGATTTTGTCAAGCAAATGCAATTGAACATCTTACCACTGCTCCGTTCCATCCGGCATCTAATGGTTTAGCCGAACGTTTTGTGCGAACGTTTAAGTCATCTTTTAATAAAATTATTCAAGAAGAGCCGAAACAGGAACAAGCTTTATATAAGTATTTAGTAACTTATAGAGCAACTCCAAATCCAGTTACAGGAAAATCACCTGCAGAGCTATTACACGGTCGTCAACCACGAACTGTTTTAACGGCGTTGTTTCCAATAAAACACCAGCCAAAACGGTCTTTGTCAAAGTTTGATATTGGTCAACAAGTTTATGTTCGTAATTTTTCCGGCAACAATCGGTGGATCCGGGGAGAAGTAAAAGAGAACATAGGTAATTTTATGTATGTGATACAAACATCGAATGGATTAGTTAAGCGACATCAAAATCAAGTGAAACAACGAAATGAACCATGTAATGAACAACAACAACCAGCAGATCAACTAATTAGACCACAAACAAGAACCTTTGATTTCGATATAATGCTGCCAGAAAACCAATCTGATTTATCCCACTCCTCAAATTCAGCACAAAATACAGACCTTCCTTTAAATGAACCATTGCTAGAGACACTTGTTACTCCTCAACTACCACACATTGAGCCGCCACAAACACCAGGTTCGGCAACATATAACCAAGTAATCGAAAGTCAACAGTCAACAAATAACGAAGAAATTGTTGATCGTCAAAGAAGTTTCATACAACGACGAAGTGAAAAACGTCAGCAACAATTTACGCCCAGGCGCTCAGAAAGAAAAAAGAAGATGCGATCAGTCTACAAATAAGTGTGGAGGAATGTTAGAATCCACTTTATCTATTCATTTTAGATATTATTAAAACTACTTCATTGAAATATATATGAAAAAATAATCATTGTGACATATTTATTCTTTCCATTTTTTCGTTTTAAAATTTGATAATTTTGTGAAATAAATATTGTTCTTTTTATAATCTTGGGATTTTTATTATTAAATCAACATTCCTACATATACGAATGATGAACAATTGCTGTATTTCATCAGATTCACGAATATTAATTTGTTAAAATTTTCGAATAACGCGATATTTCAAAACGTTTTATTGACGATCGAAAAAATTGATGTATTTTCGATTGCTGTCATTTTTAACCTTGTTTATTATTAATTTTATATTTTGGAAAAATTTTAATGTTTCACTTTTGTTTTAGTAGGTGTGGTAAAGTTTAAAAGTTTCGCGATATATTGTTCAAAACAAAAAAAAATATTGCTAACAATCAATAGATTTCGATAAAGTATGGTTTCATAAATTTTAATAAAATTTCAAATATAATGATCACGAAAAATTGTTAACAAATCCAAAAAAAACAATATTTTGAAAATTTAATAAAACTTGTTTTTTATAAATTAAACAAAATCCATTGATTACTGCACATAATTGATTATAGAAAAAAATAATTTTACGCAGTGCTCTTTTAATATTTTTTCCTAATCTTTCTTAAATTTTCACTTTAGATTTATTTTCAAATTTTTAAAAGTTTTTAATAATTCAGATTTTAAGTTTTTTTTTTTTTTTTGCAAATTTTCAGTGACACATAATTATTGTGTTGAGTGTAAAAAAACTTCAAGTTAAACAATTTAAAATCTATCAACAAAAAAATATGTTTATAAACATTCTTTTAAATTATTTACATGGATGTAAATCATGTAATAATACAAAAAAAAATTCTCACTAAAAGAGCACTGTTAAAATAAATAGTAACAATAAAAAAATTGACTTACGTACATTTTGATGAGAAAGGCCTTCCATAGTCAAGATGCAGTATTTTGATGAGATGAAGAGCAAGTAGATGATGACACCAACAACAACAATAATAATTGTTGCTAATTAAAAGCAATTGGAGTTTTTTTTCCAAATTCTTTTGTCACTATTTTTTTTTTTCTTTCTTTTCACAATCAATGTTTTTGTTTTTCAGTTCTGAACAATGTCTTTTTTTTTTTTTTTTTTTGTTTTTGTAATTGAATATTGATTTTGTTGTTTTTTTTTTTATTTTTTATAACTAATGTTCTCTATTCTGTTTTGATATCTTAATTTTAAAATTAAATATATGGTGAAAAAAAATATTCAAAATAACTTTACTTTTACGTTGCTTTTTCAAATTTTATTTTCAAAATTTTATATTTACTGAAAATAACTACTTTATTTTTGTTTTCAAAATTTCTAATTTTTCAACAGATTAAATTTTGAATATTATTTTCCAAGATTTATTTTTAATTTTAATGATATTTTCCAAAACAGTTTTTTTTTTTTTTTTTAATTGTTCTTTTTTCCTTAATTTTATCAATATTTAATTTTTCACTTTTCACCACTCACTAAAACTTTTCCAATATAGGTATTTTTTTTTTAATTAATTTTTTTTTTTTTGTAATATTTTTTCCTAACCCGTATTTAACCAAATCAGATTCTGAATTTTAAAGTGTTTTGGTTTTTTTTTAAATTATTGTTTTTTTCTCTTTACCAAATTATAATTATGTTTCAAAGTTATTATTTTTCAAAATTTTCAGTTTTTAAAAATTTACAATTTTCAAAATTTTTACTCATCAAAATTATATTACAAATTATAATTGTCACCACTTTAAATTTCAGAATATGATTTATCGTAAAATAGCCCGAATTTGTTCACTTTTAATTCTTTGTACAATTTCAAAGATTTCACTCTTTTAGTTGCAGTTTTTTTTTCTGTGGGTAAATGTTACACCCGAAAAAAATTGTGCGTAATATTTTTGTAACAAACTTTGGTGCAAAATTAATTTTGTAAAACAATGGTTTAATGCTAATTTCTTTACACGAAACGCGAAACTCAATGTGCAATATTTTACGAAATTCGTTGAATTCGTTACGGAATTTACGTGCAATATTTTGTAGTTTTTAAAACAATTCACTTTTGTGCAATATATAAAAAAAATCCACTGTGATACTTTAGATTTTAAGGAATTTAGATTTAAGTTTTAATTTTAACACTAATTTAACTTCTAACGTAACTATTAAGATTTTTAATTAGATTTTAATATTTTCGATTTTATAAACAAAAATAAAATTTTTTTAACGCTTTTCTTACTTATCCGGTTTTAGCAATTTAGATGACAATTTATCGATTTAGATCACAATTTAACAATGTAAAATTAAATTATCACTTTTGTTTTTTTTTTTTTTTTTTAAACCGTTATTTTTTTCAATTCTATTTTAATAATTTTTTTAATAAACTCTTTCAACCGCCGTTTTCTAAATTACTTTCATGATCAAAAAACACTTGTTGATTAGTTGAAACCTTCAAAATGTCAAAGAATGCAAATTACTTCAGGGAGCCCTTAACAAAGCAAACCCAAAAAATCCTATAAGGGAAATTTCTCTTCTCTCTCTCAGATCAGTTGGTAACTTTGGGGAACCTAATAAAAATGCAAATTAAGAGATACGTTTTTAGAAACCGGAAGTAAATTACTGTCTGTATGTCAAATGTTACCTCTTTTGAATTGGATTGCTCTTTTCCGGACAAGACAATTCTATGGGATTTTTGGCAATGAGAGTTAAATTTTGGATATATGGTAATTTTTCCCTTTATGATCTTTGTAATTGAATAGATTTTCTGTATAATAATATACAAGAAGAAGAACTTTCCTTCGTGACCAAATTTGGATTTCTCTTATGGGAGATTCTATTAAAAAAATTAATTTTAATGTAAAATTAAATTTAATTAATTTTGTGCAATATTTAAACTTACTTTTGTTTGTGGTTTTTGTAGTTTTTAATAAAAAAATTATTTATGATTTTAATCTGTTTGTGATGTCATTCGGTTTTTAGCAAAAATCTATTAAAATAAAATTTTTGTTAAATAAAAATTTTTATGATTTCTAAAGAGATTTTTATATGAATTTACCTGATGTCTAGCAACAAAATTTTTGAGAGAAAATTGGATTCATAAATTAACACTTTAAAACATTATTTAATTAATTTTAAAATAAAATTTACACTTGAATTTTCTCAAAAAAAATCTTCTGACGAATGTTGCAGCTCCTCTAAATTGGTCAAAACGGAAAGATAGAATTAGCTTCCGTTTTAGGTGACCCAATTCTTTGAGAATTTCGGTTATCAATAGTAGTCATAAATTATTCCAACGACAACGTTAAAATTGCATATGTTGGTAGTTAAAAACGTAAGCAGTTATGCTTGAAGGCATTAGAATCTCTTAGAGATTAACCAAGAATATTCGGTGAAACGAATATGGTTGTCAGTTAAATTTAAACTACAAAAATCATTACACAAACTTTGTAACATAGTTAAAAGGTTACTAGATCTTAGCCTTTAGACTTTTAACCAAAATCGTAAACGATCTACATAAAAGAATGTATTCATTCATTCTGAATATTGAATAGAATACATTTAAAGGATATTTAAAAATTTACAGAAAAATCTATTTAGATAAACACCATTAGAAAAATTAAAAAAAATGTTGAGTATATTGTGAGAAACCAAAGAAAATCATTACCGCACAACATCACAGGGGTTGTCCATTACAAAACCGGAGGATTAGAAGTTTTCCTAAAACTGAGAATAAACCGGAAACAGGACAATCACCTTCGTATATCCTTAGCATGATAAGTGGATATTTTACCATCTGTATCTTCTAATTCATACATGCAGTTGCCAATTTTGTTAATAACTTTTGCTTTTATAAAAACTGGAGAAAGTTTAGCGTTAAACTTTTTCTCTGCATCACTTTGAGCGAAGTTCCTGTGGAATACTTCCTCACCTATGTCGAACGATATGGGTCTTGTTCGTAGATTATATTGCTTTGCATTTGTTTCATATGCTTTCTCTAATTTTTCCTGAATATTCTTTCGTAATAAAGACAAATGGTCATCTCGATTTAACGAAATTTCAGACTCCTCTAGAGCATCTAATGATTTTAACAATTTATATGAGGTTCCATGTGTGACCATGTTAAACCCATACAAAACTTTATAAGGGGAACATCCGATAGATTGGTGCCATGCGTTTCTAAGAGCACAACTTATCGATGATAGGTTTGTGTCCCATTCACGATGGTCTTTTTTAAGATAGGCGCGTATTGCAGCTATAATTGAGCGATTAACCCTCTCAGAGGCGTTACTCTGAGGAGAATAAATTGCGGTATATTGGTGGTGAATACCATAATTATTTAAAAATGAATTGAAATCTTTGGCCTTAAATTGCGAGCCATTATCGCTAATTAAAATTTCAGGTACTCCTACCATATGAAAAATTGATTTTTCTAAATAATCGATTATAACCGAACTTGTAAATTTTTTTAGGGGACAGAGCCAATGGAATTTTGAGAAATGGTCAAGAATAATTAGCAAGCCAATAAAACCTTTCTTACTTCTCGGGTAAGGACCTAAAATGTCGATATATAATCGCTGAAACGGACGGACAGATACGGACATTTTTCCCATTTCTGGCTTTAAAACTTGGTTTGTGGCTTTTGTGGTTTTGCAAACGTCACAATTTTTAATATATTCCCTCACATTTGTTACAAGACCTGGCCAATAAAAGTTCCTTCTAATAAGCTCACATGTTTTTCCAATACCACCATGTGAAGCGATCACTGAATCATGGGCTCTTTTTAAGATCCCATCACATAAAGGTTTTGGAATCCAAAGTTTCCATAAATTTTCATCTTCAGGAGCAACTTCAGTGGCATGTTTTGTTCTGATATAAATAAATTTATCAATTATTTTAATATCAGGAAAATTTTCTTGATTTTTAGCTATATTTTCCTTAAGCTTTAGGTACTCCTCATCTGAAAAATGTTCCGAATCGAGATCAATTTCAGGACCTATAATTTCTAAAGCTGATACTTCCATGTCATCATCCGGGATACGACTCAAGGCATCAGGAACCACATTATCTTTACCTTTCCGATGTGAAATTGTAAATTTGTATCCTTGTAATTTTAATGCCCATCGAGCAAGTCTACCTTTAAGGTTGGGTTGCCGCATTAGCCAGACAAGACTACTATGGTCGGTAATAACTTCGAACTCTTGTAGTTCCAAATAACACCTAAATCTTTCGATTGCCTCAATCGCAGCTAAACATTCTTTCTCTGTAACAGAATAGTTACGTTGAGCAGAATTTAATTTTTTCGACATAAATGCTATTGGACCCTCGCGACCTTCGTCATCTAACTGGACTAATACGGCACCTATACCAAAGTCACTTGCGTCACAATGCACAAAAAATTTTCTTTTGAAATCAGGATTTCTGAGAACCGGAGCTGTAGTTAGTAAATTTTTAACTTTATCAAAAGCTAATTGAGCGGATTCAGGCCAAACAAAAACTTTCTTTTTTGAGAGGACTTCTGTCATGGGGAAGGTAACATCTGCAAAATTTTCAATAAAGCGTCTGTACCACCCTGCTAATCCTAAAAAACCTCGAACCTGTTTAAGGTTCTTGGGTACAGGCCAGTTTAAAATCGACTCGATTTTTTCTGGGTCTGTAGAAATACCTCCATCTCCAATGATATAACCGAGATATTTTACTTTTTTAACACAAAATCTACTTTTATTTATATTTAGAGTTAAGTTTGCTTTTTTAAACTGTTCTGCAAGGCGGACAAGAATCGAGAGATGAGAATCAAAAGTATCTGAAACAACGCAAACGTCATCCAGGTAGCCAAAAACGCAAGTTTTTAAATCTGGGGGAATAATTTCATCCATCAGACGACACATTGTCTGTGGGGCGTTACAAAGCCCAAATGGCATGACGGTAAACTGATATAATGGACGACCTGGAATCGTAAACGCTGTAACAGGTTTTGCTTTCTCATCCAACTCGATCTGCCAATACGCATCTTTCAAATCGATCTTTGAAATTATATTTGCTTTGGGTAATCTAGCGAAAATTCCCTCAATGCTAGGCAAAGGGTAAGCATCTTTCTTAGTAAATTCATTAATTTTTCTGGCATCTAAGCAAAGCCTTACTTTACCTGGTTTTATCACCATTCGCATAGGTGAGCTCCACCCACTCTGGCTATGTTCTATAACATTTAGACTCAACATACGATCTACTTCTTCATATAAAAGCTTTTCCACTGCAGGGGAAACCGGGTAAAAACGCTGTTTTACAGGCTTTGCTGTACCTATATCAATTTCATGCTTAATAAGTGAAGTTCTACCAAGACCTTGTTTTTCAAAACTTGGATATAACAGTTTTACTGATTCAAGTTGTTGTTTTTGAATAAAATCTAATGGATATGATTCTAAATCATCCTCGTTATTAGGGGTATTTAGAATTTCATTTGAATTATCAAGGGTTAATCCAGAAATTACGCCATTTAAAATACCAAAAGTTTTCCAAAAATCCAGCCCTAATATTAACCGACAAGTTAATGTAGGGACTAAATATAACACCATTTCCTTAGTTTCATTTTTATATTTCATTTGAACTTTAAGTTCACCTACAACTTGTTGTTTGTGACCATCAGCTGTTTTTACTGTGGATTTTATACGACGAAAACCTGGTTCTTGAGAAAAATCTTCCTCAGCTAAACTCATACCTAGACAACTTATATTGGCCCCAGTATCCAAAAGACCTAGTTCCATACGGTTCAGAAACTCTACACCTGCATATAAGCGTCCATCTTTATCATTCGAAAAAATCGATGATATAAATAATTTTTTTGTTCTTTTTATCTTTCGAAAAAAATTCCTCATACGCACTGTCGAACGACGATATTTTTTAACAAGCTTTTCGCCTAAACTGTTATCGTTAAATATACGACTTCGAGCTTTTATATAATTATTTAACCTTTCATGAAAAGGACGTATTGGATACAATACACGATCCTTATTCTTAACAAAATCATTTTTTAAAATTTTTAAGTCTTTGGAAAATTTTCCAGCAACGATATTTTCATCAGGGTTTGTGTCATAATCAAAATCGGGTTTGTGCAAATCATTATCAGTATTCAAAGCAAAATCAGTATCAGTATCATTTATTCTCAAATCATTAGTTTGATTTTCTGAAATAAAATCGGAATTAATTTTATTCAAATTTGTTTCTGACTTCTGATTTATTGAAGGGGAAAAATCAGGTTTTATTTGTTTAAAATTTTTATTATCGGGGATATGAACACTATCGAAATCGTTTTTATCAAACTCATTTTCATTTTCATTGCCAAGGTCATTATTGGGAGTTTTAAAATTTGTTAATGTGGTTCTAGAAGTTACTTTGGGGCCATCCGGGTGTTCTTGAATGTACCCCTGGAATTGTTTTCCGACTTTGTAATACAGTTAAGACAATCAGGTTTGTAAACCTCTTTTGCCCCACAACCGTAACAAAAGATTTCCTTCTCATCTCTACACATGTCCCAAAAGTGACCCTCTTTGTCGCAATTCCAACAGATAATAACTTTATCTAGTTTAGAGATCGCATTAACCGGAAGGTTCTTTGAAGCTTCATTTTCAAAATCTGCATTCTCAGCAGATTCATTATAATAACTAGCAGAGTCTAAAGCATTTACACGCTTAAATGGAAAATTAGTATTTGGATTACGAGTGAATTGTTTTTTGCTTAATGAGTCTTCATTAAGAAGTTTTTCTTGCTTTTGACACAACTTTTTTAAATGAGATATTGAGTCGATGGTCTGATACTTGAGTTCATACCGAATTTCAAATCTCAAATTGTTAACGACCGTATCTATAAGTTCATCTTCATCAATAGGAACTGGAAGACGATCAACAATTTCAAGAATCGCATCGTAAAATGTTTCAAAGTTTTCGCCAGCTTTTTGTTTACGACTTCTTAACTCTTCACGAGCTTCAAAATTCGTTCGCGAATCTTTGTATTCGTAGCATAAAGCTGTACAAAACTCTGTCCATTCTACACGATCCACTCGCTTAAGGTATCGCCAATACCATTCGCGTGCTTTACCTTTAAGTATAACATGTAAATTTTTACAAATGTAATCAAAATTTCCGGAAAGATTTTGATGAGTCAAAAACCGAATTCGAGATAGGAATTCATCACAACGTATCCCATTCGAAGAACCATCGAAAGTAACATTCCAATCTCGAATAGTTGCAGTAACTTTCTCAGGCCTAATATGGGTGGGAGAATTTACATCATTTGTTGGATTTCTTCGTCGCCGAATGTTACCATCCAAATAATGATTATCATCGAGAACTGGATCTTGTTCACGACGATCTGAATTTCTGTTCCGATTTTCAGAAACATTAGGGTGTACAATACGCTCACGATTAATGTCGTTTTGTAAATTTTGTCGCGTATTGCGAACACTAGAATTTCTTTGTGAATTATTTTCACGTAAATTTAAGTTACCAACACTACTCTGTGGTGCAACAGATCTTTGTTGTAAATCAGGATCATAGGAGGCATTTCCCTGATCATTCTGATTCTGAGAAAAAGATTGTGGTGGTGTATTCAAATTAAGATTTGAAACTAAACGAGTTACAGTGGATTCAATCAACTGTGCAATGTGGTCATAATCCACAGAAGTTTTACGTTTATTATAAGGACGACGCGATCTTTTTGCTCGGTACGTAGAATTATGTGACATATCTGGTAAATGATCAGATACATTCATCTGGTTGGGATTTCGCAATGAGGCGCTAAGATCCAAAAGAGGTAATGATCGATCACTATTGGGTAAATCAGGTTGGTTCGTGGTTTGCAAATCATTATTAAAAGTATTATGAGCAGCAGCTTCTCGATTCTGAGAAATAGTTTGACTACGAGTCACTATTTTAGCAGCGGACCCACTCCCACGACTTGAATCATTTAGTACATTAAAAGATTTTGATGCTGGCTTTTTACCAGGAACTTTCAAATCTTTTACGTGTGTCAATTTCTGACAGTTAGGACATTCACTGGAATTATTTAGCCAATTAGTAACACAGTCTTTATGGAACTTATGTTGACATTTTGTAACTAAACAATCTGAAAAATTTTCCATTTCTTTTTCACAGATTGAACATAGTAAACCTAACGTCTGGTTATTACCAGCAGCTACACTTTCCCGACTGCGATTCAATGGCATTGTGAAGAAGAAAATTAAAAATTAAAAATAAAAAATAAAAAATAAAAAACCTTTAAATTTTAATTTAAAGTTTACTTAAAGCAAAAAAAAAATTGAGACAAACAAAAATATACGTAATATTTTTGTTAAAAAATTTTGAAAAATTTTATAACAACAAAAAAAATTTTTTTTCCTTTTTATATATCTAAAAGGGAAAAACCTCTTTACAAAATATAACAATTTTTTCATCCAGTGTAGATTTACACCATAAAAAAAATAGTTTGCAGTAAAATAATAATATTTCACCAAAAGAAATTAGAAAAAATTAAAAAGATATTTCAAAAATATTCTGACGTTCGTTTAATCCAAACAGATTATTAATCTTTTACATTAAAATTATATTCAAAAATATTTGAATTTTCAATTTACTTTTATTGTTTATAAAAGTAAAAAATTATTTAAAAAAGAGAAGTAATATTTAATTGCGACTTTCCTTTTATATGTAAGTGTATAGGGTAGTTTGTATTTAAAAAATACAAACAAAAGACTTAAGATACGTACTTGATTGGTAAAAAGTGATCTTTAAAAACTGGTTTATTTTTTTTTTAGATCATTTGTTTTTGTTAATACTTAGAATTTCAAAATTTTGAATTACTTAAGGGTCCAAAACCCGTTTTAAGGAACAGCATTTTAGCAATACCAGCAAAAGTACTCAAAATTAGAACATTCCAATAAAAACCAAAAACCAAAAACCTAATCAGAATTATCAACTTTTCTATTAGTGTTTGTAAAGAATCAAAAAGTAATTAAAGAGAGCTAACTGGTCGAAAATCTACCCGTACCTAATGTCGACAGGTAGTCGAGTTCCGAATTAGATCTAAAATTTATTTTGAAACATAAACTCGAACTAGTAAAAACTTTGAAAAATCTGTTAAATGAAATAGAAAAACTAGAAAAATCTTCGTGCAAACAGACAAGCTGCTACACAGGTGATTTTAAATATAATACATTCCAATGAATATAAAATAGTTAAAATTCCCTCAATTTTCGAGACCAAATTGCGTGAAGCAAAGGCCCCACGTTGGGCGCCATTTTGTAATGTGTGAGTGTGTATTTAAGTTTAAAAATAATGCATATAAATAGATTTAGTTGTCATCAGGACAAGTCATCTTACAATCATGAAAATTGGTCCCATCGAAATCTAAAAGAATACGTTTGGGCGCCATTTTATACCAAGTGTAAAAACACTTACACCATTAGATGAAATTGTAATGTAAGAATGGCTCTGAGCAAATTAACTTATCATCAAGGTATCAAGTGGAGACTGGTCGGGGCGGGACCCATCCTAGATTTAACGGCCAGCAAAAACAGTGGTTGGGGTGGTTCTTGACCGAACCCACTCGAAAACACTACACTACAATATTTTTTCAGAGTCCCTATGCCAAAAATGTGTATGCTAACAAAATGAATTATGAACTGGTATTCTATACAACGGAAACTAACCCCAAATCAAAATATATATGGAAACTATGGGAAATTGAAATTTAAATAGGATATTTTACCAACAAGTACACGTAACCTATAGTCGGAGTTGGGAAACAGTTGGTTTTGTCCCTTTAGCCTCTTGACCCTCCCAAACCTTATGTTCTTCTCGGCTAACATTTCTACGTTAGAAGAACCCGAAAACGAAATTTACCCTAACACGTTACAAAAGGAGAAGTCTTATTTTCAATTTAAGCCAACATAGTTATTTATTATCAAAATTCAAGAGTTCAAATATTTATTCATAATGAATAAGGATTAACCAAAAAATTAACTTATGTCTTTAAATAAATTCTTATTTAAACGTAAACGTAACAATATTATTAAAAGTATCTCAAATGTCACAGTGGGGCAAAAACGCGAATACTATAAAATTCATAAAACTAGAATAACGAACGAGAAAAACTGTTGCACAAATATTGCTCATAAATTCGACGATAATTTTTACACAGTTATAATGAACTTCGAAGAAATTATTTCACCAAAAAAAACATTTCGCACAGTGTAAAAAAATTTCATAAATGCACTTTAAATAAAATAATTTGACAGTTATACGAATGATGAACAATTGCTGTATTTCATCAGATTCACGAATATTAATTTGTTAAAATTTTCGAATAACGCGATATTTCAAAACGTTTTATTGACGATCGAAAAAATTGATGTATTTTCGATTGCTGTCATTTTTAACCTTGTTTATTATTAATTTTATATTTTGGAAAAATTTTAATGTTTCACTTTTGTTTTAGTAGGTGTGGTAAAGTTTAAAAGTTTCGCGATATATTGTTCAAAACAAAAAAAAATATTGCTAACAATCAATAGATTTCGATAAAGTATGGTTTCATAAATTTTAATAAAATTTCAAATATAATGATCACGAAAAATTGTTAACAAATCCAAAAAAAACAATATTTTGAAAATTTAATAAAACTTGTTTTTTATAAATTAAACAAAATCCATTGATTACTGCACATAATTGATTATAGAAAAAAATAATTTTACGCAGTGCTCTTTTAATATTTTTTCCTAATCTTTCTTAAATTTTCACTTTAGATTTATTTTCAAATTTTTAAAAGTTTTTAATAATTTAGATTTTAAGTTTTTTTTTTTTTTTTGCAAATTTTCAGTGACACATAATTATTGTGTTGAGTGTAAAAAAACTTCAAGTTAAACAATTTAAAATCTATCAACAAAAAAATATGTTTATAAACATTCTTTTAAATTATTTACATGGATGTAAATCATGTAATAATACAAAAAAAAATTCTCACTAAAAGAGCACTGTTAAAATAAATAGTAACAATAAAAAAATTGACTTACGTACATTTTGATGAGAAAGGCCTTCCATAGTCAAGATGCAGTATTTTGATGAGATGAAGAGCAAGTAGATGATGACACCAACAACAACAATAATAATTGTTGCTAATTAAAAGCAATTGGAGTTTTTTTTCCAAATTCTTTTGTCACTATTTTTTTTTTTCTTTCTTTTCACAATCAATGTTTTTGTTTTTCAGTTCTGAACAATGTCTTTTTTTTTTTTTTTTTTTGTTTTTGTAATTGAATATTGATTTTGTTGTTTTTTTTTTTATTTTTTATAACTAATGTTCTCTATTCTGTTTTGATATCTTAATTTTAAAATTAAATATATGGTGAAAAAAAATATTCAAAATAACTTTACTTTTACGTTGCTTTTTCAAATTTTATTTTCAAAATTTTATATTTACTGAAAATAACTACTTTATTTTTGTTTTCAAAATTTCTAATTTTTCAACAGATTAAATTTTGAATATTATTTTCCAAGATTTATTTTTAATTTTAATGATATTTTCCAAAACAGTTTTTTTTTTTTTTTTTAATTGTTCTTTTTTCCTTAATTTTATCAATATTTAATTTTTCACTTTTCACCACTCACTAAAACTTTTCCAATATAGGTATTTTTTTTTTAATTAATTTTTTTTTTTTTGTAATATTTTTTCCTAACCCGTATTTAACCAAATCAGATTCTGAATTTTAAAGTGTTTTGGTTTTTTTTTAAATTATTGTTTTTTTCTCTTTACCAAATTATAATTATGTTTCAAAGTTATTATTTTTCAAAATTTTCAGTTTTTAAAAATTTACAATTTTCAAAATTTTTACTCATCAAAATTATATTACAAATTATAATTGTCACCACTTTAAATTTCAGAATATGATTTATCGTAAAATAGCCCGAATTTGTTCACTTTTAATTCTTTGTACAATTTCAAAGATTTCACTCTTTTAGTTGCAGTTTTTTTTTCTGTGGGTAAATGTTACACCCGAAAAAAATTGTGCGTAATATTTTTGTAACAAACTTTGGTGCAAAATTAATTTTGTAAAACAATGGTTTAATGCTAATTTCTTTACACGAAACGCGAAACTCAATGTGCAATATTTTACGAAATTCGTTGAATTCGTTACGGAATTTACGTGCAATATTTTGTAGTTTTTAAAACAATTCACTTTTGTGCAATATATAAAAAAAATCCACTGTGATACTTTAGATTTTAAGGAATTTAGATTTAAGTTTTAATTTTAACACTAATTTAACTTCTAACGTAACTATTAAGATTTTTAATTAGATTTTAATATTTTCGATTTTATAAACAAAAATAAAATTTTTTTAACGCTTTTCTTACTTATCCGGTTTTAGCAATTTAGATGACAATTTATCGATTTAGATCACAATTTAACAATGTAAAATTAAATTATCACTTTTGTTTTTTTTTTTTTTTTTTAAACCGTTATTTTTTTCAATTCTATTTTAATAATTTTTTTAATAAACTCTTTCAACCGCCGTTTTCTAAATTACTTTCATGATCAAAAAACACTTGTTGATTAGTTGAAACCTTCAAAATGTCAAAGAATGCAAATTACTTCAGGGAGCCCTTAACAAAGCAAACCCAAAAAATCCTATAAGGGAAATTTCTCTTCTCTCTCTCAGATCAGTTGGTAACTTTGGGGAACCTAATAAAAATGCAAATTAAGAGATACGTTTTTAGAAACCGGAAGTAAATTACTGTCTGTATGTCAAATGTTACCTCTTTTGAATTGGATTGCTCTTTTCCGGACAAGACAATTCTATGGGATTTTTGGCAATGAGAGTTAAATTTTGGATATATGGTAATTTTTCCCTTTATGATCTTTGTAATTGAATAGATTTTCTGTATAATAATATACAAGAAGAAGAACTTTCCTTCGTGACCAAATTTGGATTTCTCTTATGGGAGATTCTATTAAAAAAATTAATTTTAATGTAAAATTAAATTTAATTAATTTTGTGCAATATTTAAACTTACTTTTGTTTGTGGTTTTTGTAGTTTTTAATAAAAAAATTATTTATGATTTTAATCTGTTTGTGATGTCATTCGGTTTTTAGCAAAAATCTATTAAAATAAAATTTTTGTTAAATAAAAATTTTTATGATTTCTAAAGAGATTTTTATATGAATTTACCTGATGTCTAGCAACAAAATTTTTGAGAGAAAATTGGATTCATAAATTAACACTTTAAAACATTATTTAATTAATTTTAAAATAAAATTTACACTTGAATTTTCTCAAAAAAAATCTTCTGACGAATGTTGCAGCTCCTCTAAATTGGTCAAAACGGAAAGATAGAATTAGCTTCCGTTTTAGGTGACCCAATTCTTTGAGAATTTCGGTTATCAATAGTAGTCATAAATTATTCCAACGACAACGTTAAAATTGCATATGTTGGTAGTTAAAAACGTAAGCAGTTATGCTTGAAGGCATTAGAATCTCTTAGAGATTAACCAAGAATATTCGGTGAAACGAATATGGTTGTCAGTTAAATTTAAACTACAAAAATCATTACACAAACTTTGTAACATAGTTAAAAGGTTACTAGATCTTAGCCTTTAGACTTTTAACCAAAATCGTAAACGATCTACATAAAAGAATGTATTCATTCATTCTGAATATTGAATAGAATACATTTAAAGGATATTTAAAAATTTACAGAAAAATCTATTTAGATAAACACCATTAGAAAAATTAAAAAAAATGTTGAGTATATTGTGAGAAACCAAAGAAAATCATTACCGCACAACATCACAGGGGTTGTCCATTACATACGAAAACATTAAAAATTAATGATTTCGTAGGTTATTTTTTACAATTTTCTATTGAAATATTTTTTTAAAAATTTTTAATAAAATAATAGAGTATTTTTAATTTATTGCTTTAAAAAAGTTACTCATCTCATAGTATATCTGTACTGATCAGTTTCATCCCCACTAAAGGAATCATCAGCAGACTTTAGAGAATCATCGTTGGTCAATCAAACATCAAACCAGACATAATATTTGATATATTTCACAAGTTATATGAGAAATATTATTATGAAGGTCCGAAATCTGTTTTCCAACAAAAATAACTCTTTTAAAGCAAAAATTGTATATACTAAATCACCGTCGGTAATTATAAGTATACGTGTTGCTGTTATTTTACAATAACAACAGTACCTAACCAAACAATAGTGTTGGTAGGATAAGTCGTACTAAACTTTGTGTCAAATGTTGTTTCTTTATTTTTAGTACCAAAAGGTACATAAAAATAAAATGTATTTATTCGGCCTTTATATATGTATAAATATTCGATTAGAGTTTTATTCTAGTTCGAGGCCCAAAAATATTTCTATATATGATATTGTCATAATAGAGTATTTTTAATTTATTGCTTTAAAAAAGTTACTCATCTCATAGTATATCTGTTAGGGTATTCAATTAATCGAGGTTTTGGTTTAATCGGTTAATCGAGCAAATAATTAATCGGGGTTGAGATTTAATCGGTTAATAATCGGATAAATTTGAATTATTCGGTTAACCGAATAATATAAATTTAAAATTTAAATTGAATATAAAACCAAGAATTGTATGTACTTTAAAGAAATCTATATCCGCTATGGCGAAGCTTTAAATACCCTCTTTAATGTTAGCCCAAATAAAGAATTTTTGTTTGGCAACCTGAAAAATTACCCCAATCTAAATTGGCCCTAATTCAATGCGAAAAAATGTAAAAAAATAAAGTAATTTTTGTAAAAAGCTAAAATTCACCCAAATTGCTGCCGGGATTAGATGCTCCTCTAATAGAATTTGAATTCGGTACTAAAAATATCAACAAAAAAATTGGTTGGTTTCCAAATTTGTTTTCTTTTTTGTTTTAGGGCCGAAATTGCAATAATTTTATCGGTCGATATCTCCGTAATAAAAAAAGTCATTTTAAGGATTGCAAAAGTATTTTTAGATGTGCTGAACTAATTATACATCATAAAATAATTCGCTGTTTTATAAGGTCCCGGACATTGCAAATATCTGAGCTTATGCAGTACTGTCAATCGAAAATCTAAATATCTCAAAATGAGATAAATCACTTCTAAGGCCAGATTCGTATTAATTACATAAAAAAATCTAAATATCTCAAAATGAGATAAATCACTTCTAAGGCCAGATTCGTATTAATTACATAAAAAAACAATTAGAAAAATATATACTGTTGACAATATATAAAAAATTGGCTAGAGTTACTAATTGTAATTTGTTTTTTTTTTTAAACCGACGTTTTAAGGCGACGTTTTTACATATTGCTAACATAGAGTTTGATAAGTTTTTTAGACCTAAACTTCTTTTAGCAGAACCGTAATTCAAATTAAAAATGAAACATCAAAATGCTAAATAAAGCAAAAAAAATAAGTAAAATTACTAAAAAAAAGAGATTTCGGTTAATCGGTTAATCGACACAAATTAATCGGTTTATTTGTTATTTGAAAATTGACAATTTTAAATTATTCGAACAGTTAATCGACCAAAATTAATCGGTTAACCGATTAACGGTTAATCGATTGAATACCCTAATATCTGTACTGATCAGTTTCATCCCCACTAAAGGAATCATCAGCAGACTTTAGAGAATCATCGTTGGTCAATCAAACATCAAACCAGACATAATATTTGATATATTTCACAAGTTATATGAGAAATATTATTATGAAGGTCCGAAATCTGTTTTCCAACATATTTTTATTAAAAAATAAAAATTGTTTTATTCGACCTTTAAAATATTATATTTTGAGGATGTTTATTCTGGCTCGAGGTCATTATTTTCTTTACTAATTAAAACCATGATATTCTCATAGCATAATTTTCAAGAAAAATTATTTTTTGTTTTAAATTTATTTATGTTGGTCATTTTTGCAAGACTTAATCGACACGTGTTTCGGAATTTGTCAAGATTCCATTGTCAAGATTATTTAGCAAAAATAGAAACGATTTACTACAAAGTAGCAAACGAGTCTAATGACAAATCGTTTAGTGCACAAACTAGCAAATTAATACATATTCGCCTCTATTCGCAATGAGAATTAGAAAGACGAAGAAATTGTACCATACTAATAAGGCAACGATTATCAATAACCAACAAAAATATTTAAAACAATTTTACATACGATAGTCCATTGGACTACATTTTTTAATAAAAATTAATCAGAATTTGAACATAATGGTTGGCACGCCATGTGATGAATAACCCTAATATGGAGTATTTGTTACAACAAAAACACAAAAAACATATTGTTGTAGTCCAATGGACTATCGTATGTAAAATTGTTTTAAATATTTTTGTTATGTAAAATTGTTTTAAATATTTTTGTTGGTTATTGATAATCGTTGCCTTATTAGTATGGTACAATTTCTTCGTCTTTCTAATTCTCATTGCGAATAGAGGCGAATATGTATTAATTTGCTAGTTTGTGCACTAAACGATTTGTCATTAGACTCGTTTGCTACTTTGTAGTAAATCGTTTCTATTTTTGCTAAATAATCTTGACAATGGAATCTTGACAAATTCCGAAACACGTGTCGATTAAGTCTTGCAAAAATGACCAACATAAATAAATTTAAAACAAAAAATAATTTTTCTTGAAAATTATGCTATGAGAATATCATGGTTTTAATTAGTAAAGAAAATAATGACCTCGAGCCAGAATAAACATCCTCAAAATATAATATTTTAAAGGTCGAATAAAACAATTTTTATTTTTTAATAAAAATTAATCAGAATTTGAACATAATGGTTGGCACGCCATGTGATGAATAACCCTAATATGGAGTATTTGTTACAACAAAAACACAAAAAACATATTGTTGTAGTCCAATGGACTATCGTATGTAAAATTGTTTTAAATATTTTTGTTGGTTATTGATAATCGTTGCCTTATTAGTATGGTACAATTTCTTCGTCTTTCTAATTCTCATTGCGAATAGAGGCGAATATGTATTAATTTGCTAGTTTGTGCACTAAACGATTTGTCATTAGACTCGTTTGCTACTTTGTAGTAAATCGTTTCTATTTTTGCTAAATAATCTTGACAATGGAATCTTGACAAATTCCGAAACACGTGTCGATTAAGTCTTGCAAAAATGACCAACATAAATAAATTTAAAACAAAAAATAATTTTTCTTGAAAATTATGCTATGAGAATATCATGGTTTTAATTAGTAAAGAAAATAATGACCTCGAGCCAGAATAAACATCCTCAAAATATAATATTTTAAAGGTCGAATAAAACAATTTTTATTTTTTAATAAAAATTAATCAGAATTTGAACATAATGGTTGGCACGCCATGTGATGAATAACCCTAATATGGAGTATTTGTTACAACAAAAACACAAAAAACATATTGTTGTAGTCCAATGGACTATCGTATGTAAAATTGTTTTAAATATTTTTGTTGGTTATTGATAATCGTTGCCTTATTAGTATGGTACAATTTCTTCGTCTTTCTAATTCTCATTGCGAATAGAGGCGAATATGTATTAATTTGCTAGTTTGTGCACTAAACGATTTGTCATTAGACTCGTTTGCTACTTTGTAGTAAATCGTTTCTATTTTTGCTAAATAATCTTGACAATGGAATCTTGACAAATTCCGAAACACGTGTCGATTAAGTCTTGCAAAAATGACCAACATAAATAAATTTAAAACAAAAAATAATTTTTCTTGAAAATTATGCTATGAGAATATCATGGTTTTAATTAGTAAAGAAAATAATGACCTCGAGCCAGAATAAACATCCTCAAAATATAATATTTTAAAGGTCGAATAAAACAATTTTTATTTTTTAATAAAAATTAATCAGAATTTGCAATAAATTAAAAATACTCTATTATGACAATATCATATATAGAAATATTTTTGGGCCTCGAACTAGAATAAAACTCTAATCGAATATTTATACATATATAAAGGCCGAATAAATACATTTTATTTTTATGTACCTTTTGGTACTAAAAATAAAAAAACAACATTTGACACAAAGTTTAATACGACTTATCCTACCAACACTATTGTTTGGTTAGGTACTGTTGTTATTGTAAAATAACAGCAACACGTATACTTATAATTACCGACGGTGATTTAGTATATACAATTTTTGCTTTAAAAGAGTTATTTTTGTTGGAAAACAGATTTCGGACCTTCATAATAATATTTCTCATATAACTTGTGAAATATATCAAATATTATGTCTGGTTTGATGTTTGATTGACCAACGATGATTCTCTAAAGTCTGCTGATGATTCCTTTAGTGGGGATGAAACTGATCAGTACAGATATACTATGAGATGAGTAACTTTTTTAAAGCAATAAATTAAAAATACTCTATTATGACAATATCATATATAGAAATATTTTTGGGCCTCGAACTAGAATAAAACTCTAATCGAATATTTATACATATATAAAGGCCGAATAAATACATTTTATTTTTATGTACCTTTTGGTACTAAAAATAAAAAAACAACATTTTTAATAAAATTTTGGGGAATCGATCCCGCAATCAACTACATTCTGGCCAGACACTCTAACCATCGTGCCAAAGTCACTTGATACAAACATGTTTTTATATTTCTATAAATAATTTTTTGAACTTTTTTTCTACAAAAAAATAACCTACTTGTGTAGGTAAAAACAAATGATATCTCATTAAAAAAAACCAACAATTAAAAAAAAAATTACTTACACAAATCATTAAAAATTTAAAGAATAATCAGTAGTTTTTACTTACAGAAGAAAAATAAATGACTTTAAAAATTGAAGTTCAAAGAAAATGTTTGGACTAAAAAAATATTGTGGGTCGGTCATACATTTGATTGCTCTAAGGGCACTATTAGGGCAGTTAGAGCGGTTGGAGCAAATTTTAAAAAATGTCGTTTTGTGTGGGAGCCCCGTTAGAAATTGGAGATAGGGTATTAGTTTGTTCCAATGTTAAGACGTAAAAATTAATGGGGGTCGGTCTTATAAATGACCCCTCTATGACGCACCATTGGAGCAGTAGAAATGATTTTAAGATTAGAAAATTACAATAAATTTTTTTCAAAAAATTTTAAAAAATAGTAATAATCGTTATCCCACGATCGTCCTGGGATTGTGGAATCGATAGAAGTTTTACACAAAAAAATTTAAAAAAAATCGAAGAGTACAAACATTTTCAAAAATGAGATTTAAATTTTAAAACTTAAAAATCGCATAATAAAGCGCTTTTAAGAATTTTTTAAAAGTACGTAAAAAAACAAAAATTTTGAAAAAACAAATTTGAAATTTGGACTATTATTGAAGAAGTTATGAGGAAAAGAAGTTTAAGTAAAGGAACAAACTACCGATTTTTAAAAATTCGATATCTTTTGAACGGGTCATCAAAAAAATCTGAAAATTTACCAAGAAGGAGTTTTCGAAGGGTACTAAAAACTGTAAACAAATTGGGAAAATCTAAAAAAAAACAAGTAGAAAAATTAAATTCGACTTGGTCGAATCTATGAATACCCTCCACAATGTTATATGATAGTAATTTTCTAAAAAAATTGCATTACAAATTTTTATTAGAAATATATTATTTTGAGTAAAATTTTTTTGTGAGTGTAAAATTTTTTTGACTGTCAACATTTTTTTGAGTGTGAATTTCATTAAAAAAAAATAATTAAATTAAAAATTAAAAAAAAAAAAACATTTTTTTTTTAGTGTAAAATTTTTTTGAGTGTAAATATTTATTAGAAATATATTATTTTGAGTAAAATTTTTTTGTGAGTGTAAAATTTTTTTGACTGTCAACACTTTTTTGAGTGTGAATTTCATTAAAAAAAAAATAATTAAATTAAAAAAAAAAAACATTTTTTTTTGAGTGTAAATATTTTTTTAGTGTACTATTTGTTTGAGTAACAAAATTACTTTGTAAAATATTTTTGTTGTTTTATACCTATACGTATGTATGTATATTAGGGTGGTTTTTTATTTTATTTTTTTTGGAATTTCGAGGAGCGCGCAGCGAATTTTTGTGCCATTTGATGTTAAAATAATTGTGTAAAAATTTGAGCTAAATCGGATAAAATTAACCCGAGGCGCAAGAAGGTCAAAGTTTCGAGAAAAAGCCAAAATGGCCAAATTTTGATAAAACTTAAAAAAATGTAAATTTTGTAGAAATAAAAAAAATAAAATATTTTTTATTTAACTTTCTTGCAATAATACTCAGAAAAAATTATCTTTACTTTTTATGACGGCAGTAACACTTTCAAACACGAAATACAAAAATTACCATGCATTTTGGGGGGTACCTGAAATGAGTGTTTTCGTTTTTTTGAAAATTTTATTAAAAAAAAAAATTAAATCTTACTATTCTATAGCAATGGATTATTAAATACATCCTAAAGCTTAAGTATTTAAAAAATTGGGGATATCCATCGACTCAATTTTTTTTTGGAGTCATTTGAGTTTTGCGGATTTCAAGGAGTCAAATGACTCCAAAAAAAAAATTGAGTCGATGGATATCCCCAATTTTTTAAATATTTAAGCCTTAGGATGTATTTAATAATCCATTGCTATAAAATAGTAAGATTTAATTTTTTTGTTTAATAAAATTTCATTTCAGGTACCCCTTAAAATGCATGGTAATTTTTGTATTTCATGTTTGAAAGTGTTACTGCCGTCATAAAAATTTAAGATAATTTTTTCTGAGTATTATTGCAAGAAAGTTAAATAAAAAATATTTTATTATTTTTATTTCTACAAAATTTACATTTTTTTAAGTTTTTTCAAAATTTGGCCATTTTGGCTTTTTCTCGAAATTTTGACCTCCTTGCGCCACGGGTTAATTTTATCCGAATTAGCTCAAATTTTTACACAATTATTTTAACATCAAATAGCACAAAAATCCGCTGCGCGCTCCTCGAAATTCCAAAAAAAAATAAAATAAAAAACCACCCTTATGTATATGTTAAAAAATATATTTCACATATTTTCCCTCATTTTATTTTACCATCCCCGTCTTTAAAAACCAAAAACAAACTAATATTTGATTTTTTTCCAAAAATACCTACTATACACCGATACATACAGTTACAAAAACAATAACAAATATTTACTTTTCTAACAACTAAACTGCACCCCACGGCAGGAAAACAAACAACAACAAGTTAAAAAAACTGGTATTTCACCATGCTTTTAAAACTTGTTTAACGAGTTTTCAACAGTTTAAGGTGAAAAAAATCTGAAATTCAGAGCCTTGCTTATAACTTTTGAACCACTGAACCGATATTGCTTGGGGAACGACAAAGATATGTAACACGTTTCAGCACCCTCAGAATTGTCTTTCGAAAGTTAGAGTGGTTTTAATCTCGTAAGTTCGCAAAATTCCTTTGCCGAAATTTACTCTTTTGCTCATAACTTTTGAACCACTGGACCGATTTGGCTGGATTGCAATACCAACCTGACCCGGTAAATACCCAACATATATGTCAAACTTCAGGAGCCTCCATAAAGTCTTTCAAAAGTTAGCGTGTTTTCAACGGACAGACAGACAGACAGACAGACGGACGGACGGACGGACGGACATCGCTAGATCGACTTAAAATCGATCAAGGATCATGAATATATATACTTTATGGGGTCCTAGACCAATATTTCGATGTGTTACAAACGGAATGACAAACTTATATATACCCTCTATCACTAGAGTGGAGGGTATAAAAAATTTCAAAGTGTCCGATTTGGCATGGAATGCCCATATGTTATTGATCAGTGACATTCTAGCGATATACATCCACCCGTCTCAGAGTGGGGAAAATGGACTTTTTTTGTCCGATTTGTCCTACAGGTCGCAATTCTTAACCGATTTTAGTTTTTCTTCTGTTGAATTTTAGCTAATAAAATTCCTCATCGGTCTGTCATGGTGGATTTTTAAAAATCGTTTTTGTTTTATTTGAATATTTTCTTAAAGTTCAGAAAATATTAATTTTTTTTAGAATTTTTGCCCTAAAAAATGTAATAGGCAGTGGATGAATAAGCTGTATGGACAAAATTAAAGGTATTTGAACCCCTTATAAATGACAATAGCATTTGTTAGTTTATTATTATTTTGGTTTTTATGTACCTATATCATTTAAAATAATGTACCAATTTCAATGATTTTTTTTTAGATTAAAGCTTATCATTTTCTTAACCATTATTGGTAAATAAAATCTTTTTTGCAAAATTGTTTAACTCTTTTTTCGAATTTTCAATGTAACAGCTTTTTTTTTTTAAACAGACTAAAAAATAATAATAAAATTCCAAAAATCATAAGGTAAAATTTAAGCAAAAAATTAAATATGTATTTTTTTAAAAAAATTTCGTGTTCCAATTATAACTAAGCAAAATAAAAGCTTTAATCTACAAAAGATTTCATTGAAATTAGTACATTATTTTTAAAGATCGGCTTTTAAAAGTGAAAATTCTTAAATTTTTGTCTGGTTATAAAAGCCAAAATAATAACTTCTTTTCAAATACTAATCACGTCGTTGATAGGGTTCCAAAACCTATGACTTAGTCTATAAAGCAAATTCGTCCCATGCCTAATACATTTTTTATTGCAAAACTACTGAAAAAATGAAAATTTTCTGAACTTTAGGAAAATATAAAAAGGAATCTAAATTTTTTTTTTTCAAAAATCCACCATGTCAGGTCGATGCAGAGTTTTATTAGAAAAAATACAAAAAAAGAAAAACCAAAATCGGTTATGAATTGCGACCTGTAGGAAAAATTGGATAAAAAAATTCCATTTTTCCAAACTGTGCATCTGTCCGTGTGTAGAGAACACGATACAATCCAAAATAAAAAAGCTAGACTTCCGAAGTTTGGCACGAACATGTCTTATGGTCTTAGGCTGGTTAAGTTCGGAACTAGGCAAAATCGGACTAAGGGGGAAAAAGTTCCCCCTTGGTGAACTTAATCAACCTCAGATAAACCGTATTTTTGGCAGGGTTTCTGTACTTTTGTTAAGCAATGCAAAATTTTTATGTCAGAAGAAGTCAACTTGAACTTCTTCTGACATAAAAATTAAATAAAAAAAAAATTGTATCCGCATTTTGTGGGGTGGATATAAAATATGTATTTTAAAAGGGATTAATTGTATTAATTAATTGCAAGAATCATAATAAATTCATTTGATAAAATTTAACGCAAGGGGGAACGGTATCCCCCAACGTCTTACACTTACTCCCCCCCAAATAAATGTCACTGGAAATATTTTTTTGTTTTACATTTTTTAGGGTATAAAAGATTCTACACACACTTTCACTTCCCAGTCTGCACAGTTTCGAGGCGACAATTTTTTCGAAGATTTTTCGAGGCTTTTCCTCAAAAACGATTCGAAGTCGATATTATATACAGTCGATATTTTAACGTTTCTCGAACTCATATTTTTATTGAAAACTAATCGATTTCGAAATGATTTCCAATCTACATTTTAGGAATTCTCGAATTTGTTGTTCCATAAAAAAATATTTATTTTCAATATAACATTGAGTTTTAATTTTATTAAATTTTACAAAAATTCCACAAATTTTACTTTTATTATTAAAAAAAAATAATATCTAACAGTAGAACAATAAAAAAAAAATAAAAAAAAAAATCCGCGACCGGGGTTTGAACCAAGGCCAAAAATCTACAAATCATAAGCTGCCGAACCTGCTAACCAACTAGGCCATACACAACTTGAAATTTGTTTGTACTAATATATATTTTGAAATAAAAATATTTTCAAATTGGGAGAAGTATGTCAAAACAAAATAAAATGAATATAAAAACAGGGTAATTCAAATAATAATACAAATTATAATTTATGGGCAATTCAAATAATAATAAAAAATTCAAATTTTAGTAAAAGTAATTTTAAAAAACAACTTTTATTATCAAACTTTGGCTGAAGGTGTAAGGCGTTCAACCAGTAAACTGGGAGTTCTAAGTTCAAATCTCAAGTGAGGCAGATAAAAATAGTAATTAGTAAAAATTAAATTTAAAGAATAAATAAATTAAATTAGTAAAAATTAGTTAATTGTAAGTAAGTAGTAGTAAGTAAAAAAATATTTTTTTTAGTTCTTTCCGTTTTTAAAACAATGAGCTAAATTATTAAAAAATAAATGTATCGAAATTCATGAAATTTTTCGATTAAAAATCGAATCGAATCCTGTACCAATACTCGATTCTATATCACCTTGCATGCCACATAGGAAAACACGCTTTATATCGACATTATATCGAACTCGATATCGAAGAAATTCTTAGAGAAAACGATTCTTTTTCGAATCGATATCGACTCATTTTGCATACTGGGTTGTTTTAACTTTTTTTGTCAGTTATGATTTTTCTTACAACTACAAAGTAGAATAACATTGCAAGGTTTTTTTGTTGAGTGTTGTTCAGATTGGAAGAAATCGAAATTTTTAAAACCACACAGACGCACCAATTATTTGTGTTAAAACTCTGCGAATATTTCATCGAAAATGGTGAAATTAAATGTGAGGGTCTTATTTTAAAAACAAAAGACTTAAACAACAAACTTGATATTCAATGGGTAAACAAATCGAAAGACAAGAGAAAATTACACTCTCGGTACACACAAAAAATTATTGGCTCACAATTTTTAATTAAATTTATTAATCAACAAAATTTAAATGAGTCAATCAATGTTTTGATTAAAATTTTTGTTATTTTCTTTAACTGTCGAATTGCCAATTTTCAACATACCAGATTTTTTTCGCTTTAATTTATTTGAATAGATTAATTCAAAAATATACAAAATAATCGGGTTTTACTTTTTTTTTTACTGTTGGCAACACATTGGAATGCAAAAAATATGAATTTTTTGATAATTTTGTCATAAGCTTACAATTCATTTGTTGCATCAATCAATATTTTGATTGACTATAAATAAAAACATTGATCAATCTTTTAATAAAAATCGAAAAATTGTTTGATTAAAAAAAATTTTCAATCAATCTCTTACAATTTGATGATTGGTATAACAATTTTTTTAATTGGAGGAATTTCAATAAAAAAATTGATTGAATCCGCTTTTTTGTTGATTGAAATTCGTTTCAAATTTTTTCTGTGTATGTTTTTTTTACTTTTTCTTGAAAATCATTATTCCACTTTTTAGTAGAATTTTCAGAAATAGAGTTAAGTACAGTTCGTTCTATATTAGAAAATTATACTATTCAATAAGAAAGCGCTTTCGAGCAAATGTATATAAAACAAAATAGTTTTCAGCAGTTCTAATATATGTACAACAAGTAGCTTACTTACCAACTTTATGTACACATATTTTATAATTTTCAGGCACATTAATCTCTCTAAATCAGCTGCCCTAATTATTGCTTAAATTAACCTTCATCCCAGATAAAAATTAATATCTCAGTCGTATTTTTTGATTATAAACCAATTATCTTTTTAAATTATGCAGCCACAAAGTCTCAAAATATAATATCAATTTATCATAAAAAGTTATGAAGATCAATTTTTTATACATAAATATACAAATCTGGTTTGAAATCGCTTTTACACAGGGACAACATATTACACTGAACGACAAAATTCAATTTTTGTTTCACCCATGAGCGGGACCAAAAAATCTGAAAGTAGAACTAAAAAAATTATAGAATCTTTATTTTAGAATCTTTCTTTTAGTTCTACTTTCGGAATTTGTTCGTAATAATAATGCGTGCAGAATTGCGCCATACAGTGTAGTCAAAGTAAAATAAAAATTTCCCAGTTGAAAATTTTCTAAGAAACAAAAATTTAATCGAAAGGATCCAATGATCGGATTTGACTCAAAATAATTTTAAATAAAAGTATATATAGATTTACGTATATAATAGTAAAATTTAGTGTGAGAAAACTAAATGAAATCCGAAAATAAAAAAATGTGCAAGTGTATTTTTCTAATTTGTTTTTGAATTTTTTTCAGACTTTTTATACGAAATTTAAAATTAAACGTAAATTTTAAATTTTTTATGTACTAAAACCCACGATGTTTTTATATACTTATTTTTGTGGTTTTACTAATGTTTTACAATTTTAATATTAGAGTAAAATTTTGTGTGAAAAAAACTAAGGGAAACTATTAGAAATGTGAAAGTGAATTTTTTCTATCATGTATACAACAATCACGTTAATTAAATAAATATTTTAGTGATGGTGACAAGTAACTAACCAGAAATTGTTATTAACACTTCCATTAATTTCAATTCATGGTTGCAAGTTTCCTTCACTTTCCTACTGCTATGCCACATTTAATCAATGAATACTTTCATTCATTTCATGAAAAACTCCATAAAACTGAAACGTTTTATGGAGTTTTTATACACTCAAAAAAATAAAACTGTAAAGTTAACAATTTTTTTTGTTAACTCGAGTTTACTGGATTTTTAGCAAATTTTTAGTTAAAATCAGCGTTTTAACTACTTTTTTTAGTTAAGTCCAATTTACGAAAATACTAAGTAGTTTTGAACAAATTTTGAATTAATTTTTTTTGTTGACTTCAAAACTGAGTTTACGAATTTTTACTAATTAATTTGCTGATTTTTCGTAACAAATTTGTTAAGTGGAATTTCTTGTGAAGCCTCCTATGCAAATCTCATCAGTTCTACTTAAGCTGATGAAAAAATAGAAAAAATAAACTTTTAATTTTTTACTAAATATTTTATAAATTTTAGTTTACGAATAGTAACAAAAAGTTTAGCTGAATTCAACTAATTTTTTTGTTAATATATGTACATAAAAACGTAACGAAATTTCAGCTAAATTTTTAGTTAAAGTTACGTTTTTTTTTTGCTACATTCATTCTACGAAAAGTTAACTAAATATTTTTAGTTAAATTAACTAAAAATTTAGTAGGCCCAAAATCAGTTGCTTTTTTAGTTAAATTTAACTAAATTTTTTGTTAACTTTACAGTTTTTTTTTTTGAGTGTATACGAATATTTTTGTTATTTCCATGTAAGTTTTCATTGGGAGCAACTTTAACGACACAAGTTTAATTGATCAAATGAAACCTGTCTTCGATTGAAAACGTGAGTAATTGTTCATTAATGTTATATAAATTTGCATTCTTTTCACTAAGTTTCTTCAAATAGCGATGTCTCGAAAACCGTTAGACCAATTTGATTTATTTTTCTTGACTTTCATGTTCAGCACTTCAATTTTGATAAATATGATGTATCGGAATACATACACTCAAAAAAAAAAGTTTGTAAAATTACAAGTAAAAGGTCTTGTACTTCTATTTTACTAATATTTTTGTTGTTTTACAAAAATTGTTGTATATTTAATAAAACGAAAACTATAGTTTGCTTTGTAATATTACTATTATATGTTGGTAAATTTATTTTACAAATTTTTTTGGTAAATTTACAAAAAAGTGAATTATTTTACAAATTAAAAAAATATTACAAGGTGTTTAGTTTTTTTACACAAGAAAACTGTAATTGTACAACAAAATTTTACTTGGTGTTATTTAGTCGTTCTACAAAAAAAATGTTTTATTACAAGCATTTTTTTTAAAGACTTTTTAAATCGTTTACAAGGTTTTCAGTTTTTTAACACAAAAAAATGTAATTAAACAAAAAATATGTATTGAAAAGTACAAAACTCCAATGTAATTGGATTACATTGGAGAATTAATGTTGTTTTACAAAATTAATGTTGTTCGCAAAAATTTTCTAAGTTCAGATTTTTTTTGCGTTTTGGAGTAAAAAATTTAGTTAAAAATAGGGCTGGCAATCCCGAAATCCCGAATCCCGAATCCCGAAATCCCGGCATTTTGAAATATTAAAAATGTATGAGAATTTATTTTTTTTTAAAAATACAACTTTGTTCAATTATTGTTACATTTACACAAACAAATTAAAACTAAAACTGTTTTTTTAATTTTATCGTAGCTAATTTGTCTGAGCTGAGAATTCTACCGAGGCTTGCTGAATAATAGTCCAAAGCACTAACCATTAAGCCACAGTCACGGAGCCCTTTGAACAAAGTTTGCAGGTTTTGGCAAAAATATTCCAAAAAACCGAAACTTTGATCGAAGGGCGCCACGGGTAAATTTAATCCGACTGGCCTCTAATTTGTAGGCCTTTTTTGTTCATTGCTAAATATTTAATAATAATAATTACTTGAAAACTGCATAAGTTGCGTATACTTAATTTTTTAATTGCCTTTAAATAACAATCAGAATAATTGAAAATCATTTTTTAATAATTTCGTTGTAGCGAAATCGACCCAAGGGTTTTTGTGGGAATTAAACCTACGACTCCCTGCTTAATATGCTAGCACGCTACCAACTAACCCACAGTAGCCCCCCCAATATGTACAATAAAATTGAAACATAAAGAGTATACTATTTTTTTACTTTTATAATCAAAGAAATTTAATCACGAAAAATCCCGGAATCCCGAAAAATCCCGTGATCCCGAAAAATCCCGGGAACCCGGGATTTTGATTTTCAAATCCCGAATCCCGGGATTTTAAAAAACCGATCCCGTTTGACAGCCCTAGTTAAAAATCATTTTTTATAAATAAAAATTTCATGAAAAAAATTTTGGAAATTTTTCATGTTCCGGACACAAACATTTTTCAACTTATTGTAAGCTTCAGCAAAAAAAAATTATTTTTACACCATTTTTTGTAATTTGCGTTAAGTAAAATACCACAATTTTTATGTGTTTCTACTATATAACTGTTCTAGTTTTTTTTGTATTTTTACAATTTTTTTTGGTAATTTTACCATATTTTTTTGGCATATTTTTTTTAACTTGGCACCTTAAATGTCAATAAAAAGCTGCCAATTATGAAAAATTAAGTTTTTCTTATTTTAACAGGTACTTAAACATTCAATCTACAATATCAAAAAAAAAATTCCGATTTTTTAAAAATACTTGTAAAAATAACTAAAAATTCAAAAAAAAAATTGTTATTTTTTGACAAATTTTTCCTGAAAATATAAGAAATTTCTTGTGTAGCCTCCTTCGCAATTCTCATATGTTCTACTTAAGAAAAACGAAATGTCGAAAAAAAACAAAAAGTGCAGTGTTATACTTAAAAAAGTTTGTTAAAAGTGTTCAAGTGAAAAAAAAAATCATTTCAGGTTGTTGAAGTGCTACTCCAGCTGCCGAAGAAGGAAAAATACCTTTAAATTTACAAATGCAAAAAAACCTTTAAATTTACAAAACAAATATGTAAATAAACCAATTTTTTTTTATAAATTTACAAAACAAATATGAAAATTTAAAAAACAAAATTGTATACCTACAGAAAAAAGTTGTAATTTTACAAAAATTAAGTAGAAAATTCGAAAACAATATTGTAAATTTACAAATTATTAGGTTAAACTACTGTTTTTACGGCAAAATAAGAAAAAATGGTATATTTACAATAAAATTTGTAAATATACAAGTTTTTTGCCATAAAAAACAGTAGTTTTACCAAACAATTTGTAAATTTACAATTTTGTTTTTTGATTTTCTACTTTATTTTGTAAATTTACAATTTTTTTGTAAGTTTACAATTTGTTTTGTTAATTTTATTTTTTTTTGCAAATTTACAATTTTTATTGTAAATATACGTGTTTTTCAATATTTTTTTGCGGTAAAAACAGTAGTTTAACCAAATAATTTGTTAATCTGCAATTTTTTTTTTCATTTCATATTTTTTCTTTGTAAAATAACAACCTTTTTCTGTAAGTTTACAATTTTCTTTTGTAAATTTACCAAATTTTTTGTAAATTTCCAAATAAAAATGTTCACCTCGAAGTTAATATTTTACAAAAAAAAATTGTAAATTTACATTTTGTTTTGTTAAATCAATTTACAAATTATCCCCGTAACATTACGGGGATTCTTGCTAGTACATATTTTACAAAACCTGCCCCGTAAAATCACGGGGATTTTCTGTCATTTTACAAACTTTTTTTTTGAGTGTATATTTTTTTAGTTTTTTTTTTTAATTTTCAAAAAGTTAAGGTGCCGTGACAAAGACCCCCCAGACATTATCCCAATTTCCGGTTTGGGAATTAAGTCCGAAATGAATTTGGATATAGTCCCAATAAAAAGTGGACATAATTCTCAGAAATCATTTCATGGATCTGAGTTCGGTGGTTCCTGGTATGTGTGTGTTTTTAATTTAAAGATAGTTAAACAAAAAAATTTTAAACAGGGGATTAATTCAGAAAAGCCCTTTATTATTGATATTTCTATTTTTTGGGCTAACTGTACACTATTTAGTAAATTTTTTTTTTTTTTTAAATAAAATTTATAGAAAATATAAAAAAAAAGAGAAAATCTTTTGTTTATAATTGGCTTCTAGAGCTCTAACTGCTCCAAAGGTGCCTCAAATGATGTCATATCCCAGCAGAAATAAATCGAGATTTTGGCGACACAGCATCTGTTTATAGCATACCGTAGCGCATCCAAAGAGCGCTCTTAGGGATGCAGTAAAAGGAAGGGGAAAAAATTTTATTTTTTTTTTAAGATTTTTTATATAAAACTTATAATGTGTAATTATTTTTTGATAAAATTTCACACTTGCTTTCCTTTTTAATATTTTTAACACTTTTTGAATAAAAAAAAATGAGTTTTAGACAAAGACACATGATTTGACTGCATCATTATTGCGCATTAATCAGCGCTGTAAAGAGCGCTTCAATCATAGCATCTTTGACCGCTGTTCCCAAAAAAAATCCCATAAAAAATGTGAAAATGAAAATTTCCGATATTTTTTTGATGTTCACTTCCGATTTTTTTTTTTTCATTTTGTTTCACATAAATAAAGTTTTGTAAAGTAAAACGAATGAATTTTTTTGTTATATTTTTTTAAATTTTAGTTATTTGATTTCAACTTTGAATTTACAGCATCTTTATTCTGCTTAAATCGGCTCTACAAAGATACATGAATTCACTGCATCTTTAATCTGCTTAAATCAGCGCTAAAAAGATACATGAATTTACAGCATCTTTATTCTGCTTAAATCAGCGCTCTAAAGACACGTGATTTCAGTGCATCTAAAGAGCGCTGTTTCTGTGTATCCAACTAGCGCTCTAAAGTGGGACATCGCCTTAGGGAATCATGCATGAATTCAGCGCAATTGGATGCGCTCCTTTACTCAAGTTCCCCTTCCAAAAGCTGCTGAACGTACAGCAAAATTTCTGCTGGGATGTATGACAAACCCCCAATATTTTTCAACCCCAACATCTTTAACCCTTAACGTGGTCCCCATACAATTTTTTTTTTTTATAAACTTGTTTTAGGAAATCACCTCCTACTGCTCCCATTTTGCCTCTTAGAATGGTAACAAATACGACCGACCCCCTATTAATTTTTACCCTCCCATACAAAATGTCATTTTTATAAAATCTACTCCTACAGCTCTAACTGCTCTAAGGGTGTCCCTCGAGTTGTCAAATGTCTGACTGATCCCCAATATTTTTTCAACCCTAACATTTTCTTAGAATATACCTACACTCTAATCAATTTTCATGTAAATTTACCCTGTTTATAGTAGGTAACTTGTCTCCTACTATAAACCGTGTAAAAATACATGTTGTGTTTAAAAAGATAGACACAAAGTATGTAAAAGTACATATTCATGTGTCTACAAAATGTTTCGGAACAAAAATGTTTCAATAAATTTTACGGTGTTTACGTGTAAACATAAATTTTAATTTAGTAAACTTAAAATAGAAATGCCTGAAAATACATGGAAATTATGTGCATATACATTGAAAATGCCTTTAATAAAACCACCCTAACTTTTCTAATTTCAAATATAAAAAAACAAGAAATTTATTTTGAAATGATGCTTTATTTAAAATAAAAATAAAGGTTTAAAAATAAAAACGCTAAAACTACACAAAAAAAGTTAGATAAAATAAATAAAAAATTAAATTACCAATGTTGCTGAAAGAACTTATCTCTTAAAAAAAAATGTATTAGAATTTTTCTATAGAAAAAATGTTTCAGAATAATAGAACTTGTCAACAGAGAGAATGGTTTCGACTTTAAGTATTTTTCTATAGAAAAATTTTCTATAGAAAAAAAAAATTCTATAGAAAAGTTTTCTATAAAAAAATTCTCAGATTCTGAGACATTCTTCTATAGAAAAATTCGTAGATTCTGAGAAATTTTTTCTTTAGAAAAGTTCTCAGATTCTGAGACATTTTTCCTATAGAAATATTCTCAGATTCTGAGTAATTTTTTTTTTATATAGAAATAATTTCTCAGAATAAGAAAAACTTTCTACATAAGTTCTGAGACATTCTTTTGAACAGACAGATTCGTTAACATTTTTTCTATAGAAAAATTCTCAGATTTTTTTCTATAGAATCTGAGACTTTTTCAATAGAACATGTCTTAGAAACTTAGACATGTTCCATATGAAAAATGTTTAAGAATCTGAGACTTTTTCTATATTCTGAGACAGTTTTTCTATAGAAAACTTTCTCAAATTCTGAGTTATTTTTTCTATAGAAAAGTTCTCAGATTCTGAGACATTTTTTCTATAGAAAAATTCTCAGATTCTGAGACATTTTTTCTATAGAAAAATTCTCAGATTCTGAGAAATTTTTTCTATAGAAAAATTCTCAGATTCTGAGACATTTTATCTATAGAAAAATTCTCAGATTCTGAGACATTTTTTCTATAGAAAAATTCTCAGATTCTGAGACATTTTTTCTATAGAAAAATTCTCAGATTCTGAGACATTTTTTCTATAGAAAAATTCTCAGATTCTGAGACATTTTTTCTATAGAAAAATTCTCAGATTCTGAGACATTTTTTCTATAGAAAAATTCTCAGATTCTGAGACATTTTTTCTATAGAAAAATTCTCAGATTCTGAGACATTTTTTCTATAGAAAAATTCTCAGATTCTGAGACATTTTTTCTATAGAAAAATTCTCAGATTCTGAGACATTTTTTCTATAGAAAAATTCTAAGATTCTGAAAAATTTTTTCTATAGAATAATTCTCAGATTCTGAGACATTTTTTCTATAGAAAAATTCTCAGATTCTTAGACATTTTTTCTATAGAAAAATTCTCAGATTCTGAGACATATTTTCTATAGAAAAATTTTCAGATTCTGAGATATTTCTTCTACATAGAAATTTCCCAGATTCAGAGACATTTTTTCTATAGAAAAATTCTCAGATTCTGGGACATTTTTTCTATAGAAAAATTCTCAGATTCTGAGACATTTTTTCTAAAAAAAACTTTGAACGCTGAGTTCCACGGGGTAATAAAATCCGATTGGTCTCAATTTTATATCACAACAGTTTCACCGGTAATTAAATAAAACTTTGACTGGACACTGGGGAGAATCAAAGTTAAAAAAATGTCATGGTTTAACAATTGTTTTAACGATCAATTTTTGTGTTTAACATCACACAGGTCACACTATGTTTCCGTTTTTTATAAGATGGAACCTTCTTTATCAATTTATGTAAGTTTTGGAGTGGTTTTTGGTCCACCTAATGCTGCTCCCATTAATTGCCGCTTTAAACAATTTCTGTAAACAATATGTTAAATAAATTAGTTTTTAAATTTAAATCCATATATTTGGTGGAAAAAATTTACCTTTTAAAAATACAAAATCGACATCTTATATAGTTTATCTTAAAATTTTGTTAAACGCTTTGAATGGTATAACAAAAACATCCAGAATTTCTTTAATTTTTGAATATTTTTGCCTGTTTTATTCGTTTTTATTTAAATTTCCAAAATAATGTTTTTTTAAAATCAAGTTTTGACAATTTCAACAATACTTTGCTAATATGTACGATTACATATAATGTGTCTGAAACAAAATTTTACATAGAAAAAATGTATATTTAAAGTGAAAGTGTCTGTTATCTGATAAACATGTTCCACAACACACAATGTACTATTCTTTATGTGTAATTCTTTTCAAATAAACACAACGTGCTTATATTTACGCCTTTTCTGTAAATATACATGAAAATTTACTAACTTAATAATAGTAAAGTTACATGCATTTTTTAGAGTGTATCCTCTATCTTCAACTTTAAGGAAGTCCCACACATATTTAATATTTTTTAACTGAATTTTTATTTAGTTCGGTTTGAGTTTGGTTAAATGAAACTTTTGAAGAAACTTTACGGGTTATTCAACACAAGGAGGAGTAATTCCAATTCTTAATTTCTTCAAAAGTTTCATTTAAATGGCTAATTTTAATCTGACACACATTAAGTGTGTGGCAATCGAAGGAGTGCTGATGATGGAAGGGTGGCATCTTCCGAAAGCTGTCGACATCTCCACTTAGCCTGTGTTGTCACTTGATTTTTTTCAGATTTTCTCATTGTACAACAATTATTATTTCTCAGAAATAATTAATATGGACTCAAACCGAACTAAATAAAAATTCAGTTATAAAATAAACAGTCCAACAATATATAAACACAATTAATTTAATATTTTTTTTATAGAATCAGCTCCTACCGATCCCGTGCTGGCTCCTAGATCATAAAATGTAAGACTAACTATGATTATTTCCCCCCCCCCCCAAAATTTAAGGTAATAGCAAAAAAACGATGCTCTTTCAAGAGCTGATAATGGGAAAAATAATAGCTAAAATTGATGGTTCCTCAATAATATCTTTACTTTTAGGATGCTTAATAAAAAGTATAAGGACTTAAAATATCTCAATTTTCATTTTTTTTCCACGGCACGCAAAATTTTTAACAATTATTTATCTTTGAACGCTCACAGTCAATAGAATAATTAACCCAAAACAAAGGTTTTTGGCAAAAAGTGATGTAGAATTTGATAACCATTCACTTGGTACCAAACTCTGTAGGATAAACTTCAGTTTTTGAATTAATTCTCACTTTTGGTACATCTCAACCCTCTGAGCGCCGGTCGCAGCGGCTTAATTCTATCAGATTGGCCTTAATTTTATATCATACAACTTTTATGTCTAGTAGAATAAAAATTTGCCCTAACACTTGGGAAATTAAAAATGCCTGCGAATTTTGTACTCTTGCTCAAAACATTAAATCATGATAATATTTTGCGGAAGATTTGGGTGTACTTGCCAAAGCAAAGTTATTTTTAGAAAAAATAGTGTTATATTACTTTGCTATTCCATGCAAAACGAATTGAAATATCAGTCGAGGACCCCATTAAGTTTATATATTATTGACCCATTTCTAAGACACTTTAGCTATATACATTAGGGTGGATCGAATTTGGCTTTTGGGCGAATTTCGTTCCGGCTCACCGACAGATGTGTTGGAATAGACCTAAACACAATGTGGTTAAATTTTCATGCAGATCGGTGGTCATCTTCCGCTGCCGAAATGACGTTGAAAATCCGCGATTTCTTAAAAAATAGTATTTATTTCAAAAAATTGCCAAAACTACAAAAATCACTTAATCTTCTTTTTTATTTAAGTCGATCTTTTCAATTCGATCATATTTTCTTAGAAAAAAATTTCAACTTAATAGGACATTATTAACCCCTCTAAAACGGTTGCCGAAAATGACCCATACATTTTGCCCTAAACTCAAAACCAGCAAATTAAATTTTTTTTTTTTTTTTTGATTTTAAGTTGCACAATCTAAAGTTTTTATTGCATTTATTTCAAGTATATTATAGTTCGTTTGACAAAAAATTTTTTTGAAAAAATACGAGATTCTTAAACAGCGCGTGTAACGGTCTGTTTCCAGGACATTTTGGGAAAATTGCACTTTTTTCTCAAAACTCAACATTTTTAGTTAAAAACTTTTCATTTTACACTAGATTTTTTATAAATAATAAAACTTAATATAGAAATGTTGAATTTTAAGAAATTCTTTAACCCTCAACAGCTTTGGGCCCTAAATGACCCATGATGAACAAATGCATCTAGCAATAAACCGCTTTTGGCGGGCGACTAACCATTGGGAACATATTTTTATACCCTCCAACTACAGTATGAGGGTATACTCACTTTGTCATTCCGTGTGTAACGCATAAAAATATCGGTCTAGGACCCCATAAAGTATATATATTTATGATCAGTAGAGCACCCATATGTGCATAATTGTTTTTTTTATCGCTCCCCGCTCATTTTCGGTTGAGTTGGGAGTAAAAAATAATATCTATCCAGAAATTGGACTTCTAGGTTGCAAACAGGCCAAGCAGTTTGAACTTTTGACCTCAAAAATGGGCTAAGAAACCTTTATAGATTAATTTGGCTGTAACTCTTAAAATAAATGTTTTTCGCAATTAACTTTCATAACAATTTTTTGTAGAATCAAAATGCAAAGATTTTTCTCTCATTCTGTTTTGACCTAAATATGCCCGATCGCGGTGTTTTAAGCGGTTAAAGTCGAAATTTGGGTCAGAACTTTTTTTAAAAAAATTCTCGTAAATTTTTAAATGGGGGAAAATTTGAGCTCTTTGCATAATTTAATAGGGTATTCAATGCAGTTTTCCAAAAAATTTTTTTTTGCAAAAATATATCGACCCTTCCATGAAAAATTGCCAAAATCATACCCTGAACCACAATTTTTTGACCTCCAACTACGTTATGAGGGTGTACTCACTTTGTCATTGCATGTTTTACGCATCGAAAGATGAGTCTAGGATTTCACATAGTATATATGGGGTATTCCATGCCAAATCGGACGCTTTGAAAATTTTTAATTTTATGTTTTTTTCAATTTTTTAGTACCCTTTAAAAACCCATTCCAAGTAAATTTTGACATCTTTTTTGACAATCCGTTCAAAAAATATCGAATTAAAAAAAAAACACGATTTTTTCTGTCTTCACTTCTTTAAAAATGGTCCAAATTCGAAATAATTTGTTGAAATTTTAGTATTTTCTTTAAAGTGTTTTAATAAAGATTGAAAAACAAAAAAAAAAATTAAAAAACCGCTGAATATATTAATTACCAAAATCCCACGATCTACTTAAGCTTAAAATTTTAAGAAAATATTAAGTTTACCACGAAAAATAAAAAATAAAATAAAAAAAATCAAATAAAAAATTTTAAGAAAAGATTGAAAACAACAAAACAAAGAGAGCAATCATTTAAAAATTGCATATTAGAACACTTTAAGAAATATTTAATAAAAAAACAAAAATTAAAAAAAAAAAAAAAAAATGTTGACCATTTTTGAATTTGTTATGATAAAAATACGGAAAACGATAGTTTATTTTTGAAAATTCCATATCTTTGAAACGGGTAATTTAAAAATATTTGAAAACAAATTTGGATGGGGGTTTTAATGAGTTTTAAAAAAATTTAAAAATGTTTTATATTTATTGTTGACCTGTGTTGATTAATTGTGTTGTTGGTTTAGTTAGGCTTAAGGTCCTCCAAAAAACAAAAATAAAAAAATCAGATTTTTTATTATTATTTTAATTTTATTATTTTCTTCTTCCAATATTTCAACCAACGTCGTTGGTCATCCTCAGGGATATTTAAACATCAACTGATGAAAGCATGTAAGCAAGCGTGGACGTATCAACTCGTTGTTTAATAATTTTAATATTCCAGTGGTTTAAATATCCCTGAGGATGACCAACGGCGTTGGTTGAAATATTGGAAGAAGAAAATAATAAAATTAAAATAATAATAAAAAATCGGATTTTTTTATTTTTGTTTTTTGGAGGACCTTAAACCTAACTAAACCAACAACAAAATTTAAAAATAATTAAAAAATGTAAAAACAAAAAATTTCAAAGTGTCCGATTTGGCACTGAATACCCCATATATATTTAGGGAAATCCTAGACAGATGTTTTGGTGCGAAACTCACGGAATTACAAAGTGAGTATTCGCCTATATTGAGGATGAATTGTAAAAAAATGAGATTCAGAGTAGAACTTTGGGATTTTTTCATGGAACAGTCCATATATTTTTGCAAAAAAAAAATTTTGGAAAACTACATTCAATACCCTAGTGAATTGTGCAAGGAGCTCAAATTTTCCCCAATTTAAAAATTTACGAGAATTTTTTTAAAAAAAGTTCAGACCCAAATTTCGACTTTAACCGCTTAAAACACCGCGGTCGGACATATTTAGGTCAAAACAGTATGAGAGAAAAATCTTTGCATTTTGATTCTACAAAAAAATTGTTATGAAAGTTAATTGCGAAAAACTTTTATTTTAAGAGTTACAGCCAAATTAATCTATAAAGGTTTTTTAGCCCATTTTTGAGGTCAAAAGTTCAAACTGCTTGGCCTGTTTGCAACCTAGAAGTCCAATTTCTGGATAGATATTATTTTTTAATCCCAACTCAACCGAAAATGAGCGGGGAGCGATAAAAAATACAATTTTGCACATCCCATACATTTTGTGGGTGCTCTAATGATCAGTGATCGATTCTAAGACATTCTAGCGATGTCCGTCCGTCCGTCCGTCTGTCCGTCTGTCCGTCTGTCCGTCTGTAGTTAACACGATGCAGTCCAAAATAAAAGAGCTAGACTCCCGAAATTTGGCACGAATATGTCTTATGTTCCTAGGCAGGTTAAGTTCGTAAAGGAGCAAAATCGGACCAGGGGGAAAAAAGTTCCCCCTTGAAGAACTAAACCAACCTCTGAAAAATACCATATTTTTACATGATTTTCTTTGTTTTTGTTTAACAAATACAACATTTTTATGCTACAAGAAGTTCAAAGTCCTACATTTGGACCCACAGAATTAGAAAATGTCGTTTTTCGGTCCGCCCCCCTTTTATGGGCGTGGAAATTTTTTTTTTTTAAATAATGATAAACTTGTATTTCTTTAGAGCAAAAAGTATAAGAATGAATTCTTAAACACATATTCGAGAAGAAACGCCCCCCCCCCCCCAATTACCACTGCCGACCCCCCCAAAAAAAAATAAAACGCCCCTGCAATTTTTTTATTTTTTATTTATTTGCATGTTGGAGGGTATAACAGATTCGGCACGGCCGAATTTAACACTCTCACTTGTTTTAGTTAAAAATGGGAGCGTGAGTAAAGATGGGAGCGTGAGTAGAGATGAGAGCGTGAGTAAATTTGACCAACTCACGCTCACGAAGAAAAAAAATTTTCACGCAGGAAATTTTTTAAGTTTGCATACATTTTACGCAAGATCACGTGAGTGAAACCTATTAAACTCGTTCACGCTGTAATCACGCTCACGAAAACTCAACATAACTATATTTTGACGTGTTTTATTTTTCTGTCACCATAAAAATACTGCAAACTCACGAAATTTCACTACGAGTGAATCCCGTGAAATTTGTGCCACGTGTGCATTTGTACAAATTATATTTTAATGCAAAATAAAAAAGTGATCCATATATTTTATTTAAACAAGTATATATATTATTTCCCGTTTAAATGCAACCACGCCGAAAGCATTATCCCCTTAAATGCCAGAATACAGCAAGTAAATATTCTATTGAACTTATTTAGCAATATGTATTCTTATTTAAATGTGAATTACTTTTTGTGTCAAATAGAAATAAATGGTTAATGGTGGGTACGGAAAAAGCTTTAAGGGTGGGTGCATTTAAGCGGGAATACTTTTTGAGTGCTATTTGAACTTTTTTTGTTTCATTTGCATTAAAAGTATAATTTTTAAAATTGCACTGTTAAACGTGAGTAAAATTTCGTGAGTTTGCTTGATTTTTTATGGTGACAGAAAAATTAAACACGTCAAAATTCAGCTTGAGTGAAATTAAAATGTAACACTCATGTAACCCTGCGTAAAATGTATGCAAAATTCGAAAATTTCTTGCGTGAGAAATTTTTTTTCTTCGTGAGCGTGAGTTGGTCGAATTCGCTCACCCTCCCATCTCTACTCGCGCTCCCATCTTTACTCACGCTCCCATTTTTAATTGAAAAAATATGTTCCCAATGGCTAGTCGCCCGCAAAAGGCGGTTTATTGCTAGATGCATTTGTTCATCATGGGTCATTTAGGGCCCAAAGCTGTGTAGGGTTAATGAATTTCTTAAAATTCAACATTTCTATATTAAGTTTAATAATTTAAATAATAAATCTAGTGCAAAATGAAAAGTTTTTAACTAAAAATGTTGAGTTTAAAATAAAAAGTGCAATTTTCCCAAAATGTCCTGGAAACAGACCGTTACACGCGCTGTTTAAGAATCTCGTATTTTAAAAAAAAAAAATTTTGTCAAACGAACTTATATATACTTGAAATAAATGCAATAAAAACTTTAGATTGGGCAACTTAAAATCCAAAAAAAAATTAAATTTTAAATTTGGTGGTTTTGAGTTTAGGGCAAAATGTATGGGTCATTTTCGGCAAATGTTTGATGAAGAAAACAATTTTTTATAAAAAAAAATTTTGATAAAAAAAAAAAGTTTGAAAAAAAAAATTAATAAAAAAATTAATAAAAAAAAATTTTTTTGATGAAAAGGAAAATTTTATAATTAAAGCCTGAGCTCGACTGTCTTTACAGAAACAATAATTTGAAAATTTTTTGTTTTAAAAAAAATTGATGAAAAAAAATTTTTGATAAGAAAAAATTGATAAAAAAATTTTTGATGTAATAAAAAATTTATGTAAAAAAAATTTGATTAAAAAAAAAATTTATAAAAAAATTATGAAAAAAAAATTTATAAAAAAAATTACATCAAAAAAAATTTGATAAAAAAAATTTGATTGAAAAAAAAGTTGATGGAAAAAAAAAAATGATGAAAAAAAAAATTTTGATGAAATAAAAAATTTACGTAAAAAAAATTTGCTGGAAAAAAAACTTATGTAAAATAATTATGAAAAAAAAATTTATAAAAAAAAAAATTTAATCAAAAAAAAATTGATGAAAAAAAATTTGATTGAAAAAAAAAAATTTGATGAAAAAAAAAAAATTATGAAAAAAAAAAAATTGATGAAAAAAATAAATGAAAAAAAAAAAATTGATAACAAAAAAAAATTGATGAAAAAACAAAATTAGTGAAAAACAAGTGAGAGTGTTAAATTCGGCTGTGCCGAATCTATTATACCCTCCAAAATGTAAAAAAAATTAAAAATCAAAAATTTGTCAGAGGCGTTTTTTTTTTTTGGGGGGGGGGGGTTGATATGGTCAGTGGGGGACGTTGAGAGCACCTTCCCGTCGCGATAAATATACCAAATGTTTCATTTAATTAACAAAAATACAAAAAAAACATGTAAAAAAGTGTATTTTTTTAGAGGTTGGTTTAGTTCTTCAAGGCGGAACTTTTTTCCCCCTGGTCCGATTTGACCAATTTCCGAACTTAACCTGCCTAGGAACATAAGACATATTTGTCCCAAACTTGAAGGGTCTAGCTTTTTTATTTTGGACTGCATCGTGTTAACTACAGACGGACGGACGGACGGACGGACAGACGGACGGACAGACGGACGGACGGACGGACATCGCTAAAATGTCTTAGAATCGATCACTGATCAATAATATATATACTTTATGGGGTCCCCGACCGATATTTCGATGCGTTACACACGGAATGACAAAGTGAGTATACCCCCATACTGTAGTTGAAGGGTATAAAAAATTGTATGAAAAAAAAAAAATTGATGAAAAAAAAAATTGAATAAAAAAAAAAAATTGATGGAAATATTTTTTTTTGTTGAAAAATAATTATGTTACTTTTTATTCACCAGCTGGTGAAAAACGGTTTTATTCACCACGAGGTGAATTATTATCCAAGTTAGTAAAATTTTTGGTTTTAAGAAAATGAAAATAGTAATTCTCATTTTCTTTTTCGTTAATTGTTAGCTTATATAGTCAAACTGAGATGGCGTCCTGCAACTTTTTTAAAATTAGACACCAGCCTAAAAACATTATCATGTTAAAATATAAAGAAAAATGCCACTCTAATGAGCACCTTCTAATAAAAACAAAAGACTTAAGCAACAAACTTGGTAATCAATGGCTTTGAAAAATTCAAAAGACTTTGGAGACAAACTTTACTTTAGAGATAAACTTTTATATCTTATGATAAAGTTTAACAATAAGAACTTTGTTTAAGGTCAAATTTAAAATTAATCGTCAACGGTCTTATCATTAAAAAAAACCACAGCAAAGTGGAATTTCTAAAAATTCTAAATAATCCCGCCAAAAAAGAAATAGTTGTTGTGGCTTTTTTTATATCTCTCATTAAATCTGTGTAGGTGCGAAGTTAAAAAAAAATTCTTAAAATGTAAGTTATTTAAATGGATCATTCATTTTTACTCACCGTATTATTTGTTTTTATTATTTTAGCAAGCAGTAAAATAGATTAATACATTGAATGCTAATGAGATGAAACAAATTATAAATAATTAAAATTAATCACGTTGGCAACTTTAAGTAACTTTTTTATTTATATGTTTGTATTTTTTTTTTTAATTAAATATATTTATTTTAATTTATTTTTATAGCGCTTTTGATCTCAATTTTACAATTTACACAATTTTTTTTAAAACAATTATTTTATTTCTAACTTTTTTGGTTGTTTCTTTTTTTGCAAGAAGAAGTGATAAAATTTTAATTTTTAATCTTTTGCAATGGATCTCAATGGAATGAAACGTTATTGTGAGTGATTTAAAATTTTAAACACGTTATTTTTTGAAAACAGTTAAATTAACTTTGTATGAGTACAAATCAACAACATGTCATTCACTTAATAAAAAAAAAACCCACTAAAATAATGAATTTTGTATAAATTTTATATAGTTTCGAATATTTTTCGTTTTTTTATCGTATTTTTGCGTTTGTACGGCTGACGTTTGTTTTTTTTTTTTTTTGTTAAAAGATTCAATGTTAGCGCAGTACAATGTTTACCGTACCGTTCCTGAAATAAAACTGATTGTATCATATTTTTGAGGCCAAGTGTATGAGCCATAGTCTTTTTTTTTAGTTTTATTAAAATATAAAAATTAAACTGCTTTTGTTTCTCTATGAATCTAGCATTGCATACGAATGGCTAGATATATTTAGTTTGTCGTATGTGAAAATATCTCACTATATCTCTAAATACTGGTTTAGAGAAATGAAAAAAGCACATGTGCATTTGAAGCTAAAATGTACATCTCTCTATACTTAACTAGTTGAGGGCATTAGATTTTGTTAATTGGTTTGGGCGCTCCATGAGCGTGAGCACAATTTAATCAAACACAAATAATTAATATTCATTATGCCGGTTTTTTATTACTTAGTCAGCTGTTTCATTAATTATTAAATAATTTTTGGTTTTATTTGATTATTTTATAATTTTAAGAATTTTTAAGTTCGGTATGTTTCTATTGTTCTAAAATAGAGACAGTGTGTTGCGTGTAATATTGATTAGGCTTTAATTGAAAAAGTTGCTGCTTTTTTCAAGGAGTTTAGATTTAGGCATCTCTAAAATGCTAAAATATTTCATTATGGAATTGGTTTTATTTTGTAGAGCAGGAAAAGGGACACGTATTTTTTTTATCGGATCAAATTCATATTTTGATTGTGGAAATGAGGTGGGGAAGAAACTGCCATTTTTATACCCTACACTCAAAAAAAAAAAAACTGTAATGTTAGCAAAAAAAGCTTGTAAACCTACAAGAAAATTTGCTGATTTTGAACCCACAATTTTTTTGCTAAAGTTAGCAAAAATGTTTTGCCAATAATTAGTTAACAAAAAAATTTTTTTTGACACATTTGAGTACCCCATTGGGTTCGGACCCGATAGGTCCAGACGCCGATGGGCCTAGACCTAGTTGGGTTCCTTAAAAATCGTCATAGTTTTTGATCCAAAATTTGTGTCCGTTTCGCTCTACCTTGCTTAGTTTTTGAGATACGTGATTATAGGGGACCACTGGGGTCTTGAGAATTAAAAAACTCGATAACTTAAAAAATATTACTCGGAGAGCTTTTGACTATTTTGCGGTCTTACTCTACGTATTGAGGGCTACAATAATGCTTTTGGACTTTTTGTTGTGTCGGCAATATTTACCGAGATATGAGCATTTTAAAATTTTCGGGAATGCTAACTTTTTTGGATCCAAAGTTAGGGCCCATTAGGGTTCACACATGTGAAGAGGACCCGCGAAAGTATGGAGATTCTAAGAACCAAAAATGCCCTCCATTTTGCTCTATCTGGCTTAGTTTCCGAGATAGAGCCATTTTAAGTTTTCTGAAAATAAAAAAAAAATTACCATTTATTATTGCTAATGTTAGCAAAAAATCTTGTAAAAATGTTGTCAACTCAATTTCAAATCTTAGCAAAAGAAATTAGTTCAACGTTTGTTTAAAATTGCTAATGTGCTAAATGAAGTTTACAAGAATTTTTTGCTAACATGCTAATCTCAACTAAAAATTTGCTAAAAGTTAGCTAACTAGCATCAGCAAAAAAAAATTAGTAAATCTACTAACGTATTTTTTTGAGTGTACACTAGGGTGGCTCGTTTTTGGGCTTTTCTCTCTGATCAACTTCTAATACCCGCCAAAAGTGTCGGTCCCCTAAGGGTAACTCACATGCAAAATATTACACCGATCGGAGTTTATCTTCTGTCTCCACTTTGAGCCTCAAAATTGGGGTTTTTGCAAAAAAGGACTTAAAAAAAAAAAAAATAAAAATTTTAAGTTTTTTTATAAAATAATTAAAAAAAATATTTTTGTATAATATTTGATCGTAAATACTTAATTATGAAATTTAAGGATTTTACGGTATCATTAACCCGTTCAAACGTAATACCAAAAAAATGACATGATTTTGGGGGCCTTCTTAAGACACCTTTTTACAAAATTTGAAAATTTTATCAAAAAAAAAATTTAAATATACCATTTTTTCTTTCTGAATTCATTAAGAACACCTTGGAGAAGAAAAATGTGAAATATGGCGGATATCCGTCGAGCCACTTTTCGGGAATCGCGGGGGGATGTTAGCGGATTTCAAGGAAATGTTGGTTTTATCAATAATTTGGATTAATAAAATCTTATAAACTTCATTTTTGTGCAAATTAACGGTTTTTTGGTGTCGTGGCATTGTATTATATAACTTTAAGTCTGTCATAAAATCTTACAGATCTAGGACGTTTTAAACCCACATTGGCTGGGGGTCAAAAATGACCCCCGCGGAAAATTTGAAGTTTAGAGCTTAAATTTTGTGCTATAAACAAGTATAAAACGGCTTTTATGTTTTTTACCCCAACTATTATTTCGTATTAATATATTATCTTTAAAAAAATCGTTAACCCAACTTGGTAGGGGGTCAAAAATGACCCATTCAAAAAAAGTATATATTTTTTCATATAAAATTAATTTGTGGCAATATATTAGATAACTTTATATCCGTCCTTAAATCTCTCATATTTTAGGTATCTTTAACCCACATTGGCCAGGGGTCAAAAATGACCCCGACAAAAACTTTTAGGCATAGTGCTTGAATTTTTTTATATCAACAAAATATATATTTTTTATCGAATGGGTAATTTTTGACCCCCTACCAAGAAGGGTTAACGATTTTTTTAAAGATAATATAATAATACGAAATAATAGTTGTAGTAAAAAACACAAAACCCGTTTTATACTTGTTTATAGCACAAAAATTTAGCTCTAAACTTCAAATTTTCCGCGGGGGTCATTTTTGACCCCCAGCCAATGTGGGTTTAAGACGTCCTAGATCTGTAAGATTTCATGACAGACTTAAAGTTATATAATAGAATGCCACGATACCAAAAAACCGTTAATTTGCACAAAAATGAAATTTATAAGATTTTATTAATCCAAATTATTGATAAAACCAACATTCCCTTGAAATCCGCTAACTTCCCCCCGTGATTCCCGAAAAGTGGCTCGACGGATATCCGCCATATTTCACATTTTTCTTCTCCAAGGTGTTCTTAATGAATTCAGAAAGAAAAAATGGTATATTTAATATATTTATATTTATTATTTCAAATTTTGGAAAAAGGTGTTTTGAGAACGCCCCCAATATCATGCCATTTTTTTGGTATCAAGTTTGAACGGTTTAATGATACCGTAAAATCTTTAAATTTCAGATTTAAGTATTTACAATCAAATATTATACAAAAATAATTTTTTAATTATTTTAATAAAAAACCTTAAATTTTTTTTATTTTTTTTTTTTAAAGTCCCTTTTTGCGAAAACCCTAATTTTGAGGCTCTAAGTGGAGACAGAAGATAAACTCCGATCGGAGTGATATTTTGCATGTGAGTTACCCTTAGGGGACCGACACTTTTGGCGGGTATTAGAATTTGATCCGAGAGAAAAGCCCAAAAACGAGCCATCCTAGTGTACACCACACTGTGGTACAGGGTATAATGAGTGTGTGCTGATGTTTGTGACTACCCGAAATATTGGTCCTAGACTAGGGTTTCTAAATTCCCGGACTTTTTCAATTCCCGGGAAATGGTTTTAAAAAAATCGTATTCCCGGGAATTCCCGGGAGTTTTTAATTAAAACAAATTTTGAACTTTACCATATAAAAATTATTATATGACAAATTATGGTCGTATTTTCCAATTTAAAACCATTTTAGATGTATTCTTTTGTAAAATAGTTTTACTAACCTCTAAAATATACGTGGATAGTTCATAAAATCTATTTTTTGTAGAAATATTGGACCTTATAGTTTTAGTATTTGCATTGACGTATTTCCACTCCATGCAAAATTGTTCACAATTCGGAAATACCCGATTTTGCATTAACTGCGGTTTTAGTAACGTTTTGAAAAATTTTTCTAATTTTGACTACGCCAACTGTAAGAAAATTATATATTGAAGATATATTTAATTAAACATTCGAATTATTAAAATGAATTGCCCGTGTAAAAAAATAATTACATCAAAACATATCTCCTTTGATAAAAACATTTATGGATTATATATAAATAGTTGTAATCAGATCTACTCCATATATATTCATATCTGCTTCAGATATGTTTTGATCCGTAAATTGAGTCTATCTGACAATTTTACATATATGAAGATATCTGGAAATATCTGATCATATATGCCATATATGCCAGATAGACTTAATTTACGAATCAAAACATATCTGAAGCAGATATGAATATATATGGAGTAGATCTGATTATATCCATTTAGATATGATCCATATATGTTTTTATCAAAGGAGATATGTTTTGATATAATTATTTTTTTACACGGGTGGTTTGAGGCATTCCGGCCCAAATACGAACACCAATGTACTATATAGCCATTGTAACGACGTATTTTCACTGGTTGCTGAAATATAACTCGCGGCTGCCAAGGTTCGTTACAAAATATTTTTTTTTACGGCCGATAGATATCAGACTTTTACTTCATATATGAAATTTTAAGCTGAAAACCGGGTTTGTTAGATATTTTTTAAAATATCGAAAGTGAAATTTAGTTTGAATCCGTATTTTTTCACGCAATCGATTAAAGAAAAATAATTATTAGGCCTAAATAATATACAAGCTGAAGCATAACCTCACTAGTTTTTCTTTGAAAATTTTAATTCTTTCAAAGCTTTAATGTCATTTTTATTAAATCATTTAAGATTGTGTTAAAAATGTGTAAATTAAATTTATTTTTATTAAAAAATTAGCGACGAATTCCCGAAATTTCCCGAAGAAAAAATCCCGGGATTTTAAGAAAAATATCAGAATCACTTTTTGAGTCGATTTATCGATGTCCGTCCGTCCGTCTGTCTGTCCATGTAAACGGTATAAACACGATACAGGTCGCAATTTTTAATCAATTGACTTGAAATTTGAAACTTAAGCCTCTCTTGGCCCAAGGACGAAGCCTATTGAAATTGGAAAACATCGGTCCATATTTAGACCAAGCCCCAATACAAAGGTCCTCTTTAGTTTTTGCTCAAACCGTATTATAATAGTCAAACCGTATTATAATAATCTTTTCGAAATTTGGCAGGTAAACGTGTTTTGTCTTTACAAATCAGACCAGTTCTTCTTGTAGCCCCCATACAAACCACCTTCCCGATTTTCACATAAATCTCTCAAATTTCATGAAAATATAAAATATTTATTTAAAATTTTGTTTGTGTATGTTAAACGCATACTTAAATAACCTTATCAAACCTGATAATCATCGGACCAGTTTTGGACTCAGGCCCCTTGTGAAAATTTCGTCCGATATTCAGTTAAAGCGTTTATTGCCAACAAATAAAGCCTATTTCACTCAAATTTGATTTGTGAGTGTTTTTTACACTTATTAAAGATTTGACAACATATAGATCTAATCGGTCCATGGGACCCATTTTTCGGGAAGCTCTGGTGTAGGGTATTATATTGTCGGTCTTGACCGACTATAATTTTCTTACTTGTTTAATTTTTTTTTCTTTATTTCCTATACAATAACAGGTCTTCAAAAAGCGATATACGTGTGTAAAGAACGTTTCCAAACATGCACAGCTTTTATCATATTATGTAAAATACCAAAATTTTAGGACATTTTTTAGTAAATTTTTTAGACAGTTTTTTAATAAGTCGAAAAATATTACCTTTTTTGTCAAGTGGTAAGCACCACGAGTAGGGTTGCCAGATACTAAAAGTCAAATAACTGGACAATTGAAAATTTCAACTGGATTTTGAAAAAATAACTGGACCTATACATAATCTCTTTTTTTAAATAATTTAAAAAATCAACTAATTTTCATTTCTATTACTTTTTTGAACATCTCGAAATTTTGATTTTGAGCTCGTCAACAGTCTAAGGTTTGTTGGCGTAGATTTTTATTTTCAAATGACCCCACGAAAAAAAGCCCGGAGTGGTCTGTAAATTTAGGTGGCAAGTTAAAATTTCCTGGACTTGCGATATAAAAAAGGGCGACAATGACTGACCCTCATTTGCAGATTTGATCCCTTCATACTTATTTTTTGGGGTTATTTGAAAAGAAAAATGTTCGAAACAATCCTCAGATCATCGACGAGCTCGAGAAAAATATTTGTGCCAAAATCAACGCTAGACTGCTCGAGGTGTTCAAAAATGTAATGAAAAAAATAGTGCAAATGCAGCAAAAAGAAAGAGCACATTTTGCCGTACCCAAGAGACACATTTATGTCTTGTCATGATTCAAGGTTTATTTAAAAAGTAGTCCAAAAAACCGTAAATTTAATAAAAAAAATTACTAAAATTCTTTTTTAACTGGACAAATTATATTTTAGCTGGAAACTGGACCATATCTAAAATATCTGGAAAATTCACGCCGTTCCAGGCCGTCTGGAACTTTTACCACGAGATAGGTCTTTTAAATACCTTTAATCTGATACCAAATATGCCTATATTAGTTTTAAGTAAATAGGCGTAAATCGTAAAATGAGTTTGGGCCGCTAAAAAAAAAATATTTGTCGAACTAATTTTCGTTCTGAACACACCCAGCAAAAAAAATGAACTAAGAAATGGGGAAACTAACTAAATTCAAGGAAAATTGATAACGGTTTAGCTCCACTGTCATGTTTTCCTTTGTTTAATTATGTTTTTCTTAAAAATAAGGAAAGAAAAATTTTTTTAATATTATGCAAATTTGAACTAAAAAATGGGAAAATTTGTATTTAAAGTTCATACACATTTGAGGACTCGATTGGGTGAAGACCCAATTGGGTTAGGACCCGATAGGCCCAGACCCAGTTGGGTTCCTTAAGAATCGTCATAGTTTTTGATACAAAATTTTTGCCCGTTTCGCTTAGTTGTTAATATTCGTGAATTTAGTGGATAACTGAGGTCTTGAGCATTTTACAAACTCAATATAATTAAAAATATTTCTCGGACAGCTTTTGGGTATTTTTTTCTTGGGTCTTGTTCAACGTGTAAAGAGCTACAAAAATGATTTTGAACTTTTTGTTGTTTTGGCAATATTTGCCGAGATATGAGCATTTAAAAATTTTCGGGAATGCCAACTTTGTTAAGTCCAAAGTTGGGGTCCACACATGTGGAGGCCAAAAATTACCTCCATTTTGCTCTATCTGGCTTAGTTTTCGAGATATCGTTTTTTTTAAGTTTTTGAAAAAAAAATCCTGAGTTATAAAAATTTTACTAAAAAGTGGAAAAAACTTACTCAAATCTAAAAAGATGAACTAATCGGTAGAAAATTACGTCCTAAAGCTAAATAAGAGGCTTATGTCTTAAAAATAAAGATTTTTTTTCATATATTTGTGAAAAATTTCTTTGGCGGTAAGAATTTCTTCCCTGTATTAGGGAATTTAAGGAAAATTATGGACTATTTAAAAGTACATGAACTAAAATTTTTTCCTAATAGTTAAGAAAATTTCCCAACTTTAAGTTAAATTTAACTAAATTGTGGAAAAATTTGTAAACTATTTTTAAGAAAAATTTTTCAAGGTTTAAGTTAAGTCTTTTTTTTGAGTGCAATATCCAAATTTCGTGAAGATCGGAGGGTGACACCAGGAATACTTCCCTGGTTAGTTAAGGTACTCAAAAAAAAGATATGTATAACTTCTTGAATTTTATAAAAATTTATTTAAATTTAACAAAAAAGTCAGAAAGTTTCCTAATTATAAGGAAAAAACTTTAGCTCCTCTTGAATAGGTTTATTCTAGCTCAAGGTCATTATTTTCTTTACTCATTAAAACTATGATATTCTAATACAATAATTTTCACTAACATATATTTTTTTTCTGTTTTAAATTTATTTATGTTTGTAATTTTTGCAAGACTTTTTTTTTGGAAAAAAAATATTAAAAAAAAAATTATGTAAAAAACTTTGTTCCGTTTTATGCACCAGCTTCGGAAATAATAAATATGCCAAGATTAATCTGGGCGATAAAAAGCTTCAGGCCCTATAAGTCCCCGGGACCTGATGGTATAATCCATATATAGTGTTGGACTATATAGCCCAGTTGCTGTATAATCTATACACAGCATGCATCAACTGGTCGTATATTCCTTTAAAATGGAGGGATACCAGAGTCGTATTTATCCCGAAGGCTGGGAAAAGTTCCCACACAGCTCCGAAGGATTTCAGACCAATTAGTCTGTCTTCTTTTTTGTTAAGGACAATGGAACGAATGATAGACTCATATTTGCGTAGAGTGATTGACCCGAGGTTGCTTTCGACAAAGCAACGGAAACAGCTCTTCATGAGCTCGTTGGTACCATCGAGAGATCGCTTTCGGTAAAGGAGTACACTATGGTGGCCTTTCTTGATATTGAGTGGGCTTTTAATAATGTCATCCCAGAATCGATAATATTGGCATTGTCTGGTCTGGGAGTAAAGCGTGAAATCGTTTTAATGGTGGAAAACCTACTTGCCAATAGACGTATAACGTCTGAATTGGGAGCGTCCGTCATATCTCGATTTGTCAATAGGGGCACACCACAAGGAGGTGTTCTTTCGCCGATTCTTTGGAACCTGGCACTGAATTCAATGCTACTATCTCTAGAAGCACGTGGTTGTCATGTTGTCGCATATGCTGACGATGTCGCGATAGCGGTAAAGGGGAAGCATCTGCCAACATTGCGGGACATTCTTCAGGGTTTCCTGAAAGATCTGTCTAAATGGGCAAGAGACTGTGGTCTAGGAGTTAATCCTATTTCTCTGGACGGTACTGAAATTACCTTCTCAGATGGAGCCAAATATCTTGGAGTATTTCTAGATAGGAAGTTGAATTTCAGGCGTAATATTGAGAAACGGGTGAGAAAAGCAACGATTGCTTTGTATTCCTGTAAAAGGGCCATTGGAAAACGATAGGGTTTTAGCCCTCAAGTCGTTCATTGGATCTATACAGCAGTGGTGCGTCCAATTTTGCTGTATGGAATCATTGTCTGGTGGCCTGCTTTAGAAACAAAAGCGAACTGTGTCTTTATCACGAAGGTACAGAGAATGGCGTCAATGTGCATCACTGGTGCTCTTCGTACTACACCTACGGCTGCATTAGAAATCCTCCTTCACCTGATACCCTTGGACATATTGGGTAGGCAGTATGCGGCTGCGTCGGCAATTCGACTTAATAGCACGCTGCAATGGAGGAGCAGAGATCGTGGCCATAGCGCGATCTTGAAAAAGATAACAATACCACAAAATGTGGACTGTGCTCCCTCTTTGAGCCTCTTTGAGCGCCACTTTACCACTATGATACCATCCAGGGAGTATTGGATGGGGGATACTCCGGGTAGTGGAGCTACCATACATTTTTACACAGATGGATCGAGGCTGCACGAACAAGTGGGCTTTGGAGTCTATTCGGAAGAGCTTCGGTTGAGCCTGGCTCGTAGATTGCCAGATCATTGCAGTGTTTACCAGGCAGAGATGCTGGCAATAAAAGAAGTGGCTGACTGATTGAGCTGCAATGTCTTGTCTACAACCGCAGTCAACATCTGTACTGACAGTCAAGCCGCGGTCAAGTCCCTGGATTCAATGTTTCTGAAAACAAGATCTGCCCTTAACTGCCGCACGTCTTTAAATGAGATGGCCAAGCAGTTTAACATACGACTCATATGGGTCCCAGGGCACAGAGACATTCCAGGGAATTGCAAAGCCGATCAGCTTGCAAGACTAGGAACTACCTTACAGGTTCCAACAGAATTGGAATGTGTTGGTATGCCTCTAGAAACTTGCAAGCAAAACCTACGGCTTTGTTCTGCGACGGAGACTAATCAAAGATGGGCAAATGGATGGACGTGAGAGACAACACGACTGATTTGGCCATCTCTTAATCAGGGGCGCACAAGTGAGCTGATATCGCTTCCAAGAGGAGAGATTTCGACGGTGGTTTCTATAATTACCGGACACTGTCTTATAGGGAAGCACGCAGAGTTGTTAAATGTGCCGTCGAATGACCTTTGCCGAAGTTGCATGGATGAAGAGGAGTTGGAAACTATCGGACACTTTATTTGCCATTGCCCGGCACTTTCTGGTCAGAGACTTGCTTCAGTGGGATCTACACTCAAAAAAAAAAACTGTAATGTTAGTGTTTAAGCCAAATGGTCACCCTACTTATGGTCACCCCTTTTTTTGAAGCCGTGTTTAGATGGGAGTAGTTGACACCTAGGTGGCACTAATATTATTATAGTTTACTTTAGTTTATTAATTCTTTTTTTTTTTAACGAATGCCATTGAACAATAATTGAGCTTTATCGTTGTAATTTTTCGATACCACAAAGTTGTGTTTTTTTCCGCGCTCTAAAAACTTATTTTTTGTTAAATTTAAATTGTTAAATTTGTTCATCAAAATTTGTTAAATAAACAAGGAAAGTATTTATACTTCACCATATTTTATTTGAGAAAAAACAATCATTCGTGTTTTTTTTTTGGTTTTATTTTTCTTTTTGGTTCCAGACTGCAAGCCAGACATCCATTGTCATCCCCCATTTCGTTGTTGTTTTAAAGGAATTCAATTGGAATTTTTTATTGGTCCTTCGAACCGGATTGCAGTGGAACCTTCGTTGTTGGAAAGCCATTAAATAAGGAAATATTTTTTGGAGGTAAAAAAGGAGTAAAATATACTCCTATATATAAAAGAAATAAAAAGTAGTGCAAAAAGACATAAATTAATTAGTTTAGAACCACCCTGTTTTTACTCCGAATTTGAAATACAACTCTGAGTTTTTTGTTGATCTGGCAACACCATACGATCATCTGTTCATTTGATCATCTGTTGCTGTCACATTAATTTTTCGTTTGTTTACCTTTTAATTCTTTTTTTTTGTGTGAATTAATTAAAATTTAATTGTGATTTTTTTAAATTAAATTCGATAAAAAAATATAAAAATAATCAAAGAAAAATATTTGTGAGTGGGTGAAAATAATTTAAAAGTGAGAAAAGTACCAAATACAACAAATAAAAGTGGTAGAACAATTGATAAAAAACCACTGAGATTCTGTGTATATTTCGATACAGTGAAGGGCAAAAGTTGTCATATATTTTATTTTTTAATTTTTTTCAATAACAATATTTTTTATTTTGCCTTTTTATAATATCTGGTGAGTGTTTGGTATTTTAAATTGTTTTTTAGATTTTTTGTTGGAAAAAATAAAATTTTTGGAGATTCTTTTTTGGATTTTTAAATCGTTTTTCGACTTTTGTACAAACTTTTTGTTAGAAAAAGGTATTTTTTGTTGATTTTCAATCAATACTTGCTGAACGTGAAATAGTTTTCGCTACTTTTTGCGATTTTAAATTCAGATTTTTGTGAATTTTTCTTGTTTTTGAGGACTTTTTGGTGCTGTTAAGGTATTTTTGGATTACCAAGCAACGTTTTTTGTTGAAAAAAGGATTCTTATTGATTTTTAATCAATATTTTTTGGAATTTTAATCGTTTTTACTGGCTGTGTTTGATTTTTGAAGTAAATTTTTGGTACTTTTTAACGTTTTTCGAATTTTAAAACAATTTTTTGTTGAATAAAAGGTTTTTGTTAAATACCAATCTATATTTTTCTTGAAAATTCGATCTATTTTCGTGATTTCAGCAGTTTCCATTGAATTTTTTTGTAAATTTATTAACATTTTTAAATTTTATTCGGGAAATTTTCATTTTGTTTGGAAAAAAATGGTGAAATCTGGTCTTTTGAAGAAGTTTGAAAAGCTGGCTGCTCTTTTTATGGAGTTTGAGGATGACTACACTAACGCCCGCCCTGCCAACCAGACGTCTTTCGCTATTGACGTTGAAAAGGAGGAATTTAAAGTGTTGTGGGAAAAAGTAAGGGTGTCTTACGAGACTTTTGTGACCTCAAATGAGGGTAAAGATTCTGAAGCGAATTGCCAGGCAGCAAAGCTGATGTTTAAGGAATGTAGACTGGCGTACATTACCTGTGCTGCACAAATGGGCGAACAACTTCAGAGTTTTATAAGCAAGCCGATGCTTTCTTCAACTCATTGTGGTGGAAATTCAACTGGGGTAACTCTGCCCGTTGAAAATCGTCCACCTAGTCATCAAATGAAGTTACCACCGTGTACTACGGAAGTTTTTCATGGTGATTACCAATCTTGGCCCACTTTTAGGGATATGTTTTCTGCAGTCTATCTTAAGGCGAACGGTTTGTCGGACGTCGAAAGACTGTTTTATCTTCGACAAAATACCAGGGACGAAGCCTTGGAGATTGTAAAGAAATCTCCTCTTACTAATGACGGTTTTGAGACTGCTTGGAAAAACTTAAGGGAAAGGTACGAAAATAAACGCATTTTAGTCAATATTCAATTAAAAATTTTGTTCAACTTAGTTGAAGTCAAATCGGAGTCAGCTAGTGAAATAAAACGGTTGCAAAGAGATATCAATAATTGCATTTCGGCGCTTCATACACATGAAATTGATATCGAAAATTGGGATCCTATTTTTGTTTTTCTTTGTTCGATAAAATTGCCCGACTTAACTTTGTCATTGTGGGAACAATCGATCAAAGATAAAACAGAGATTCCAAAGTGGAACGAAATGGATGATTTTCTCACTTCTCGTTTTCAGTCTTTGGAAACTGTATCTGGAATCCGCTCAAACCCGACCAGGCATTCTGAAAAGTCTGCCACGAATAAAAATTCTCATTCGGGGAATAATTTTCATTCGGGTAATAATTCTCATTCGGGGAATACTTCTTTTTCAGGTAATAACTCTTTTTCGAAGAAAAAAGTGAGGACTTATCAGGCAAAAGTCACAAGGAAATCATGCCCAACTTGTTCTAAGGACCATTTAGTGAGATTTTGTCCCAAATTTCAGAAAATGTCACCGGAGGAGAGATTTGTGATTGTAAAAAGAAACAATCTGTGCCTGAACTGTTTGAGTGAAGGCCACAAATTAAGTTCCTGCCAAAGCAATTTTAGTTGTTCGGTGTGCAAATTAAAGCACCATACGTTGTTGCATAAGAAGGTTGAGGACAACACCACGGCTGATACGGGACCAAGTACGAGTCAGGCAGCTGCACAGGGTACTTCAGTTCAGAACTGTTTTGCGGCGACTTCAAGGCAGATTCTTTTGGGAACTGCTGTCGTGATTATAGAGTGTCGCGGCGAAATTTTTTCGGCCAGGGCGCTTATTGATTCGGGTTCTCAGGCAACTTTTGTTTCGGAAAAGTTGCAAAGGAAACTTCGTTTGCCGGTTAGGGGTATAAATGCTCAAGTTTCTGGATTGAACAATGCTTTGGCAGGATCGGTACAAAAACTCTGTTCGTTTGTTTTGAGCTCTCCGGTGAATAGTCAATTTAAAATCAAGGTGGATGGTTTGATTCTACCTAAATTGACTAGAAATTTGCCGTGTGAATCGATAGATATTTCGCGTTCGTCATCGTTGTTTAGTTTGAAACTAGCTGACCCCAATTTCTCGAAAAGTGCTCAGGTTGACCTCTTGATTGGTGCGGATATTTATCCAAATATCATGCGAGAAGGGGTCAGGCGAAATATTGTTGGGAATTTAATGGCCCAGGAAACCATTTTTGGATGGATTTTGACGGGGTCAATTCCTGACACAGCACAAGGTGCTTTCACAACTTGTGTGTCGTTTTACACAGAAATCGGTCTGGACAAGCAGTTGGAAAAATTTTGGACATTGGAAGAACCCCCAAAGGCCTCAGAATCTTCGCCGGAAGATGAATATTGTGAAGATCACTTCCAAAAGTAGACAAAGCGAGATTCTGATGGGCGGTATATTGTTTCATTGCCTATTAAACCGCAATATTTTGTTGATAGTGGCTTAGGTTGTTCGCGTGAGAAGGCTCGGCGGCAGTTTTTGAGAAATGAGGTATCTCTTCTCAAAAATCCGACATTGAAGACGGTGTACGACAATGTTCTTTCGGAATATGAGGTTTTGGACCATATGGCTCGGGTACAGCATGATGATTCGGACTTTTTGGGGTCATTTCATTTGCCACATCATGCTGTGTTCAAGCCTGAAAGTTCATCCACGAAAGTTAGAGTGGTTTTTAACGCCTCAAGTCGTACGTCTTCGGGCCTAAGTCTAAACGATATTTTGTTCACGGGGCCTGTCCTACAAAATGATTTAATGTTGCTGATAATTCGATGGCGTTTTTACCGATACGTTTTTAATGGCGACATTGAGAAAATGTATCGTCAAATTCTTTTGGACCCAAAAGAAACTAAATTTCAGCGAATTGTTTTTCGTGAAAACCCGAATGATGAGTTAAAGGATTTCGAGTTGAAGACAGTCACTTTCGGGGTGAATTGCGCTCCGTATTTGGCTATAAGGACGCTACATCAGTTGGCCTCCGATGTGGAGGAAAAATGGCCTCTTGCTTCAAAGATTTTACGTCGCATGATGTATGTGGACGATGCTTTGGCAGGGGCTCATGATGTTTCTTTGGCGATTGCGGCAAGGGACCAACTGATGTTAGCACTAACATCGGCTGGATTTTCAATGAGGAAATGGACCTCAAATGATGAAAGAATTTTACACGGTTTACCGGCTGATCACCTTTTGAGTGAAAACTTTTTGGAAATCGATGATGAGAGCACCACAAAAACATTGGGTATTAGGTGGAACGCAAAATCGGATCGATTTTATTTTGCTACTTCGCCAATTCCTTTTAAGGAAAATTTTACAAAGCGAGAGGTTTTGTCCATCATCACTTTTTGATCCCGCTGGTTGGCTAGGCCCAATAGTCATTATTGCTAAAATGTTGATGCAACAGATTTGGAGCGAGAAGACTGATTGGGACGATTTTTTAACTGAGGAAAGTTCGAAAAAATGGAAACAATTTATCGATGACTATGGGGCCATTGATAAAATTACCATTTCTCGCTGGGTTGGATTTGAACCGTCAGCCTATTTAGAGATTCACGGCTTTTCTGACGCCTCTGAAAAGGCATATGGCGCTTGCGTGTATGTTCGCCTTCAGAATGATACCGGCGCTATTCAATCTCATTTGTTGTTGGCGAAGTCAAGGGTAGCGCCTCTAAAAACAATTTCTCTACCTCGATTGGAACTGTGTGGGGCTGCTCTTTTAGCAGATTTAATTGATACGGTCAGAAAAGACTTCAAATTTGATGAAACCCGAACCAAGGTTTTTACATGGAGCGATTCAATGATCGTTTTGGCTTGGCTCCAGAAACCGTCCAATACATGGACAACTTTCGTTGCGAATAGGGTTTCAAAAATTGTTGGTAAAACTGACAAAGATTGCTGGAGACACGTTTGCTCTAAGGACAACCCAGCTGATTTAATAAGTCGAGGGGTTCGTCCGCAGGATTTAGTCGATAATCCTCTCTGGTGGTATGGTCCATCATGGCTCTGTGGTTCAACGGACCGTTGGCATTCTTCGTCTGCCAAAGAGTTTGGAACAAGAGAAGAAGAACGTAGACATCAGGCCTTTTTTGTCTATTTTAAGTCATTTTATGATTTGCTAAAAGACTTTTCTTCTTACTCAAGAGCATTGCGTGTTTTGGCTTTGGTGGTTAGAGGTTGGAAATTAATTCTTAAAAAGGAGAATAGTTTTTCGACGCCTGAAGTCACTCCAGCTGAAATTCAGTCAGTAAAGGAGAAACTGATAATAGTATCACAAAAAGCGTTTTTTGCGAGTGAATACTATAAGTTATCAAACGATGAACCTATTTCGGAAGGTAAATTGTTAAATTTAAATCCCTTTTTGGACGATAAGGGCATTATTCGTGTTGGCGGCAGGTTGGCAAACGCGCCTGATTTAACGTACAACGAAAAGTTTCCTATCGTTTTACACTCTGGTTGCGAATTTTCTCTACTTTTTGTTACTTATCTTAACAAGATTACGTTGCATGGAGGAAATCAGTTGATGTTAAGGGTCCTAAGGACGGAATTTTATATTCCACATGCCAAAAATCTGATAAAGAGAGTAATAGGCCGTTGCAAAATCTGTACAATACAGAAAAAGGCAACTCAAAGTCAGATTATGGCAGCCCTCCCAACATCTAGAACGGTAATTTCACGTCCGTTTACTACCACTGGGGTAGATTTTGCTGGTCCTTTCGATATTCGAAATTACACAGGTCGAGCATGTTTAGTAACAAAGGGCTATGTTTGCTTATTTGTTTGTTTCGCAACCAAAGCGATTCACTTGGAAGCGGTGAGTAGTTTATCTACTCCAGCGTTTTTGGCCGCTTTTTCAAGATTTGTTGCTCGACGTGGGTATCCGACAGACATGTATTCGGATAATGGCACAAATTTCGTTGGTGCCTCCAAAGTTTTGAAGACAGAATTTAGAGATTTTCTTCGTTGCTCAAATTCTGCAATAAATTCTGAATATGGACCACAGGGCCTTAATTGGCATTTTAACCCGGCCAGTGCGCCTCATATGGGAGGTCTATGGGAAGCGGGTGTAAAAAGCTTCAAGCACCATTTTCGTAGAATAGCAGGTAGCTTAAAATACACTTTTGAGGAGTTTTCGACCCTGTTGGCTCGCATTGAAGCTTGTCTAAATTCAAGACCTTTGACCGAAAATGTTGATTGTTTGGACATTTTAACTCCTGGTCATTTTCTTATTGGCGGCCCACTTTTAGCTCCACCTGAAGTTGAGATTTCGGAAGCCCCGATTTCCATTACTAATCGATGGCAGCGGGTAAAGGCTTTAAATCAACGTTTGTGTGTCAGGTGGAAAGATGATTATCTGAAAGATCTTCAGAGACGAAATAAATGGAAATTTATGCAGAAAGATCTTGAAATCGGTGATATGGTGGTTATTCGTGAAGACAACTTACCGACTAATGAATGGCGATTAGGTCGGGTAGTTAAAATTCACATGGGTAAAGATGGTCACGTCAGAGTGGTAGAGTTAAAAACAGCGCGTGGCTTAAGCTTGATTTACACGTTAACTACCCTTGACTACCCTTATCTACTATTTCCCAGTATTGGAGGATAGCAATTGTCAAATTCAAATAATTTTTCATACAAAATTATTTAAACCCGGCAAACCGTATCACCAATACTGGGAAATAGTAGATAAGGGTGGTCAAGGGTAGTTAACGTGTGAACTGCCCTTTAGTTACAAGACCAGTTGTGAAGCTTGTAGTTCTTCCAACTTGTTAGTCTTTTTGTTTTTTTTACTTACTACTTAAATTTTCTTTTTAGCATCATGGTCTCGTCGAAAAAATATGCTGAAGGTCGTCGTACCACCGCTAAGATGATTTGTCGAGTCTGTTTGAAAGACCACCCCTTACGTTTTTGTAAGAAGTTCCTGCAGGTCGACTACAAGGAGAGGATGAATTTGGTATCCGTTTACAAATATTGTGCTGGTTGTTTGAGCCACGACCATACCTGGCGTACTTGTGAGAGTACGGGAGAGTGCAAGCGCTGCGGTGATATGCATCACACGCTCTTACATAAACCGGGCAAAAGACCTCGTTCGTCTGCCCCGAAGAAGGAAAAACAAGTAAAGCGTTGCCAACGGGGACCTAGTTCGTCGACCCGCCCAAAGAGTAGAGGACCTCGTTCGTCCCAAAACTCAGCCAGGGGACCTCGTTCGTCCGATGGTCAAGAGAGCGAAAGACCAAGTTCGTCGAAAGCTCTTGTTCCTCGTCATTCGAAGAACAGCTCAAGCACGCGGCGCAAGAGTTCCAGCGATAAACATCGATCCCACAATACCGTTTCGGCCCTTGCTACCTACCACATAAGCGAGACTATTTTGTTGAAACCGACGGCAATGATAAAGATCGTGTGTAAAGATCGGTTTATTTTGGTGAGAGCGTTAATCGATCCTGGCTCGGATTGTTCGATCGTCTCAGAGGAGGTAATACGCCGGCTTGGTGCCAAAAAAATTGTAGTTGCGTCGAGAGAGAGGTGCTTGCTTACGATCAAGGGGAACCATGGCCTCAGTGAAACTATAGAGGTCTATGCTGAAGTGAGACGAAGATATAGCGTGACGACTCCATCCAAGAAGATAGACGCAAGAATTGTTGATGAGTTTCCGGGTCTGCAGTTGGCTGATCCACAATTTCATGTGCCTTCCCCGGTCAATTTGGTTCTTGGCGGTGATGTGTACGCAAGGATAATGCGAAATGGAGTTTCTGGTGGTTCTTTTGGCAAACCCTTAGCACAATTTACCATTTTTGGCTACATCATTTCTGGGTCCTGTTCTCCATAATGATTACAATTGTAAGGAGCATATTTTTTTTGACCTTTTTTTCGACCACGATGCATAAACATAATTTTTTTTGTTTATTATTTTAGTTTTTTTTTTTTCCCCCAAACATATTTGGGTTTTTTTGCCTATTTAACAGCTGGAAGCTGTTTTTTGGATTTTGAAGTTTGCTGCTGGCGGTTTAACTTCTTTGTTATGAATTTATTTTTACCAATATATTTTTTATATTAATATATATATTTTTTTTTTACTTAATATATTTTTTTTTTGTTAAGAAATAAAATGGAGTTTTTTGAACTGAGAATTTGGAGTTTCTGGTTCTTTTTCTCTTCTTTTATTTTTTTGTCTCCTAGGTTCTCCCTACAATGGTTTTTTTGTTGCAGTACTGCAAGGCGGCCGGGATGTTTAAGCCAAATGGTCACCCTACTTATGGTCACCCCTTTTTTTGAAGCCGTGTTTAGATGGGAGTAGTTGACACCTAGGTGGCACTAATATTATTATAGTTTACTTTAGTTTATTAATTCTTTTTTTTTTTAACGAATGCCATTAGAGGACCCGCGAAAGTATGGAGAACCAAAAATGGCCTCCATTTTGCTCTATCTGGCTTAGTTTCCGAGATAGAGCCATTTTAAGTTTTCTGAAAATAAAAAAAAATTTACCATTTATTTTTGCTAATGTTAGCAAAAAATCTTGTAAAAATGTCAATTCAATTTCAAATCTTAGCAAAAGAAATTAGTTCAACGTTTGTTTAAAATTGCTAATGTGCTAAATAAAGTTTATAACAAGGACTTAACTATTATAAGTTTTATGGCGAATTCCTTAACTCATAACTATTACAGGGCAATTTTAATTTTTTTTCTTATTCATAACTATTATTTTTTAAGTAATATTTTTTTCCTGAAATGATAATTATTATGGATAAGAAAAAAGTATATTTCTTACCCATAACTATTATTTTTTGATAAGTATTTAAAAGTTATTTTTTAATAGTTACGCATAAGAAATATAGCAAAAAGTTGCTCATAATAATTATGCTGTAATAGTTATTTAAAAAAATTGTAAAAAAATTGCGTTTTTGTTTTTTGTGCACTTAACGAGTTTTGACTTTGTATAATAAACTTTAATTTCCTTTGTTTTCTACTCAGTAATATTATAATTTTATTTTTTTTCCAAAAAAAGTAAACAGAAATAAAAAATGTACACTCTAAAAAAATGTAGATTAAAAAAATAAACCTCAAATTCAATGAAAAAGTAGTATTACAAATTAAAAGATTTTTGATTTAATTTTCCAAACATTATTGTTGCCAATTTGTCGTCTGATAAATTACATCTCTGGTCATCTAAAATTTGACGCACTCATTATTCCATCTCTAATAGTAATTCAAAACTTTTTAATTTTTGTATGAACAAAAGGCAAAAATAAAACAACAACAACATGCTATAGTGATTATTATCAAAAAATTGATTGCAAAAAAACGTGTTGATTAAAAAAAAAAAATAATAGTTATTTTTGAAATAAAAATTGGATTTAACTATTAAAATCCAATTTTTAAAAAATTCATTATAGTATAATAGTTATGCTTAAGATTTTTCCCATTTAGTTATTCATAACTATTATAAATCAATAAAAAAAATATTAATTGGATAATAATAGTTATGCTCCAATTATTATTTTTTAACTTGTTCATAATAATTATGAATCAATTTTTTTGAATAACTATTAAAAATGGGCAATTTTTTCGGATTTTTAAATTTTGATAATAGTTATTTTGGGTCCTTGGTTTATAAGAATTTTTGGCTAACATGCTAATCTCAACTAAAAATTTGCTAAAAGTTAGCTAACTAGCATTAGCAAAAAAAAATTAGTAAATCTACTAACGTATTTTTTTGAGTGTAGGGAGCTGTACGATCTTTCTGATTTGTTGGATGTCAAAATTCAACATCTAAGGAGTTTTATAAGAAGCTCAAACTGGTTTAACGACAGGGACTAGTAGGGTAACCTATTACGGTCCCGTGGTATCACAATGGACCTCAGAGTCTACGTGTGTTGACGTAAAACGTCAGTAGCCACTTACAACCTAACCTAACCTATGCACCAGCTGGTGCACCACCAGTTAAATTATAATCCAAGTTACAAATCGAAGTTTGAAGCCTTTTTGGTTTTAAAGAAATTAAAACTGTAATTCTTATTTTTTTTAGTCGGTAGCTTTTATAGTCAAATCCTGCATCATTTTGAAAATTAGACAAGCCTAAAAACCTTATCATGTTAAAAAAAAAAAATATAAAAAAAATTCTAGCAAAATATGAAACCAGTTAATGTAATTGCCATGAAGACGTAGAAGTCTTCTACAGAAACCATGGTCTGGAAAAATCCACATTTAATTTAATCTTTAGAAAACACAATTTTCTTCTTCAATAAAAAACATAAACAATTTTTGAATTTTGTTAAGAAACGTTGAGTGGATAAGAAAAAATCCGCCAAATGAAATACATATTTTCTAGTAGATTTTTAGTATGCAGTTTTAGTCCGGTCGTCAAATGGTTAAACAATAAATAATGTATTGACCTTTGATATGACACATTTTGTTTGTTCAAAAACTAGTTATAACTAGAAAAGTTTGGTAAACATTTTTGTTAACAACTATTTTATAGTTTCAAAGCCATTTACAACAGTCTGGAAGTAATATCAGTTAATTTACATAAATATTATATTTTGGTTTTGTGGGTGATAGAAATGTTTGGACAATAATATTTTCTGTTATCAAATATTTTATTTTACTCTATCAAAGTAAACAACTTTAAAAAAGAACTTAACCAAAAACAGGTACAAGATTAAATTTGAATCGGCCGAATTGATTTAGTAAATACCCTCCCTAATGCCCAAAATACTTTTTCAGTAATTTTAATTTTTTTAACTTAAAAAAAATTAAATTGTTCAAAAATTTTGAATAGAAAATTTGTATTTGAGGTTTAACCAGTTTTTTTTAGGAATTTCGTACAAAAAAAATATTTTTGAGTGTAAATTTTTTTTTAGTAGAGTTCTCGTGATTTCACTAAATTTTTTGATACCTCCCAATTTACGAGAATTCCTAGTAAAAATTACGAACTTTTTTGTAATTTTACAGGATTTTTACTAATAAAATTGTAAATTTACAATTTTTCGGCGTAATAAAACTTACAAGGAATTCTAGTGAATTTACCAGATTTTTTAAATTAAAAAAAAATTAATATTACAAAAAAAAAATTAAATTTCGATCGAAATTTTATGTTAAAAAACAAGGAAAACTGTAAAATATTGGTAAAATGTGATTACGAGACTTTTTCTAGTAATTTGGTAACGTTTTTTTGTGTGTACCAATGCCGTACACAGCGTTTGTGTCAACACGTGAATTCGCGAAAATCCCAATGTTAATTTCATGGTTTTGCTCATAAATTCCGAACCCCTCTACCGATTTAGCTGAAGTGAAATACGAACCTGAGCAGAAAAACGATAAATATATATGTCAATATTCAGCAGCCTTAGAGTAGTCTTACAAAAGTTAGCGTGTTTTCAAAAGACTGGCAGACGAACGGACATCGAAAGATTGACTTAAAATCGATCGAGGATCATGAATATATACACGGATTCTTAGACTGTTATTTCAAACTGTTACAAATCGAATGACAAACTTATATATACCCTCTATCACTAGAGTGGAGGGTATAAAAAAAGACAGGAAGTTAAAATTAACAATGGAAACAAAAAGAAAAAATATTGTCATTTTATTATTTATCGAGCGTTTTATTGTTTATTTTACATTGTTTGTCAGCATTCAAATTGTAATAAAGCGAATATATTATGTTTATAAATATGTATTGGCTTTTTTTTTTCTTTTATCAAGTTTCTGTTTCTTTTTTTGTTTTTGTTAACTTTGACAATTATTACTTGTATCTGCTAGCGAAGGCCGTCAATTTAGCGCTGTTAGCAAGATTTTTTTATATTTTTGTTTAAATTTTGGTTGTTTTCTTTGAGTTTTATGATGATGTTGTAGTATTAGACTTAAAGTTTGTTTTTTATCAAAAGAAAATTTAAGATAGTAAGATGTTACTTTGTAATGCCCTACACAGAAAATAATATCATAAATTTTATTTTAATTAATATTTTTATTTAATATAATTAATTGTTTAATTACATTTTTAACTGTACTTTAATAACCATTTTAATTGTTTTTAAATATAAAATTAATTAAATATTTAATTAATATAATTAATTGTTTAATTAAATTTTTAGTATTACTTCTTTTTTTTTTGTTTTGTTTTCCGTGAGTGTGCTACGATGTGTTTCTCTCTTGCATTGTTTTACACACAAAAACAGATACATAAATAAATAAGTTTTTTTTATACCCTCCACTCTAGTGATATAGGGTATATATAAGATTGTCATTCCATTCGTAACACCTCGAAATATTGGTCTACCACCTCATAAAGTATATATATTCATGATCCTCGATTGATTTTAAGACGATCTAGCGATGTCCGTCAGTCTGTCTGTCCGTCTGTCTGTTGAAAACACGTTAACTTTTGAACGACTTTACGGAGGCTCCTGAAGTTTGGCATGTATGTTGGGCATTTTCCTGGTCAGGTTGGTATTGCAATCCAGCGAAATCGGTCCAGTGGTTCAAAAGTTATGAGTAAATTTGAATTTCGGCAAGGGTTTTTCATGAATTTACGAGATAAAACACACGGTAACTTTCAAACGACAATTCTGAGAGTGCTGAAGTGTGGCATATATATTTGTCGTTCTTCTGGCTCAGTTCGTTTTAAATCTCAGCCAAATCGGTCAAGTGGTTCAAAAGTTATAAGCCAAATCCTGAATTTCAAATTGGTAAAATTCACGTGTTGAAAAACCCGAGTTTGAAAAAAAACAAGCTTTAAAAACAATGATAAGCCCAAAATTACTTTACAGAGTATTTTTGTCACTCAGAAATATTTTTACACTAAAAAAAAAAAAAATTACGCTTGAAAAAAATTTTACACTAAAAAAAAAATTTAGTAAATTATTTTTATATATATTCGATTAGAGTTTTAATTTAGTTCGAGGCCCAAAAATATTTCTATATATGATATTGTCATAATAGAGTATTTTTAATTTATTGCTTTAAAAAAGTTACTCATCTCATAGTATATCTGTACTGATCAGTTTCATCCCCACTAAAGGAATCATCAGCAGACTTTAGAGAATCATCGTTGGTCAATCAAACATCAAACCAGACATAATATTTGATATATTTCACAAGTTATATGAGAAATATTATTATGAAGGTCCGAAATCTGTTTTCCAACAAAAATAACTCTTTTAAAGCAAAAATTGTATATACTAAATCACCGTCGGTAATTATAAGTATACGTGTTGCTGTTATTTTACAATAACAACAGTACCTAACCAAACAATAGTGTTGGTAGGATAAGTCGTACTAAACTTTGTGTCAAATGTTGTTTTTTTATTTTTAGTACCAAAAGGTACATAAAAATAAAATGTATTTATTCGGCCTTTATATATGTATATATATTCGATTAGAGTTTTATTCTAGTTCGAGGCCCAAAAATATTTCTATATATGATATTGTCATAATAGAGTATTATCAAATATTATGTCTGGTTTGATGTTTGATTGACCAACGATGATTCTCTAAAGTCTGCTGATGATTCCTTTAGTGGGGATGAAACTGATCAGTACAGATATACTATGAGATGAGTAACTTTTTTAAAGCAATAAATTAAAAATACTCTATTATGACAATATCATATATAGAAATATTTTTGGGCCTCGAACTAGAATAAAACTCTAATCGAATATATATACATATATAAAGGCCGAATAAATACATTTTATTTTTATGTACCTTTTGGTACTAAAAATAAAAAAACAACATTTGTAAATTATTTTTTTTTTACAAAAATTACAAAAAAAAAAGTTTTTTACTCAAAATAAAATATTTCTAATCAAAATTGTTAATTTTTTTTAAATTAATTTTTGGGGTTAGGCCTTATATTGCACTCCTCTAGAAGCGACTCCAAATTGGCATTAACTCTCCAAGGGTTGCCCCAATGCGAGCCAAATGTATGACCGATCTCCAATATTTTTTCAATACCAACCTTTTCTCAAAACATATCTACCCTCAATCTTCAACGCTTAAGGTGGTCCCCATACATTTTTATACCCTCCAACCACAGTATGGGGGTATACTCACTTTGTCATTCCGTTTGTAACGCATCGAAATATCGGTCGGGGACCCCATAAAGTATATATACTATAGATCTATGATCGATTCTAAGACATTCTGTGAATGTCCGTCTGTCCGTCCGTCCGTCTGTCTGTAGATAACACAATGCAGTCCAAAATAAAACAGCTGGACTCCTGAAGTTTGGCACAAATATGTCTCATGTTCATAGGCAGGTTAAGTTCGTGAATGGGAAAAATCGGGCCCGGGGGAAAAAAGTTCCCCCTTGAAGAACTGAACCAACATCTGAAAAAATACACTTTTTTTACATGTTTTTTTGTATTTTTGTTAAATAAATGAAACATTTGGTATATTTATCGCGATGGGAAGGTGCTCTCAAAGTCCCCCACTGACCCCCATCACCTCCCCCACCCAAAAACGCCCCTGACAATTTATTTTTTTATTTTTTTTACATTTTGGAGGGTATAAAAGATTCGGCACAGCCGAATTTAACACTCTCACTTGTTTGTATTTAATTTTTTTTTTATTTTAGGACATGAGCTCATAGCGCTCACATAGTTCCTCCTAGGAGGTCAAATATATGACCGACCCCCATTACTTTTTTCCTCCAAACATTTTTTTCTGTACTAACCTACTCCCTATCTCCACTCTTTAAAGGGGCTCCCATACAAAATGACATTTTTAAAAAGCCACTTAAAAAGCCACAGGAGGGTAGCCTCTATGCGAGCCAAATGTATGACCGATCACCAATATTTTTGCAATACAAACATTTTATCAGAACATAAATACCCTCAATCTTCAGTCCTTAAGGTGGTACATTTTTTGGATTTAATTTTTTTTTTTTTATGACATCAGCTCATAGCGCTATTGCTGACCCCCATTATTTTCCCCCAAACATTTTTTTTAGAACATACCTATCCCCTTACTCCACTTCTTAAGGAGGCTTAATTACAAAATTAATTTTTTTTTTCATACTATTGGACAAAATTTTAACAAGTAAATTTTCAATATGCAATAAAATTTTTGTTTTTGAGCATATTGTAATGAAATTTTAAATTTAATAGTTCTTACTATAGAAAATGCTAAATCAAAACAAAATATAAAGATTTGATGAAAGGAATCCCCCAATTCTAAATTTGTTTGTTAACAATTTCCAAAAAACCAGTTTTTTGTAATTCTTTCTGCCACGCTTATTATTAAGGCGGGGATTATTAGCTAATCATGTTGTAAGCTATATACTATTGCCTACGGTCAGTACCGTAGTAGCGGGAATACCGGTATTCCCGGTTCTCGGTATTACCGGGAAATGGTACCGGTTTCCCGATTCTTAATTCATTCCCGGTATTTCTGGGAATACCGGTATTCCCAGTTCCGGTTCTGACGGTATTCCTGGGACTACCGGTATGTATATTTTGTAAAATTTTGTACAATTTACCGGGAAACCGGTACCAGAACCGGGAGTACTGGTATACATATCAAAGAATCTACATATGTTTGCTTTGGTAGACCCAACACTTCACTTTTTTCCCCAGTGGGTCATGTTAAAATTTGTGTTAAAAATTGGTCAACTTTCGATGAGGCTGGGGAGCTCAAAATAAGAAATTTTTACACGCTATTTTTTTTTAAATCATCTACGTGATATTGATTTCAGATCAATCGAAAAAATTTACACATCCTGAACGAAACTTTCCAGATGGAAGCAAAAGAGTGTTGGTTGATTTGAGTTGAGGGTGGGTTGTACAAGCCTAAAAATAAGTAAATTTTCTGGGCAAGTCCATGGCGCTCAGACTTAAAATAGTCCATTGTACCGTACCCTGAAAAGAAAGATTAAATAAGGGTGATAAAAGGTTGAGAAGAAAAAGAAAGAAAAGTGCTTGTTCAGAATTTCTCAGTTGCTTTCACAAACTTGAGAAAATCAGACAAGGGAAGTCCATGGACCGTGTCCATAGACAGAATATCAGAACCCAACATCCGCAGTCTAGCCCTTGAGAACGCTGGACAATAACAGACGTAATGTTCAATTGTGTCATCATCCTCAAGACAAGCCACGCATAATGGGTCTGATAAGACACCTAATCTCGTCATATGACGAGCACAGGCATTGTGTCCCGTAATTAAGCCAGTAAGTCTGCGACAGTCTATTCTACTGAGGCTGAGTAGATAGTTAGCCACTTTCTTGTCTGGCTTAATCACAAAACGTTTGGTATTCTTGCATGCCAACTCATTTGACCATCTTTCCATGAAAGTTTCTTTCCATGAAAGTTTCTTTCATACATTCCTGGACAATTTTGGATGAAGTGACTGGAGATTCAAGTGCAATGAGCGCAGCCTGGCTGTCACTGCAAATACTGATTCTCCTATTACTCCATCTGTTCCTAATTATCCAGGTCGCTACGTACAAAATAGCATATATTTCAGTCTGAAATACTGTAGCCATTTTTCCCATAGCAATATAGCATTTGGTCGCATCGTCCAAATACCAGCCAGACCCAGAGCCATTTAAGTTACTGGATCCATCCGTGTAGAAAGTATCCGTGCAATTTTCCAGTAGGTCTGCTGGGTTTCCCCAGTCTTCCCTACTCGGAAATATAACAGTAAACTTCCTACCAAACTCGATGCAAGAGGTTGCACTGTCCAAAGGCATAGAAAACATCGGACAGAATTCCGATAGCCTATTGAACAGACGACCATGTCCCACATTGTACTCCCCATGCCATGTTCCGCTTTTGCGGAGCCTGCACAAAGATTTCATGGCTTCTCCTTGAATATGTAAGTCCAAGGGAAGCATATCTAATATAGCGTACAGAGCTGCGCCTGGGTGGTGCTTATGGCAACAGTAATTCCCAAGGCAGCCGCTCTTTGTATTCCATTTAGCTTGGATCGAATAGTCTTCACCATCGTTCTCGGCCACCAGACTACCGCCGCATACGTCACAATAGGTCTAATTACAGCTATGTACATCCAATGTACATTAGCAGGTCTTAGACCCCATGTCTTTCCAAAAGCTCGCCGACACTGCCAGAAAATCCGAAGTGACCGTGAAACTTTTTGTTCAACATGTTTTGTCCACATTAGTTTACTATCTAGGGTAGGGTTGCCATTTTCATTTTGAGAAAAAGAGGACGTCAACCTCAAAAAAGGAGGACATTTGTCCCAAAAAATAGGAAATTTTTTACACAATATGCAGATCAAATTTTCAGAAAATTACATTTTATTTAAAAAATTTCTATTTTCATTTCAAAATTTTCTAAAGGATTTTAAGAAAATTACTTTTGTATTTAAAAAAAAAAAAAAAATATATTTCTGAAATTTTCATGTGTATTCAAATCATTATCAGCTGTTGTGTGTCTTAAAATTTTTCCCTCCGAAAAAAAATTATATTTCAAAAATTTCCATTTGTATTTCAAAATTTTCTAAATGATTTTACGAAAACTTCGTTTGTATTTCCAAAAATTCGAGAGAAATTTCCACCTGTTTTTCAAAACTTTATATTTGTATTTTAAAATTTTCCAAAGGGTTTTCCAAAAATTCAATTTGTGTATGAAAGTTTTCTGAAACGAATTTGACAAACGTTTAAACACAAATATAATTGGAAGTTTCTGAAAAGCATTTAGAAATTTTGAAGTATAAGCGTCCAACCTAAATCAAATTACGTCGCGTAAGGCGCAACGCCCAATTATTTTTTGTTTTTAATATTTAAATGTGAGGTACCTAAATCACACGGATGTAAAAATTTCAAATTTCATGTGTTTGTTTTTTTTTACGTCTTGCGCGACGCAATTTGATTCTGGTTCGACCCTAAAAGGAAATTTTGTATATTCAATTTGTATATCAAAATATTCTGAAACGAATTTGAAAAACTTTAAAATACAAATGGACATTTTTTAAATATAATCGGAATTTTCTGAAAATCATTTAGAAAATTTTTAAGTATAAAAGGAAATTTTTGATATACAATTGGAAATTTCTGAAATGGAATCGGAAATTTCTGAAGTGGAATATTCTAAAAAGCGTTTAGAAAACTTTAAAATACAAATACTTAGAAACTTTTGAAATACAATTGGAAATAAAATACGAATTGAATTTGGAAATTTTGAAATTGAAAAACAATATTCTTAAAATCATTTAGAAAATTTTGAAATGCAAATGGACATTTTTGAAATACAAATTTTTTTTCGGAGAGCAAACTTTCAGACACACAACAGCATATAAGAAGTGATGCCAATAATTTGAAAGTTTGGAAAAAATACAGCGATGCCAGTAATATTTAAGTCTAGAAGCAATAAAAAAAAAGTTTTGGGGAAAAGTGCAAAAAGTAGGACAACCCCGGACACTTTCCAAAAAAGAAGTAGGACTGCCCCGGACGCCCCAAAAAAAGAGGACGGTGTCCGGGGAAAAGAGGACGGATGGCAACCCTAATCTAGGGTAACCCCTAAATACTTAACTTCTGTGGACAGTTGAAGAGTTATGCCCTTCAACGTAGGAAGCTGAAGACCCTTATGTTTGGTTCTTCGCGTGAACAACACGAGTGTTGTCTTATTTGGATTGACAGACAATCCATGTCGATTGCACCAGTTGTCCACTTTTTGGCAAAAAATCCAATTTTATCTTTTTTTTTTTAAGTTTAAATTCGTGAAACTTTTTAACAAAAAAAAATATTTTATTCGTTATGGTTTTGAAATATTACAACTTTATCTAGCTAATACCCACTTTCCACTATTATACTTTTCCATTATACAAGCGTAATTTCACCATGTTGGGGAATGATTTTATAAAAAATGTTGGCCAGAAATTGTTCACTTATAAGATACGTCTAGGTTTAAATCAAAAAAGATTACATAAATCTTTTAGAAGTTGCTAAATTTTGATGTGTATAATGGAAATGTGTGATAATGTAAAGTAGGTATTACTAAACAGTAGGGTATTCAATCGATTAACCGTTCATCGGCTAACCGATTAATTTTGGTCGATTAACTGTTCGAATAATTTAAAATTGTCAATTTTCAAATAACAAATAAACCGATTAATTTGTGTCGGTTAACCGATTAACCGAAATTTCTTTTTTTAGTACTTTTACCTATTATTTTTTTTTTTGCTTTATTTTGTGTTTTGATGTTTCATTTTTAATTTAAATTATGGTTCTGCTGAAAGAAGTTTAGGTCTAAAAAAAAATTATCAGACTCTCTTTTAGCAACATGTAAAAGCTTCGTCAAGAAAATATTTTATCGAGGTCCTAATAAGATAAAAAAACCAACTTAGTAACCCTAGCCATTTTTTTATACATTGCTAACAATATACATATATTTTTCTAATAGTTTTTCATACGCCTAATTCGAATCTGACCTTAAAGCTGATCTATCTCATCTTGAGATATTTAGATTTTCGATTGACAATACTGCATTAACTCAGATTTTCGCAATGTCCCTATAAAGCCGCGAATTATTTTATAATATATAACACCGTCCGACAAGCAATATTAAACATGACCCGTATGATATATGTTTGAAAGTAGAAATCAAATGAAGTAAAACTGCAAAGATTTCCAAAGTTTTAAAGGATTACATTTTATAAAATTTTTATAAAATATTTTTTTTGATATTTGTACTTGTCCTAAGATACCACTGGTGATGGTAAATGAAAGAAGAGGATCTCCCCTAATATTTTTTAAAATTAAATCCTCTAAAACCTTGAAGTCGTTTTAAAAGGAAACAGGATCACGAATTGAAAAACTGTAAATGCAGTTTTACTAAATTTATTCTCTAGTTTCAAACTAGAGTTTGCAAATAATCGAGATATTTCATAATAGCGATTACGATTAAAAAAATTGCCGTTAATCGCGATTATCGATTAATCGAGTTTTTTAAAATAATTTGAGTTGCAATAGCTTAAAAAAACTTTAAAAACTTTCAAACTTTCCCAGTAAAAATAATTTGAGATTTTGGCACCGCAGTCTCTTTTTTAGTATATCATTGCGCATCAAAACAACGCTCGAGCGACCTTGAGAATTTTTTGTTAAGATTTTTTTTTAACTTTTAATAATTAATATTCTTTGTTAATAAAATTGCCCATATACTTTATTTTTTGACATTTTCAACACTTTTTTAATGATCAAAAACATTTTTGGAGAAAAATACTATATTTTCTTGTATCTTTATTGCGCTTAAATAAACTCTACAAAGAGTGCTTCAATCAGTGCTGAAAAGATACATAATTTTACTGCGTCTTAATAGCTCTTTATCTGAGCTACCAAAGAGTACTATAAACTGTAACTGGTTTGGATTTGCTCTTTGGCTCTTGATTCCTTTCCAAAAGCTGCTTTCAAAGCGGTCAAAGTATGAAAAAATTTAATTTTTTAACAAAAACTCATGTCCAATTTTTTTGAGCAAATCCGACCAAAGCCTTTTGAGTATATTTTAAAAACAAAACTCTTTAGAATTTACTCAGATCAGAATTTAAATTTTACTTTAAATTTAAATGAGTTTTACGAGAAAAGGAAAGAAAAATCGCAAACAAGTTAAATGAATCATGGGACAACCCATCAAAATTTTCTGCTCCAAATAATCGGTTCCAGAACGCATCCTATCATTTTACAATCGATTCTACTTAACTTTCTACAATCAACGATTTTTGTTTGAAATTGTCCTGAAAGTAATAGGTTTTTAGAGTAATTTACTTTTTTTGAAAAATGATTTCAAATAAAAACTCCAAAATGGGTTTCAAAAAATGTTGGAAATGATTTAAATTCGTTATAAAAACAGTGTATTTCATAAAAAAATTTTAATCGTAATCGCATGATTTTTTTGTCGATTAATTGGTGCGATTAATCGCGATTACGATTACGATTTTAATCGTTTTGCAAACTCTATTTCAAACGTATATTACCCAGTTCGTGCTTAACGACTTTTTTAATTTTGTCGGACGGTGTAAATATTCAGCACATCTTAAAATACTACTATTTTCTTCAAAATATTTTTGGAATCCTTTATATACCTTTTTTCATTGCGGAGATATCGACCGATAAAATTATTGCAATTTCGGCCCTAAAATATAAAAGAAAACAAATTTGGAAACCTAACTATTTTTTTGTTGATATTTTTAGTACCGAATTCGAAACTATTAGGGGCTCAATTTTTCCCTTTTATAAAAAATGCTTTATTTTTTTGAAATTTTTTCACATTGAATTGGGGCCAATTTGGATTAGGATAATTTTTCAGGGTGCCTTAAAAAAATTCTTTATTTGGGCTAACGGGTATTTAAAGCTTCGCCATATCGGATATAGATTTCTTATTAATAAAATTCTTAAAAGTATTTACAACTCGTGTTTTTATATTCAATTTAAATTTTAAATTGATATTATTCGGTTAACCGAATAATTCAAATTTAACCGATTATTAACCGATTAAATCTCAACCCCGATTAATTATTTGCTCGATTAACCGATTAAACCAGAACCTCGATTAATTGAATACCCTGCTAAACACTCAGGCTTGAAAAAATCGGAAGTTAAGCTATCAACCTATTCCCGAAAAACTGAACCAGGATCAGAAAAAAAAATAAAATTTCCACATTCAATTTCCCTAGAGGTGCCCTTATTGGACATGCAAAATTAAGCTCGAAATTACATTACCTTTAACCGGTATAAAATTTATTTTAATCGGTCCAGTACTTACTGAATGGCCGAATTATTTCCAAAAAAAATCTATTGTAAACCACTGTGAAGTCAATAGCTAAAAATTTAGACGTGATGGGAAAACTTGGTGAACAGATTTGGAATCAGGAGATCAGAGACTACTGAAATTTACAATCAGAACTAAAACCCGAAAATGAGAGCTGAGCGGTGTAATTTTGAGAAAAAAAAATAAAAAAATTTCGTAAAAATAAAGTTTTTTCTGTAAAAAATAGTTTGTACTTGTTGAAATACCATTATGCACCGATTTACAATCGCATATGTCACCCAGCTCACGAACTAAAACAATTTGTATTTATAGGTTGTATGGAATGTACCTAATTTCTTATCTTTTCAAGATCATTTTGTCCATCGACAGTGATTGTTAGTGGATTTTCTTATAAAGATTTATGATAATTACAAACATCATTCACAACTTAAAACACCCTTTGCTGCAATGTAGTAGATAAAAACACACATAAAGACAATCATCAGTTATATATGAACTTTAGTTTTAATTTTGTATAAATTAACTTATTTGCAAATGTTTAATGGATTGAACAAAAGAAGCTACAGTTTTAGCAAAATAAGAAAAAGTCACAAAAAAACACCTAACAAAACAAAAAAGGCATTTACTAATTTAAAGCCAATATGGCACTTGCTTTTTTTGCAAATATATCACCATAGGTGATCTGAGCAGGTGTGAAAAGTAAAATCATACTAAAAACAGTAAACGTCAAATTTTATCCTTGCGTTATCGAGAAATTTGTTTATCAAATGACTAAATGTCAAAAAAAAAAAAAATTAAAAATTTTACATATTTTTTTTTACAATTTTGTTGCCAACTTTTCTGTTTTTCGTTAATTGAAGCAACTTTTTGTTTGTTTTTGGCGATTTTTGGTATTTTGGTATTTTATTTCTTTTTTATTTCTTCTTTTGCTGTTTCATTCTATTAATTAATAAGAAACAAAATACAAAAAAAGCTAGTGTCATAGGGACTTAATAGGTTTTGTTTTTTTTGTATTTTTTTTTAGATATTTCTTGTAGATTTGTTTTTTGTTTGTTTGGGATCCCCAATGAAATGATAACTTCTCACATTCTCATTGAGTTTGGTCAAACGATGTTGAAATATTAAAACCGTAGAAAATTTAAATAAATAAAACATTGCGGATTCAATACCCTCTATCGAAAATTGATAAAGTGTTGTACGAATGCCATCATTAATTAATTTCAAACTACGCTAATAATGCATAAAATAAAACAATAACAATAAAACCTAAAAAAGATATACAACACTGAAAGATTTAATTATAAATCAAGTAAGTCTGTGAAATTTTTAATCAGATTAATACCGTTTTTAAGTTTTTAAAAACAATTACCGAAAGAGTGCCCTTGTTGGTTAGTTGGTAGCGTGTTAGCCTATAAAAGAGGGCGTAATGGGTTTGATTCCCACCAAACCCCTTAAACGATTTCACAACAACGAGACAAGGCACAGTGTCGTGTTCTCATATAGGTTAGGTTAGGTTAAGAGGTTGACGTAATGTCCACAAGACCAGTTCCTGATCCAAAGTGATACCTCGAAAGGGGTGTTCTCATATAACGACTGGCCAATGTTTTCTCAAAATTTGGTGTTGTAGGGCTAGAGTTGGACATTGTAGCCCTAAAATAGTAAAAATTTACTGAAAAATAGATTTAGTTATTAGTAAGCACTGTAGCAAATTACAAAAAATATTGAACAAGTACCACGTACGTCCACCTCTCATATACCCAAAAGTTTCAAAAATAGATAAAGGTAGAAAATTATAAAATTCCAATGACAGTTAGCTTAAACAATTTTGAGTCGCTGTCACAAATTAGAAAAAATCTTCCAGAAGTAACACCTCCAACAAAGAAAAGTAAAATAGGAGGCATTCCACACCAAATGTCCCGCTACAGAAAAACATGTGTCCCGTAAATTTCTGAATAGGTTGTTTGGATAGCCCTATATGGAACTAAGAAAATTGCTTTTTGGTTTCTCAAATTTTCAAAAACTGGGCTGAGGAGGCGTGGTCAAATATTGGAAAAATGGTCAAATTTGTGTTGAGTTGCCCTGATTAAATATTTATCACATTAAAACGCAATGCACCACAATCTCAAAAATTTACGTTCTTATATAGTTTTGTATGGGCTATCGATTAAATTTTTTTTTTTTTTTGGAAAATTTTCAGAACCCGTTCTGAAATTTTCCATTTTTTAAAAAAGTCAATTTATCAAAAATCCGGCCACTTTTTTTTAAATTTTTTTTTTTTAAGTTTTTTTTTTTAAAGTTTAGATGTTTGTCCATCCACACAAAAAAATTCAGAAACACATTCGTCGTTTTTTTCGAGAAAATCGCATTTGAATATTGAATTTCACGACAATTTTGGAATTTCCTTGTATTTTCTTGTTAAATAATGGCGTATGAGTAACAAATTTTTGCGAAACCAACGAGTTGATCCCAATTTAATTATTTTTGTCATTTGTGGTGCAATATAGAGATGGGCGTGAATGCGATTTGACCCACGAAAGAAATATTAAAGTCACTGACGACTCGTTATTATTTTTAGTTTACTTGTGCAATCACGTGAGTCAATTTACTGTTACTCACGCAGTTTTTGATTACGCTCACGGTTGTTCACTCACGCTGATGATTATTTTACAAAAATAATAAAAACAACAAATTTTCTATGAAAAAATCACTGAAAACGAAAACTCAAAAAAACAGTAAAATTCAAAAAAAAAATAGTTAAAAATCACAAAAACTTACTTAAGAAAAATTTTAAGCATTCAATCATCTCGCAAAAATTGGACTTCCTAATCACTATCGAAATGTTCTACTCACGCTACCTCTTTAATATCGTGAATAGTACGTGACTCGCGAGTCAATTTTCAAATGTTGAACGTTAAAGGATATGTACCTATAATGTAGTGTCCGATTTATTGCTCCCGCTTAAATGCGCTTATCCAAAATATTAAATAAGTCAGAAGGATATTGATGCATTTACATAAAAAACTCTTATAAACGCACATCAAGTGATCTTAAGATTTTGAACTCATTTTAGTGTTGATATTTCAGTAAAATTTGTATGAAACTACTCTTACCAGTTTTAGGCATTTAAGCGAGTAATTCTTTATGAATCTTTATGAAATCTTAAAATAAACTTTTTTAACAATTGAATATGTTTTCGATATAAACGATCAGAAGGACATTGATGCATATCTTAAAAAACTCTTATGAACGCATCTAATCAGTTTTACGCATTTACGCATTTTACTCATTTACGCATTTAAGCGAGATGAGTGAATGCTTAAATTTCTTAAGTAAGTTTTTGTGATTTTTAACTATTTTTTTTTGGAATTTTACTGTTTTTTTGAGTTTTCGTTTCCAGTGCTTTGTTTTCATAGAAAATTTGTTGTTTTTATTATTTTTGTAAAATCATCATCAACGTGATTAAGCAACCGTGAGCGTAATCAAAAATTGCGTGAGCGTGAGTAACAGTAAATTGACTCACGTGATTGCACAAGTAAACTAAAAATATTAGCGAGTCGTCAGTGACTTTAATATTTCTTGCGTGGGTCAAATCGCTTTCACGCCCATCTCTATATTGTACCACACATGAAAAAACAATTAAAATGGGATCAACTCGTTGGTTTCGCAAAAATTTGTTACTCATACGCCATGTTTTAACAAGAAAATACAAGGAAATTCCAAAATTGTCATTAAATTCAATATTCAAATGCAATTTTCTCGAAAAAAACGACAAACGTGTTTCTGAATTTGTTTGTGTGGATGGACAAACATCACCGGATTTTTGATAAATTGACTTTTTTAAAAAATGGAAAATTTCAGAACGGGTTCTGAAAATTTTCCAAAAAAAATTTTAATCGATAGCCCATACAAAACTATATAAGAATGTAAATTTTTGAGATTGTGGTGCATTCCGTTTTAATGTGATAAATATTAAATCAAGGCAACTCGACACAAATTTGACCATTTTTCCAATATTTGAACACACCTCCTGAGCCCAGTTTTTGAAAAATTGAAAAACCAAAGACGCAATTTTCTTAGTTCCATATAGAGCTATCCATACAACCTATTCAGAAATTCGTGCGACACGTGTTTTTTTTTCGCTGGACATTTGGTGTGGAATGCCTCATAGTCTTTACCAAAAAAAAAAAAAAATAAATAAAAATTTAAAAGTGAAAACTTGAAAAATCTGAAAAATTCTCTAAAATAGCTAAAAAAAGCTAAAAAAATAAAATTTATACCAAATATGACCTAAAAATATTCATTTATAGCGAAATAATAGCAAAATATGCAAAAATATGCATTTTAAGCAAAATATGCAAAAATATGCACTGGCAAACAGCGTTTGAAAGGCTACGTTAGCTACCCGTTTTTTTTGCTTTTGCTTTTCATATCACTTCAAACAATTTCAATATTATAAGTTATAGCTTTGGTTTACTTTTCTTTTTTGTTTTTGCTTAAACTACAACAACATGAAAAAAACAAAAACTCCAAACAGAGCAGTAGCGGAAAACAAATTTTATTGTTGTAGCCTACAAATATACTACAGTAGTATATTTGTAGGCTACAAATATACTACAGTAGTATATTTGTAGGCTACAGTATTACTACAGTATTACTACAGTATTACTACAGTATTACTACAGTATTACTACAGTATTACTACCTTCACATTGTAAACTAATGTAGCAATATAAAAACGTGATCATATTAAAAATTTCGTTAAGATGGTGTAAAATGAATACAACATCGAAAAAAGAATAATAATAATTTTAAATAAAATTCTTTTAATTTTGGTCAAAAAAATATTGAAAAATTTGGAATTTTGTCGAATTTTTCGATACTTTTGAATATGTACGCGATTTTAATATTATCGGTCTAGACGCTCAGAAGTTATAAGCAAAACCGTGACATTAACATTGGGTTAGAGATGGGCGCTGGTCACGTAATTTGCGTGATTCACGTGAAACACGCGTGAGTGATTTTCATTTCAATCACGTGATTGTGAGTGAGTGTGAGCTGAAAAAAATCTGAGTGAGTGAGTCATTTATTTTTTGCGTGAGTTTGCGTGATTAGATTTTTAGATTAGCCCAATTTATTTATTTTTAGTAAAAAAAATTTTTTTGGAGTTTTTTTTTTTTTTTGGTAAGAAAATTTTATTGCGTGAGTAGATTTTGCGTGACTCACGCGTGAGCGTGATTGAATCTGGCTCACTCACTCACTCACTCACTCACTCACTCACTCACTCACTCACTCACTTACGCAATTTTTTTCTCCACTCACACTCACGTGAGTAAAATTTAATTTAGCGTGGTCACGCGTGAATCACGTTCTAATCTGCTCATGTGCCCATCTCTACTTTTAATGACAAGGGTACACCACAACAATGTTTGCCAAAGTTTTTTTTGAGAAGTTGAATTATAATTTTACATTAAAACAATCCAACCCTATTCTTCATACACATTAAAATAAAACAGTTATGTTAAACAAGCTAAGTGTGTGTGTTGTAGTTTTATTAAATTTTCTCTTTGTAGGCTACAAAAACAATATTTGTAGGCTACCAAAAATAATTTGTAGGCTACAGGTAGGCTACCAAAAATAATTTGTAGGCTACTTGTAGGCTACACAATTCTAATGTTTTTGTTTTATTTGCTACTTATTAATTTTTAAAAACAATCGTAAGCTCTCGCTACAAAACAGAAATGTGCAAGTATTAGTAGTTATAGCAATTGAATGATTTACATATTGTTTGTTTTTAAGACTACACATATCGTCAATTTTGGATGTTTAAGCTACTTTCTTCGTAGTAATTTAAGCGCTGCTAGCAAATCGATGCCATTTTAAATCAAATTTTTTGATTCGCAAAGATATTTTGTTTGTGCTTTTATATGAACAAAGGAGAAAAACATGCATTTGCATGAAAGTCCTCTCCTTGCTTATTATCTTGATACTTTGGAACTTAAGGAATAAAAAATTGTTATAGACGAGAATTTCAATAAATTAAATACAAATCCATAAAAGTACAAAAAAAATGTGTGAATGTTTGCCAGCTTTAATACTCGTAGCTTATAAACGACTAAAAAATAATTTAGATCGGACATGATTTTCAATTCAAAAAAGGGACTCCGAAAAACTTTGTTAAGCATACATTAAAAAATTTTTATCGCTCTATAAAATGGGTTTTCTTTGTTTATTTATTTTTTGGTGACATCGTAATTTATGTATAAACTAGGGCCAAAACTCAATTTTTGCAGTTTTTGGCATTAATTTTATACCAAAATACGATACACTAAAAAATGCATGTAAACTTACAATTACAATGTGTTAATAAAAGCACAAAATGCGTAAATAATTTTAAACAAATTAAACACAGCAAATTATTAATATTATCCATTAATTCAAATATTTTACAGACAATGTGTAAACAAAATTGTCAACCAACATACATACACACAAGTTTAATAACTAAAACGCCAGATACAAGCTTCCGTAGCTCACAATCAGTCGTTAAGTAGTGTTGTTTTAAATCAGAAGTTGGCGAGTTTTGATGCTGGCTGGCGCAGTATGTTTTTTTTGTTGTTTGTTATATTTTCTTCACCTCCATTTTATTAAAATTGACCACTAGTGGTAAATTTTTTAATTTACACATTTAGCATAAAATTACCGAATTTATAGTAGGAGTCCAGTTTTCTACTATAAATTGGGTAAATTTTAACAAATTTTGATTAATTGCTAAAAAAACAAGCCCCCAAAGCGGCCTCAATTTTTTTCGGATTCTCCTTTGGAATTTAATAACTTGTCTGATCGAAATGAATTTTTTTGCCGGTAATAAGCTAACAAAGCTTACGAACGTGGGTACTTCCATTTTAAATCAACGAAAAAAACTTCCATTTTTAACCCCACCCTCTTCAATTGGTATAAAAATGAGCATGAATATTCCGCTTTACTAAACTAACACTAAGGTAAAAATTTAGACCTCCAGTTTTGATGGTTCCTGATATATGGCGCCTCGAAAAGTGGTCAAATCGGTAAAATCTCACTAAAGCAGTCAAGCAAAAATATTTATATCTTCTTAAGTTTTTAACTTACAAGGTCGATATTGGTACCATTAAAAAGGTATTGAAAGCACCTTTACAATAAAAACTAGCAACATATTTGTTGCGAAAGGTCAGAGGTTATTATTACAATTTTTAGTTTTTGGGAAACTGAATCTCGAAAAATGAAATTTTTAAAATCTTTAAAAAAATATATGTTAATGCTGGAAGTCTTCTCTGCAGTTTTTGCCAAAAAATTTAAGTGAGCTCTTATTGGTTCCGGAGATACAGATAAAAATGTGAAAAATAATGAATATTTTTAACAAATTAATAAAAAAAATCAAAAACTAACTAAAGAGGTTTAGCAAAGTTGAGTATATCTTCTAAAGTTCTCAAATTACAAGGTCGATATTGGTACCATTCAAAATGTTTTGATAGCGACTTTAATATAAAATTTATTTATATTTTTTTTTGCAAAAGGTCAGAGGTCAATATTCTATGATTTAATTTTTAGGAAACTGTATCTCAAAAAATTAAATTTTAAAAATTTTTAACAAAAATAAATGTTAATGCTAATAGTCCTCTCTGCATTTTTTGCCAAAAAATTTGAGTGAGCTTCTTTTAGTTCATGAGATATAGATAAAAATGTGAAAACAAACAAACAATTTTTATAAACATATATTTTTTGTTTTTCATTTTTTTAAATACACTAAAAATTTTCATTCATTTTCACATTTTTATCTATATCTCTGGAACCAATAAGAGCTCACTCAAATTTTTTGGCAGAAAATGCAGAGAAGACTTTCAGCATTAACATATATTTTTTTAAACATTTTTAAAATTTCATTTTTTGAGATACAGCTTCCCAAACATTAAAAATTGTAATAATGACCTCTGACCTTTGGCAATCAAATTTACGCTAATTTTTATTTTAAAGGTGATTTCAGTACCTTTTTAATGGTACCAATATCGAACTTGTGAGTTAAAAACTTAGGATGATATAAATATTTCTGCTTGACCACTTTAGTGAGTTTTTAACGATTTTTTCGTTTTTCAAAGAGCTTTATTTCAGGAACAATTAAAGCCAGGGGTCCAACATTTTAAATTTATCTTAGTTTGGTAGAGTGCAATAAATAAACTTAGTTTTGAAAGATTCCGAGATGGGATGGAAAATCGGTTCGTTGGTTATTAAAATTTTAACCCACGTTCAAAAAAAAATTGTGCTTATGTGGATTTTTTTACCTCTTCAACTTTGACCTCAATGGGGCACAGGTCAAAGCCATGCGCTTTGGCTCAAATTTGTTCTACATCAGTTTAAAACCATTCCGCCCGGGAGATGGTTAAACTCCAAAGCCGAATTATCGGCTCGATCGATTAAGTCGATCTAGCGATATCCGTCTGTCTATAGAAAGCACGTTTACTTTCGACAAGACAACCTCAAGTTTGGAAAAATTATCTTTGGAAATATGTCAACACCTAACATTTGTGTCTAAAATATAGACCATGTCTGGCAATGTTTGCAAAATAAGTACTTAGATCAGAATTGATGAAGGAGAGGAAGAAGAATAATGATTACTAAAAATAGAGTTTGTTTACACAAATTACAATAACAACTCTTCTGTTACAAAAAACAACAGCAACAACCACACTCGAATTGAAAAAATCAGATTTAGTTGATACTTGCTTAACAGCCTACTTGGCGTATCGGTCTAGAGTGATTGTACGTTACAAGCAGTTAATTGCAAAGTATTACAGATGATGATGAGTTCAATCCTTGTCGGCTGCGATCTGTTAATAATTTTCACATAGTCAGTCTTAGTGAAATCAATCAAAAATAGCTAAAAATTTTCGTGACCCCCTCCGATTTTGATGAAATTTGGTTTAGTTGTAACACTAACAATATGTGATAAACTAATGCACACTTATTTTCAGCCCTCTAAGTAAACAGTGGGCGAAAACACGGAGGGTCAAAATTTCCCCAAAAATCTCCCAGTCGCGACACTTTGCACCGTAAAAACTTAATATCGTTGCTTCTGTTATAGCTAGAAAGCCCATTTTTAGTTTGTTTTGAAGCTCATAATATGCTCTACAAGACCTACCATAACCAAAAAGTTTTTGAAAAAAAATAAGGGTTACCTCCCTTATTTTAAGGTCGTGATATACGGAGGAGCAAATGCGGAGGATGGTATCCCCCGATTTTTTTTTTACTTGATAATCTTATAGAGAAAGTCCTAAAGAATATATTCTAAAATTTTTAAGTTGGGACAACAATGGGATCGCTCAAAATCAAAATTTTTCACAATTTTCCCCAAAATCTCCAAATCGCAACACTCTTTAACCTTAAAAATTTAATATCATAAGTGCTTTTGTAGCTACAGAGCCCATTTTTTTGTTTTAAAATTTTTTGGTTATGGTAGGTCTTGTAGAGCATATTATGAGCTTGAAAACAAACCAAAAATGGGCTTTCTAGCTATAATAGAACCAACGATATTAAGTTTTTACGTTGTAAAGTGTCGCGACTGGGAGATTTTGGGGGAAATTTTGACCCTCCGTATTTTCGGTCCCTGTTGACTTAGAGGGCAGAAAATTTGCATTTGTTAGTTTTTTACGTAGTGTAAGAACTTAACCAAATTTCATCAATATCGGAGGGGGTCAAAAATATTCATGATTGATTTCACTAATAATGACCCCATATAGAGTTCTATTGACTATTAACTAAATAAATTTGACATTAAAAGTTTGACATTAAAAAATTATAGTTTGCAAAGACCGACCATATAATACTCTACACTTTTTGATGAAAGGAATCCCACAATTCCCAATTTGTTTATTAACAATTTCCAAAAACCTGATTTTTTGTAGTTTTTGCCGGCACGCCAACATTAAAGGCGGGGATTATTAGCTATTCATGTTGTAAGCTACTTACATATCAAAGAATCTATGATTGCTTTGGTAGGCTCAACAGAGGCGTGCACTTTTTTCCCAGAGGGGTAAAGTTGAAATTTGTGTTAAAAATCGGGCAACCTTCGATGAGTTTTTTTTTTTTTTTTAAATCGTCTACGTAGTATTGCCTTTCAGATGAATTGAAAAAATTGGCATGTTCTGAACGAAACTTTTATGATGGAAGCAGAAGAGTGTTGGTACTTTAGGGCAAAAAATTCCATTTTTTTTTTAAATGGTGTAACTTGTTATGGTTTTAAAATCATTGTTATGGTTTTAAAATATCACAAATTTATCTAGCTAACTAAAAATTCATGTTCGAAAAATTTCGGACGTTAGGTGACCAACCTATTCCCGAAAAACTGGACCAGGATTTAAAATGTTCCACATTCAAATGGCTATAAGTTGTAAAGTAAAAGAAATGACGACTTTTTCAAGCATTTTTATTTAAGGTATTTACTAGAGCTTGTGGCGTACGTTCCCCCACATACGATCTGGCAACAACATTATTTTGTACACTTTGGCAACGCTAATGATTGTTAAGATTCTTCTAGAACATTCTTCTTTTTTGTTTGTACAGACGCTTAAGTCTTTTTTTATATTCAATCTTTTTTCATTAAATAAATAGTTTTAAGTTAATTTAAGAATTAACTATATTTGTTTAATTTGATCTATTCGCTTCATCATCGTAAGTAAAACATCCTCTACATTTGGTGACCCCGACAAAAAGAACACAGCGCAATGGACAACGATGGCAAGAATGCAGACGTTCTTCCTGGTGCCTCACATAATTTACCACCACCACCATTACGGAATCTACCAACAGCCTCAGGTCAACACACCGAAGAATTGGCACGCATTTCCGTGAAGATTCCCCCATTTTGGCATGCTCGCCCAGAACTTTGGTTCGCTCAAATTGAGTCGCAATTTGCCACAGCCGGGATAACGGCCGAGCTGACTAAGTACCACACCGTGGTAGCAGCTATCGATGGTACAATTTTGTCCCAGGTGAGTGACATCATATTGAACATGCCAAAGGAAAATCAGTATGCAACCCTTAAAAAACGTTTGCGGGAAGAATTCGCCGACTCTGAACAGAAACGGTTAAAAAAACTTTTGCAAGACATAGAACTTGGGGATATGCGACCATCGCAACTTCTACGGGAAATGAAAAATTTGGCCGGTAACCAGGTTGATGACGCTTTTTTGAAATCTATGTGGATGACGCGTTTACCAAACCACATGCGTACTATAATTTCGATAAGTCGTGAGACTCTTGACAATATCGCTGTAATGGCCGATAAAATATCAGAAGTCAACGACAATTCATCAGTTCAGGAACTTTCACTGGCAAAAACTCCAACAACAAACAACACAACTTTACAACAACAACTACAGCAATTAACAAGAGAAGTCGCTAGTTTGAAGACACAATTTCAACGCTCGCGTAGTCGTAACAGATCCAATTCCGGCAATCGTAATCGTAGTAATACTCGTGAAGAAGCTCAATCCAATGGAAAATGTTGGTACCACAGAAAATTCGGCTCTAAGGCTAAAAAATGCAAAGACCCATGCAGCGAAAATTTAAACTGAGCAGTCTGTCACTATCGACGGTAAATGACAGACAAAAAGTTCTACACCGCCGTCTTATAATTTTTGATAAAAATTCAAATTTAAAATTTCTCGTGGATACCGGAGCGGAAGTCAGCGTTATCCCTCCTAACCGACATCAACTAAAGTCTCCGGACAACAACATTTTTTTATTTGCTGCAAATAAATCGCCGATTAGGACATATGGTGAAAAAAGCTTAACACTTAATTTAGGCTTACGCCGACCTTTTGCATGGAATTTCGTAATTGCAGAAGTTTCTCAACCTATTCTAGGCGCAGACTTCTTGGGTCATCATAATTTGATAATAAGTATGCGACAGCGTAAACTGTTTGATGGCAACACTAATATGGCTAGCAATTGCAGTATTGCGACCATCGAATCACCGATTCTAGGTTTATCTACCATCGACATCAACGACACGTTTCAAGTACTTCTCAAACAATTCCCTGGAATTACACAATCACAGCATTCAATCAACAACACCACCCACGATGTTACTCATCATATAATCACAAGTGGACAACCTGTTTTCGCCAAGCCCCGTCGCCTAGCACCTAATATGCTTAAAGCCGCTAAAGCTGAAATGCAATCGTTACTCGACGCTGGTTTCTGCCGTCCTTCATCTAGTCCTTGGGCAAGCCCACTTCACATGGTAAAGAAAAAAAACGGTGAGTGGAGGCCTTGCGGGGACTACAGAAAACTGAACGCCATTACCGAACCGGATCGATACCCGATCCCACACATACACGACTTTACTCATTGGTTAGAGGATAGTAAAATTTTTTCAACAATTGATTTGCGAAGAGCATACCACCAAATCCCTGTGGCGCCATCCGACGTTCCAAAGACAGCCATAACAACGCCATTCGGCATGTATGAGTTTACTCATATGACATTCGGATTGAGAAATGCAGGACAAACTTTCCAGCGCCTAATGGACCACATCCTTCGTGATTTGGATTTCGCCTATGCTTATTTAGACGACATTTTGATCGCCTCAAAAGACTTAGAGCAACATCAACAACACGTAAAGTTGGTCTTTGAAAAACTACAAAATTTTGGCATCGTTATAAATCCATCTAAATGTAATTTTGGTAAGTCCGAAGTGAAATTTCTTGGCTTTACAGTTAACGTAAATGGCATCTGTCCTCCAACGGAAAGAGTAGATGTTATAACTCAGTACAAATTACCGGAACGAGTTTGTGACCTTAAACGTTTTATGGGTATGCTTAACTTCTTTAGAAGATTTTTGCCAAAAGCCGCTACCCAGCAGGCAACTTTATTTGAATTTATACGTGGTAATAAAAAAAACGACAAATCAGTTATAAAGTGGACCGAAGAGGGAAAACTTGCTTTTGAGCAATGCAAGGCACAGCTCCGTGACGCAACATGTCTTGCTTTTCCTAAGCACAACACTCAACTTGCTCTGATGGTAGACGCCTCAGACATCGCCATAGGTGCCGTTTTACAGCAAGTGGTAAACGACGACTTTCAGCCACTTGGTTTTTATTCAGAGCGACTAAACGAAGCTCAACGAAAATACAGCACCTACGATAGGGAGCTATTGAGTGCATACAAAGCAGTCAGACACTTTCAGCACATGCTGGAAGGTCGTGAATTTTGTATATATACGGATCACAAACCGCTTCAATTCGCATTTAAACAGAAACTCGACAAGGCAAGCCCTAGGCAAATTCGTCACCTAGATTTTTTGAGCCAATTTACTACGGACATAAGGCACATACCTGGCAAAGAAAACGTAGTTGCGGACACTTTGTCACGCCTTGAAGCAATTCATGTAAACAACACGATTGATTTTGCAGAATTGTCACACCATCAGAACGACGATGAGGAAATCAAATCATTTCTCAACTCTAATTCAAGCTTGCAACTTAAATCGTTCGTATTGCCTAACACAAACTTTTCTATATATTGCGATATTTCAACCGGAGTAGTGCGACCATTCCTAACTAAGGAATTTCGTAAAACGGCATTTGATTCAATCCATAATCTATGCCACTCTAATGCAAGAAAAACCACAAAGTTGGTTACTGAAAAATTCGTCTGGCCTAGCGTAAAAAGGGATTGCCACCTTTGGGCAAAGGCTTGTATCGCCTGCCAAAAGGGAAAAATTCATCGCCACAACAAAGCACCACTCTGCGAATATTTTACTACTTCCGATCGTTTTGACCACATCAACATCGACATTGTTGGGCCATTACCGCCATCTAAAGGATTCCGATATTGCTTAACAATGATCGATCGTTTCTCCCGCTGGACGGAGGTATGCCCGTTAGAGGACATTACAGCTGAAAATGTCGCTTTCGCTTTTTATTCAACATGGATATCGAGATTCGGCATACCATTACGAGTTACTACGGATCAAGGACGTCAATTTGAGTGCAATTTTTTTAAAGAATTGACTAGAATCCTTGGCATACAACATCTGAGAACGACAGCTTATCATCCAGCGGCAAACGGTATCATCGAAAGATTTCACCGCCCCTTGAAAGCTGCTATTAAATGTTATGAATCGGAAAATTGGGTAGAAATTTTACCATTAATTCTTCTGGGATTTCGAGTTACGTATAAAGAGGACATCGATGCAACGCCATCTCAACTAGTCTATGGATCTAGTTTACGTCTTCCAGGTGAGTTTTTAACAGAAGGTGATAAAAACGAAACCTCTCAAAATGAATTCGTCAGCAAACTCAGAAACTTTATGAACGATCTTCGACCCACCAAAACTTCTTTCCACGCTAAGGATAAACCGTTTATTGAAAAAGATTTACATACATCTCCACAAGTATTTATACGTAATTCAATGGTCTGCAAACCACTGCAAACTCCGTATGAGGGACCATTTCCCGTTTTAAAACGTCATTCAAAATATTTTACTGTAAATGTTAAAGGAAAGAAAATGAACATTAGTTTGGACCGTTTGAAGGCAGCATTTATTTTAAACCCGGAAAACTCTACAAATGATAATCACAATTGTAATAGACAACCGACATACATCGAACCACCAACTAATGAATCAACAGTCAACGAACCATCGGTCATCGAACCATCAGTCAACGAACCAACATCCAAAGAATCAACAGCCAACGAACTACCTCTAAGGGAACCTGCTAACATTCTCCTCGACCCTAACGGCGAACCAAGGATTATCACTTCGCGATATGGTCGTAAGGTACGATTTTGCCTCAACCGGAAGGGGGAGTAATGTGGCGTACGTTCCCCCACATACGATCTGGCAACAACATTATTTTGTACACTTTGGCAACGCTAATGATTGTTAAGATTCTTCTAGAACATTCTTCTTTTTTGTTTGTACAGACGCTTAAGTCTTTTTTTATATTCAATCTTTTTTCATTAAATAAATAGTTTTAAGTTAATTTAAGAATTAACTATATTTGTTTAATTTGATCTATTCGCTTCATCATCGTAAGTAAAACATCCTCTACAAGCTTAAAAAAAATATGAATTTCATAAAAGCGGATTTTAAACAACAAATTGGCACGCACTTAAAGTCTTTGTATGCAAAAATTTTCCCAATTTAGAGGTCCCTGTAGGCGCCCTTATTGGACATGTGGGGTCCTCCGTCCAAACTTAAGCTCGAAATTACGTTACCTATAAACGGTATAAATTTTACTGCAAACGGTCTAGTACTTACTGAATGGCCGAATTATTTCCAAAAAAAAAAAAAAAATCTACAATAAACCACTGTGCACTAGTGTTTTCCAAAAAATGAGTCCCAAATCCAAATAAGAACCGATTGGATCCATCGCTGTTAGATCCCTTATTAGTGTAAAAATTTAACATAAACCAAATTTGAGCGAAATCGACTTAGGGCTGGTAACTCATCACTATATAATCAATGATTAAGGCTTATCAATGTTTGCAAACGTCAAATTTATATGAAAATAATCACGATTATTATTAATCATTGATTAGCATTTGAGAAGTTACTAGTCCTTATTTTTGTTATTATTGACCGAATAAGGGCTGAGTCTAAAAATGTTCCAATAACACAGGCTAACCAAAGTTGAACTTTTAAAAATTTACCTGACGTTTGACTACTCTTTAATATGAAGTTTCGTGTGCTTTTCGAGAAAAAAATTAACTGTTAAATAGGCCATAATTTTCCTTAAATGGAATTCCCTAATACGTGGAAGAAATTTTTACCGCCAAAGAAATTTCCCCTAAATAATTAAAAAAAAAATATTTATTTTTAAGACATATTTCTTAAAACAAAATTTAGTTCAAAAAATTCAGTTTTAGGACGTAATTTACTACCAGTTAGTTCATCATATTTATCTTCTTTAATTTCCCAGCAGAAATTTTGCTGAACGTTCAGCAGCTTTTGGAAGGGGAACTTGAGTAAAGGAGCGCATCCAATTGCGCTGAATTCATGCATGATTCTCTAAGGCGATGTCCCACTTAAGAGCGCTAGTTGGATACACAGAAACAGCGCTCTTTAGATGCACTGAAATCACGTGTCTTTAGAGCGCTGATTTAAGCAGAATAAAGATGCTGTAAATTCATGTATCTTTTTAGCGATGATTTAAGCAGATTAAAGATGCAGTGAATTCATGTATCTTTGTAGAGCTGATTTATGCAGAATAAAGATGCAGTGAATTCATGTATCTTTATCATCATTTAAAATGTGTTAAAGGCCTCTGTTATGTCTTTCAAAACTTTTCAAATCACATGATATTTTCCGAATCACATGAAATCGAGTTTGGTGTTTGTTTACGGGTTCATTCAAAGTCAGACAAGAAAAAACAATAAAATTTTAAATTCGTTATTGATAAAATTCAATTTTGAATTTTTCAAAAAATTCAAGAAAGCATTTTAAATATAATTCTTAAAAATTTTATTTTAAATTCTTAGAAGAAATCAAATTCAAAAAAATTTTATTTAAAATTCTTTAAAGAATTTTATTAATAAAAAAAAGAATTTTATTTCCACAATAACAAATATATTTTGAACAAATAAATATTCAAACCAAAAGTAAAATAAAATTAAACCAAAAATAAAATTCAAAAATAAAATTCAAACCAAAAATAAAATTCTTTTTTTTTGAGAATTTTATTTTTGGAAATAATAAAATTCAAATGGTTTTGAGAATTTTATTTAAACAAAAATTTTATTTCAAATACCTTATGAATTTTAAATAAAATTCGATTTTTTTCCTTGTCTGTTCAAAGTTGAAATCAAATAACTAAAATTTAAAAAAATATAACAAAAAAATTCATTCGTTTTACTTTACAAAACTTTATTTATGTGAAACAAAATGAAAAAAAAAAAATCGGAAGTGAACATCAAAAAAATATCGGAAATTTTAATTTTCACATTTTTTATGGGATTTTTTTTGGGAACAGCGGTCAAAGATGCTATGATTGAAGCGCTCTTTGCAGCGCTGATTAATGCGCAATAATGATGCAGTCAAATCATGTGTCTTTGTCTAAAACTCATGTTTTTTTATTCAAAAAGTGTTAAAAATATTAAAAAGGAAAGCAAGTGTGAAATTTTATCAAAAAATAATTACACATTATAAGTTTTATATAAAAAATCTTAAAAAAAAATTAAAATTTTTTCCCCTTCCTTTTACTGCATCCCTAAGAGCGCTCTTTGGATGCGCTACGGTATGCTATAAACAGATGCTGTGTCGCCAAAATCTCGATTTATTTCTGCTGGGTTACAAGCGTGGACTGGTATCCGTTGTGCAGGCAACCTGTTTAGCGAGGCGAGAAATCGAGAAACTTTTTCAGAGATAGTAAAAAACTTATGATATGTATCATTTAAAATAATGTAAAATTAATTGAAATGGTCGCTTACATTCGGAAAACGAATTGCCAAATAAAGAAGAAGAGAATTTGAGGAAGTTTCTTACACAAGTTTATTAAATTTTTCATAACATGAAATTGTTTTATTGATTTATTTTTTTTTTCATACTTGCTTGTAGTTCACATTTTGTTTATATTTGTAGTACATGAATACAAAAAGTTTGATCTTGTATAACAAGTAATAAATTTCATATTTATTTATTTATTTATTTTTTTTTCTACACATGTATGTGTTAGAAAAAAAATAATATTTTAATCACAACAAAGACATTGGCTTTGGCGTGTTTTCCCATAGTCTGGGACAAACGTCAAATACAAAGTTTTTGTTGTAATTTAACTAAAAAAACTAATGAAATTTATTACTTGACTATAATAAACAAACGTTTCTTTATATTTATAATAAAATATGTACCCAATGAGAATTATGTGTGTATTCACATGCTATTCTATAAATAAACTATTAAAAATTATAAAATTAAATAATTTTTAGGAAAAATTTCCTTATCAAAAATGTTTTTTTTAACCAAAAAATGGGAAATTTTTTCCCATTTTCTAGTTCAAATTGGTCCTTCTCTTAAAGAAAAATGTGGACTAAAAAATAGGAATACATGGCAATGGAGCTAAATCATTATCAATTTTCCTTGGATTTAGTTAATTTTCCCATTTTTAGTTAGTTTTTTTTCTGAGTGTATCAATCAAAAGTTATCTCAAACATTTTATAAAATTCTGAAGGGGGACAAAAAACACACAAACAAACAAACATGCTCAAACATTTTACAACAAACATAAAATCTAAACATTTTTAAACCATTTTTCAAACAAACAAACATGCTCAAACATTTTACATAAAATTTAAACATTTTCAAACCATTTTACACTCCCCCCTACCTCGCCCATACAGCCCTATCTCTGAACATGAGTTACATCTTTATGTGCATAAAATGCGTTTGGTAATTATGTAGCTAAAAATATACATTTGGGAAAACCCTTCTTTGATTATGCCTTTTAGCCAGACTAACTTGTTGCGTTAAGTGTGTCTAGATTACAATGTTGTAGGGCCTACCCAAAATAGACGAAGAAGTCATATTATTATATTATCTTACGGCAATTCCAAGAAGAAACCGGCTTTTAAATCAAAAAGAAATGTAAATGTAGGTCTAAAAACAAATTAACCCCTCATTTATCACAATCGTACGACCAGAGAGATGAACTACCAAATAGCAGATATTGAAAACTAAATGATTGTGTGTTGAGAAAATAATGCGTTGTATGACCAGAAAGACAGACATAGCATGCATAGACTTTATGCCATATGTTTGTTAGGGTGGCACGAATAATGACATTTTTCAAAATTCGTCGATTTCCGGGAAAATTCTGATTCGTTTTGTTCTAGGTTAGGTTAGAAGTGGCTGCTGATGTAAAAATAGACACTAAGGTCCGTTGTGATACCACGGGACTGTAATAGGTTTATCAACAAGTCCCTGCCGTTAAACCAATTCAAGCTACTTATAAAACTCCTAAGATATTTAATTTTGACATCTGACAAAATTAGATAGATCGTGCAGCTCCCTAGATCCCAGTGAAGCTAGTCCGTGACCAGAAAATGCCGGAAAATGGCAGATAAATTGTTCGAAAGTTTCCAACTCCTTTTTATCCATGCAACTCTGGCAAAAATCATTTGACGGCTCATTTACCCGCTCTGCGTGCTTTCCTAAAAGAAAGCGTCTGGTAATTACAGAAACCACTGTCGAAATCCTCTTGGAAGCGATATCAGCTCACTTGTGCGCTTCGACTTAAGATATGGTAAAATCTGTCATGTAGTCTCACACATCCATCAATGTGTCCATATTCCGTCACGAAACAAAGTCTAGATTTTGCTTGCAAGTTTCTAGACGCATACAGACAAAATTCTGTTGGAACTTGTAAGATAGTACCTAGTCTTGCAAGCGTATCGGCTTTACAATTCCCTGGAGTCTCTATGCCCTGGGAATAGGGTTGCCAAACGGCCTGGAATGGCCTTGATTTTCCAGTTATTTTGGGTCTAGTCCAGTTTCCAGCTAAAATATAATTTATCCAGTTAAAACATATTTTTTTTTAATTTAAACAATTATTTTTTTTATTAAATATATTTTACAGTGGACTAATTTTTAAATAAAACATAAATCATGAATAAAACATAAATGCCTCTTTGGCAATTCCAAAATGTGTTTTTTCTTATTGCTGCATTTCAATCCTTTTGTAAGCATCTCGGGCAGTCCAGCGTTGATTTCGGCATGAATGTTTTCCTTGAGCTCGTCGATAATCTAAGGGTTGTTTCGTACATTTTTCTTTTCAAATAACCCCAAAAAGTAAGACTAGAGGATTCAAATCTGCAAATGAGGGTCAGTCATTTCTGCCCTTTCTAAATATCGCAAGTCCAGGGAATTTTAACTGGCCACCTAGATTTACAAATTGGACTTATTTTTGTGGGGTTATTTGAAAAGAAAAATTTTCGCCAACAATTCTCAGTCCTTTGACTAGCTCAATAAAAAAATTTCGAGAAATGCTTTAAAAAGGCAAATTTTTTGCCGTTACCAATATAGACGTTAAATTTGAAAAGTAGTCTAAAATAAAAATGGTCTAGTTGTTTGACTTCTAGGATCTAGCATTGGCGTAGGAAGCCAACATTTCTGGGGGGGGGCTAAAGCCCCCCCAGATTTTTTTGAATTTTTTGGTTTTTTTTTTAATAGAAAACCCCAGACCTATTTCTGAAGCGTTCCCTTCATCATTGGTCTAGGTGTCCAAGAAACGAATGCCCTCCGAAAGCGGTTAAAAATTCATATTTTTTTTAACAAATTTTGATTCTTAAGATTTTTCGGAAATTTAGAACTCCCAGATATGTTATGAAAATTAAAGATTTTTAATATTTTTCCTGTAGTAAAATCATTAGATTACTATGATTTTTTTCAAGAAAAAGTTCTGATGATTGCAAAAGTTGATGATTATTAGTCAAAATTCTCAGTTTCTTTCTTCCAATAACTTTTGTCTATAAAAAACCACTTAGAATTTATAAACTTTTTTAAATCAAAGAACTTAAAATGTTTCCTGAAGTTAAAATCCTAAGATTCGGTGAATTTTTTATTACTGACAAAAACATCAGATTCATATAAAAACTTTTTGCAATAATTCAGACTATTTTTCAATGGGAAAAACTGTTAGATCTAATATAATAATCATTACGAGTCCTTAAGACTCGTAGAATAATCAAAACGTGTCCTAAAGACTCATTATTATTATTTATTGTTGCAAAAATTAATGAAATCATTATATTATTAAAAAAAAATTGTGAATGATTAAAATTCTGGGGGGGGCTAAAATTATTCTGGGGGGGGCTAAGCCCCCCCCAGACAGGGCTATCTACGCCAATGGGATCTAGCAACCCTACCTGGGACCCATAAATGTCGTATGTCAAACTGCTGGCCCGTCTCCTTAAAAAACGTTCGGCAGTTAAGGCCTGATCTTGTTTTCAGAAACATTGACTTGGCCGCTGCTTGTTTTTCAGAATTGATGTTGCCTGCGGTTGTAGACAAGACATTGCAACTCAACCAGTCAGCCACGTCCTTTATTGCCAGCATATCTGCCTGGTAAACACTGCATGATCAGGCAATATTCTAGCCAGGCGCAACCTAAGCTCTTCCGAATAGACTCCAAAGCCCACTTGATTGTGTAGCTTCGATCCATCTGTGCAAAAATTCATTTAGGATCCCCTACCCGGAATGCCCGTCATCTAAGATTCCCTGGATGGTATCATAGTGGTAAAATGGCACTCAAAAAGGCTCTGTACCCTCGTGATAAGGGCACAGTTCCCCTTTGTCTCAAAAACAAGCAATCTGATAATGATTCCATATAGCAGAATTAAACGCACCACAATTGCATTTTAAGAGGACTAAAAAAGCAATTGTTGCATTTCTCATCCGTTCCGCGATATTACTCCTGCAAGTCAACTTCATTTCCAGAAATCCTCCAAGACACGTTGCTCCATCTGAGAAGGCGACTTAAGTGCCGTCCAGAGAAATAGAATGAAAAGCCGTAATATTATTTTTCCTTTTAAACATGATAAAGCAATATTTTGCTTTGATTAACTCCCAGACCGCAGGCTCTTGCCTATTAAGACAGATCCTTCAGAGTACCCTGAAGAATGTCCCTCAATGTTGGCAGGTGCTTTCCCCTTTACCGCTATAGCGACATCGTCAACATATGCGACAACTTGAGAGAGCACCATTGAATTCACTTTCAAATAAGGGACGAAAGAACACCTCCCTGTTTTGTGACCATATAGACAAATCAAGATATGACAGACGCTTCCAATTCAGACGTTATACGTCTATTTGCAAGTAGATTTTCCACCACTAAAATGAACCCACGCTTCACTTCCAGACCAGATATTAATGTCGGGATGACATTATAAAAAGTCCCCTCTATATTGTTTTTTACTTGCCCTTGATACCAAATTGCTCGCCATTGGTACCAAACTGCTCGCCCTTGATACCGAACACCTACCACTGTTAGGGAGAAAATCAGGCATACTCTCAAGAAGCCTAAAGCAGGTTTCATTTAATTTAGTTTCAACTAAACTCCACTTGTCCCTTGGGATACTACAATCCCAAATCCCCCTGTTGATCACAGACCTAACAAAGCTATCTTTTACCGCTTTACTAAAAGCCTGAGTTCAGACGTTGCCGGTCATATTTGACCTCTTCGGTAAAGGTTTCTGCACGTATTGCCGAACGTTTTTCCTGTTCTTCAATGACTCCTTTCGACCATCATAGCGTTGTCCTCGCACGACAGGAGAGCGTCGCACCATCACGTTGGCTTAGTTTTTTAATTAATTTCAAACAAAGCCTTCTCTGGTTTTGCCTGGCCTTTGATGGCTTAAGTTTATTTTCTTGTTGCCGCCAATATTAGACTGAGCACGCTTACCAAATTCAAGTCTGGACTCCAAGTTCGCAACCTTTAGAGCAGTGCTAAAACCAGCACCAGTCGGTGAGGCAAAGCCCTGTGGTCATGAAAATATCACAAAAACCTATTACGAACGATTTTATTAATCTTATTAACAACTCAGAGTTAAACTAAAAACACGTCCACACTTGTCAACATTTGAACGATGTTAATGAGCTCTCGATGGTACCAACGAGCAGCAAGTGGCCTAGCCGAGAGCAACTTCGGGTCAATCATTCTACGAAAATATAAGTCTATCATTCGTGGTCTGAAATCCTTTGGAGCTGTGTGGAAATTTTGCCAAGCCTTCGGGTTAAAATTGATGCAGGATCCCTCCATTTTAAAGGAATATACGACAAGTTTATGCATCTCGTGTTGAGATTATACAGCCAAGGGTCTATATAGTCCGACACTTGCTGCATCTCAGCCGGGATTATACCATCAGGTCCAGGGGATTTATAGGGCCTGAAGCTTTCAATCGGCCTGATTAATGTTGGCATATTTATTATATCCGAAACAATTTCAGATGCTTGGGCGTCAGAACGTTCCAAAGCTTGAAACGGCGTCATGGAATTGCTCGGAAAATGCGTGTTAAGAAGGAGATCCAGCGACTCCCTACTGGAGGTTGACCACACCCCATTAAGATCCTTCAGGAAATGAAGCCAGAACTTTGCGTAGCCTGGAGGCCACAGAAACGTCTTATTTGCTTTCACATAATTTTTTTCAAGAATCACTTTTGGCAATTCTTGTCATCTTCTTATTATTCTTAAGTTGCAGCCTAAATAGGGTGCAGACCAGTTTTCGTCTTCTCTTTAATATTTTGCCTTATTAAAGAGCTTTCTGCAAGAACTTAATTTTAGAGTATGACTCTAGGGGTGTTACATTTAATTTTTCGAAGTTAATTTTAAAACCGGAAAGATTATGTCACCTACATGAAATTTATTGTCGTTAATAAACTTATCAAGTAAAATAATAATTTAAAAATGAGGAAAAAAATTGGCGCGGTTAATATTGTCGGATTTGGCTTAAAATTTAAACACAGAGTTTTTAAACCAAAATTTACCCGGTGAAATTCGAAAAAAGTCATTATTCGAGCCACCCTAATGTAGGTACTACCTGCCTGTATTGACGTTATAATGATGCTACAGGCCATTCAATCGGGTTGTCTATTGCAAAATTGATTTTTTTGGTTTATTACAGATGTATGCCTTGCTTAGTGTAAGTATTAGATAATTTTCAAATATGATGTCACTTTAATTGTTATGGGAACTACAAAAGTACATTCAATGCATACCGAATTATACCCACGTGTGTAATAAACATTTATCTTTTGTCCCAAATAACTTCATATGCTTGGAGTAATTAATACATCTTTAGCATTACATATAGCACTTAACATTTTCACTTAAAATTATAATAAACTCATTAATAAAATAAATGGATTTACACGCATTTTTCAGATTCATTATTTTTTTTAACTGATTTTATAACAAAACTGCGTGAAAGGTATCCAACTCGAGACTGATTTAAAAGAAACATGGACCAACGTACGCTGTGAGGTTTCAACTTTTAGGGGTACAAACTATCATAACGTCGATCTATGTTTTATAAATGCAAACTAAAAAAAGCTTACTTTTCAGAAGAGCTAAAACACTAGTTATTCGCTTACACTACTCTACAAGAATCAACTTTTTTTTGCACAGACTTCTAAAGTACATTTTCTAAAGTATTTTGGCCTCCTAAATACGAATCAGAAAAGTTGTATTAAATCGCCTTCTCGAGATATAGGCGTTTTCATTTTTTGTGGACTAAGCCCTCAAAACAGACAATTATTTTAATATTGGAAAAGTGTATGTTTAAGTTATTCATATTTTTTTTATTTGAATTCCCAATCAAATTACCTATTCGAATTCCCAATAAAATTTCCAAAATTTTGCAAGAAATCCGGGCTATATACGATCAATAATAACATCAGGACATTATAAGGAAGTTAACAATGTCCTTTTTTGGTTATGTCCTTGTTAGAATCCACTTCAGCTATTCACTTTAAATACACAAAAAACTACTTCATTGAAATTTATATAAAAAACAACCATTGTGACATATTTACTTCATTCCATTTTTTCGTTATTAACACAGCTCTACATGAAAATCCGTATTGGATTATGGTAAGTAATTTTGGTAGTGTTTGTTGCGCTGATTCCAAATCTGCAACCCAAATATGTCTATCACGTCAGGATTTTGAGTTATTCGCGGTTAAAGTGCCGAAAAAGACCATTTTGGACCCTTTTTGAAAGCTTATAATATAAGATCCTGACATGCGATTGACTTGGTATCAAGCTTATTCAAAAGTATGTAATTTTCTCTATAAGACAAGATAAAATGTTCTTGGAATTTAATTTTCTAAAATGGTAAAATAATCATTACCAAAAAACCTTCCATTTTTTAAATATTTAGTTTATTTACAGTGTTTTTTAACAAATTTCCATACAAATACACACAAAAATATATGATTTAAAGCACTTGTATCTAATGATTTTTTTACCACTTTAAAAAATTAAATTCCAAGAAAATTTGATTCTGTCTTAAAGATAAAATTACGCACTTTCGAATGAGCTTGATATCAAGTCATTCGCATGTCAGGATCTTATTTTATAGGCGCTCAAAAATGGACAAAATGGACCTTTTTTGACACTTTAACCGCGATTTTCTCAAAATTGTGACGTGATAGAAAACTTTGAGTGACCGTTTTGGAATCGGGAAACCAAAACCTATAAATATTTTTTGGTTTCATTCAAAACGCAGCGACAAACCTCAGATTTGTAGAGCGGTGTAATTTTTATAGTTTTGAGATATAAATAAAGGGCTTTTTGTAAACTGGGTTCTTTTATTGTTCTAATCAACCAATCAACATTTGGCGACGAGGATGGATCTCAATGCGTTGAATCAAATTTTACAACAGTTTCAGCAATGAAATCATTGAACAAAATAAAACCGTTTTGGAAAATGTCGTTTCAAAAAACCAACTTGGTATGTCTATACAAATGGTTCCCAATCTTTTTTACTCCATGTCCCACTTTTGAGCTAAAAAAACCACAGTCAAAAAAAAAATAGCGAATTTTACAAATTTGTTTGATAATTCGAAATTACTAGTGGTTTAGCAAAATTTTTGTTCTAATCTTAGTTTAAATAAAATTGTTGGTAACATTTTTTCGTCCAAATTCATAAAAACCAAAAGCGTTTAATAAAAGGTTTATTAATCGAGTTTCCATACGAAATTTGTTTTATAAACCTCTTATTAGTCTCTTTTAACTTTTATGAATTTGAAGGTTTATCTTTTAACTGAATAATAGTAGTTAATTTGATTAAAAAAATTTTTTTTTTAGTTAATTTAAGTAAAAAAAATCTTAAAAATTTGTTCGTTGCCCCCCTAAAATATTCAAATTGCCCCCCAGTGGGGCGAGAATCAAAGGTTGGGAATCATTGGTCTATACACTCAAAAAAAAGAAACTGTAATGTTAGCATAAAAAGCTTGTAAACATACAAGAAAATTTGCTGATTTTGAACCCACAATTTTTTTGGTAAAGTTAGCAAAAATGTTTTGGAAAAAAATAGTTAACTGAAATTTTTTTTATTTCAACTTAGTTCATACACATTTGAGGACTCCATTGGGTGTTGTGTCGGCAATATTTACCGAGATATGAGCATTTTAAAATTTTCGGGAATGCTAACTTTAGGACCCATTAGGGTCCACACATGTGAAGAGGACCGGCTATACTATGAGCCCGAGAACCAAAAATGGCCTCCATTTTGCTCTATCTGGCTTAGTTTCCGAGATAGCGCCATTTTAAGTTTTCTGAAAATAAAAAAAATTTACCATTTATTTTTGCTAATATTAGCAAAAAAGCTTGTAAAAATTTGGTTAACTCAATTTTAAATTTAGCAAAAAAAATTAGTTCAAATTTTGTTTAAAATAGCTAATGTGCTAAATGAAGTTTACAAGATTTTTTTGCTAACATGCTAATCTCAACTAAAAATGTGCTAAAAGTTAGCTAACTAGCATTAGCAAAAAAAAAAAATTGTAAATCTACTAATGTATTATTTTGAGTGTAATGAAAATATTCATTAATAACAATTTTTGGTGAGTCACGTGTAACCGTCAAAAAAAAAATATCAACTATTTTTATACCCTCCAACTACAGTATGGGGGTATATTCACTTTGTCATTCCGTTTGTAACGCATCGAAATATCGGTCGGAGACCCCATAAAGTATATATATTATTGATCTATGATCGATTCTAAGACTTTTCTGTCCGTATGTCCGTCTGCATAAGACACGATGCAGTCCAAAATAAAATAGATAGACTCGTTAAGTTTGGCAGGAATATGTCTTTTGGTCCTAGGCAGTTTAAGTTCCCCCTTAAAGAACTTAACTTACCTCTGAAAAACGCCATATTTTCAGAGGTTTTTTGTGTTTTTGTTAAGCAAATGAAACAATTTGATGTCAGAAAAAGTTTAAGAATCTGCACTTGGACTTAGGAAATAAAAAAATCGTTTTTTTGTCCGCCCCCCTTTTGTGGGCGTGGATATTAAAAATGTTTTTAAATAAGGATAAAATTGTATTACTTAAACTCAAAAAGCATAATACATGAACTTTTAAACATTTACCGCATGGGTTTATGTGTCCCCCAAATGACCCCTCCTGACCCCCCCCCCCCCCCCCCCCAAAAAAACGCCGCTGAAATTTTTTTAATTTTTTTTTTATATGTTGGAGGGTATTATAGATTCGGCACAGCCGAATTTAACACTCTTACTTGTTTTAACTAAAATCTAATTTTAACATCAGTTTTCCTTTAAATTAGCTACAGTGAGCGCCAGAAGAAAGTGTACAGGTCTAAAGTATATGTAATTCGTTAACGACAACAAAAACACTTATTATTATTAAACGACTATTTAAAAAAAAATTGTCATATTGGAAATTTTCCAAGCTTTAATTTAAGCTTGATAGCGTCCAGATTGAGCAAATATTAAATGATATACGAGGGTCACGCTGGAAAATGAAATTATTTGTTAACTTTTTTTTTAGAAAATTTTACGAAAACTTTTAAAAAATATTTCTAAATTGATTTTTTTCAAGTCCAAACATTCAAAAATATTACAATAGTTTAAATTCAGTCATTAACATATTTTTCCAACGACCCAAATAAAAATCGAAATTTTTTAAGTACAGTAAAAAAATATGCATTTTTTGACCTCAAATTCTTTTGATCACCAATTTTTTGTAAACAAAGAAAAATTTTTATTATTTTTGTATCTTATTACTAGGGATGAGATTTTCATGCAAATGCATGTTTTTTGTAGATAGTCTAAAAACGATTTCGACCAATTATCTTTCCGAATCAAGAAATTTGCGTTAAAATGGCATCGATTTGTTTTTGCATATTTTTTCATATTTTGGTGAAAATGCATATTTTTGCATATTTTGGTTTAAAATGCATATTTTGTGCATATTTCCTACTTTTATGTGCATATTTTTGCATATTTTGGCATAAATTATCAAAAACACAAATTGAAATATTTTTGTTACAAAAACTGTTATAAATTTTAAAAAATAATGTTCAAAGTAAGAACATTAATTTTTTGTTTATATTGTCTTAATTTCTAACAAACATCTTTCTTATTTAAAGTTTCAACTGTTACTATTTAAACCCGGCATTATTTTTTGATTTTTAGGAACTTTTTCCTGTGAAAACAAGATTTTCATTGCACACTTTTTACTTTTTAGTGCATATCTTTAGGTTTTTTAGTGCATATTTTGAATTTTTCAGCGCATATTTTAAGCGCATATTTTTGATTTTTTAGTGCATGAAAATCTCATCCCTACTTATTACTATACACTTAGATGTACTAATAAACAATAAAATATTTTCTTTGTTTACAAAAAATTGGTGGTCAAAAGAATTGGTGGTCAAAAAAATGCATAGTTGTTTGGGTCGTTGGAAAAATGAGTTGATAAATGAATTTAAACTACTTTACTATTTTTTTTTTTAATTTTTAATGTTTGGACTTGAAAAACCCAACTTAAAATATTTTTTAAACATTTTTTTAAAAAACGTCTACAAAAAACTTTATTTTCCAGCGCGACCCTCGTATCTCATTTAATGTTTGCTTAATGTAGACGCTATCAAGCTTAAATTTGTAACTTACTTAGAATTTATACTAATCGTATTTAGCAACCCGATTACCCACTGAACCCGAACGCCACCTATCGTTCATACTAACCCGACTCACCTGCCACCCATTCTAGTGAGTTACTTAGTATTTATACTAATCGTATTTAGCAACCCGAACTACTAATCCGACTCACCTGCCACCGTGTATTCGTGTGTACATCTTTAAAATCACGAAGGAAGCAGACCTTTGTTGAAGACTGGACATATCTAGTGCTACCTCAGCTGGAAACAAAACTGCATAACAAAACTTGAAAAATTTCATATATAGTTAAAAAAAAAGTTGATTGATAATAATTAAGAGGTTTTTTATTGTCAACTTTGTCGTTAACGAATAACATCTACTTTAGACCTGTACACTTACATTTGACGCTCACTGTATCTCAAATTAGCCATAAAAAGAGAAAGAAAATTTTCTATTTTTTTTTTGTGCATGATTCAGTTAATACAAAAAAATAGTATTCATACTGGTAGCTGAAAAGCTCTGTTGTATTAACAATGGCAATATGCAAAGTGAACCACCCTGTAGCGGTTTGTGTCTTAACTGAAAACAAAAAGTAAAAAAGCTTTTACTACACCCGTCCATATACAAAAAAGGTAATTGCTAGCTTTTAATTATTTTAACAGCTAATGTGTTTTAACTTGTTTATTCAAAGGCAGCCCTACAATCACACATTAATAGCACTGTTCAACAAATTTGAGGCGACTCACAGTGGGTTGAAATGTACCAAAAGTGAGGATTAATTCAAAAGCTGAACTTTATCCTACACATTCGTGTGTGGTACTGGGTGAAAGGTAATTAAATTCTACATCACTATTTGCCAAAAACTTTTGTTTTGAGTAAATTACTCTATCGACTGTGAGCTGTCAAAGTCAAATAATTTTTCAAAATTTTTCGTGCCGTGCATAAAACTGAAAATTCAGATATTTTGGGTGCTGATAATTCTTATTAAGCGTTCTAAAAGTAATTTTATTAAAATGGAACCATCAACTCTAGGTATTTGGCTACATAAGTGCATTAATGTTTTTTATATAAATGTTTTGCAAATATTTTTAATATTTTTATATGCTCCATATTTGGGGTATTTTCGATATAATAATATAACTAATAACTAATGAGTTTGGTTTCTATCAGAGATGGTTGTGTGAGTTAATTTTGACTCACGCTCACTTACAAAAAATAATTTCTGTTTTATTTACACCGAATTCTAATTTTTGCATACGTTCATGCTTTTATTGAATTTAAAATTAACTCACGAGCTCGAAATGATCACGAAAACACTTAATGTTCGAACGAAACTAAAGCTTAAATACTAATAGCCTTAATTTCAACAAGCAGATAACTATCAGTGCATAGATATCTACCGTGTAAGTAAAATTTCGTAAACTTAACTCTTAGGTAAATGTGATTTTCAATGTTATTTTACCGGCCAGGTAAAGATATCTAATAGGTATTTTACACCCGTAGTTACCTACTTGTTGAAATTACGGGCATAAATGCTAAAAAAAAAATCTAAAAAATAAGCTTACGCACAAATTCGGCAATAACTTACGTTATTATAAATAAATTTCTTGATGAAATTATATGTAACTCACGATAACTGCATTTAAAAAATATCGTGTCACGCTTCCATCTCTTTTAATTGTTATAGTTCATTGTACCCTACATAAAAAAATTGGGCACAAGCATGTGAACTTACATAAAAGTATGGGGGCTAATCACGTAAATCGTAAACGATTGACGATAGATAAACGACATCAAAATACATATCTTTCTGAATGGAAATTTAAAAGTTTTCCTTTATTATATTATTAAACAGTGCTATCTAGTCCAGAAACATTAAAAAATATGACAACATTTAGTTTAGTTTAGCAGAAACAAGACTCCAAAAATCGACGATAGTTTACTATCATTTTACGTGATCACAGTCATGGTTTTCATTTGCACTTTAATAGAACAAGTAAAGATTCCTACTATAAATTGGGTAAATTTCAACATATTCTAATTAATTTCTAACATAAGCTAAGTAAATTTTAAGAAATTTCATGTAAAATTACAGAATTTGTTGAAATTTACCTAATTTATAGAGGGTATTTTTTTTAATTAGAGTGTGTTTAATTTTTATGTGTAAGCTGTTGATAATTAATGTATTATGGTATATTAATATTTTGAAGTAAAAAAATAAATTTAAATATTTAATTAAACTTCCTCCGTATAGGAAGGAGGGTATTTAAAATTCGGCACTGCCATATTGATTTGTATTTTGTATTGATTGTGTCTGTTTACTGTGATTTTATTTATTTGAAGTGTTGGGTAATTGTACATTACTCGTTAGTTGGTACAAGGGAAAACGAATAACATTTTGCAAATTATAAACAATTGACATCTTACTATTTTAGGAAAAAGTCCCAAAACTATTTTTATTTCACGTCGGGAATTACATAATTTTATGAAAAATTCAGAACCTCAATTACTAAAAGATAAATTTAAGCTTCTGAGGTGGGATGTAATCAAACGTGTCAACCGTTCAGATATGGTCGATTTTATAAAAAGATTTAATAAATTCTGTTCAGAATATAAGACTCGGTGGGAAAAATGTGTTAGAATTGAAGAAGCTTTTTTAAAAAATTATAAGGGGGCCCCTGTAGGTTAGTTGGTAGCGTGCTAGCCTATGAAGCAGGAGGTCGTGGGTTCGATTCCCACAAAAACCCTTGGTCGATTTCGCTACAACGAGACGACGGTCATTGTTACCAGTTCTCGTTTAGGTTTAAATTATTAAAAAAATGATGTGTAATTAAAATTGGAAAAATAAATAAAAACTGATCATTGGATCAAATTATTATACTATTATTATTATTATTATTATAATAATTGGCTTGATGCTTCTATCTGTTTTGTTTCATTACAAACACCATTAACAAAACGAGGACGCAAGGATTTCTCATTTGAGGAGTGTAAAGAAAACACAAAAGCAAAGAAATGTACGGAGGTAAGAGACAATATTCCTTTACCTGTTTTGGCTCACGCCACACAAATGAGCTTGAGAGCTTCTGGAAAAACTGATGCTTCAAAAATAGTTAAGGAAATAATAATATCATCTCCAACAAGAGCGATAAAATATAGAAAAAGTTTAGAAAACGTACAAGCACAGCAATTAAGTGTGGAGGAAGCACTTTCGGTTTTAGTTGAAGCGAAGCTAACTCGACACCAATATAATATCATTAGAAAAGCCGCGCCTGATAAATTTTCTTCATATACAAGAGTCTAAGAAGTTAAGAAAAAATGTTATCCAGAACAAGAACATATGAATATTTCTGAGACATCAGCGCAAGTAAGTCTGCAAGAACTGTTAGATCATACCACTGAGCGTCTAGTTATGGTACAAAATTCTGTACTGGATTCATAAAACAACGAGGAAATATCGCAAATGACTTTGTACTCTAAGTGGGGCTTTGACGGAAGTTCGGGTTATAGCTCTTATAAACAAGCATTTCACGGATCTGAAGCTAGTGATTTATAACATCTATTGGGCCATTAAAAATTGTTTGTTTGAAGAACACAATTTGGCAAAATCCTCGACCTTCTTCTACTAGATTTTGTAGACCCACAAAAATTGAATTTTTGAAAGAAACCGTAAGTACTTCACAACTTGAAAAAGAAAGAGTAGGTGATAAATCAATAAAAATAAATCACAAACTTCTGTTAGTGTTGATTGATGGCAAAGTGTGTAATGCTATAACCGAAACAACATCCACACAAAAATGTTACGTTTGTGGTGCTACGAGCAAAGATTTCAACTGTATTGATGAAATGATTGCCAGAAGTGTGAACAAGGATACATTTCAGTTCGGTTTATCTATTCACCATGGCTGGATTAGGTTTTTTGAGTGTCTTCTTCATGTGGCATATAAATTACCACTTAAAAAGTGGCAAGCTAGGTCAGATCATGACAAACAAGTTGTTAAAGACACAAAAACAAGAATTCAAAAAAAGTTCAAAGAAAAAACTGGATTGATCATTGACCAACCAAAACCAGGCTTTGGCAATACCGCGAGAAGGTTTTTTAAGAATGCAGAAGTTTCCTCAGAAATAACAAAAATTGATCTAGATTTAATAAACAGAATGCATATAATACTTATTGTCGTGTCATGTGGCCACGAGGTCAATAGTGAAAAGTTTAGCGACTTTGCACACAATACTGCAAAACATTTTGTTAAAATATATCCATGGTACAAAATGTCACCTACCCTTCATAAATTTTTTATACACGGACCGGAAATAATATCCAATGCCCTTTTGCCAATTGTTGAGCTATCAGAGGAAGCTCAAGAGGCTGGAAACAAAGACTTTAAAAACTATAGGGAATACTTTGCGCGTAAATGCAGCCGGGAAAAAACTAATGACGACATATTTAATAGATTTCTGCTTACTTCATATCCATATATTGCCAGCATGAGTAATAAAACTAATATAAAAAAAAATACACACAAAATACCGCAGGTGGCTTTGGAATTAATAATTCTTCCCGAAGAAGGCGACAATGATGATGAGGATTCTGATCATGATAATGATGATTATGATCATGATGATAATGATCATTATAATGATAATGATGATTATGGTGATGATGTTGAAGATATCTTAAGCTATTATCACAATAATACCCAAAATGGATTTAGATACATATATGAGGCATTCCACACCAAATGTTCAGCAAAAAAAAAGTGATGTCATGTCAATATGAAATCAATTGCAGAGTATTCGCCCTTATGTCAATATTAAATAACACAAATAAAATTTCAGTTTTTTCAAAAAGTGGGCTTTGTAGGCATGGTCAAAAATTGAAAATTTCAGCATTTTTTGCCTAAGTATCTTTATTTCAATATTTATGCCAATAAAATGAAACACAGTGATGTCTTTAAAATAAAAGTTTTTTATAGATTTCGATTAAAAAAATAAAAATTGGAAAATTTTCAGAAGAAGTTCTGAATTTTTTAAATTTAAACTTAAACTTTATTTATCAAAAAACATGCCACAATTTTATTTCTTTTTTAAATGTTTAAAAATTAGTTAAGGTGTATGTCTATCTGTTCTGAAATTTTCAGAGATGCCTTTTTCCTTGTTTTCGAGAAAAAAAATGTTGAACATTGCACTATGCTTATAATTTACAATAATGGGGTATATTACGTATGCGAATGAGTAATATTAACACTTAAAAAACATTTAAAGTAGAGATGTTTTCGTGGGTGAGTTTTTTTTTGACGTTCACGCACGCTCACGAAGGAAAAGTTTTAATCACGCACGATTTTTAATTTTCCTCACGTTCACGCACGCTCACGTGAGTAGAAAAAAATGTTGTCACGGGCACGATACTCACGTGAGCGTGACTAATCGTGAGCGAAATAAGTGATGAGAGTGCGTGATGGTAAAAAAAAACTTACCTACGATCACATCTCTATTTTAAATGTTTTTTAATGTGGTGTTTCTGTTAAACGGACGAAACAATACACGAACGAACGCTACCCGTACGAATTCATAATGATATCAGTTTCCATAACATTTTCGTTTGATTACGTTATTTTTTTTCGTTAGTTACGTTTGTCTTGACCATTTGTCAAATTACAGTATTGCCAGAAAGTTTTTTTTTAGTTTTTGTTTATTTTTTTCATACAAAAATTATCTAAACTAAACGAAGTGGCAACATCAACACATCAGCTAAAGAAAACAGCTGATCAAATTTCATGTTTATAAAAAAAAAACACAATTATAATCAAATCAGAGCTTTTTTTTATTAAAATAATTTGTATGATAACCCGTGGCTTTTAAATTGTTAATATAAATTGGTCAAATCCGTCTTTTTTTCACTGATTTGTTTAAATATACATTTTTTTCAAAGCATTTAGTTATAAAACATTCACATTTTTTAATTTTATAAATATATCAATTATTTTTGTTATAAATTCACATTTTTCACTTATTTTGTTAAATATTACACAAAAAACTCCTTAACGAATGGTATTTTTCATTCGTGTGGTTTTGGTGTTTTTGACATTTCAATTCGTGTTGTAGAAACGGAAAAATATGAAGAAAAATGACTACTTTTACGTTTTCGTTCGACTAAAATGACATCCGCAATACAGAACCTCAAATTGATTTTTGTATGTCATTTGGACGAACGAAAATGAAAATTCGTAATAGAGAAACTGGACATAAGAGTTAATATTACTCATTCGCATATGTAATATACCCCATTATTGTAAATTATTAGCATAGTGCAATGTTCAACATTTTTTTCTCGAAAACAAGGAAAAAAGCATCTCTGAAAATTTCAGAACAGATAGATGTACACCTTAACTATTTTTTAAACATGTAAAAATAAAATAAAATTGTGGCATGTTTTTTGATATAAAAAGTTTAAATTTAAATTTAAAATATTCAGAACTTCTTCTGAAAAATTTCAAATTTTTATTTTTTTAATCGATAGCCCATACAAAAATCTTTACAAAACATTTATTTTAAAGACATCACTGTGTTTCATTTTATTGGCATAAATATTGAAATAAAGATACTTAGGCAAAAAATGCTGAAATTTAAAATTTTTGTCCATGCCTCCAAGGCCCACTTTTTGAAAAATCCTAAATTTTATTTTTGTTATTTAATAGTGCCCTAGGGCGAATACTTTGCAAGTGATATCCTATTGAAACCACCATGCTTTTTCTGTAGTGGAACAGTTGGTGTGGAATGACTCATATGTATATTAGAGTTAGTTTTGAAAATTTGATCTGCGGGTATCATAATTTTTTTGAAGGATTTATGGGAACTAAAAAGAATGGCGGTATTTTTTTGAAAAAAAAAATCGCTCCTTGGGGTGGTTCAACGCATCTGAAAACGCGAATTTTGAGCTGATTTTTCTGCAGAGCAAAAACTGTTGAATATATCGCAAATCTGATTTCACTAGTCGATTCTACAGCAAAAAATTATACAATGGTCGTTTTTCAAACTCTTAAAAAAAGTTCCAAAAACCCACCACAGAGGGCGAAAATATAAGGTTTTTCCATTTTCTTTTTAAATTAATTTTTTAAATATGAACAATTAAAGGGCATTTTCAGCTTAACAAAATGGTACCAAATTTTCCGTTCTATCACAACCCATTAAAAAGTTATAAGCTCTCAAAAATGTGCAAAAACACGTTTTTTTAGAACTTTGACCTCAATTTTCTCGCAAACATGACGTGATAAAGAAATTTTAAAACTAGATTCAGAATCAGCATCGAAATGTTAATCGAAAATAAGTTTTATGATCGCAGAATATCACCCAAAAACATCACAAAAAAATGCGCTCAATAATGCACAAAAATGAGTTTTTTGTGAACTTTGACCTCAATTATTTCAAAAACCTGACGTAACGGAACATTTTGGAAACCAGATTTGGAATCAGCATTGAGAGGAAAATCGAAAACGAGTGCCCAGACCGCTGACCCATCCAAAAACTTTTCAAATTTCGGTCAGTGTTTTATAATTTTACAATTAGAAAAAAAAAAACTTTGAAGCCTTATAACTTTTTAATGGGTTGTGGTAGAAAGGTGCTTTTTGTACTAATTTTCTTAGCAAAAACTGCCTCTTCATCGAGCATGATTAAAAAAATAATTTAAATTTAAAAAAAAAAAAAAAATCGATTTTTCCGCCCCCTGCTGTGGGTTATTGGAACTTTTTTTATGAGTTCAAAAAACTTCTATTGTATTAATTTTTGCTGTAGAATCGACTGGTGAAATCAGTTTTGCAATATATTCAGCCGTTTTTTCTGTGCAGAAAAATCAGCTCAAAATCAGCGTTTTCAGATGCTTTGAACCACCCCAAGGAGTGAAAATTTTCCAAAAAAATACCGGCATTCTTTTTAGCTCCCCTAAATCCTTTAAAAAAATTATGATATCCGATAAACAGATGAAGTGACATAGTCACGAAACGAACTCTAATGTATATGAGGCATTCCACACCAAATGTCCCGCTACAGAAAAACATGTGTCCCGTAAATTTCTGAATAGGTTGTTTGGATAGCCCTATATGTAACTAAGAAAATTGCGTTTTTGGTTTTTCAAATTTTCGAAAACTGGGCTTAGGAGGCGTGGTCAAATATTGGAAAAATGGTAAAATTTGTGGCGAGTTGCCTTGATTAAATATTTATCACATTAATACGGAATGCACCACAATGTCAAAAATTTACGTTCTTATATAGTTTTGTATGGGCTATCGATTAAAATTTTTTGTTTTGGAAAATTTTCAGAACCCGTTCTGAAATTTTCCATTTTTTAAAAAAGTAAATTTATCAAAAATCCGGCCATTTTTGTTTTCTTTTTTATTTATTTTTTTAAAAGTTTAGATGTTTGTCCATCCACACAAAAAAAATCAGAAACACGTTCATCTTTTTTTTTCGAGAAAATCGCATTTGAACTTTAAATTTCATAACAATTTTGTTATTTGCTTGTATTTCTTTGTTTTAAAGTTGCGAATGAGTAATATCAATTGCATAAATATTCGTCATACGCTCTGTTGACACAGGAAAATACAAGCAAATTACAAAATTGTTATGAAATTTAAAATTCAAATGCGATTTTCTCGAAAAAAAACGAAAAATACATTTCTGATTTTTTTTGTGTGGATGGACAAACATCTAAACTTTAAAAAAAAAATTTAAAAAAAAGAAAAAAAAGTGGCCGGATTTTTGATAAATTGACTTTTTTAAAAAATGGAAAATTTCAGAACGGGTTCTGAAAATTTTTCTTGGAAAAAAATTTTATTCGATAGCCCATACGAAACTTTATAAGAATGTGAATTTTTAAGATTGTGGTGCATTTCGTTTTAATGTGATAAATATTTAATCAAGGCAACTCGCCACAAATTTGACCATTTTTCCAATATTTGACCACGCCTCCTAAACCCAGTTTTTGAAAAATTGAAAAACCGAAAACGCAATTTTCTAAGTTCCATATAGGGCTATCCATACAAGCTATTCAGAAGTTTATGGTACACGTGTTTTTTTTCGCTGGACATTTGGTGTGGAATGCCTCATATGTACATTAGAGTGTCCCTTATTTTGGAAATGTTGAGACGGTACCCACTCATTTTTCCCATAATAATGAGTGGGTAAAAATAACTCAGGAAAAATTTTACGCCCCTTCAACCACGCCTTCCCTACGCGACGGGGCCTTAAAGAGCGGGCCTTAAAAATTATTTTTCGATACAAACCAAAAATTTTAAATTTTTTTGTTATTAATTATAATATTACTTCGTTAGCTTATTCACGAAAAAAATTTGATTTTGGTGGGATAAGGCTTTCAGTTCTAAAAAATTTTTCGAAAAAAAAAAAAAATTTGGAGCCGTTGGGGTCCTACAGTAAAAATTTTTTAAAAAATATTTTTTTTAGTTTTGACAAACAACGGCTTTAATTGTAATGTTGCTTTTAAAGATATATATTCATAAAAAAAATATTTTTCATATCTGTGACATCTTTATCGTGTATCAAAAAACGTCAAAAATGAATTTTTTACCCTTTTTTAGAACACGATAAAGATGTCACAGATGGAAATAATATTTTTTTATGAATATAAGTATATCATTAAAAGCAATATTACAAATAAAAACGTTGCTTGTCAAAACTAAAAAAAAATATTTTTTAAAAATTTTTTACTGTAGGACCCCAACGCACAGTGCCACATTTGGCCAATCTAGGACGACAAAAATCCAATTTTAATTATATTGACTTGAAATTCGGTATAAATGTTCGTTTTGACTTCGAAAATAACATTATGAAAAATGTGGGAGGCCGGTTAAGGGCCACGCCCACTTATTTTAAAATTTGTAATTTTGGTTATAATTTCTTTAAATTTGGTATATATACTCTCAATGACTGTAGAAATAATATCACAAAAAAAGGGGCGGTCAGACAACTGCCACGCCCACTTTTTTAAAATATGCTTAAAAAATATGTAAAAACAATGTTTACATATCGGCCCACTGTAGTCGGTGTCGCAGACGGTCGCAAAAGTTAGCCGTTGAAATAAGTACTATGAATATTGGTCAATATATCTGAAAAAGTCCGGCGACCAATACGGACCAAACACAAAAGTTCTATTCCATCAAAAAAAAATAAATATATAATTTTCTTTTCAAAAATTCGTATTTTGTTAAAAATTTAATAAAAAATAGAAAAATTTGTTTTTAAAAAAAAGAAAAGATATGACTTAAAGTATTTAAATATCCTTTAAAATTACCAAAAAAGAGTGGATAAATATCTCTTTTTGTTCAAAAGTTACAACAGTTTAAACTCGACTTAATTTTGGCGAAAAAATGTACACTAGTTACAGGATATTACAAGATGCAACTTTATGCACCCACCTGTTATTAACGAACAGAACTATCGATATTATATGATTATTTCCGTGCTATTAGGAATGTTCTATAACACATACAAACATATCATGAAAATCGGGGAACTTTTTTTTTTGATTTTTGTCGTGCTAGATTGGCCAAATGTGGCACTGTGCAACGGCTCCAAAATTTTTTTTTCCGAAAAATTTTTTAGAACTGAAACCCTTATCCTACCAAAATCAAATTTTTTGTCGTGAATAAGCTAACCAAGTAATATTATAATTAATAACAAAAAAATTAAAATCAAAAAAAAAATTTTTGCTTTGTATGGAAAAATAATTTTTAAGTCCCCGCTCTTTAAAGCCCCGTCGCGTAGGGAAGGCGTGATCGTAGGGGCGTAAAATTTTTCCTGAGTTATTTTTTAGTCAAATGGAAAAAAATGAGTGGTTACCGTCTCACCATTTCCAACATTTCCAAAATATGGGACACTCTAATGTACATATAATTTTTCTCTTCTTTTTTAAATAAAAAAATATTTTCTCTCAGTTTTTTTTCAAAAACCTTATTTTTTCACTAAGTAACGTACAGTTATTCAAAAAAAAAATTTATATCAACAATAATTGGCTTCCCTGAATTAATCCTCAGTTTACCTATGTTTCAACCCACTGTGCGACAGATTGATTTGAATATAGAGTCGAACTCGGTTATAACGAACTCGGTTATAACGAACTCTCGGATATAACGAACTAATTCTAAAGTCCCGACGTTTTGGCAACAATTTTCACACAAAATACCTCTTTTATAACGAACTCGGTTATAACAAATCCTTGGTTAAAACACAAGTTCATGTACACCGAAAAAAATTCCTGCCTTATATGTACGAAAACGTTCGTACATTGTACGAAAAATTTCGTTGTTTCGCACCACGAAATTCTTGCGTACAATGTACGAAATGCACGAAATTGTTTCGTAAAATAAACGAAATTATTTTTGTATTTTACAAAAAAATTTCGTAAAATAAACGCAATAAATTTTTGTGTTTTACGAAAATTTTCGTAAAATAAACGAAATATTTTTTTTGTTTTACGAAATTATTTCGTAAAATAAACGAAATATTTTTATTTTTACGAAAATTTTTTGGTAAATAAAAAAAAATTCTTAAATTAACGAAATTACATGTAAAAATTCTTTCTTGAGAATAAGAACAACGTTTTCAACGTTTTGACAGCAACATTTCCAAGCAATTAATTGTTTCTTCTTAACAAAGACTTATAAGATTTCATTCATTATTTACAGTGATTTTGTTTTAGGCTACGTTCACACTACAAGAACTTATGATGATATGTTGAGATGATTTTTTTTGGAGGACCACCTTCCCACATGTAAAAAAAAACTTATATCATCAAGCCTTAAATTTTATTTGATCCGATTAGCCTCAAATTTTAATTGATCCTTAAAATAAATAAAAACCAAGAGAAAGCTTTTAAGTCGGCTGTGCCGAATTTTCATTACCCCAAATATGTAAAAAAATTATGAGAGTTATCATTAATGAAATTAATTCTTTATACCCACTACCACAAGGCATTTTCTAATCCCCTGGGTCGAAGCTCATTACTTTAAATTTTGTTTGACATAAAAATGTTTCATTTGTTTAACAAAACAACAAAAAACCCTTTAAAAAAATTTAGTTTTCCAGAGGTTGGTTTAAAGAAATAAAACTTTTTTGCCCACATACGAACTTAACCTGCTGATGACCAAAAGACTTGTTCCGTGGTATCCGTGTTTTATATAGACGGACATTAATAGAATGCCTTAGAATTTATCATGGATCAATAAAACATATACTTTATGGGGTCCCCGACCGATATTTTTTTATTATACCCCAATACTGTAGTTTGAGGGCATAAAAACACCATTTAAGCATGCATTTAAAGATTTCTTCTTTTTTCATTAGTTTTGTAAAATTTCAAAATTCTTGATTATTTTTTTTCGTGATATAAAGTCCACTTTCGTATATTTTACGAAAGAAGTTTTTACGAATTATTTTCGTAAAAATACGAAAGTCTGTACACTTTTTTTGTAATATGCAGTCAACATTCGTATATTTTACAAAAGAATCATTTACATTCTTTTTTTCGTTACTTTCGTAAAATTACAAAAGTTTTTACAACATTTTTTTCGTAATATGTAGTCAACATTCGTAAATATTACGAAAAAAATATTTACTAATCATTTTCGTTTCTTTCGTAAAAATACGAAATTCAGTACTAAAGTTTTTTGTAATATGTAGTCAAATTTTGTGTATTTTACGAAAATAAAAACTACGAAACTTTTTTTCGTAAAATGTTGCATGGATTTTTTTCGGTGTATATTTACTTTTTTATAACGAACTCCGATAAATATTTTGAATTTGCGACAGTTTTTCTTGCCAAACTCACAAAAGGTTAGAAATTATTGGTTAATATTATAATTTTGATAAATTTTATTTACATTTTTAATGTTTTCTTCTCAGTGAGTAGTTTACTTTAAAAAAAATCAATTAAAACAAAATTGGACCTATTTTTTTGGAAATAAAACAAGGTTGATAAAAAATATACCTCGCTTATAGCGAACTTCGCTTATCACGAACTATTTTTACTGGTCCCTCGGAGTTCGTTTTAACCGGGTTTGACTGTATTTTGCTTAAGATAAAAAAAGAAAAAGTTAAATTCCGCCTTGCCAAATATATTGATCCCTCCACAATGTAAAAAAATAATTGCAAAGAACTAAAAAACAAAATCCGGAAAAAAATCCGAGAAAAAAATTTTGTGTAAAAAATATGGGGCATTCCATGTCAAATCGGACACTTTGAATAATTTTTTTTTTAGATCTTTCCGATTTGTTTACAGCTTTTAGTACCCTTCGAAAACTCCTTCGTGGTAAGTTTTCAGATTTTCTTGATGATCAGTTCAAAAAAAATCTAATTTTTAAAAATTGGTAGTTTGTTCCTTTACCCAAACTTCTTTTACTCATAACTAGGGATGAGATATCCATGCAAATGCATATTTTTTGTCGATAGTCTAAATACGATATCAACCAATTATCTTTCCGAATCAAGAAATTTGCGTTAAAATGGCATCGATTTGTTTTTGCATATTTTGGCGAAAATGCATATTTTTGCATATTTTGATTTTAAATGCATATTTGGTGCATATTTCTAGTTTTTAAGTGCATATTTTTGCATAAATTAGCAAAAACACAAATTGAAATTTATTTTTCTCAAACACTATTTTAAATTTAAAAAATTTATTTTGAAAATAAGAAAAATTATTTTTTTTCTTAATTTTTTTTCACAGATTTTCTTAATTTTCTTAAAAGAAAACTTGCTTATATAAAGTTTTGAATGGTACTATTTAAAGTCGGCGTTATTTTTTGCTTTTTAAGAAGTTTTTCCTATGAAAACAAGAATTTTTTTGGACACATTTTACTTTTTAGTGCATATTTTAAGGTTTTTTAGTGCATATTTTGAATTTTTTAGCGCATATTTTAAGCGCATATTTTCGATTGTTTAGTGCATGAAAATCTCATCCCTACTCATAACTTTTTCAATAATGATCCAAATTGCATTTTTTTTCAAAATTTTTGTTTTTTTACGTACTTTAAAAAAAAATCCAAAAAAATTCTTAAGAGTGCTCTAGTATGCGATTTTTAAGTTTTAAAATTTAAATCTCATTTTTGAAAATGTCGGTCCCCATACAATTTTTTTTATTTTTTGTAAATTTGTTTTATTTAATCAGCTTCCGAAAGGGGTCATTAATGAGACTGACCCCCATTTATTTTCACCCTCCAACATTTTTTTAAAACATACTTACACCCTATCTCCACACCCTTAGTAGGATCCCATACAAATTACAGTTGGAGCAAATTTTTAAAAAATTTAATTTTGAATGGAAGCCCACTTAGGGAGAAGAGATAAGGCCTAGGTATGTTTTACAAAAATGTTGGAGGGTAAAAATAAATGGGGGTCAGTCTCACTAATGTCCCCTCCCAGCAGAAATTTTGCTGAACTGGCAGCAGCTTTTGGAAAGGAAACTCGAGTCAAGGAGCGCATCCAAACCTGCTGAATTCATGCATGATTCTCTAAGACGATGTCACACTTAAGAGCGCTAGTTAGATACACCGAAAAAGCGCTCTTAAGATGCTCTGAATTCACATCTCTTTAGAGCGCTCAAAAAATCGCTATAAAGATGCAGTGAATTAATGTATCTTTTTAGAGCTGATTTAAGCAGAATAAAGATGAAGCACATTTGACTATTTCTGAAATACAAATTACAAAATCTGAAATACAATTGACTATTTCTGAATACAATTGGAAAATCTTAAATACAATTGAACAGTTCATGCGAATAAGGACGAATAGACCATTTGTATAATTTTACAAATGACGATAAAAATGCAGGAAACGGTTTAAAACTTATATTTTTGTGAACTTTTTTGCATTAATGGATTAGTGCATTATGCAAAAATGTTGGAAAAAATATTAGTTTTTAGCCGTTTCCTGCGTTTTTATCGTCATATGTAAAATAATACAAATGGTCTATTCATCCTTATTCGCATGAACTGTTCAATTGACTAATTCTGAAAATCAGTTGACTCCCTGCAAGCATTTGGAAGAAATATCGCCTAAGAGATCCAATTACATTTAAAAAATTTCCAATTATATTTCGAAAATTTCAAATTATATTTCAGAAACTTATATTTCAGATATTACCATTTATAACCAAAAAATTTTTAATTGCATTTCAAAAATTTTCAATTATATTGGAAATTTTTTAAATATAATTGGACATTTTTAAATATAATTGGAGATTCTAAAATATGATTGGACATTTTTTGTAATTTGAATTTTCTGAAACTAAAGAAGATAGTGTACTAATTTTTTTTTTTTCATTTAAAATGTGTTAAAGGTTATATGATTGAAGCACTTTTTGCAGCGCTGATTAATGCGCAATAATGATGCAGTGAAATCATGTGTCATTGTCCAAAACTCATTGTTTTTATACCCTCCACTCTAGTGATAGAGGGTATATATAAGTTTGTCATTCCGTTTGTAACACCTCGAAATATTGGTCTAGGACCCCATAAAGTATATATATTTATGATCCTCGATCGATTTTAAGACGATCTAGCGATGTCCGTCCGTCCGTCTGTCTGTCTGTCTGTCCGTCCGTAGAAAACACGCTAACTTTTGAAAGACTTTACAGAGGCTACCGAAGTTTGGCATATATGTTTGTCATTTACCTGGTCAGGTTGGTATTGCAATCCAGCCAAATCGGTCCAGTGGTTCAAAAGTTATGAGCAAAAGAGTAAATTTCGGCAAGGGTGTTTCGCGAATTTACGAGATAAAAAACATTATAACTTTCGAAAGACAATAATGAGACTACTGAAGCTTGGTATTTATCTTTGCCGTTCCCCGGGTCTGTTTGGTATTAAATTTCAGCTCAATCGGTCCAGTGGTTCAAAAGTTATACGCAAAACCCTGAATTTCAGATTAGTTTCATCTAAAATGCCACGTGTTTTAACAAGTTTTAAAGGCATTGGTGGTAACAATGCTTTTTAAACTTGTTTAATTTTAAAGCAATGCTTTTTAAACTTGTTTAGTTTTAAAAGCATTGGTAACTTAAAAATTACACACGAAAAAAATTTTACACTCAAAAAAATTTTACACTCAAAAAAATTTTACATTCAAAAAAAAAATTTTGTTTTTTTTTTTTTTTTCAAAAATTACAATATTTTGTGTACATACGTACGTGCATTCACTCAGAAATATTTGCACAGTAAAAAAAACATTACACTCAAAAAAAATTTTACACTCAAAAAAAAAAAAAAATAGTATTTTTTTTTTACTTTTTTTTTTTTTTCAAAAAAAAAAAAAAAATAGTATTTTTTTTTTTTTTTTTAAATGACAAAAAAAGAGTTTTTTACTAAAAATAAATTATTTCTAATCAAAATTGTTAATTTTTTCACGTTAACAAATGTACTCCCCTTTAAAAAAATGCATTGTGGAGGGTATTCATAGATTCGCAAAGTCGAATTTAACTTTTCTACTTGTTTTTATTCAAAAAGTGTTAAATATATTGAAAAGGAAATATAATTTTATATTTTAAGTTTTATATAAAAAATATTAACAAAAAATTTAAATTTTTCCCCCTTACTTTTACTGCATCCTCAAGAGCGCTCTTTGGATGCGCTTCGGTATGCTATAAAAAGATGATGTGTCGCCAAAATCTCGATTTATTTTTGCTGGGCTCTCGGACTCACCATTGTACCTGTAGAAGCTGATTAAATAAAACAAATTTACAAAAAATAAAAAAATTGTATCGGGACCGCCTTAATAGTTAAAGATAGAGGGTAGGTGTGTTGAGAGAAAATGTTTGTACTAAAAAAATGTTGTGGGTAGGTCATACATTTTGTTGCTCTAAGGGCACTATTAGGGCAGTTAGAGCGGTTGGAGCAATTTAAAAAAAATGTCGTTTTGTGTGGGAACCCCGTTAGAAATTGGAGATAGGGTATTAGTTTCTTCTAAAGAAATGTTAAGACGTAAAAATTAATGGGGGTCGGTCTTATAAATGTCCCCTCTAAGACGAACCACTGGAGCAGTAGAAATGATTTTAAGATTGGAAAATTACAATAAATTTTTTTCAAAAAATTTTAAAAAATAGTGATAATCGTTATCCCACGATCCTCCTGGGCAAATAATTTGTAGAATCGATAGAAGTTTTACTTAAAAAAATTAAAAAAAAATCGAAGAGTACAAATATTTTCAAAAATGAGATTTAAATTTTAAAACTTTAAAATCGCTTACTAGAGCGCTTTTAAGCATTTTTTGAAATTTTTTTTTAAAGTACTTAAAAAAACAAAAATTTTGAAAAAAAAAATTGAAATTTGGACCATTTCTGAAGAAGTTATGATTAAAAGATAGTTTGAGTAAAGGAACAAACTACCAATTTTTAAAAATTCGATATCTTTGAATGGGTCATCAAAAAAATCTGAAAATTTACCACGAAGGAGTTTTCGAAGGGTACTAAAAACTGTAAACAAATTTGGAAAATCTAATTTTTTTTTTCAAAGTGTCCGATTTGACATGGAATGCCCCATATGTTTTCAGAAAATGTTGACGTGGACAAATATTAAGGGTCGGTAATACATTAGACTCCATTAGAGCAGTTTTATAAAAATGTAATATTTGTATAAGACCCGCCTTAGGGAGTGGAGACAGTGATTATATATGTTTGAAAAAATGTTAGGGAGCTAAAATTAATGGAGGTCTGTCTTATATTTATTTATCTATGGGAGAATGTGGGGCAATAGTGGGGCATTTCGTGATTTTTTTTTGTAAAAAACACAAATTTTTATGGTGTGGTTTTCATGAGCTATTTAGAGTGCATTAACACGTTCAGATTGTGTTGATATATTTCCAAGAGTTGTTCAGCTTTACCGTGGCTTCAATTTTGCCAAATATTGTTAGGGAAAGATCAATAGTCCCTGTTATTTATACTAAAATCAGTTAAAAAACAATATTTTTCCCACATTTTTTCAAAAAAAGTCCAAGAAAAAAGAATTTTTTTTTTCATAAAATGTTGACCGAATTTTTCAACGAACTAATGCCAAATTATTGTTAAATATAATAAAACGTTAACACAAAGTCTAATTAAGTTGTTCTAACAATTTTTAAATTTGTATAGCTATATTTAAATAGCACAACTAAATATTGCCCCTCTCAAGCTCTACGCTTTTGAACAAAATCAAAGAAAATTGTGTGAGAAAATTTTGTTTGAAAGTAATGCAGAATCAAGTAAAGAAAAACAAATGAGCAAAATTAACAAAGGAATGCAAAATAAAAAAAGAACAAAAACAGAAAAATGGGCACAAAATAAAAACACACACAAAAAAACATGACAAACATTTACATGTGTATCAATAAGTTTATAAAGCTTTTCCACATGTTATGCTGAATGACTGACAGACTGACAGTAAAACAATAACAAGCAAATAACGAATAAAAAAAGCAAAAATACACACACTCAACAGAAACGAAGAGGAAAATTCAAAGAGTGGCCAAAAAAAAATCAAAAAAAGTAAATCCAATCTGAGCGGAAGGAAATTTCTGTGTGAAAATTCACTACACAACAAAAAAAAAAAAACAACCATACAACAAAATAATCATTGTGCGCACATGCTTGTGAATGAGGGATGATCAATGCGGCTGGCTCTGTGTTTGGTACCGGAAAGCTTTTTGAAATGTACTTTTTTCAACCCCGAGATGGTACTTAATTTTAATTCTTCATTTTAACATAACTCAACTAACTAAACTAAACTTAAAAGTGTCGAGATGAGGCTGTGGTGCTTTCATATGATCATCATGATCATTTGACTGCGCCCGAACAAAGTACGTAGCTGGACCGCGGTGAATACGGGCACTGTTTACGCCTGGCAACCACGAAGATTATTGTAAAAGTCTGACATACGCACAGTGGAAAATTTTGGTCATTTTCGGATCAAAAATCTGTAACTTTTGAATGGATTAATATTTTTGCATGCCGTTTTTTTTGTTGAATAGGTGGGACTTTAGACTTTAATTTATGCTTTAAATCAGTGGTCGGCATCAATTGCACACCGATCCCGAACACATTCGGCTATTTACATGTATTCAACACGAATGTCAACAAAATTCACAACTAAGAGCATAAATATACAACAACAAGCAGGTTGATGTCGCTTTGTTTGAGAAATACAGCAACACATGCATGTTTATTTTCATATACCAATGCATTCATATCCTCTCTTTCTGCCGACCACTGCTTTAAATCATCAAAATCCACTGACAAGAAATAAAGTTATGGAGGTTTAAAAAAAAAAAATTAGATATTTTTGTTGAATTTTAGTATAAAAGTGAAATGTTAAAGCAAGTTAAAGAGGTATTTTTTTAAATTTTCTAATTATTTTCAATATAATTTTGTAACAATTAGGGAATTCACATGGGTATCGTATTTGGTGTTGTATGTTGTATGTCCTATCTAAAAACAGGGTTGGTTAAACTTTAAATTAATAATACGACACTTACACGATATGACGATACAACATTTATACCTCTGTTTTGTGTGCTATTTTCAAGTATGCTAACAAAAAGAGAATTTATGAGAAAATTATCGAATCAGAGATAAATAATTTTTAACAACTCTGTTTTTAGATAGGACAATACAACTTTAAAACAAATACGATACCCATGTGAATTCCCTAAATATATATTATAAATGATTTTTTAGACATTTTTTTCATAAAAGGCCAACATTTGGCCCCGTAGACTTTTAAGGGACAAATGTTGCAATTTTTTAAAAAATATCGGAATTTAGTTATAGTTTAATTGGTGTCAAATGTAAAATATATATTTATTTAATATTGTTTGTAATAAAACAAAAATAGGAAAGTTGTAATGAAAAAATCGTATGTAAGTTGCCAAGGTAAAAAAGAGTGAGTGTTAAATTCGGCTGTGCCGAATATTTCCACTAGAGATTTATTCACGTGATTGTGAGTGAAAAAACGCATGAGTAAAATTTTTGTGTGACTGAGTGTGAGTGAGTCGATTTTTTTTAAGGGAGTTTGAGTGATTTATTTTCGTTTTGTGTGATTTATTTTCATGTTCGTCACGACTAAAGCCAACATATTTAGTAAATTTCGTCCCGAAAAAATCAAAAAAAAAATTGTAAATTTGGCTAAGCTTTAAATTTTTCTAATAATTTGGTTAGATTTTTAAAAATTTAAATTTTGTCACCCTTTCACTACCAACTTTTTTTGGCTAAGAATTTCTTGACCAAAATTTGTGAAAATGTAGATCTATGCTAAGTAAAATTTTTTTGTTTATTTCGTTGGTCTACTGCGCCCTCTAGCAGAGATATATCCAACCAAACTTAAAGCTTTCATATGCAATATCTTCCGAACGAGTGAACATTTTTCCAAAGGTCGAATTTTGTATTTTTTGTATTGAAAAATTCTACAAAATCCGCTTTTAAGAAAGCTTGTACGATTATTATTCGATTTTTGAGAACTTTTTTAACGTTTATTTTGTTTTGCAATTTTTTTACGTTATTTGAAAAATTTCCATTTTGCCAACAAATATTGCATGTAGAACATACCGGATTGAAATTTTTTTTTCCGAACACATCTATCGTAAAGATAACCCTTCAATGATCAATCTTCTCCAAACAAAACACAAAAATGTTGAAGGGTTAATTTTTAATGATTTAATGTGTTCACTGTAGTGTACAAGGGGAGTGAAAGGGTTAATTTTTTTGTATAAATAAGAGTTTTGTCAGTGTGAGTCAACGTGAGTGTGAGTGACGCTTGTGTGAGTGCACGTGAGCTATCTTAAATTTACTTACGTGATTGTAAGTGAGTGTAAGTAGAAAATATATGCTATTTAGTGAGTGTGCGTCACTAAAGTCACTACGCGGCCATCTCTACTTTCCACAACGCTCCAAAAAGTAAAAAAATAAATAAAGTAACGTTTTTTGGGAAGGAGTAAGGGGGGTCAGCGGTGGACACCTACCCCTTTGCGGTATATGTCAACAAACTAATTTATTTGGTTTGGATTATATCGTGCCTTCCACAGACAGATGGACGGATATCACTAGAATGTCTTAAAATTGGCCATGGATCAATATTATATATTTTTTATGAGGTCCTAGACCGATATTTTCTTGCGTTACACAAGGAATGGCAAATTGAGCAGGGCATAATAGGCCAAACAAATATATAATTAAATTTTTATTTATTTTTAATTTCTGAGTTCGTTGATATTTTTGATTGCCATTTGTTTAAAGCCACGAAAAGGCAGCTAGTTTTAGATAAATCTTTTAGATAATAAGTTAAACTTTAATTCTATGTTAAAACTAGATCGGCGGAAAACGGCGCCAACAGTTAAAATCCCAGTCAAAGTTGCGTAGGTTAGCAAAAAATATTATATATTTCAAATGAATTAATTCCTAATTTGTTAACAATATATCGTCGAACTATATTCAATAAATGCCAACTCGAAAAAGCTTACTTTTCAGGAGAGCTAAAAAACTAGTTATCTCGCATATTATTGTAAAAATAAACAATGTACCTTCCATAAGATGGTTTAAATATTCTAATTAATTTTTACCTATGCCAAAAATTTTATATTTTGCACTTGTTTGCGTATATACAGAGATGGCATTTATTACTGTATCAAAAAACAAATATTTTTTTAGAGTTGGCATATTTTGTCGGAAAATAAAAATATTTTTTTTTTTGGATTTTGTCATCCTTAGTACGGTAATTGCAAAAACTAAAAAAAATTAAAAATCTTTGCATATTTTTAAAAGTTACTAGCTCCGAAAGCCTTTTAATTTCAGGGTGGTCAACTTTGGCACTCTGTAACTCACACTGTATTGTATAAGGGTCACTCCAAACTAGCTATTTTGAAAGCTTATGTCATTGACTTTATTTGCCCCACTCATAATGTTCCAATCTGATAAATAGTTTAAAAGTTACATATCACAAAATCCACCAGAAAACACATAAAAAATGCTATTTTCTGACCTTAGGTCTTTCGATTTTCTTTATATTAACGGTATGCATTCTCAATAAAGCCAATAAAACATATCCATTTTCAGTTTTTTTAATTTTAAAAAAATCGCGATTTTTTCGCGAATTTAATTTTCTTCAAAAATTTAAAAAATCAAAAAAGTATGTTAATTTGAAGAGCCATATCTTCTAAAGTATCTATCAGATTTCTACGATTCAAAAAGCATTTGATTCAAACGTTCGTCCTTTTTTATACCAATGCAATAAAAAAAAAGTTTTCCAAAAAAAGTGCATTTTTAATGCAAATGCAATTTTTGGATGCATTTTTCAAAACTTTCTCCCCCTTCAATTTTTTTGAAACATGCATAATTCGAAAATATGACATTTTTTACACAAAATTGAGTACCGTTTTTTTTGTGACAGAGTTTCAAAAAATTTTCGTGATTTTTTTAAAACTACTTATTTGGGTTTTTCCATACAAAAAATCAATTTAGTGTTTATTTTGCAATTTTATCAAAAAAGTATGTAACTTTAAAAAGCCATTTCTTCAAAAGTATCTATCGGATTTCTACGACTCAAAAAGCATTCGATTCAACTGATTATCCGTTTTTATACCAATACACTAACAAAAAAGGTTTTTTTTAAAAACTTTTTCCCCCTTCAATTTGTTTGAAACCTGCATAAATCGAAAATATAGCATTTTTTACATAAAATTGGGTACATTTTTTTTGTGACGGCGTTTTACAAAATTTTCGTGATTTTTCTTTAAAATGCTTATGTAGTTTTTTTTTAGAGTAAAATTTTTTTTTTGTTATTTTATGAATTTTATGAAAAAATTGTATGGAAAAACCAATAAGGTATTTTTAAAAAAATTACAAAATTTTTACGAAACTCCGTCACAAAAAAAGCGGTACGCAATTTTGTGTAAAAAACGCTATATTTTCAATTTATGTAGGTTTAAAAAAAATTGAAGGGGAAGAAAGTTTTAAAAAATGCATCCAAAAAATGCATTTGCATCAAAAATGCACTTTTTTTTAAAAACATTTTTTTTTATTACATTAATATAAAGAAAGACTTTCGTCTGAATCGAATGCTTTTTAAATTGAAGAAATCCGATAGATACTTCCGGAGATATGGCTATTCAAAGTAGCATACTTTTTCGATTTTTTCAATTTTTGAAGAAAATTAAATTCGCGAAAAAATCGCGATTTTTTTTAAATATAAAAAACTGAAAATGGATATGTTTAATTGGCTCTATAGAGCACATGTGTACAAAAAATTAGATAAATTTGAAGACCCTCGGTCAGATTTTATAAAATCTTTCCTGGATTTCATGATATATATAAGCAATTTTTTTTTTCGCAAGCACTATTTACCGATATTTACCAGATTCGTATTCAGCATGACAAATTCAATAAGATACGTGGTCTAATTTTTTTTAAAAAAATTTTTGAAAAATTTTTGGAAATTTACAATGGGAGTTGGCATTTGTTTTCACCAAAAAAATATGTACTTTGAGTTAGCAGAATAACAAAAATGGATGTAAAACGACAACAAATTATTTTTTTGCTCTGAAATTTTTACCACAGATGGGTATTGCATAGGGGAGCTATTTGCCATCGGAAACTCATTTCGGTCAAATTTGAGTTGGCATATTTTAAATATAGGTTCACGATATACTTTATGGGGTCCTAGACCGATATTTCGATGCGTTACAAACGGAATGACAAAGTGAGTATACCTCCATATTGTGGTTGGAGTGTATAAAAATATGAATAACTTTAAGTTACACTTTTTCAATATTAAAAAATTGCCTGTTTTGAGGGCTTGGTCCACAAAAAATTAAAATGCCTATACTCGAGAAGGCGATTTATACAAAGTTTCTGATTACAGATTTGTGTATAGAAGGGGCCAAAACACTTCGTAAAATGTGTTCAATATGCCTGTGTAAAAACCGTGTAGTACACTCAAAAAAAAAAAACTGTAAAGTTAGCAAAAAATGTAGTTAAATTTAACTAAAAAAGCACCTGATTTTGAACCTACTAAATTTCTAGTTAATTTAACTAAAAATATTTATCTAACTTTTCGTAGAATGAATGTACACTCAAAAAATTATGTAGGTAAATTCCAGTGAATATTCACTTATTTTGTATTGAAAAACAGTAAAACAATAGATGAAATTTTTTACTGCCGAAAATGAATGTAACAGAAAATTCGTTTTTAAGACAGTAAATTATTTAAACAACAGAAACAGTAGAAAATAAGAAGTCCTTTATAAAATTAATGATTTTTCTTTTAAAATAACTTTACTGATTACTTTTTAAAATAACCTACAAACAGTTAATGACATAATTTTCTTAGTGTAGCATAAAAAGCCATAACTTTAAGTAAAAATTCAGCTGAAAATTTTGTAACATTTTTATGTACATATTAACAAACAAAAAAATAGTTAAATTCTAGCTAAACTTTTTGTTACTTTTTGGTAAAAAATTGTAAGTTTGTTAAATATTGGTTTTAAACACTTACACTTCACTTATTTTTTTCTTTTTTTTTACAGCACACATTGGGAACTTTGTTTGGAAAAGGCGCGCATCGACGTTTTTTTATTATAACTCTTGAACGGATAGAAATTTCTTGACATTCTTTACCATTATAAAAACTGGAGACCTTAAGGAACTCACTCATGTTAATTGGACATTTTTCGCATTAGTACCCTACTTGTAAATTTAAGGCAAAATTGGTTAATTTATTCATATGAAAAAATAAAATGAAAGTCAATTATTTAAAACAGTTACGGATTTAAAGTGACAAAATAACAGCTTACCATTCAATACAACGTGTTTTCTTTCATATTTTGGTAAACTCACACCCTACACTAAAATAACCTGCAAAATTAACTTCTTTCTATCTACTCTCATCTTCGATTTTTTAAACAAAAAAAATGCGGAACAATGTCAAACAAAAAAGCAACACACGGTAAATAAACATTATTTGCAATAATTGTTAAGTCTTTTGGTAAAAAAAAATATTAAAAAAACATTACTCTATAATCAGTACTTCCAACTTTTCTATCTGTCTTATTAGGGATATATTTGGATCGGACTCAATCATGAACATACTAAAAACATCTTGCAGGTTGTTTGTTTTTGAGTTTTCTCTGTTAAAGTTTCTTTTATAGTTTTTTAAATGACTATGTGATCTTTTCAGAGCCTGCTCCAATAATTGTCATAAAAGAAGGTTAATATTTTTTAAATGTTACTTAATAAGTTAAGGATAATTTTAAAACCAACGGGAAATCACAATTCTTGTATAAATAATGTCATGAGTTAGAATTGTATGCATAGTGGTACTCATGGTTCACCAACCATACTTTTCCACTAATAATTTTTCAGTTCCATGTATGCATTTTCTAAATTTAACTGAATTATTTTTTTTTCATTTGCGTTGATACACAGAAGTATTATATCAACTCGTTTTATAATATCTTCTTCTATTCCAGTTATTTTTCCCGTAAATGCGGCCAAAAAAGCCTTTTAGTTACAAGTATTAGGTGAAACTCATTTTGCCTGAATAAAGTGAGGTAGGGTATCAAAATCAATAATTATTGGAAAACGCGATTATCTGCTAACAATAAACATAATTGAAGTAAAATTGTGTAATAAAACGATTAACAGTAAATTATTTAAAAAAATAATCACTTTAAAAATATTTATTTTTCGTTAATAGACCCCACTTTAAACCTCATTTCAGGGCGCAGCTGCAACTGGCTGCACAAGTTTCTACCCCAGGAGTACTAAGTAATACTTCTAGTTTATTGTACAAAAAGAATCGCCATTCCCTTTCGTTCCCCACAAAAGTTGCAATCCAAAATATAAACTGTTTTTTACTAATTTTTCAATAATAGACACTTTTTGATGGCCTGTATTTCCTACTTACAAAGAGTAGTATTAAAAACCATAAAATGGGTAACAAATGTACTAGTTATAGCTACAATCTCCACTTAATTTCAGGAAAGTCGCATTATTAGAAGTAGTTTTAAAAAATAAAATAAAAAAAGTCTTCAAAAAAAATTATTTTTTTAAAATTTGTGCAAAAAGTCCTTACTTTGTATTTATGTCCTGACTAAACTAAGCGATGGATTTTCTTTCTATGAACGGTTTTCTTTCTCCTAGGGTGTTTACTTAGCGAATACGAGCATTTATTGTAAATAACTAAATATTTGTTTGGCTCTCAAATGCACGTCTAGGATCCAATGTGCAGCATTAAGTTCAGCTTAAGTAGAACTCATGAGATTTGCATAGGAGGCTACACGAGAAATATATAAAAAATTTTCACTTAACAAATATGTTACGAGAAATCAACAAATTAATTAGTAAAAATTCATAAACTCAGTTTAAAATTCAACAAAAAAAATTAATTCAAATTTTGTTCAAAACTAGTTTTTCCGTAAATTGAACTTAACTCAAAAAAGTAGTTAAAACGCTGATTTTAACTAAAAATTTGCTAAAAAGCCATTAAACTCGAGTTAACAAAAAAAAAATTTGTTAACTTTACAGTTTTATTTTTTTGAGTGTAGTGTTATTAACGAACGACAATTGATTTTTATTTATATAGGAGATAGAAAAAATTAAAATTCGTACAGTTTGAAAAAACATATTTCGGAAATTCCCTATGAAGAAGCAGGCTACACTCAAAAAAATACGTTAGTAGATTTACTAATTTTTTTTTTGCTAACGCTAGTTAGCTAACTTTTAGCAAATTTTTAGTTGAGATTAGCATGTTATCAAAAAATTCTTGTAAACTTCATTTAACACATTAGCAATTTTAAACAAACTTTGAACTAATTTCTTTTGCGAATTTTGAAATTGAGTTGACAACATTTTTACAAGATTTTTTGCTAATATTAGCAAAATAAAAGGTAATTTTTTTTTATTTTCAGAAAATTTAAAATGGCGCTATCTCGGAAACTAAGCCAGATAGAGCAAAATGGAGGCCATTTTTGGTTCTCGAGCTCTGCATAATATCGCCGGCCCTCGTCACATGTGTGGACCCTAACGGGCCCTAATTTTGGATCCAAAAAAGTTAGCATTCCCGAAAATTTTAAAATGCTCATATCTCGGTAAATATTGCCGACACAACAAAAAGTCCAAAACCGTTTTTGTAGCTCTCAACACGTAGAACAAGACCGCAAAATATTCAAAAGCTCTCCGAGTAATATTTTTGAAGTTATCGAGTTTTTTAATTCTCAAGACCTCAGTGGTCCCCTATAATCACGTATCTCAAAAACTAAGCAAGGTAGAGCGAAACGGACACAAATTTTGGATCAAAAACTATGACGATTTTTAGGAACCCAACTGGGCCTAGGCCAATCGGGGTCTGGACCTATCGGGTCCAATGGGGTCCTCAGATGTGTATGAACTAAGTTCAAAAAAAAAAATGTTGTTAACTAATTATTGGCAAAACATTTTTGCTAACTTTAGCAAAAAAATTGTGGGTTCGAAATCAGAAAATTTTCTTGTAGGTTTACAAGCTTTTTTTGCTAACATTACAGTTTTTTTTTTTGAGTGTACGATGAGTTATTTTTACTAAGATCAAAATTCATGGCACCTACGCTTCATTGAATAACAATTCTCCACGCTTATCCACTGTATCATCGCCGCGGCGCGCCGATCAAATGGAAAACCAACAATTGTGAAAGTGAATCAACAAAGCATCAAAATTGATAATCGTTAGATTGTTCCGTAGTCGCCATTACTCTCGAATACGTTCAAAGAGAACATCAATATCAAACCTTAGTATTTCACAAAATATCAAATACATCCACAAGTATGTGACTTCCTCAAATGTAAATAAAACACCTTCGGATTCTTTTTGATTTTAAATGTAAACCAAATCACAAATTCACACAACGATTATAAGCCGATTTACTGAAATTTGGGCAGTACAACGTCTGTCGGATCCGTTAGTTTGAAATAAATGGAGCATTTCTCAATTAAAAATTTTATTTGAGTATTCCGATTTTCATTTGTGTAGAAGATTTTCTGTGCAAGTTAATTCCAAATGAACAGAAAGTTTTTTCGTACCGACTTTATCATCCCTATTACCAAGATAAATACAAACACATTCTATACTACTACTTGCTGTTTGTACTACCAGAGAGTAATTTCTGCTGATAAAAAAAAACACAAACTAACAAATACAAAATTCAAAGTTTTCATTGGAAAACATTTTCACTTTTCAGTGGAGTAACGGCCACAGTTGAAAACGGACGTATCGACTCGAAACACAGTGCGTGCGCGTTGAATGCGCCCAAATAAATTGTATTTAAATTTTTTTGGCATTACCTTGAAACTGGGTGAAAATATATACTAAGTGGCTACAAATAATGAAAAAAAATTTTCATTTTTCACAATATGAAAAATATATAATGGAAATTTAATTGAAATTTCAGAAAAAAATTATAAAAATTGTTAAACAAAAAATTACAAGAAAGATTAAAAAAAATATTTAAAAAAAATTAATAAAAAAATACTAGAATATTTTATTAAATAAAAAAAAAGTTCTGCTAATACAAAAAAAAAAAAAAACTAAATATTCTATAATAGAAAAAAATTGCGTTTTTAAGGTGAATATATATGTTGGATATAGCAAATAAAGTGATGTAAATTTTAAGTGAAAATTTCTAAAAAAATTTTACAATGAAAAATTAAAAATCGAAAATTTCCAAATTTAAAACATGTAGATTTTAAAATAAAAATTGAAAAAAAACAGCAAAACAAAAATTTATTTAAATAATTAAAAAAGAAAAAAAAAATTAACAGCAAAAGTGTTAAAATTATATATACAAAATTATTGAGAATTAATTGGAAAATCGAAAAAAATGTGTGAAATATGTGTGAAATTTAGATAAAAATTGTTATTGTTTTCATTTACTATATTATTGTTTTTCAATTGAAAATTATACACCAAATTGATAGAAAAGAAGAAGAAAAAAAAAACAAAATCAATCAATATTTTAGGCTTTAGGAAAAAAAAAATATATTATTTTTCTTCATTTTCATTTTAGTAATATATTCTATATAATACACATAAAACGAAAAAAAAATATATATATATAATAACAACAAATAAAACAAAATCCTAAAACAAAATGACAAACATTTACAATAATAACAATTCAAAAATATTAAAAAAAATATATTGAAGACAAAAAAACTGTAAAAACCGTAAACTACATTCAAATATACACAATTATACTTTAAAAAAATGAAAACCCATTTGTAGAAAATAATCTAATCCACCCTCTCAAGTTTTATTTGAATGTTGGCTACCAATTTTCCAAGGCATCTGTCAGTTTGTTCGTCCGTTTATCCGCCCTTCTGACTGCTCTTTCCCCTTTAGGTATTATCAACAAAAATATGTAGTATTCATAATAACAACACCACAACAACAGCAACAACAATACTAATATAAAGTTAGTAGAATGATAGTGGTAGTGGAAGTCAGTGGTGGTAGTGGTGTTATGTTATTGTCGTATAACTCGAACACAACTTCGTTTTTAAAAAAAGAGTGTATAAAAGTTCTCGTAAGTTTGTGTTTGTGTGTGAAAAATTGAACATGCTCAACTTATTGTGTAGTTACGTCGTACCATAAACATCGTAAGATAAAATAACAACAATAAACAAAAGGAGCACGAACCAATTTGATTACATTCCTCGTTGAAGTGCGTTCGTAAAGTAAAATCAGAGATTTAAGTTTCAAATTATTTTTGAAAGTGTATTTTGTAACTCGGCTTCACGACTGATTTCTCCGAAGTTTCAGATATCGGAGTGTAGCATTTCAGAACCTTTAATAGAAACTCAGCTTTATAAGAACTTGGTATGCCAAACATGAAATCCAAAAATCCACACTCAAAAAAAAAAAAACTGTAAAGTTAGCAAAAAATTCAGTTAAATTTAACTAAAAAAAACACCTGATTTTGAACCTACTAAATTTCTAGTTAATTTAACAAAAAAATATTTAGTTAACTTTTCGTAGAATGAATGTAGCAAAAAAAAAAAACGTAATTTTAACTAAAAATTCAGCTGAAAATTTCGTAACATTTTTTATTAGTTGAATTCAGCCAAACTTTTTGTAAAAAATTTTAAGTTTGTTAAATATTTTTTTTTAACACTAACACTTCACTTATTTTTTCTTATTTTTTTCACAGCATTAAGTTCAGCTTAAGTAGGACTTATGAGATTTGCATAGGAGGCTACACAAGAAAAGTTTAAAATTTTTCACTTGACAAAAATGTTACAAAAAATCAGCAAATTAATTAGTAAAAATTCGTAAACTCAGTTTTAAAGTCAACAAAAAAAATTAATTCAAAATTTGTACAAAACTAGTATTTTCGTAAATTAAACTTAACTACAAAAAGTAGTTGAAACGCTGATTTTAACTAAAAATTTGCTAAAAAGCCAGTAAACTCGAGTTAACAAAAAAAAAAAAAAAATTGTTAACTTTACAGTTTTATTTTTTTGAGTGCATGATTTTTTGAGACATTTTTCCTATAGATTTTGAAACATTTTTCCTACACAAAAAAAAAACGAGTTGTTATATTGACCCCCATATTTGTGAATAAAATTAATTTTTTCACTGAGAGTGTTCCTATACGGAAATTTGTAATATCAACAAACGTTTGTAAATTTTGATTGTTGAAAATATAATTCAGTTTTTTTAACAAAGAAATTCAACAAACATATTTTGTTGATCTGACAAAAGTAAAAAATCTTAACTTTTTTTAACACAAAAATTCAACAAACACAATTTGTTGAGCTGACAAATGAAATTTTTTTTCAACAAAGTAATTTAACAAACACTATTTATTGACATGATAAAAGAATTGACTGGCAAGGGAAGTCTCCCTAGTGTCACCCGCGGATCTTTATGGAATTGGTTTTATTTTGTAGATCAGAAAAAATAATCGGACACGTATTTTTTTTAGCGCCCCAAATTCATATTTAGGGGGTAACAAGGAGGTGGGAAGACAAGGCCATTTTTCAGTTTTTTTTTTGTTTATCTCCTATATTATGCAAAGAAACCTAGTCATGTTACATACCAAATGAAAGGTCTTTGGAAAACCTATCTACGTGTGCTAAGAACGTGTCCAAACATGCGCAGCTTTTCGTTATACTGAGTAAAATACCAAAATTTTAGGACATTTTTGTTAACTAGTCGAAAAATATTAACTTATTTGGCCCGTTGTTAGCACCACGAGATAGGTATTTTTAATACCTTTAATCTGATACCACACATGCCTACACTCAAAAAAATAAAACTGTAAAGTTAACAAACTTTTTTTTGTTAACTCGAGTTTACTGGCTTTTTAGCAAATTTTTAGTTAAAATCAGCGTTTTAACTACTTTTTTTAGTTAAGTTCGATTTACGAAAATACTAGTTTTGTACAAATTTGGAATTAATTTTTTTTGTTGACTTTAAAACTGAGTTTACGAATTTTTACTAATTAATTTGCTGATTTTTTGTAACATTTTTGTCAAGTCGAAAATTTTAAACATTTCTTGTGTAGCCTCCTATGCAAATCTCATTAGTCCTACTTAAGCTGAACTTAACGCTGTGAAAAATAATTTTTTTTTTTATTTAAAAAAAAGGGTTAGCTGAATTCACCTAATAAAAAGTTTTACAAAATTTTCAGCTGAATTTTTAGTTAAAATTACTGTTTTTTTGCTACATTCATTCTACGAAAAGTTAACTAAATATTTTTTGTTAAATTAACTAGAAATTTAGTAGGTTCAAAATCAGGTGTTTTTTTAGTTAAATTTAACTAAATTTTTTGCCAACTTTACAGTTTTTTTTTTTGAGTGTATATTAATTTTGTTTAAATAGGCGTAAATCGTAAAATACTGAAAAAGGTCAATTTCCCCCCATCAAATTGACCCCCCCTAAAAATGAGTTTGGGCCGCTAAAAAAAATACGTGTCGAATTAATTTTCGTTCTTAACAACATATCCAAATTTCATGAAGATCGGAGGGTGACACCAGGGAGACTTCCCTTGTAAGTGAGTCATTCATAATATCCCTTTTGCTCCCAACTTCAACGAGGCTTGGACTATGATCGAAAGAAAATGAATGACAAATATTGCTGTCATCTGAAAATAATAGACGAGATGGAAAGTTTTACTGAAAAGATCAATGATAAAAATAAGAAATGGAGTAGGAGAAAGAACAGAGCCTAGCGGTTCCCCTGAATTAAGCTGAAACTCATCGAATGAAACCCTATCTATAACAAAACGAATAGTGCGATCTTTCAAGAAGATCGAAATAAGTCGAGAGAAGACATTGCCGACACCAAAAGCTATAAACTTTGACAGGTGTGTACCGTGCCACATACGGTCGAACGCCTAGGAAATATCCAGAGCAACCAATTTACTTTCTTTAAAATGATGAATGGACCGACTCCAACGTTCCGAAAGAAACGCTAATAGGTCTCCCGTATAGCGACCCCAGCGGAAGCCATACTGACGATCAGTACGCAATGAGTTTGGCGCCAAATAATGGTCAATGTGGAATTTAACCATGCTTTCCATCACTTTTAAAAGCGCAGAGCAAATTGCAATTGACCGAGGCTTCACTGTCAGAATAGATGTTGACTATGATTGAAGAAAAGACATTCCAAATCAATCTGTTAGCAAATTCCTTTATTGCTAGCATCTCTGACTGGTTAACACTGCAATGATCTGGCAATCTTCGAGCCAGGCTTAACCCAAGCTCTTTCAGTTAGACCCCGAAGCTCACTTGTTCAAGTAGCTTCGATCCATCTGTGTAAAATTTTATAGAGGCTCCAATACTCGGAATACCCATCGTCTACTAAGACTCCTTGAATAAAGTGGCTCTCAAAAAGGTTCACATATGGACACTGTCATATACCACACATTTTGTGGTATTGTTATCTTGTTCAAGATCGCGCAATAGCCACAAAAGAGCTACAGTGATACATATCGAAGCCATTCTCTGTAAATTCGTGGTAAATACACTGTTCCCTTTAATCTCTAAAGTAGGCCACCAGACAAGGATTCCATACTGCAGAATTGGACGCACCGCTGCTGTATAAATCCAGGACAAAAGCCCCATTGTTTTCCAATGTCCCTTTTACAGAAATATTTAGCAATCATTGCTTTTCTCAACCGTTGGTCAATATTGAAATTTAACTTCCTATCTAAAAATACTCCAACATTCTTATCTCCATCTGAAAAGGCGATATCGGTCTGAAATCCTTCGGAACTGTGCGGGAGTTTTTCCCAGCCATCGAAATAAAAACGACTCTGGTATCTCTTTGTTTTATAGGAATACACGATCAGTCTATGTGGGTGGTTCATAAAAACAAAAGTTGAATTTTTGTACGGGCCCCCGGGATATATATTAAGCACCGTGAGAAAATAGCACGTGGCATCAATACCATACATACGGTGGCATCAATAGTATACACATGCATTGCACTGCAAGAATTATTGTTCATAATATCTATGAACAAATTTCATAAAACCAAATTCATAGAATCTATGAAACAATTCATTACGTGAATGAATATTCAGTATTGTGAAATATTTTATAGAATCTTAAACATTAATTTCGCACTGGCTTTACAAAAGCGTAAAAATTCATTAATTTTATGAATTTTTTCTATGAATTTAATAAAATCTATGAATAAAATTCTATAAAATATTTCACAATACTGAATATTCATTCACGTAATGAATTGTTTGACAGATTTTCACGTCAAAACCGAGCAACTTACTTACCTTTAGAGGAAAACCCAACAATAGACTTTAATTCCTACACCCAAAAAATAACATAGTTGCTGATTACTATTTTTTCAACTATGTCATAGGTGAAATAACCCCAACTATGCCATAGTTGATGTGACATAGTGGATGGTAACTATGTTTCTTTCAAATAAACAAATCAACTATGGAAAAAGTTACTGACAACGACGTATTTCATAAAATGTAAAAATAGTAGCTAATCACTATGTAATCGTTGTTTTTATTAAAAATCAGACATAGTTGATATTTACTATGTAATACTAGAAGTAGTTATTATAAATGCCCTTTTTTAAATAAAAATGCAATATTTTGGTTTATTTTTTTAAAATTTATTTATTAAAATTATGTACACAATTAATGTCATACGCTTGTATCATACCATACATTTGATGTCCATTGAATCTGTTTTTTGATATTCCTACTTAAAGTTTGTTGGATGCAATTCAATTTCCTCTTCGATGGTGGACATTACCAATTTAAAATTATAATTATTTATTGTTTCAATTTTTTTTATTATCTGACACTTTTCTGTTTTTTTTACAATTTTAATTTTTTGTTCTTTTTGAACTGTTTTCAAACAGTTTCAAACTTTCAAATTTTAAAAAAATCGTTGTGACCAACTTTGTACATAGTTGTTATTGATTATAAATAGTTGATTTGAAATTTATTTAAAACAACTATGGATTTTGTTAACTATGCTACTATGAAATTTTTTGGGTGTATGGCGGAATTTAATTAAGGAGGTCAAAATTCATCAGGATTAGTTGGTCTAGTTTCTGGGTCAGAACCTTTTTTTTATTTTTGTGGGGCTGTGAAATTATTTAAATTTCTGTTACCAAAAAAAAATCATAATTTGTTATACAACAAAATTTAAGAAATAAAGTGCATAATGGCTTGTGAGTGGGTGTTTTGTTTGGTAAGCAAAGAAGGACGTAAATTGTTCCTATGGAGAAACATTACGCTTACACAGCTAGATACGAGTACGTAACTATCTGCCTGACATCTTTCCGCCCGTGTTCAACTCAACTCAAGTAAATACTTAAGACAACAACGTATTTGCCTATTCCTTGACAATTTTTTAGTAAATTAGACACGCAGGATAACAAAAAGAAAAAAAAGTTGTATAATGTGACCACTTATTGTAGCAACACTCACAATAACAAAAAACAAAACAAACCAAAAGAACCAGTCAATCGTATAAAAATTTTGTATGCATATTAGAGTGGGATGAAACAAATAATTGTGGGGGAATATTCAAACAATAATCAAACAATAAGATAAAAAAATTAAAATCGGTCAGACGGTTTTCAAAATTTTGTATTTTTTTTTTTTTAAGTTACAAAAAAAAAAGTTTTTTACACAAAATATAATATTTTTTTAATCAATTTTTTTTTTACGTTAGAAAATTTGCTATCACTTAAAATGGACGTAATGGAGGGTATTCAAAATTTTTGCTACCTCCAATAGTGCTTGTAAAATAACAAGAATTCCTTGTTATTTTACAAGCTTTTCACAAATAATTTTGTATTTTTACAAGCTTTTTATACCCTCCACTCTAGTGATAGAGGGTATATATAAGTTTGTCATTCCGTTTGTAACACCTCGAAATATTGGTCTAAGACCCCATAAAGTATATATATTCATGATCCTCGTTCGATTCTAAGACGATCTAGCGATGTCTGTCCGTCCGTCCGTCTGTCCGTCTGTCTGTCTGTCTGTTGAAAACACGCTAACTTTTGAAAGACTTTACGGAGGCTCCTGAAGTTTAGCATAAATGTTGGGCATTTACCTGGTCAAGTTGGTATTGCAATCCAGCGAAATCGGTCCAGTGGTTCAAAAGTAATGAGCAAAAGAGTGAATTTCGGCAAGGGTTTTTCACGAATTTACGAGATAAAGAACACTATAACTTTTTAAAGTCGTTCCCCAAGGCTAGTTCGTATTGAATTTCAGCCATATCAGTCCAGTGGTTCAAAAGTTATTAGCAAAACCGTAAATTTCAGATTCGCCTCACCTTAAATTCACGTGTTGAAAACTCGTTAAACATGTTTTAAAAACATTGGTAAGTCACAAAAATATTTTACAACGCGGTTTTGTCAGTCAAAAATATTTTTACACCAAAAGAAAAAAAAATACACTCGAAAAAAATTTTACACTCAAAAAAAAATTTACACTCAAAAAAAAATTTAGTGAATTATTTTTTTTTTTTAAAAATTAGTTAAAAAAAAAAGTTTTTTTACAGAAAATAAAATATTTTTAATCACAAATGTTATTTTTTCACTTTAGAAATTTTACTATAACTAAAAAGGGCATTGTGGAGGGTATTCATAGATTCGGCCAAGTCGAATTTAACTTTTCTACTTGTTACTAATAAAATTGTAAATTTACAATTTTTTTTTATTTACAAGATGATTTCGTGACTTTACTAGATTTTTTGCTACCTCATATTTTACGAGAATTCCTAGTAAAAACTTTGAGATTTTTTGTAATTTTACAAGATTGTTATTAATAAAATTGTAAATTTACAAGTTTTTTTGGTGAAATAAAACTTACAAGGAATTCTCGTAAATTTCTAGACTTTTGTTTTTTAAAAAACCTTAAAAATTTGTAAAATTACAAGACAAACTGTAAAATTACTAGCTTTTCACCAATAATTCTGTATTTTTACAAGCTTTTTACCAATAAAGTTGTAAATTTACAAATTTTAAACACGATCAAATTTACAAGGAGATTTCGTAACTTTACTAGATTTTTTGCTTTTTACCAATAATTTTGCAAGATTGTTACCAATAAAATTTTAAATTTACAAGCTTTTTGGCGAAATAAAACTTACAAGGAATTCTCGTAAATTTACTAGACTTTTTTTTGTAAAAAACATTGGAAATTTGTAGAATTACAAGAAAATCTGTAAAATTACAAGCTTTTCACCAATAATTTTGTATTTTTACAAGCTTTTTACCAATAAAATTGTAAATTTACAAATTTTTGACACGATAAAATTTACAATGAGATTTGGTAACTTTACTAGATTTTTTGCTTTTTATCAATAATTTTGTAATTGTAAATTGCAAAATTTTTTTTTTTTTGGCGCAATAAAAATTACAAGGAATTTTCGTGAATTTACTAGATTTTTTTTGTAAAATTATCTTGGAAATTTGTAAAATTATAAAAAAAATTTAAATTTCGATCCAAATTTGATTGTAACAAGGAAAACTGTCAAATATTGGTAAAATGAGATTACGAGATTTTTCCTAGAAATTTGACAAGTTTTTTTTTGTGTGTGGGGCCATTGTTTTTAAGATTTTTTTTAATTTCTAAAAATCAACCATTTTAATCCGATTGTCAGCAAATTTGTTACATACTACTTCTAGGTCTACACTAAAAAAAGCTGGTACAGCGCCTAATAAATTTTGAAAAAAAAAAAAATTTGGTAAAAAAATCCGCGATTTTTTCTTTTTTTGTCAAAAAATATGTTCGCACTTGTTTAAATACCATTTGGTGTTCAATTATGTTCACATATGTCAACCAGAAGCCGAATTAAAGCATTTTGTATTTTTAGGTTATGTTGAATGTACTGAAATTTTTGAGGTGTGCTTACATTTTCGTTCATAACTTTTGAACCGCTCAGCCGATATCGCTCAAATGCAATACCAAACTTCTCGGGAGAACTTCCAATAAATATGTTAAGTTTCAGTCATCTCTGTGCAATATTTTGTCCGTGACAGCATTTTTCACTTTCCATTTTCCATCGCTAGAATGTCTTAAAATCGATCGGGCATCATGAATATATATACTTTATGGGGTCTCAGATCGATATTTCTATGAGTTACAAACGGAATGACAAACTTATATGTATATACCCTCTATCACTAAGTGGAGGGTATAAAAAACTATAATTTCACAACAAAGTTTTTATTACGAGGATGCTAGTTGTTTTACAAAAAAAAAAACTGATATATTACAAAAATTATGTTTTACGAGGATTTATGTTGTTCAACAAAAAAAAAATTTTTTTTTTTGTAAATATTCTATTTTTTTTTTTAATTTTCCAAGTCCCGGACAAATTTCTTTTTTATTAAAAAATATATAAAAAAAAAGTTGACAAAATTTTGAAAAATTTATTACGAGAATTCTAGTTAATTTACAAAAAAAACAGTTATTTTACAAAAATTATTTTATACGAGGATTTATGTTGTTTAACAAAACAATTTTTTTTCTTTTGTAAATTTACCATTTTGGTTTGTAAATTTACCATTTTTAAACATACGTATTTTCCATTTTTTCTTGTAAGTTCACCATTTTTTTTTCTGGTTTTAAAACAATATTTTTACCAATAAAATTGTTTTTTTTTACCAATTTTTGGCGCATTAAAAATTACGAGGAAATCCTCGTACACTCAATAAAAATAAAGTTTGTTAAACGACATAAAATCCCCGTGATTTTACGGGCAGTTTTTGTAAAATATGTACTGGCAAGAATCCCAATAATGTAACGGGGATAATTTGTAAATTGATTTAACACAAGAAAATGTAAATTAACAATTTTTTTTGTAAAATATTAACTTGGAGGTAAACATTTTTTTTTTTGTAAATTTACAAAAAATTTGGTAAATTTACAAAACAAAATTGTAAACTTACAGAAAAAGGTTGTTATTTTACAAAGAAAAAATAGAAAATGAAAAAAATAAATTGTAGATTAATAAATTATTTGGTTAAACTACAGTTTTTACCGCAAAAAAATATTGAAAAACACGTATATTTACTATAAAAATTGTAAATTTGCAAAAAAAAAATTAAATTTACAAAACAAACTGTAAACTTACAAAAAAAAGTTGTAAATTTACAAAATATTGTAGAAAATCAAAAACCAAAATTGTAAATTTACAAATTGTTTGGTTAAACTACTGTTTTTTATGGCAAAAAACTTGTATATTTACAATAAAAAGTTGTAAAATTACAATTTTGATTGTAAATATACAATTTGTTCTTATTTTTTTGGCGTAAAAACAGTAGTGGTCAAACTAATAATTTGTATATTTACAATATTGTTTTGCATTTTCTACTTAATTTTTGTAAAATTACAACTTTTTTCGTAAGTCTACAATTGTAAATTTACAAAAAAATTTGGTTTATTTACATATTTGTTTTGTAAATTTAAAGGTTTTTTCCATTGGTGCATCTTATCTTTCCTACTTCGGCAGCTGGAGTAGCACTTCAACAACCTGAAATGAAAAATTTTACCATTTTTAAAGCATGTTGAACTTAATTTAAAAAAAGAAGGGTATGCGAGGGCTCCAAAGATATTAATTCTTCTTCCAAGTATATTTTTTCCTAAACCATAGTAATGCATTTACTTAAATATATCTTAAAAGTAAGTAAAATTGTACTTAATATAAGTTAAATTGTTTTTATCCAGAGGAAAAATATTTTTTTTAAATAAGTAAAAATTTCCTTAAACTTACGGATCCTGTGGACCCTATGGAGTCCCAATGTGAGGACCCTAAGGGCCCCAAATATATGGGGTCCGCCCATGAGTATTTGCGTACACTATTATAGGGTCACTATTGATTTTGATCCAAAATTTTGGTCAGAATCGCTCTATCTTGCTTAGTTTTTGAGATATGGGAATGGGGTCTTGAGAAATTTGATCATGAAATAACTCGAAAACTATAACTCGGAGGGCTTTCGGGTCTTCGGCGGTCTTATTCTACAAGTTAAGGACTACAAAAATGCCTTTAAAATTTTTTTCGTATCTGCAATATTTGCAGAGTTATAGGCATTTGAAAATTCCGCGAAAATCGAAATTTGGATTTAAAGTTAGGGTCTCATGGGGTCTCCAGATGGGCCCCCAGATGGGGTCCCCAAAATACCTCAAGTATTTTTTTCTTAAGTTAAGTTAATTCTTTCTTAAACTGATGAAGATATGGATTCAAATAAAGTCAATGAAATCAATAAAATAAAGGTTACTTTTTTCTTAAATTAAAACAAAAATTGATTAAATTAAAGAAAATGCGTTTAGGAATTAAAGAATAGTACTTATTTTATTTAATGTCTTGAAAATGTCTATTCTATTTTTAAGTAAGTTACGTACTTATTTATTTTTTTTTGCACACAATTTAAAATTTTTTCTTTTAAGTAAAACAAAATTTTTTAATAAACGCTTTTTTTCTTAAATGCAATCAATTCGCCATAAATGTAAAGAATATTTAACATAATTTAAAAAAACAAATTAAGGAAAACTCTTCTGTTTTTTTAAGTATGTGCATGTACTATACTCAAGTTTATTTGCTTTGTTTTAAGTAACACCACCTTATATTAAGATAAGTTGAAGTAAATTCAAAAAAATTTGTTTACTTAAATTAATAACAGTGTTTATTTAATTTCAGTATAGTTATTTTTTTCAGTGCACTTTTAACAAACTTTTTAAAGTATTACACTGCACTTTTTTATTTTATTTTTTTCGACATTTCGTCTTTCTTAAGTAGAACATATGCATTTCTTATATTTTCAGGAAAAATTAGTCAAAAAATACAATGTGCTCGATTCTGGAATACGATTTCACCATTCACCTAATTTTTAAAAATTTGATATTCTTTCGAGTTTTAAGATTTTTAAATTTGTTCTTGTAATTATTAAAGATTTTAACTAGATCTTTAATTGTTACAAGAAAAAAATTTTAAAATCTTAAAATTCGAAAGAATATCAAATTTTTAAAAATTTGGTGAATGGTGAAGTCGTATTCGAGAATCGAGCACAATATTTTTTTGAACTTTTAATTATTTTCACAAGTATTTAAAAAAAAAAACGGAAAAAAAATTTGGATATTGTTGATTGGATGTTTAAGTAAGTACCTGTTAAAATAAGTAAACATTTATTTAACGCAAATTACCAAAAAATTGTGTAAAAATTCAATTGTTGTGCTAAATCTTACAATTAGTTGAAAAATGTTTGTGTCCGGAACTTAAAAAATTTCCAAAAATTTTTTTCATAAAATTATTTAATTGTAAAAAATTATTTTTAACTAAATTTTTTACTCCAAGATGCAAAAAAAACTCGAACTTAGAAAATTTTTGCGTGCCCTATTGTTGAATAATTATTTTTTTTTTTTTAAACAACACTAATTCTAGTAATAAAATAAGTTTTGTAAAATTACAATTTCGTACTTTTCAATACATACATTTCAAACTGAAAACCTTGTAAACGATCTTAAAAAAAAAAACAATGTTTGCAATAAAACATTTTTTTTTGTAGAAAGACTAAATAACATCAAGTGAAATTTTGTTGTACAATTACAGTTTTCTTGTGTAAAAAAACTAAACACCTTGTAATATTTTTTAATTTGTAAAATAATTCACTTTTTTGTAAATTTACCTAAAAAGTTTGTAAAATAAATTTACCAACATATAACAGTGAAATTACAAAGCAAACTGTAGTTTTCGTTTTATTAATTATACAACAATTTTTGTAAAAAGACAAAAATATTAGTAAAATAGAATTACAAGACCTTTTACTTGTAAATTTACAAACTTTTTTTTTTGAGTGTATGTATCTGGTCTAATCTAATTATAAATATATAATTTCATCTGATCAGAACTTCAATTTTCAGTTTTGCACTCAAAACAAACCTTGTCAGATTACTAGAAAATGCCTCGTAATCCCATTTTACCAATATTTGAAAGTTCCTTGTTTTTTAACAAATAATTTTCGATCGAAATTTACATATTTTTTGTGTAATTTTACAATTTTTTTTTGTTGTAACTTTACAAATTTCCAAGGTTTTTTTACAAAATAAATTTATTAAATTCACGAGAATTTACTGTAAGTTTTATTGCGCCAAAAATGTGTAATTTTACAATTTTATTGGTAAAAAGGTTGTAAAATTACAAAAAAAGCTCTAAATTTGTTACTAGGAATTCTCGTAAAATAGGAGGTAACAAAAAATCTAGTAAAGTTACGAAACTTTCTTGTAAGTTTTATCTCGTCGAGAAAATTGTAAATTTACATTTTTTTATTTTTGTGAAAATTACGAGTTTTTTACGAGAATTCGCCTCTTAATTCGCCTCTTAAAGAGGGGTTAAAATATTTGGAAGTTTTTTGAAGCGATTTTTATTTAAAAACTGTATCACAGAGCAACACTCAAAAAAAACCTTGTAAAATTATACACAGAGAAAAATAAATTTCCAACTGAATTTTTCAGTTGTATCAACTCAAAATTCGGTTGCTGTTACAACATTTTGATGTGACCAACTAATTTTATAGTTGTTTGAATTAAAAGACAGTTGTAAGACATGCGCGGGTACAAGGGGGGGGGAAAAAGGGGAAATTTCCCCCCCCAGACCAAATTTCGAAAAGAAAAAATAAAGGAAAAAAAAGGAAAAAAAAAAGAAAAAAGAAAGAAAAAGAAAGAAAAGGAAAGAAAAAGAAGAAAAAAGAAAGAAGGAATTTTCTAAAAAAATTTCGAAGTCCAAAAATTTTTCATAGAAAAAAATCTGAAAATTTTAAAAGGGAAAATTTTTAAATTTTTTAAGGAAAAAGTGAATCAATCTTAAAATTTTCTGTGAAAAATATCTGTCCATCTTATTATGAATTTTGGCATAAACAAATTACTTAGAATATGCTTTTTTTGTTTAGAAAAATGTTACAGGATCTTAATTTGGTTTATATACAAAGTGTTTGTCTTCTACATAGAATTAAAAAAAATATCTTAAAATCTTAAAAATGTTGATAGTCGAACTTACATTTGTAAAACTACTTTAAAATTTTTTTTTCTAATGAATAAACTTTTTCTAAAGAAAAAATTCTCAGAATCTGATACTTTTTTTATGTGAAAAAGGTCTCAAAACTTATTTATAGGAAAAAGGTTGCAGAAGAATTTTTCTATGGGAAAAAAGTCTCAGCATTTCTGAATTTGACATTTATTTTAAGGAAAAAGGTCTCAGAATCTGAGTCTTTTTTAAGAAGAAAAAGGGCTCAAAGTCTGAGACTTTTTATTGTCGAAAAACAGTCTCAGAAGTTGAAACTAACTGAATTGGTAGAAGGTCGCAGAATCTGAGACTTTTTCAACTGGAAAAAGGTCTTAGAATCTAAGACTTTTTTTATAGGAATAAGGTTTCAGAATCTCAGAAAAATGTCTCAGAATATCAGACGTTTCTATAGGAAACAGGTCTCAGAATCTATGACCTTTCTATAGGAAAAAGGTCTTAAAGTCTGAGACGTTTTGTATAGGAAAAACATTTCCGAATCTAGGACTTTTTCTATAGGAAAAGTGTCTTAGAATCGGAAAAGATTTTAGAATCAGAAAAAGGTCTCAGAATCTGTCACATTCTTCTTTAGAGAAAAAGTGCCAGAATTTTAAACTTTTTCTATATAAGAAAAAGCTCTCAGAATCTGAGACTTTTTTTTAGGAAAAATGTGTGAGAATCTGAGCCTTATTCTTTAGGAATAAGATTTCAGAATTTGAAACTTTTTCTTTAGGAAAACGGTCTTAGAATCTGAGACTTTTTCTATTGGAAAAAGGTCGAAGAATCTAAGACTTTTTTTATAGAAAAAAGGTCTCAGAATCTAAAATTTTTTCAGTACGAAACAAATCTAATAATCAAAGACCTCTCTATAGGAAAAATGTCTCAGTAATACTTTAAAATATGAGACTTTTTCTATAGTAAAATGTCTCAGAATCTGAGACTTTTTCTGTGGAAAAAAAATTCTTAGAACCTGAAAATTTTTCTATACGAAAAAAGTCTCATATTCTGAGACATTCTTCGTTAAGAAGAAGTCTTATATTCTAAGAAATGTTTCCTATAAAAAAAAAAAATTTCACGAAAAATGTCTCAAAATCTGATATTTTCTATGTAGGAAGAATTTCTTCTATTAAATTCCCAGATTTAGACTCTTATATACGAAAAATATGCATACGAAAAATATGCAATTTTGTTTTAAATTTCTTTTAAAAATCCGAAAATTTTTCAATACGAAAATAGTCTCAGATTCTGAGACAATTAGTCTTATATTCTGAGACATTTTTCCTATAAAAAATAATTTTTTCACGAAAAATGTCTCAACATCTGATGTTTTCTATGTAGGGAGAATTTCTTCTATTAAAAAATTCTCTTCTTATGTATACGAAAAATATACAATTTTCTTTTAAAACAAATTAAAAAAAAACGATCTAAACGAAATATGATCATGAAAAACAAACCTTATTCGGCAAAAACTAATAAATTTGATGATTTTATAGCTTTCCCATCACTTTTTTTTGTAAAAAAAACGTATCCCTTTTTTTGCTCGTCAACAAAGGGGAATTTATGATTTTTTTCGAAGTAAAAAAAATTTTCCCCCCCCAAACCCAAAAGCTGTACCCGCCACTGTGTAAGAAGTTAATTTTTTTGACTTATTATCAAAAATGTCATAAAAATTTGGTATTTTACTCAATATGAGGAAAAGTTTTGCATATTTGGACACTTTCTTTACAGTAGATAGGTTACCTTTCATTTCGTATATAACATGACTAATTTTCTTTGCATAATATAGGAGATAGACGAAAAAAAATGAAAAATGGCCGCTTCTTCACCCCTCATTTGCACCCCTTCTAAATATGAATTTGGGGCGCTACAAAACAATACGCTTCCCTTTATTTTGTTCTGCTCTACAAAAGAAAAGTAATTCTATAAAGATCCGCGGTATCTTGTAAGTGCCCATCTTTATATCAGATCTTATTTCCCGTTTAATCGTTCTAAATTTCAACAAAACATTACACTTTCCAGCCTTCTCTAATTCATTTTAACGTTTGTAAATTGATGTGGGTGTGTATGTGTGCGTCTGACAATAAGTTTATGTATTCTTATGTTATAGGCTCCCTTGTGGGTCTTGTTCGTTGGAAAAAAGGCTCAACAAAATAATGGGGTTTTGTTATTACGAGCAACAACAAAATGAGTATATTCTACATAACTATGCAATTTACTTAGTTTTCCTAATTTTTTTTTATGAGTACCTGCGTGTATGTAATTTTTATCTAAAAGAATTACTTTTATATAAAGTTCTACATTTATGTCTGTATCTTTAGTAAGGTGACCAAATTAATACAACTGTAAAAGGGACAAAGTTTAAGCGGTGACAACTTTTTTCTGAAGCGGGAAAAATTGAATTGAATTCAGGGCCCCGAAAAAGGAAATATATTATTGATCCATGAATTGTTTTCGAGATATTCCCGTTTGAGATTTCCGCGTGAAAAAATTTTCAAACACGAATGTCTCGAAAACGGAACATGCTAGAAGATTTTGGATTGCAGTTTTGAAATCATTATGTCCATTTTATATGAAATCAACTCCTATTTTTTGAAGAATCTTTAACAGTGGACCACCAAATGTGCAACATTATTGGTTTTTTTTTTACTTTTTAAACGCTAATATCTTAAAAACGTTAGGTGCTAGAAAAAACTGGATGGAACATTTGGATTCAGAAGAGCAAAATCTTTAAGAATCAGTTGGATATTTCACTGGGAGTTTTTTTTTTTGTCGAACAGTGTAATTATTTAGCAGACTTTCATTTAAAATTAATTTGAGCCAACTCCTATCAATTTAACTCGTGACGCCCTTCGATTAAAGTATTTTTTTAACATGATAATGTTTTTAGGCTGGTGTCTAATTTTAAAAAAGTTGCAGGACGCCACCTCAGTTTGACCATATAAGCTAACGATTAAAAAAAAAGAAAATTGTAATTACTGTTTTCATTTTCTTAAATCCAAAAATTTTTGTAACTTGGGTTTGTAACTTGGATAATAATTCACCTCGTGGGGAATAAAACAAATATTCACCAGCTGGTGAATAAAACGTAGCGTAATTATTTTGGATCAATATTTTTTTTATCAATATTTTTTTTTCATCAATATTTTTTTCCTCAATATTTGTTTTTCATCAATATTTTTTTTCCTCAATATTTTTTTTTCATCAATATTTTTTTTCCTCAATATTTTTTTTTCATCAATATTTTTTTTTCATTATTTTTTTTTTTGTTTTTTCATCAATATATATTTTTTTTTTTATCAATATTTTTTTTTTTATCAATATTTTTTTTTTTTTATCAATATTTTTTGATCAATAATTTTGTTTCATTCATTTTTATACCCTACACCACTCTGTGGTACAGGGTATAATAAGTTTGTGCTGATGTTTGTAACTACCCGAAATATTGTTCTTAGACCTACCTTTAAGTATACGGATCGACTCAGAATGACTTTTTGAGCCGATTTAGCGATGTCCGTCCGTCCGTCTGCCCATCTATCGGTTTAAGCACGATACAGGTCGCAATTTTCAATCAATTGACTTGAAATTAGAAACTGAAGCATCTTTTGGCCGAAGGACGAAGCCTATTGAAATTGGAGAAAGTCGGTCCATGTTAAGACCTAGCCCCCATACAAACGCCACCTTTGGATTCGGCTTAAATGACTCTAATAACCATATTATAATAAATATCACTTTAAAATTTAGCAGGTAATCAAATTTTGTATGCACGAATTTTCATTCAAAATTTCAAAGGAATCGGGTCAGTCGTTCTGGTAGTCCCCATACAAACCACCCTCCCGATATTCACATAATTCCCTCAAAATTCTTAAAAAAGGAAATATTTAAAAAAAATATATTTTTAGGTGTTAAACGTGTACTTTAGTAACCTAATCAAATCGGAATATAATTGGTCCATTTTTGGACTAAGTCCCCCATAAAAAAATTTCGACCGATTTTCAGCTAAATCGGTCTATTGACAAAAAAATAAACCAATTCCACTAAAATTTGATCTGTGTGTGTTTTCTACACTAAATAAAAATCTAACAAAAGACATATCCAATCGGTCCATGTTTGGACTTGGGACCCATTTTTCGAAAAACACTGGTGTAGGGTATCATATGGTCGGTATTGACCGACTTTTATCAATTTTTTTTTCATCAATATTTTTTTTTCATCAATATTTTTTTTTCATCACTATTTTTTTTCATCAATATTTTTTTTTCGTCAATTTTTTTTTCATCAATATTTTTTTTATCAATATTTTTTTTATCAAAATTTTTTTTCATCGAATTGCTTTGTTCATCAATATTTTTTAATCATACATTTTTTTTCATCAATACTTTTTCATATTTTCTTTTTGCGAAAGTGTACTTTACGGAACACAAAAATTTTTTGGGGGAAAACACGAAATTAAAATTTAAGGGGCCGGGCCCCGGACCCATCAGGAGCCAAAAGAGCCTTCAGGTTTGTGTGGATAATTAAATTAAATGTAATTAAAAAAGAAAAATAAATATAAAGAGGGCTAGGTCCCAGGGGCCTTCTAGGTCCATAAAACCGTCCTGATGGGATTTAAAAAAAAAAAATTTTTTTTTCGAAATTATTAAAAAGAACGTCCAGGGACTAAAAAACCCATAAATTAATTTAGTGGCATCGCAAAATAAAGTTTGTTTTGTGTATCAAGCCTTTTACCCGGTTAATTACTAAATGGCTAAACTTTTGTACAGAAAGATACTAAAATGGATCTAGGGGGTACAATATTGTTAAAAAACATACAAAAACAAGTAAGAAAATTATAGTCGGTCAATACCGACCATATAATACCCTACACCAGAGTTTCCCGGAAAATGGGTCCCATGGACCGATTAGATCTATATTTTGTTAAATCTTTAATAAGTGTAAAAAACACTTACAAATCAAATTTGAATGTAATAGGCTCCAATTTGTTGCCAATAAACCGCTTTAACTGAATATCGGGCGAAATTTTCACATGGGACCTAAGTCCAAAAATGGTCCGATGATAATCAGATTTGATAAGGTTATTAAAGTACGCGTTTAACATACACAAACAGAATTTTAATTAAATATTTTCTATTTTCATGAAATTTGAGAGATTTATGTGAAAATCGGGAAGGTGGTTTTTATGGGGGCTACAAGAAGATCTGGTCCGATTTCTTTCAAAATTCGGAATATTGATTTGAGTGCATGAAACATGATTACCTGCCAAATTTCGAAAAGATACCTATTAAAAGACGGTTATTTGAGTCATTTGAGCCAAAGCTAAAGAGGAACTTTGTGTGGGGGCCAGCCGCGGATGCACGGGGGGAAAGGAAATTCCCCCCCCCCCCAAACCGAATTCGGAAGAAAAAAAAAGAAAAAAGGAAAAAAAGAAAAAAAAAGAAAAAAAGAAAAAAGAAAGGAAGGGAAAGAAAAGAAAAGAAGAGGGAAAAAGGAAATTGAAAAGGAAATAATCTGAAAAAAAAAATTCTATGAAAAATGTCCACAGATCTGAAAAAATGTTAAAGAATTCTCAAATTTTTCTATAAAAAAAATGTCGCGGAATGCTAAAATTTTTCTATATGAAAAAAAATTTGAGAATTTTTTTAAGGAAAAAAAGTGAGAATTTTTTAATTTGTCTAGGTGATAAAAGTTTTATTTGATTTTTTCTGTAAGTACAGATCAAGCACGGGCTCTAATTATATTTGTTATAAGGGTTCAAGTTGAAAAAATGCAGAAGAAAAAATGGAGTTTCTAAAAATTATAGACATTTCTGGTATTTCCTATACCGGTTTTCTTTATAAAAAATACAAAAATTTTTATAGGCGAAATATTTGGGAATTTTTCTAGACGAAAATTTATTTAATTTTTCTAAATGAAAAATTTGGGAAATTTATAGCAAAAATCTTAATATTTGGACAATTTTTATATGAAAAATCTAACAGTTTTTCTATAGGAAAAATCTAAGAATTTGCTATATTTGACAATTCTTCTGGGTAAAAAAAATATAGGAAATGAAAGTGAGAATTTTTTCTAGAATTTTCAAGAATCTTATAAGTTTTCTTTACCAAAAATGTTTTTAAGGCCGCTGTTCCAAAAAAAGTAATTCACATAAAAAATGTGAAAATGAAAATTTCCGAATTTTTTTGGTGTTCTAGATTTCACATCCGAATTTCTTTTTCATTTTGTTTCACATAAATAAAATTTGGTGAAAGTAAAACGAATGCATTTTTTTCCTTATAATTTTTTAAATTTAAATTATTCGATTTCAACTTCAAATGAAAACATGATCAACAAAACACTAAACTTGATATCATGTGATTCGAAAATTTTCATATGAATTGAAAAGTTGTGAAAGACAGAACAGAGGTCTAAATCTTAAATTTTTTTACAGAAAAAAAATAAAATTAAAACAAAATTTTTCTGTAGGAAAAATAAGAAAATTTTCTTCAGGGAAAATTTGAGAATTTTTTATACAAAAAATGCAATAGAACTTTGACTTTTTCTAAAGGAAAAATTATACAGAATCTGTCTCGGAATCCAAGTATTTTTCCTTAGGTTAAATGTCTCAGAATCTGAGACTATTTTCCTTATGTAAAATCTATCAGAATCTGATATTATTTTTATTAAAAAGTTGTCTCAGAATCTTAGTCTTTTTAATAGGAAAAACTCAGACCTTTTCTATAGGAAAAAAGTCATAGATAAAAATTTCAGATTTCAGTTGCAATATTAAAAAAATATTCGAAAATCTGTGACTTTTTCGATAGGAAAAATAACTCAGAATCCAAGTATTTTTCTATAAAAAATGTCTTAGATTCTGAAAATTTTTTGAAAAAATATTCTGAGAATTTTAGAAAAATATCACAGAATCTAAAAAAGGTCTTAGATTCCGAATTTGTTTTTAATTTGAAAAATGTCTCAGAATCGAAGACTTTTTTGTAGGTGAAATTTCTGAGACTTTTTCTATGGGAAAAATGACTCAGAAACTAAAACATTTCTCAGACTCTCTTAAAGTCTTAAATTTTTCAAATCTCAGGTACTTTTTATGGAATATTTTTTCAACCCCTAAAAATGTAGGTGTAGAAAGATCGTTTCGGTATCTTAAACCTTTTTTGTAGAAAAATAAAATAGAAAAAAATATTTCAGAACCTAAGAAGTTTTTAATGGGAAAATAATCACCAAATCTGAGAATATTTCTTTACGAAAATTTTTTCTAAATATAGAAATTTTTTGGTGTGAGAATTGCATAAATATATGAGAATTTTCTGTATGAAGGTGTATCAGAATTTAAACATTTTTGTATAAATTCTGATTAATTTTTATAAAAAAAATCGTTACATTTGACCTTTAAAATATTATATTTTTAGTAGGTTTATTCTAGCTCGAGGTCATTATTTCCTTAACTTATTTAGACTATGCTATTCTTACAGAATAATTTTTCGAAAATTATTCTATAAGAATATGACAGTTTTAATAAGTAATGGAAATAATGACCTCGAGTTAGAATAAACCTACGCAAAATATTTTTAATAGCTTTTCTGTATCAAAATGCCTCAGAACCGCAGAATTTTTCTATTGGGATAACGTCTCAGAGTCATAAACTTCTCTTTAAGAAAATAACTCGGAAAAATTTCCAAATCAGAAAACTTTTTGTGAATAAACATATCTCCAAGCTGACTTATTTTCTTTTAGAAAATTATGTCAGAATCTGGGTCTTTCGCTACCAGAAAAATGTTTAGAACCCGAAAATTTCTTTAAGAGACATTTTTCTAAATATCAAACATTTAAGTTTTTTTTATTATAGGAATAAATTTTTAAAATTTTAAAATGTTTCTATAGAAAAAATCATAATTAACAATAGTTGAACACTAAAAAACCTTAACCAGTGATTCAAATACGACCTGAAATTCCCAGCTAAAAAAATTTTTTGAGCAAAAAAAAGAGCTGGATCCACGCCTGGTGGGGGCTAGGTCTAATATGAACCTATTTTTTCCAATTTCAATAGGCTTCGTTCTTGGGCCAAAAGAGGCTTAAGTTTTAAATTTCAAGTCAATTGATTAAAAATTGCGACCTGTACCGTGTTTACACCGTTTACATGGACAGACAGACGGACGGACGGACAGACGGACGGACAGACGGACGGACATCGCTAAATCAACTCAAAAAGTGATTCTAAGTCGATCGGTATACTTAAAAGTGGATCTAGGACCAATATTTCGGGTAGTTACAAACATCATCACAAACTCATTATACCCTGTACCACAGTGTAGTGTAGGGTATAAATACATATTTGCAATCGTCAGCAAATTACCTTTCATTTGAATACCCATACATATAGGGTTGCCAGATACTAGAATTCAAATAACTGGAAAATGGAAAAATTTCAACTGGATTTTAAAACAAGTAAAAAAGTTAAATTCGGCCTTGCCGAATGTAGTGATACCCTCCACAATTTCAAAAAGATTATTGCAAACAACTTTATTTAAAAGGAAATTACTTTTGAAAAAAAAAAAAAAAAAATTGAAAAAAAATTTCCGCGAAAAAAAATTTTGGTAAAAAAAAAAATCCGTGATTTTTTTCTTTTTGTGTCAAAAAATATGTTCGTACTTGTTTAAATACCATTTGGTGTTCAATTATGTTAACATATGTCAACCAGAAGCCGAATTAAAGCATTTTGTATTTTTAGGTTATGTTGAATGTACTGAAATTTTTGAGGTGTGCTTACATTTTCGTTCATAACTTTTGAACCGCTGAACCGATATCGCTCAAATGCAATACCAAACTTCTCGGGAGAACTTCCAATATATATGTTAAGTTTCAGTCATCTCTGTGCAATATTTTGTCCGCGAGAGCATTTTCCACAGACAGACAGACAGACGGACAGACGGACAGACGGACAGACGGACATCGCTAGAATGTCTTAAAATCGATCGGGCATCATGAATATATATACTTTATGGGGTCCCAGACCGATATTTCGATGAGTTACAAACGGAATGACAAACTTATATATACCCTCTATCACTAAGTGGAGGGTATAAAAATAACTGGATTTTTTTTTGAATAACTTAAAACAAATCGACCTATGTTCAAAAGTTTAATATTTTGGACTATTAGAATATACCATCAATCAAATGGCTGCATTTGCCACCGCAAATTGTGCCCCTTTTTAAGAATTTCCACTACTTATTCGATCATCTCGAATTGTCGATGTTGTCGTCAATGGTCTAAGATTGTTAGCGTAGATTTTTCTTTTCAAATAACCCCACAAAAATAAGTCCAAAGTGGTCAAATTGGGAAATCTAGGTGGCCAGTTAAAATCTCCGGACGTGCGATGTCAAAAAAGGGCGACAATAACTGGCCCTTATCTGCAGGTTTGACCGCTCCGGACTTATTTTTTTTGGCTTTATTTGTTAAGAAAAATGTTCACCAAACAATCCTCAGATCATCAAGGATCTCAAGGAAAACATTCATGCTGAAATCAACACTAGAATGCGAGATGATCGAAAAAGTAATAAAAGAAGTAGTAAAAATGCATCAAAAAGTGCACATTTAAAAGGAGTGAAAAGATTTATGTTTTATTCAAAAAGTAGTAAAAAGAAATGTAAAATATAAAATATATACATATTAAAGAAATTCTTTTTTAACTGGATAAATTATACTTTAACTGGAAACTGGACCAGACCCAAAATAACTGGAATATCATACATACATACATACATCTTGGTGGGTGGGGCTGTTGTTTTGCTCCAGGGGGTCTTCCGGGGCCCAGTCCCCTTAAATTTTAAACGTGGCATATTTTTGTTTTCCAAAATATTCATATCCCGTAAAGTCCACCTTAGCCAATTTTTTTTTCATCAAATATTTTTTTATCAATAACACAGTGATACAAAATCGAACTTTCGGAATCGGAATGGGATGAAACCAAAAGCAAATGAAAGCTGACGTTTTCCATAACAAAACCCACAAGGCCTTTTTTTTTTAGGTCAGAGCTAGATTTTATTTTACACCCATTTAAAGTTGGTGATTTTAAAGCATTTAAAGTTTGTGTGTACTAAACATATCCTACTTTAAAGGCCCCTGGTTGTGCCCTTATTGAACATGTAGGGTCCAGTTATCAAACTTAAGCTGAAAATTACTTCAGCTATGACTGGTATGAATTTTGCTGCAATCGGTCCAGTACCTATTTACTGAATAGCCAAATTATTCAAATAAACCACAAAACACCGTTGCGTATGATTGTTATTTAAAGGCAATTATTAACATAAAACACTGGACACCGTTGCGTATGATTGTTATTTAAAGGCAATTACAATATTAATCATTCGCCACTAATACAATTTTCAAGCATTTAATATTATAATTATAATAAAAGTGCACTAACTTTAAATGCGTGTAAAAAAAAAATCAAGCTCTGAACTGGAAAAAAGCCTTGAGGGGTTTGTTATGGAATATGTCATCTTTCATTTGCTTTTGGTTTCATCCCATTCCGATTTTGGGTGTTGCACAGTGTAATCTTTTCATTAAAATCTTTTTTTCATAAAAAAGTTTTTTTTATTGACAAACACAAACAGATTGATGAATATCACTAAAATGTCTTAGAAACCTTTAAGGATCAATAATATATAAACATAATGGGGTCCTCGAACGATATTTCGATGTGTTTTGCATGGAATGACAAATTAAAAATTCATAGATTTAATTAAAAAATTAATTTTTTAATTAAATCTATGAATATAAATTAAAAATATTTAAATTCTGGTTTTAAGTTTTAAATTATTAAAAATTTTTTATTATTTGATCTTTAAAATTCTACTTTGAGAAAGATTATTCTAGCTCAAGGTCATATTTCTTGTACTAATCATTACGATGATATTGTAAAAGTAACAATTTTCAAGAGACTATTTATAAAGTTGTTTGTTTTAATGTGATTGGTTTGGTAATTTTGCAAGACTTACTCGACACGTGTTTCGGAATTTGTCAAATTCCATTGGCAAGAGTATTTAGCAAATTGACAATCGTTAGTGGCAAAAAATAAAGTCTTGTTTTCGTATGTAAGTAGACATAATGAGAATGTATGTACTAAAAACACAACATTTTGCCTTTAAAAAAGTTTTGCATTCAAAAAAGTAAAAAAAAAACTTTGAAACTTTAATTTGCTCTCGGTTTTTTAGTTCTTTTTGTAAAAAACACTAAAAAAAAAAAAATTATATTAAAAAATAGATATTGAATAAAAAAACAAGCTTTAAACAAGCTTTTACTCAAAATAAAGCCAGTCAAAATTGAAATACAATTTTTTACATTAAAGAAAAATATAATTACAAAAAAAAATATGTTGGAGTACAACAACTTAATTCTATTGCAAATGTTTTAGTCATTGTTGTAATATATGGATTTGTGCCAAGTCGAATTTGACATTTTTACTTCCCAGCAAAAATAAGATTATCAAATAAGGTATAAAATAAGGTAGAGGATTGCTTATTTTATACATTGCAGCATTGATGATTTTAACAAGGGATGAGACTCAAAGTAATGCATCCACATTATGACAAAGAATACCAGTAAGGTATAAAATAAATGATCAAATTTATAGCAAAGCATACGAGTTAGGTATAAAATATAGTATACCAGAACATAATATATAAGCTTTTACGAGTAGTGAAAAAGTAATGTTGTATTAAATTTACTCACGTGATTGTAAGTGAGTGTAAGTAGATAAAATATGCTCGTGAGTGAGTGTGTGTCATTAGAAAATTCCTCTCGTGAGCCAATCTCTAGTTTAAATTTATGCATTTTTTTATAAAATACTTATTTTTTTTGTTATTGTAATGCATTATGCATCCAATTATAAATAATGCATTATTTCAAACTTAGAAATAATGCATAATGTATAAGGTATATACATTACCTGGTAATGTGTTATATTATCGCCACCACATTACCAAAGTTTTGCTGGGTTATTTTATAAATTTCGATATCTTGTGAAATAATTTCTCATAGCTTTGACATATTATTAGGTGACTTGTATAAAGACCTTCATATGTATGGTATCTTAAGTATCTCTATGTAAAAATTCATATTTTATTTACCGAATATGTATGTCATTTGTAAAATTATTTACAGCAACTTGTATTTAAAATTATTATTCTATTATGATCATTTTACACTTTACACACTTTGTGTTTTGTCAAGTGTAAGGCTTATTTTTTTAATTTGCAAAGCCAACAAAAACATTAGGGGATCAATAATTCCCAGGAAGATTAAAAAAATTTATACATTTAATTGCATTATTTTAAAGAAAGGACAAACTTTAAAAATTCAGTGTAGATGGAAAAATAATGCAAAAAATCAAGCAAATTAAAAAAAGATTTTGGAAAAATAATGGTGAAGTTATGAAAACTATAAAAAAGTTCTGTACAAATCAGAAAAATTCGGAGAAATTTAAAAAAAATCAGAAAAGTTAAAATAAAAATTCTTTAAACTTCAAAAACAAATCAGAAATATTGGGACGAAATGAAAAAAAAAAAAAAAAAAAACAGAAATATACAGAAAACAATCAGGAGAGTTCAAAAATTGAATAGTTCATGCGAATAAGGACGAATAGACCACTTTTTCGCAAACACGTTTTTTTGCATAAATACATTTTATTAGCAGAGCCCTACAATCCTATGCAGAAATTTTGGGGAAATTTTGACTTTTAAGGCTAAAAAAATGACTTTAAAAGTGCAATAATTCGTATATTTTTATATTTTTGTTTAAATTTGGAGTGAACTAACGCACAATTTTGATTAAATACAACACAAAAACATACAAAAATTTTACTTTCGGTAACAATGTGTTAAAAGAACATTACGAGGAACAAACCACACTTATTATATTGGCAAACAATTTTACCGTGCTTAAGTTATAAGACTTTAAAGTGTGGAAAGCAAAAAGGGCGAATATCCATCCTTAACAAAATATTATATAAAAATTATTTAGCTGCGAGTTTAAAATTGATATTAGCTAAAATTTTAAATTGTACACAAAAAAACAATCTTACCACATACAAACAAATTAACCAATGTCAGGAATAAAAAACGAAAATTTTTTCACGTCCTTTTATGTTACATCGTAATATGCAGTCAAGGGTTAATATTATAATTTCTAAAAATGTATTTAGTGTCATAAAGAATTACTACTGCATCAAAGGGCAGGAATATTAAAAAAAAAAATTTTAAAAAAAAAAAAATTTTTGCATGTCCTTGCAATCCTTAAATACTTAGTGTATCCTCGAAGTCCTTGAAGTGTTACAAACAAATACCAACCATAGTTCGTCAAGTTTTGTAAGTCTCGTGAAAATGTAGTCAAAATCTGCTGCAAAATAACACATTTTTATTCAAATTTCAATACATTTTTTTGGATATTCGCCCTTTTTCCATTTAAGCAAAAAATTTAAGTCCAATTTTTGGCAAGTTCTTTTTCGAATACCTTACTAAAATTTTGTATATAGGTAGATGTGACTTAAACCTTTAAGCTAATACCAAAAAGTTGACAAAAATATTATTTTTTAACCGTTTCCTGCGTTTTTATTGTCCCCTGTAAAATTCTACAAATGGTCTATTCGTCTTTATTCGCATGAACTATTCAATTGTTTTAAAAAAAAAAATATAAAAAAATCTAAAAAAATTCAAGAAAATTCAGAAAAAATCAGTGAAAAATTTGACAGTTAAGAAGAAATCGAAAAACATGAGGAATATTACAAAAGACTGCAATTGTGTAAGGAATTTTGAAATCCGCACAGCCGAACAAGTTATTATTTTCTTTTTTATTTAAATGTTTTCACAAAATGTTTTCACCTCACAAAACTCAGAAAAATAGTAATGCATTCAAGTTTAAAAAAAAATATTAAACTCTTATACTACAAATTTGAGGTCCTTGGTTTCTACTAGGAACCACAGGACATAATATATACTACAAATTAACTTTGCTTGTTATTGTTTTTTGTCATATTTTTAATGTCTATTTATACCCTACACCACACTGTGGTACAGGGTATAATGAGTTTGTGCTGATGTTTGTAACTACCCGAAATATTGGTCCTAGACCCACTTTTAAGTATACCGATCGACTCAGAATCACTTTTTGAGTCGATTTAGCGATGTCCGTCCGTCCGTCCGTCTGTCCGTCCGTCCGTCCGTCTGTCTGTCCATGTAAACGGTGTAAACACGATACAGGTCGCAATTTTTAATCAATTGACTTGAAATTTAAAACTTAAGCCTCTTTTGGTCCAAGGACGAAGCCTATTGAAATTCGAAAAAATCGGTCCATGTTTAGACCTAGCCCCCATACAAAGGTCCTCATTAGTTTTGACTCAAATGACTCTAATAACCGCATTATAATAGGTATCTTTTCGAAATTTGGCAGGTAATCATGTTTCGTCTACACAAATCACCGTTCCAAATTTTAAATAAATCGGACCAGTTCTTCTTGTAGCCCCCATACAAACCACCTTCCCGATTTTCACATAAATCTCTCAAATTTCATGAAAATAGAAAATATTTAATTAAAATTCTGTTTGTGTATGTTCAACGCGTACTTTAATAACCTTATCAAACCTGATTATCATCGGACCATTTTTGGACTCAGGCCCCGTGTGAAAGTTTAGCCCGATATTCAGTTAAAGCGGTTTATTGTCAACAAAAGTAAGCCTATTTCACTCAAATTTGATGTGTGAGTGTTTTTTACACTTATTAAAAAGTTGACAAAAATATATCTAATCGGTCCATGTTTGGACCCATTTTCCGGGAAACTCTGGTGTAGGGTATTATATGGTCGGTCTTGACCGACTATAATTTTCTTACTTGTTTTATTTAAATTTTTGCATTTCATTTGCCATTTGAATAATAATTTAAAATTAAAATAATTAATTTATAAGTATGTTTTTATAAGTAAACTATTTAAATTAATTTATAATCAACATGTTAAATTTTAAATTAAATTCCTATGCTGTAATTATAAGATCTAATCTTGTTGCATAGGAAAGTCATAAATAAATCTAAATCTAAATCTAAAATATGTATTTTTCTTTACGGAAATTCCAAATTTGAAATTTAGTGTCACCCTACCACTAATGTTTGCTAAACATGTATAACTAGCTTACCATCCCGGCACTTCGTTACCGGTTGTGTTGAATACTGGATAATAGAAGGATCAGGATTACTCTATCGATTTCCAAAAAATTCCCCTACGTAGTCTTTGTTTTATTTACTTGTGGACGTTTAAGTCTTCCATAAAAAAAATATTTCAATGAATAATTTAAACAATAAAATTTGAATAACTTCGCTGGTATGTTATCATGTTCGTTCCGAAGGAAAAATATATTGACAATTTTCGAGCCCTTATGTCGGGATTTTGGATTTTGAGTGAATAAATATTTCAGTGAAAAAAGAAATTTTAATAATAAAATAAGTTTGAGTGAAAAAATATATAGAGGGGAAAAATATGGAGAAAAAGCTAAACACGAAAAATTTGAGTAAAAAATATAATTCCATATTGTTCCCTGCTCTATTCCATTTTGTTCCCCGTTCTACTCCATTTCATTTCCAATTCCATCTCCTTCTTTTAAGGTCATTATTATAGCAACAAAAAAAGAACCAAAAGTAAACTTTATTACCCCCATTAGAAACGGAATTTCCAAAAAGTACCTCTTCCAGAAAGTTTTTTCTTAACCGAAGTATCCTATACTCCATATTTCAATTATATAGGATCATTGTTTCAGCAAATATTAAAAGTACTTTTTATCCCCGTTAAGAAACGGAATTTCCAAAAAGTACTTTTCCACATATTTTTTTTCACCGAAGTATTTTACATTCCAAATTTAAAGTTTCTGTGACCATTATATTTTTTGGAACCTTTTCCAATTTCAAGTTTCTATGATTATTATTTCAGGAAATGAAAAAGTACCAAAAAGTACTTTCGGTACTTTTAACAAAACGTACTTTTTATAGAAGGTACTTTTTACAAAAGGTACTTTTTATAAAAGGTACTTTTTATAAAGGGTACTTTTTATAAAATGTACTTTTTTATAAAAGGTACTTTTTATAAATGGTACTTTTTATAAAAGGTACTTTTTATATAAGGTTCTTTTTATAAAAGGTACTTTTCAAGAAGGTACTTTTTATAAAAGGTACTTTTTATAAAAGGCACTTTTTATAAAAGGTACTTTTTATAAAAGGTACTTTGTATAAAAGGTACTTTTTATAAAAGGTACTTTTTATGAAAGGTACTTTTCATAAAAGGTACTTTTTATAATAGGTACTTTTTATAAAAGGTACTTTTTATAAAAGGTACTCTTTATAAAAGGTACTTTTTATAAAAGGTACTTTTCATAAAATTTACTTTTTATAAAAGGTACTTTTTATAAAAGGTACTTTTCATAAAATTTACTTTTTATAAAAGGTGCTTTTTATAAAAGGTACTTTTTATAAAAGGTACTTTTTATAAAAGGTACTTTTTATAAAAGGTACTTTTTATATAAGGTACTTTTTATAAAAGGTACTTTTTATAAAAGGTACTTTTTATAAAAGGTACTTTTTATAAAAGGTACTTTTTATAAAAGGTACTTTTTATAAAAGGTACTTTTTGTAAAAGGTACTTTTTATAAAAGGTACTTTTTATAAAAGGTACTTTTTGTAAAAGGTACTTTTTATAAAAGGTACTTTTTATAAAAGGTACTTTTTATAAAAGGTACTTTTTATAAAAGGTACTTTTTATAAAAAGTACTTTTTATAAAAGTTACTTTTTATAAAAGGTACCATTATTTCAGTAAATTAAAAAAAGTACCAAAAGTACACTTTTCTCCATTTTACCCCCGTAGAGTCAACATTGGCAAAAACCCAGCCTTGGTGAATATTTTTTCCGGGAGGTGAACCTACATTGCAAATTTTAAGTTTCTAGGACCATTATTTAAGAAAATATAAAAGGTACCATAAGTACAGTTTTTTTACCCTTTTTACCCTTAGAATCAACATTGGCAAAATCCAGCCTTAGTAGATTTATATTCCGGGAGCTGAACCTACATCCAAATTTCAAGTTTCTAGTACCATTATTTAAAGAAATATAAAATGTACCAAAAGTACAGATTTTTTCCCTATTTACCCCCTTAGAATCATCATTGGCAAAAATCCAGCCTTACTGGATCTATATTCCAGGATATGAACATACAGTCAAAATTTCAAGTTTCTATGACCATTTTTTCAGGAGATATAAAAAGTACAGTTTTTTACCCTTTTTACCCCCTTAGAATCAACATTGGCAAAATGCCAGCCTTAGTTGATCTATATTCCGGGATGTCAACCTACAGTTCAAATTTCAAGTCTCTATGATCATTATATCAGGAGATTTAAAAAGTACCAAAAGTACAGTTTCTTACCCTTTTCACCCCCTTGGAATCAACATTGGCAAAAATCCAGCCTTAGTGGATCTATATTTCGGGAGGTGAACATACAGTCCAAATTTCAAGTCTCTATGACTATTATATCAGGAGATATAAAAAGTACCAAAAGTACAGTTTTTTCCCCTTTTTACCCCCTTAGAATCAACATTGTCAAAATTCCAGCCTTAGTGGATCTATATTCCGGGAGGTCAACCTACAGTCCAAATTTCAAGTCTCTAGCTTCAGCGGTTTGGGCTGGGAGATGATGAAGAGTATGTCAGTCAGTCAGTCAGTCAGTCACATTACTCTTTTATATATTCCCGAGTAAAAATAAACATATATTACAATACATAACTTGATACAAACATAATAAATTATATATGATTATACATCCGTGAGATATTTTCTAAATTTTTTTAATGCAGTCATATGTAGTAATTAAAAGGTGTACGGTTGATATAATTATATAAAATTACATGAATGTCAATACAAAATTTGTTTTTCTGTATAATTTAATATAAAATTATATATATCCAATTCTCTTCCATATATAACACTATATGTTTCCATTTAACCAACAATTTTCTAAGTTTTTAAGGCAAAGTATAAGAAACTTTTTAAAATGTTCCTAAACATTTCCTTGTAAGGGTTATGTATATCACCTATCTGGTTCGAAGCGTACCAGAACATTTTTTTTTAAGAAAATTATATGTTTGGTGAATGTATCGTTGACCTGTGGTGTAACTCAACCCAAACCAAAAAACACCAGGATTTTACATGTTTTTATGCAATTAGATCTAATTAGATCCACTAATATATGGCAATGTCTGGTCAAAACTCGGATGAAATCCAATCATATTTTATACAAATTGATCTTTTTTAATACAAAAACATCCACCATTTTTCGGATCAAATTGCGTTTAATTATATATTGTATTACATATCAATATATATTGCAGCATATAAAAATTTTTACTCGGGTATAGATTAAAATCCCTTGATTACTATAACTAAATATGTTACACGAGTAATATTCTAATTTTAAATATGCTATGACGCGAGCTGAGATTAGAAAACAAAAAAATGTGTAATACAAATAGGAAAATTAAATAAGCGTGTAGGGTTGTGTTGTGCATTTTCTGTAAAACGCTGTAGTATTTATAGCTGCCAATAGCCAATAGCTCAAAAAAAAAAAAAAATAAAATAAACCGTAAATAATCTGGATTGTATTTTGTTTAACGCAAACTGTAAACAATTTTTTATTGCAAACATTTTTTTAATTGTATTTTGTTTTTTGTGACTGTAAAAACATTTTTGCGTGACAGAACTACTTTGTAAAATATTTTTGCGGCTTACTAACGTTTTTCAAAGCGTGTATTTGAGATGAAACCAATAACAAATTCACAGATTATATAAAAAAATTTTAACCACTGGACCGGACCGATTTTGCTGAAATTCATTACAAACCTGGTAAAAAAAAAAAATTACTTTTATGGCAAACTTCAGCAGCATCCAAATTGTTTTTCTAAATTTATCGTGTTTTTTTAGACTGCACTCTATAGAGCTCCCCACCAAATTTTCTGCAAAAAATGAAACACGTGTCCCATTTTCAAATGTTTTTGATGTATGTATAAAAAAATCTCAGATTCTGAATCCTTTTTAGTATGGAAAAAGCCTCAGATTCTAAAACATTTGTCGTTTAGAAAAAATCTCAGATTATGAGATATTTTTGTATAGAAAAAGTAATTTTTCGTACAGAAAAAGTAATTTTTCGTGTAGAAAAATGCTGAGATCTTAAGATATTTTTCGTTTAGAAAAAGTCTCAGATTCTGAGAAATTTTTCGTAGAGAAAAAGTCTCAGATTCTGAGACTTTTTTCGTATCGAAAAATCTCAGACTCTGAGACATTTTTCGTATAGAAAAAGTCTCAGATTCTTACACATTTTTCGTATAGGAAAAGTCTTAGATTCTGAGACATTTTTCGTTTGAAAAAAGTGTCAGATTCTGAGACATTTTTCGTTTAAAAAAAGTCTCAGATTCTGAGATAGTTTTCGTATAACAAAAGTCTCAGACATTTTTCGTATAGAAAAAATCTCAGATTCTGAGACATTTTTCGTATAGAAAAAATCTCAGATTCTGAGACATTTTTCGTATAGAAACAATCTCAGATTCTGAGATATTTTTCGTATAGAAAAAATCTCAGATTCTGGGACATTTTTCGTATAGAAAAAATCTCAGATTCTGGGACATTTTTCGTATAGAAAAAATCTCAGATTCTGAGACATTTTTCGTATGGAAAAAATCTCAGATTCTGAGACATTTTTCGTATAGAAAAAATCTCAGATTCTGAGACATTTTTCGTATAGAAAAAATCTCAGATTCTGAGACATTTTTCGTAAAGAAAAATCTCAGATTCTGAGTCATTTTTCGTATAGAAAAAATCTCAGACCGACTAACCCAGTTAGAAAGAGAATGAGAAAACAAGTATGATTTTTTAAGAGCTAGAGCTTTTAAAAATGTCTTTCTGCAGACATTCTTATTTACTGGTGAAGTTTCATTAAGATTTCATAATAAACCAATGGTCACCTTAACTATCATACACTAGACTGGCATTTTTTTGAATGACAGAAAACGTTTTCCTCCGTTTTTTAACGTCACGGAAAACTTTTATTCTACTAGGCCTAAAACGTATGTGGTACAAATTTGAAGCAAATTGGATTAAATAAACCCGTGGCGCCCGGCAATCAAAGTTTTGGATTTTTGGATTTAAAAAAAAAAATAAATGAAAAAAATATGTTTTGCGACACATCGTATTTAAAAAGTTTGATGCACTGAACACGAATATAAAAAAACTAAAATTGGTCAAACGGTTTTCGAGATAGCGCTGTTTGAAATTGGCAAAAATGTCAATTTTGAGATTTTTTTTAATTTCTTGAACGTAGGAAAACCCGTAATTTTATGCAAATTTCAAAAAGCAATATCTCGAAAACCGTTTGACCGATTTTTTTTTATATTAAAATTAATAAATATGATGAGTCGCAAAATATATACAAGATTTTTTATTTATTTATTTTTTTTTTTAATTTTCAAAAATTCTAAACTTCTCCACATCTCCACATCTCCACGTCTCCACGGGTTAATTATTTCAGAATGTCCTCAAATTTGTTATGTGTTAACTTTTAAGGGCGGATTACTCAATAAAATGTTAGCTGCTAACTGCCGATTAAACGGAGCCTTATGTCAAAATTTGTATGAAAAAGTTAAATTTAACGGAGAGTTATTTTATAACGGAGCATTGAGTAATCCAGCCTAAGTCTAGTAGAATAAAAATTTGTCTGGACACTTGGAAAAATCAAAAGTTAAAAAAAAAAATGCCACACTAATCATACACCTTAACGTACACATTTCTCATAATTACTTACCAGAAATGTAAAAACTAACTTGAGTTCTTTTTTATATCCACGTGTCACTAATGGTTTTTCATTATGTATTTTCCTTAATGTTAACGTCAGAATTATGTACGCGGTACATGTCTAACACAATTACAGTAATATTTTAATTTTCCATGTAATTGAACAAAAATTATAACTAATGATGTTAAATTTCTACGAAATGGTCAACATTTAGAATAATTCGTCTCTTTTGAAATTATATTACACGAAATCCTAATTTTTGTCATTAATCCTTATGTTTTAATTAGGGCAAAACTACCTCAATTAGGTTAAATATGAAATTCGAGTAATGGGTACAAATTTATTAGCGTTTCCATTTTTATTTGAAAGAAAAAATCTCTTTTGTAATTTTTCAATGTCACTAATACTAAAACATTGTTCTCATCTGTAAATAAATGAAGTTTCATTCTCATCTATTTAATCGATTCTGTTAAGAGTGTTAAAAAAGTACTGCAGATTTTAAAATACACATATGAGGTGTTTTATTTTGAAAATTGAGAAAGTTCCCAGCTGACAAAATAAAATCACCCCTGACATGCTACTACATTCACACAATTATTCAAAATGTCATCAATGACATGTCAGCAGTTGGTCATCAGTGCCTACTAGTATCGGTGGGCACCAACAATTCGTTTAAACAATAGCTGACCAACTGCTGGCATGTCATTGATGACATTTTGAAAAATTGTATGAATGAGTCAAGAATTTTATAAAGGGAGAGTCAGCAGTATGGCAGCGGTGATTTTATTATGCCAACTGGGTTTAGATAAATTCAGAAAATGAAATAAAAATTTAAATTTGAAAAATCAAAACTCAAAAATAAGAAATTTGAAAAAGAAAAATAAAAATTAATTCGGATTTTTTTTTAATTTTTGTTTTTCTGTAGCGGAGCAGGTGGTATGGAATACTGCATATCGTGCATTCCATATCAAATCGGACACTTGAAATTTTTTTTAGCTTATCACATTTTCTTTGCAGTTTTTAGTGCCCTTCTAAAACTCCTTCGTGGTAAATTTTTAGATTTTTTTGATGATTCATTCTAAAGACATCGACTTTAAAAAAAAAGGACCAACCCTTCAAACTACAAAAATAGTCCAAATTCCAATTTAATTTTTTATACCCTCCAACTACATTATGGGGGTATACTCACTTTGTCATTCCGTTTGTAACGCATCGAAATATCAGTCGGGGATCCCATAAAGTATATATATTATTGATCCATGATCGATTCTAAGACTTTTCTAGAATGTCCTTATGTCCGTCCGTCCGTCTGTCTGTATAAGACACGATGCAGCCCAAAATAAAAGTGATAGACTCTTTAGGTTTGGCAGGAATATGAATTTTGGTCCTAGGCAGTATAAGTTCGTAAATGGGTAAAATCGGACCAGGGGAAAAAAGTTCCCCCTTATAGAACTTTTCTAACCTCTGAAAAACGCCATACTTTCACAGTTTTTGTTTGTTTTTTTGTTCAGCAAATGAAACAATTTGATATCAGAAAAAGTTTAAGGTCCTGCACTTGGACTTAGGGAATAAAAAAAACTTTTTTTTTTTGCCCGCCCCCCTTTTGTGGGCGTGGATATTAAAAATGTTTTTAAATAATGATAAAATTGAATTACTTAAGCTGAAAAAGCATAATAAATAAATTTGTAAACATTTACCGCATGGGTTTATGTGTCCCCCAATGACCCCTACTGACCCCCCCCCCCCAAAAAAAAAAACGCCCCTGCATTTTTTTTTTTAATTTTTTTTATATGTTGGAGGGTATTATAGATTCGGCACAGCCGAATTTAACACCCTCACTTGTTATACCCTACACCACACTGTAGTACAGGGTATAATGAGTTTGTGCTGATGTTTGTAAGTACCCGAAATATTGGTCCTAGCCCCATTTTAAGTATACCGATCGACTTAGAATCACTTTTTGAGTCGATCTAGCGATGCCCGTCCGTCCGTCTGTCCGTCTGTCTGTCTGTCCATGTAAACGGTGTAAACACGATACAGGTCGCAATTTTTAATCAATTGACATGAAATTTGAGACTTAAGCGTCTTTTGGACGAAGCCTATTGGAAAAAATCGATCCATGTTTAGACATAGCACCCATACAATGGTCCCCTTTAGTTTTGACTCAAATGACTCTAATAACCGTATTATAATATGTATCGTTTGAAAATTTGGCAGGGAGTCATGTTTCATCTACACAAATCCCCATTCCGATTTTTAAAGAAATCGGACCAGTTCTTCTTGTAGCCCCCATACAAACCACCTTCCCGATTTTCACATAAATCTCTCGAATTTCATGAAAATGAAAAAATATTTAATTAAAAATCTGTTTGTGTATGTTAAACGCGTACTTCAATAACCTTATCAAATCTGATTATCATCGGACCATTTTTGGACTTAGACCCCATGTGAAAGCTTAGCCCGATATTCAGTTAAAGCGGTTTATTATCAACAAAAAGAAGTCTATTTCACTCAGATTTGCGTTGTGAGTGTTTTTTACACTTATTAAAGAGTTGACAAAATACAGATCTAATCGGTCCATGTTTGAAATTGTAACACATTTTCCGGGAAACTCTGGTGTAGGGTATTATATGGTCGGTCTAGACCGAATATAATTTTCTTACTTGTTTTTTTTTTTTAATTTTTGTTTTTTTACGTACTTTAAAAACAAAAAATCCTAAAAAATTCTTAAAAGTGTGGAGTGGCGATAGAGCGTATGTATGTTTTAAAAAATCTTGGAGGATAAAAATAAAGGGGGGTCTGTCTCACTTATGACCCCCGTAGGAGGCACCATTACATCGGCAGATTAAAAAAAGAAGTTATTATTAAAAGACATATGAGTAAAGGAACAAACTACCACTTTTAAAAAATTCGATACTTTTTAAACGGGTCATCAAACAAATTTACCACAAATGAGTTTTCGAAGGTACTAAAAATTGTAAGCAAATTGGGGAAAATCTAAAAAAAATTGTTCAAAGTGTTCGATTGGACATGGAATTCCCCATATGAATGTTTAATATTTTTTTTTTCCTATAAATAAAGTTGTTCTTGTTTTTTGTGTAAGGTCAGTCCGAAAAATGAATGGATGCTTTTAATACTTAAGATTGTGTTTAGTAAATCTTTACATATGTAAGTATTTAACAAATCTTTTATTTATTTTTAGCTACATCATCATCAAATTTTTAAATTGTTGTTGTTTGAACTTGATGCGTCGGTATTTTCATTAAAAAACAAATATTAAAATTTATTTAAATTCCTAAATGGTATTTTGAAAATGGAATACAGAATTTTTCTCTTTTTTTTTAGAGTTTTTTCTTGTTTACTCAGAATCAATTTTTGAGTAAATTAAGCGATGTACGTATGTCATATAAACGGTGGTTTTTGGATACAGGTCGCAATTGTTTGTCACGCATAAACGGCTGAACCTATTCACATGAAATTTTTACTATTTATAGTACTGACCGAGGCTGGAACTATAGGATCAGAGCAGCGACGTATCCAGGAATTTGAAAAGGGGGGGGGCTGGTCCAACACAATTTTTTTTAATAAAAATGTAATAATACTATTTTCTAGGACAACCCCCCCCCCCCCTGTCCAAAAAAAAATTCGAGAAATTACAGCATTTTTCTATACCAACAACATAAAAAATGCCTCAGAATTTGTGAAATTTTCTAGAGAAGAATGCCTCAGACTCTATTTTTGAACTTCAAAATTTTAAACATCTCAGAATCTGAGAACATTTTTATAAAAAAATGTCTTAGAATTTGAGAATTTTTCTATTGAGGCATATTTGCCTCAGAATCGGAGATTTTTTTATAAACAAATTTATCAGAGTCTGAGAAGTTTTCTGTAGAAAATATTCAGGAAATATTTTATCCAAAAAATTTTTAAAAATCTTTGAAATTTTCTATAGCAAAAATGTCTTTAAATCCTTAGATTCTGAGGTATTTTTTCTATAAAAACCGTTCCTAGAAACAATATATAACCTAAAAGTAAAAAGGTTTTAAATATCGTAAACATATCTGTGGCAAAAAGGAATAAGTGCATATGTGTTTTTATACTACTTTTCAGGAGAGCATTTTTAAGTTTTAATTTCAAATACCAAATCTGGGTTTAAAAATTTGAACATTTTGGGCATGTAAATATCTCAAGCATTATTATCGACACAATCTTCGCTACTTTAAAAGTTGATATATATTAGGACAACGGAGATATCGGGTGAAAACCATTGATGTTGTTATTGCGTTTTGCAAAATTACATTTTAATCCAAACATATGTGGAGATATGCAGTTATGTATCCCTGTAAAATAAATTTTAGCGTCTTCAACGATTGCTGATTTTAAAACAAGGAATAAAAACATAACTCAGATATGCTGTTACGATTTTAATTTTTCCTTTAAAAAAAACGAGTTTTGGAGTTCTGAAATCAATATCTCAGAAAGTAATGGTCCGATTTCCATAAAAATTTGATACAATACGAAAATGTATCAGGAGATTCCGAAAATGCAAAAACTCGTTTTGGACATAACTCGACTTATGTTGTTATGGGTTTTTGCCACAGATATATTCAAAACATGTCAACTCAAATTTGACCGAAATGAGTTTCCGATGGTAAATAGCTCCCCTATGCAATACCTATCTGTGATAAAAATTTCAGAGCAAAAAAAATAATTTGTTGTCGTTTTACATCCATTTTTGTTATTCTGCTATCTCAAAGTACATATTTTTTTTGCTGAAAATAAATGCCAACTCCCATTGTAAATTTCCAAAAAATTTTAAAAAATTAAAAAAAAAAAAAACTAGACCACATTTCTTATTGCATTTGCGATGCGGAAGACGAATCTGCTAAAGATTTTGATATCTAATGGCCAGTTTTCGAGATATTAAAATTTCAAAAATATCGGTAAATAGTGGTTGCAAAAAAAAATTGCTTATATACATGTAACTTTTAAACTATTTATCAGATTTAAACATTATGAGTGGGGCAAATACAGTCAATAATATAAGCTTTCAAAATAGCTAGTTTGGAGTGAGCCTACTACAACACAGCGTGAGTTACATAGTGCCAAAGTTGACCAACCCAAGATTGAAAGGCTTTCGGAGCTACTTAGTAACGTTTAAAAATATGCAAAGATTTTTAATTTTTTTCAGTTTTCGCAATTTCAGTGTAAATAATAACAAAAACCAAACAAAAAAAAAATAATAAAAATTAAAAAAAAAAAAAAAAATATTTTTACTTTCCGACAAAAAATGCCAACTCTAAAAAATAATTGTTTTTTGATATAATAATAAATGCCATCTCTGAAAAATACGCAAACAAGTGCAAAATATGAAATTTTTGGCACATATAAAAATTATTTAGAATATTTAAACCATCTTATGGAAGGTACATTATTTTTTGTTACAATAATATTCGAAATACCTAGTTTTTTAGCTCTCCTGAACAGTTAGCTTTTTCGAAATGGAATTTATTGAATATAGTTCGACGATATATATTCATGATCCTCGATCGATTTTAAGTCGATCTAGCGATGTCCGTCTGTCCGTCTGTCTGTCCGTCCGTAGAAAACACGCTAACTTTTCAAACACTTTACTAAGGCTACTGAGTTTAGCATATATGTAGCCCATTTACCTGGTCAGGTTGGTATTGCAATCCAGCTAAATCGGTAGAGTGGTTCAAAAGTTATGAGCAAAAGAGTATATTTCGGCTAGGGATTTTCGCGAATTTACAAGATAAAAAACACGATAACTTTCGAAAGACAATAATGAGACTACTGAAACCTAGCACGTGTCTTTGCCGTTCCCCAGGTCTGTTTGGTATTGAATTTCAGCGCAATCGGTCCAGTGGTTCAAAAGTTATAAGCAAACCCCCGAATTTCAGATTGGGTTCATCTTTAAAAGCATTGGTAACTTAAAAATTACACTCGAAAAAAATTTTAAACTCGAAAAAAATTTTACACTTGAAAAAAATTTTACACTCAAACAAAATTTTACACTCAAAAAAAAAATTATTTTTTTTTTACAAAAATTTCAATATTTTGTGTACTCCAAAATATTTTTACAGTAAAAAAACATTACACTCGAAAAAAGTTTTACACTCAAAAAAATAAAATTAGTAATTTTTCTTTTAAATGACAAAAAAAGAGTTTTTTACTCAAAATAATATATTTATATTTACAATTGTTATTTTTTTTCACGTTTAAATGTACTATCCTTTACAAAAAGGCATTGTGGGGGGTAGTCAAAGATTCGGCAAAGTCTAATTTAACTTTTCTACTTGTGTGAGACTCAAATTGTGCAAAAACTAATATAGTAGCGCGAATATTTTAAAATACATAATAATATTTAAGGACTAATTTCAAATTATTCAAAAACTGTTTTTAAATTTAGTCAAAACGGACTTAGTAAAGCGATTAATAATATTCAACCTTAGTTTTCTCAATAGTAGTGTTTGTGCAAAAAGAACCTTGTTGTTCTAAGGTCACGAAATATCGCTGAGCCTCACTGTGTAGGAGGTCGAAAAAGTACTTTTCAAAATAATTTTTGATACCAAAATGAAATTCTTATTGTTTGTTGTTACTATTTTGTATTGAATATTTTCATTTTTGAAAAAAAAAACCTTTAAATTTTTTTCAAAAAACCCCTTAAAAACACCTAAAAAAATAATCCAAATTTTAACCCCCTAAAAACCCACCAAACGAGAAAAAAATCCCTAAATCTAGTGGGAAACCCCCAAACAGGCAACCAGCGTTAAAACTGGAGTCCATCATTAAAACGTACAGTCGCTCTAGTACTTACTGAATGGCCGAATTATTTCAAAAATTTTTGAAAATAAACTACTGTGCATTGGCTTTCAGGTTATTTCTTTCCAACCCCAACCTTTACTACACACGAGCAATCATATTTTTTTTTTAACTTTTCAAATCAATTTCCTGTTGAATAAAAACTAAAAAAAAAGTTTAGTTCGAACAAAGAGGTTTTTTTTTATACAAAAAGAAAACTTTTTTTGATGTATAAAATCAGAATTTTTTTATTCGAATTCGTGCCTTTTTATTGTTCTTGGTTTATTTAAGTTTTTTTTTTTGGAATTTTGTAGTTCGTGTCAAAATATAATATTATTAAATAATTTTATTATTAATGCAAATTGTTACATACACTTAATATTTGATATATGAAATAATAAAGTGTGTGGGAATATAAATTTAATTGAATAAATTAAACAAAAATAACAAAAAAAAATAAATAATTTTCAAGTTTTATTCAAGTGTAGGTAATCTTGGAATTAATTTTTAAAGAAAAAAAAATGTCACGAATAAAACATTAAAATACTGTGCAAAACAAAAAAAAAAAAATATTAAAGCTTAAATAAATTTCAGTTTTTATATTTTCTCTATTTATGTTTTTTTTTTTTTTTTTTTTTTTTTTTGAAAATTTCAAAATAATGTAGGTCAGTGTTAACAAAAGTTTAGAACAAAGTTAGAAACAAATGAGTTCAGGAAAAAGAAAATCATTTAGGAAGAAGAAGAAACAAAAAAAAGAAAGTTTAGTAAATGAATTAAGTTTTTGGCACATTGCATATACACGCACACACCCATACACTCATGCATACATGTACAAATTCTAAAATATGTTCGTACATGTTCGTTGTTACGAGTTGGAAAATTGTACATAAAACTAAAGTTTAAAGAAAAAAAAAAATGAAACAGGAAAATGTGAACATGCGACATGCTGATAAAACAAAAGCCATACATTTTTATTTTTTTTTCTTGTATCGTACGACCTTCCACTACTTCATTTTTTACAATTCTGTTAACAAAACATACGACAACAACAACTACAATCGGCTAAATAGAGTGGACGGAAAATGTTGTCATTTTTCGGAACATTTTTGCTAAAAAAAGTCTCAGATGCTGTGGAAAGCATAATACAAAATAGGAGTTACCTTTTTTTCTTAGCTGCCCCATCTGACATTTAGCGGGTCAAGGGGTCAAGGGTCAAGGGGAAGGAGGAAAAACGGATTTTTTTTAGTTTTTTGAGGATGCTTCCCAAGTCTTCAAAAGAAACTATGTGAACATTTTATGCAGGTCGAAAGATTTTTTGAAGCCCTATCCAATGGTGTATCGGTTGTGTCCAAATTCGGATTCGTTAAGTATGTTGTTGTCAAAAATGTAAAATTAAGGTGACCCATATTTTTTTGTTTGATATTCGCGTTTGCAAATCCCAAAAACCACTACTTTAGTACCTCTTATTGTCCCATTGTAACGTTTTCTAAAGTCGGTAACAACAAATAGACCTCCTCAATCCGAATCAGAAAACATAACTTTTCTACCAGTGTCCATTTTCCAGATATTCGCATTAAAATACTAAAAAACCCGAATTTTGTGGTTTTTAAGACGGAACTGATCCGTTGTTGTAAGTAATAGACACAAAATGGGTAGTAATTTTACATAAAATGGACCTTGTGATTCCGAATCCGCAGTGCAATTTTCTCTATAGCTTTTCGTTTCGAGATATTCGCTTGAATTTCGATTAAAATTTAAAAAATTCAATTTATAAGTGTTTATGTGGCTCCACTATATAATATTGCGTTAATGCCAAAAACTAAGGCTGGATTTTATATAATATAAACCTATAGAATCCAAATCTGTTTTTTAAAATAAATACTGTATATTAGACCGACTCGCCTTATATGGGCGCAAAAAAAAAAAGTTAAAGTTGTACCCTCCTCAAAATTAACTTTGACATGTTTTATGAAGATTCCCAAAATATTTGGGCTCTAGCGATAGTCTCCCGTGAGCTACACCGCGTCAAAAAAGGGTCAAAAAATTACATTTTTCATGAATAAAAAATTCAGTAAATTTTTTTTTGTCCAATGAATGGCCAAATGTTATAGATATTAAGGAATGCTTTGATTCAGCATCAAAACATTTTACAAATCTAACCACAGACTACCCGAGTAAAAATTTTCATATGATGCAATATATAATGATATATGACACAATATATATTAATACGCAATTTGATCCGAATAATGGTGGATGTTTTTGCATTAAAAAAGATCAACTTGTATAAAATATGATTTGATTTCATCCGAGTTTTGACCAGACATTGCCTTATATTGGTGGATCTAATTAGATCTAATTGCACAAAAACAAATAAAATCCTGGTGTTTTTTGGTTTGGATTGAGATACACTACAGGTCAACGATACATTCACCAAACATATATTTTTTAAAACAAAAAAAATATTTGGGTACGCTTCGAAGCAGATAGGTGATATACATAACCCTAACAAGGAAATGTTTAGGAACATTTTAAAAAGTTTCTTATACTTTGCTTAAAAAACTTAGAAAATTTTTTGTTAATTGGAAACATATATAGTTTTATATGGAACAGAATAAGCTATATATAATGTTATGTTAAATTATACAGAAAAACAAATTTTGTATTGACCCTCATATAATTTTATATAATTATATCAACCGTACACCTTTTAATCCGAATCATGATTGAATTATATATTACTACATATGACTGAATTAAAAAAATTTAGAAAATATCTCAGGGATGTATAATAGGGTGGATCGAATTTGGCTTTTTGGCGAATTTCGTTCCGGCTCACCGACAGATGTGTTGGAATAGACCTAAAAACAATGTAGTTAAATTTTCATGCAGATCGGTGGTTATCTTCCGCAGCCGAAATGACGTTAAAAATCCGCGATTTCTTAAAAAATAGTATTTATTTAAAAAAATTGCCAAAATTACAAAAATCAGTTAATCTTCTTTTTTATTTCAGTCAATCTTTTCAATTCGATCAAATTTTCTTAGAAAAAAATTTTAGCTTAATAGGACATTGTTAACCCCTCTAAAACGGTTGCCAAAAATGACCCATACATTTTGCACTAAACTCAAAACCACTAAATTTAAAAAAAATTTTTTTTTTTGATTTTAAGTTGCACAATCTAAAGTTTTTATTGCATTTATTTCAAGTATATATAAGTTCGTTTGACAAAAAATTTTTTTGAAAAAATACGAGATTCTTAAACAGCGCGTGTAACGGTCTGTTTCCAGGACATTTTGGGAAAATTGCACTTTTTTTTAAAAACTCAACATTTTTAGTTAAAAACTGTTCATTTTACACTAGATTTATTATAAATTATAAAACTTAATATAGAAATGTTGGATTTTAAGAAATTCTTTAACCCTAAACAACTTTGTGCCCTAAGTGACCCATGATTAACCAATGCATCTAGCAATAAACCGCTTTCGGCGGGCGACTAACCATTAGGAACATATTTTTTTAGTTAAAAATGGGATCGTGAGTAAAGATGGGAGCGTGAGTAGAGATGAGAGCGTGAGTGAATTTGACCAACTCACGCTCACGAAGAAAAAAAAAAATTTCACGCAGGAAAATTTTTAAGTTTGTATGCAGGATTACGTGAGCGAAAAATATTAAACTCGTTCACGCTCACGAAAACTCAACATAACTATATTTTGACGTGTTTTATTTTTCTGTCACCATAAAAAATCATGCAAACTTACGAAATTTCACTCACGTTTACGAGTGAATCAAATGAAATTCGTGCCACGTGTGCATTTGTACAAATTATATTTTTAATGCAAAATAAAAAAGTGATCCATATATTTTATTTAAACAAGTTTATATATTATTTCCCGTTTAAATGCACCCACCCCGAAAGCATTATCCCCTTAAATGCCAGAATGCAGCAAGTAAATATTCTATTGAAATTATTCAGCAATATTCTTATTTAAATGTGAATTACTTTTTGTGTCAAATATAAATAAATGGTTAATGGTGGGTACGGAAAAAGCTTTAAGGGTGGGTGCATTTAAGCTATTTGAATGCTATTTGAACTTTTTTTGTTTCATTTGCATTAAAAATATAAATTTTAAAATTGCACTGTTAAACGTGAGTAAAATTTCGTGAGTTTGCATGATTTTTGATGGTGACAGAAAAATGAAACACGACAAAATTCAGTTTGAGTAAGATTAAAATGTGACACTCATGTAACCCTGCGTAAAATGTATGCAAAATTCAAAAATTTCTTTCGTGAGAAATTTTTTTTCTTCGTGAGCGTGAGTTGATCGAATTCACTCACGCTCCCATCTCTACTCACGCTCCTATCTGTACTCACACTCCCATTTTTAATTGAAAAATATGTTCCCAATGGCTATTCGCCTGCCTAAAGCGGTTTATTGCTAGATGCATTTGTTCATCATGGGTCATTTTGGGCCCATAGCTGTGTAGGGTTAAAGAATTTCTTAAAATCCAACATTTTTATATTAAGTTTTATAATTTATAATAAATCTAGTGGAAAATGAAAAGTTTTTAACTAAAAATTTTGATTTTTTTAAAAAAAGTGCAATTTTCCCAAAATGTCCTGAAAACAGACCGTTACACGCGCTGTTTAAGAATCTCGTATTTTTTCAAAAAAATTTTTTGTCAACCGAACTTATATATACTTGAAATAAATGCAATAAAAACTTTAGATTGTGCAACTTAAAATCAAAATTTTTTTTTTTTTTAAATTTGGTGGTTTTGTGTTTAGGGCAAAATGTATGGGTCATTTTCGGCAACCGTTTTAGAGGGGTTAACAATGTCCTATAGAGCTGAAATTTTTTTCTAAGAAAATATGATCGAATTGAAAAGATTGACTGAAATTAAAAAGAAGATTAAGTGATTTTTATAATTTTGACAATTTTTTAAAATAAATACTATTTTTTAAGAAATCGCGGATTTTCAACGTCATTTCGGCAGCGGAAGATAACCACCGATCTACATGAAAATTTAACCACATTGTTTTCAGGTCTATTCCAACACATCTGTCGGTGAGCCGGAACGAAATTCGCCAAAAAGCCAAATTCGATCCACCCTAATGTATAATCATATATAATTTATTATGTTTGTATCAAGTTATATATTGTAATATATGGTTATTTTTACTCGGGTAGTGATAACGAGATGTTTATGTCAGTTTGTTGATGCTTTTCAATTCGATTTTACTGAAAACTTAAATAACTTTGGTATTTTTTGTCCGATTTTCACTTCTAATACATCGTTAGAAAGGTGTTGACCACCGCTTGGGATTTTAGTAAATTAAGCCTTAACTGCACTGTCTTACGTTATTATAACATTTTCTTTGGCATCATTAAAAAAACATTTTATAACCACAAAAATGTTGTTGTCTCGAGCAGTTCGGTATTACATTTGAGCGAAATCGGATATTTTGGTACATTCCACATAACCAGGGACAGGACTTCATGTACTAAAAAACATGTTTTAAACGCCTTAAATATGCACTAAAATTCTTGAAATATGCACTAAAAATTTTGAAATATGCACTAAAAACTACAAAAAATATGCTCTAAAAATTATAAAAATTGTTAATTTTTACATTTTTGAAAAAAATTAAAAATAAAAAAAAAAAATTTTAATAATTTTTAATTTTATTTTATTAGCTAGGTAATGAAAAAAAAATCGGTCAGACAAGTATTTGACCTCGAAAAAAAGTGTTGATGCCTGTTGGGCAGGCAAATTAATGATGTTTACAAAAATGTTAATAACAAATGGAAAAAGTAAGCTACAACTAAAATTTTATACAAAATATGACCCAAGAAATGCATTTATAGCAGAATACAAAATATGCAAAAATATGCACCAACGAATCGATGCCATTTTAAAGAAAGTTTTTTGATTTGCAAAGATATTTGGTTTATGCTGTTCTAAGATTTGTGGGGAAAAACATGCATTTGCATGAAAGTCCTCCCCTTGCTCATAACTAGGGATTTGATTTCCATGCACTAAAAAATTGAAAATATACGCTTAAACTATGCGCTAAAAAACTCAAAATATGCACTAAAAACCTAAAAATATGCACTAAAAAATAAAATTCGTACAATAAAAATCTTGTTTTCATAGAAAAAACTTCTTAAAAAGCAAAAGGTAACGCCGGGTTTAAATAGTAACATTTAAAACTTTATATAAGCAAGATTTTTTTAGAACTTAAGACAATCTATAAAAAAAATTTAAAGAAAAAAATATATTTTTCTTATTTCCAAAATAAATTTTTAAAATTTAAAATAGTTTTTGAAACAAATAATTTTCAATTTGTGTTTTTGCTAATTTATGCCAAAATATTCAAAAATATGCACTTAAAAGTTGGAAATATGCACAAAATATGCATTTAAAACCAAAATATGCAAAAATATGCATTTTCACCAAAATATGCAAAAATATGCATTTTCACCAAAATATGCAAAAATATGCAAAAACAAATCGATGCCATTTTAACGAAAATTTCTTGATTCGGAAAGATAATTGATCGATATCGTTTTTAGACTATCGACAAAAAAACATGCATTTACATGGAAATCTCATCCCTACTCATAACCGATAAATACAAAGTGCTTTATTTGGGCTGCTTTTTGACATTTGTAAACAAGAACAAACATATTTTTTCAACTTTTTTTCACGGTTTTATTTTCTTTAAAATTTTTTTTGCTGCCAATATTTTTTTTTTTATTTATTTTTTTATTAAATATTCTATTTTACATTGTAGCGGGTAAAAATACAGTCGGCAAGGCCGATAGATTTTTTTGTAATTTTGGTTAACAAATTTAAAAATTAAAGTGTCAAAATATGTTCAAAGTCCTGTAAATGGACCCCCGAGGGACTAAAACAATAAAATCCGCTAAATGGTCTATTACAAGGTCAATGAAAATTTATTTTGAGATTAAAAAAAAAAAATAGGTAGGTTAGGTAGGTGACTTGGGTACACTTTCCGTTTGTGAAAGATGTTGTTAAATGAATTTATTATGATTCTGAAACTGTTTTACCCTGGTCCGATTTTGTTTATTTAAGAAATTAAACAGCCTATGACTATGAGACATTATTTGTGCCAAACTTCAGGGTTGTAGCTGCTTTATTTTGGACCCTACAGACAAATGGACGGACGAATACGCGGACATTCACTGAAAGTCTTAGAATCGACGAATACTTTATATATCTTTTACTGTCTTTGACCGATATTTCGATTAGTATTGACAAACTAAGTATGCCCCTATACTAGGGTGGCTCAAAATCCCTCATGCTTCAATACAGGTCAACGTACCTCAAAAAATGAAAGATTGCATCGTAACTAATATTTTGGTCAAATTACAGCACCCTACGACGATTAGAAGGAAATGCTAACTGATCACATGCGTTTGCACCCTCCGTAGAAATCTAAAAAAAAAAAAAAAAATTCCAAACCTTAAAACTACTTTATCAAATGATAGTGTAACAAGAGCACATAAATCACGTACAGCCATTTTGTCCTAAAACTGTCTACAAAGGACAATAAGGACCTTTTAGTTTCGATTAGGAAAAACACAAAAAACTTTTTTTTTGGAAATTATACTCAAAATAAAGATATTTTTATTACCATTCAAATGAACTTTATCGCAATTTAATGGACCGCATAGTTTTTGAGTTATAACGGTTATAGTAGAATGCGGGTAACACTTTTTTTACTTTGAAGACACCTTTTTTTTGTTTGAAGACAATATTGGGACAAAATGGACATATGTGAATTATGTGCTCTTGTTACACAAACATTCAATATAGTTATTTTCAAGATTGCAATAAAAAAAATTTAAGATTTCTTTGGAGGTTGTAAACACATATGATCAGATAGCATCCTCTTCCAATATTTCATTTGTTAAACAAAGATACAAAACAAAATGCAAAAAAGTGGTGTTCTTCTTGTGTTCTCTAAGTTCGTCAAGGGCGATGTTTTCCCCTAGTCTGATTTTGCCCATTTAAGAACTTAATGTGCAAATCTTATATCTAAATCATAAGACATATTTGTGCCAAACTTTAGGAGACCAGATCTTTTGCTTTGTACTAAAGTGAGCTTTCCACAGAATGTCTTAAAATTGGCGTCTGATCAATAATATGCTTTATGGGGTCCTAGTACAATATTTCTATGCATTACATACGGAATAACAAAGTGAGCATACTCCTATGCTGTAGTTGGAGTGCATAAAAACATCTGATCCGAGCGGCACAATAAAATATAAAACATTCGTAGATTTACGAATGTATTATATTTTAAAGTTAGAGTAATATTTTGTATGAAAAAATTAAATGCAAACCTTAAATAAAAAAGCGAAAGTGTTTTTTTCTACCTTGTTTATTACAATCACGGAAATTAAAAAAACTGTTAGTGACGGTTACATGTGGCTTATCAAAAATTGTTGTACACGCGCTTTTAAGACAAGAATGTTTTTGTGTTTTACAAAAAATGGGTCCCAAGTGCATTAATGGACCGATTGAATCTAACAAACAAAACTTTAATCAATTTTAATCTAATACTTCCAACTTTCATGAATTTTGAGCGATTTATAAGATCATCGAGAGGATGGTTTGTATGGGGACTACAAGAAGAACTGGTACAATTCCATTAAAATTTTGAATTATGTTTTGTGAAAACATTATTACCTACCAAATTTCAAAAGGATACCTCTTAAAACACGGTAATAAGATTCACTCGAATCAAATTTCATTTTTTGAAATATTTTTTCTTAAAAAAAAAGGCTCACATTCAAGGGCACTTTATTACAAAACAAGCCTGAGATTCGGAAAGTTTTTTCCTATAGAAAAGTCTCATTTGCTGAGCCATTTTACCTGTAGAAAAATTCGTATATTTTAAGGAATTTCTCCTTTAGAAAAAGTCTCACACCAGAATATATTAGCACACCATGGATAATACTCTTAATATGGTATTGTAACGTAGAAATATTTGCAACAACAACAAATAATACAACAAAAAGGGTTACCGAGGGTAATCAGTATGTCTGTTTTAATATTTGTTTGTTGGTTAGTTGATGATCGTGATCTTACTACGATGGTACAATTTTCCTCTTCTAATTCTCAATGGGAGTAGAGTCGAATGTGTATAAATATTTAGTTTGCAAGTTGTACACTCAAAGAAAAAGCTTCTTCATATTGATGAAAAGTTACATCATTTTTCGTCCAATGTAACTTGTCATCAATATGTTGAAGCGGTGTCATCAATAACATTTTTTTATTTAAAAAATAAAAAAAAAAAATAAAAAAATAAATTTTGGTTTTGTTATTTGATTTAATTTATTTTTTTATTTACTTATAATTGTTTGTTATTTTCTAATTTTTAAAAACTTACAACTTATTTTTTTGTATCCATTAAGATTTGAACGCCGGACCTGTTGTTTGTTGGGCTTAGCCTCTATCCACTTGTCTACAGAGCTTTAACAATAAAAAGCCGTTTTGTTTGTTGTGTTATTTAAATAGCACACATCAAATAACGCTAAAATTTGTGTGTTTAAATATGCTCTGCTAAAAGCTGTGAGAGGGAAAGAGAGGGATATTGTACAATAATAAAATGTGTTTGGCTACAAACCACCATAAGCAATTGCGTATGTATGTATAATAGAGTTCGTTTGGTGACTATGTCACTTCATCTGTTTATCGGATATCATCATTTTTTTAAAGGATTTAGGGGCGCTAAAAAGAATGCCGGTATTTTTTTGGAAAAATTTTCACTCCTTGGGGTGGTTCAAAGCATCTGAAAATGCGGATTTTGAGCTGATTTTTCTGCAGAGAAAAAACGGCTGAATAAATTGCAAATCTGATTTCACCAGTCGATTCTATAGCAAAAATTAATACAATAGCAGTTTTTTGGACTCTTAAAAAAAGTTCCAATAACCCACAGCAGGGGCGCAAAAATCGATTTATTTAAAAAAAAATTTAAATTATTTTTTTAATCATATACGATGAAGAGGCAGTTTTTGCTAAGAAAATTGGTACAAAAAGCACCTTTCTATCACAACCCATTAAAAAGTTATAAGGCTTCAAAGTTTTTTTTCTAGTGGCAAAATTATAAAACATTGACCGAAATTTGAAAAATTTTTGGATGGGTCAGCGGTCTGGACACACGTTTTCGATTTTACTCTCAATGCTGATTCCAAATCTGGATTCCAAAATATTCCGTAACGTCAGGGTTTTGAGATAATTGAGGTCAAAGTTCACAAAAAACGCATTTTTGTGCATTAAGGAGAACATTTTTTTGTGATGTTTTTGGATGATATTCTGGGATCATAAAACTTGTTTTCGATTAACATTTCGATGCTGATTCTGAATCTAGTTTTCAAATTTTTCTATCACGACATGTTTTCGAGAAAATTGAGATCAAACCCAGCAAAAACTTGCATTACCAAGTAATGAAATGTGTAATGGGAAATTCAAAAGTTATAACTACTTCTGATTCGAATTACCTTTCCCATTACATTTACAAGCAAATGTGCACTCAAAAAAAAAAAAAACTGTAAAGTTAGCAAAAAATGTAGTTAAATTTAACTAAAAAAACACCTGATTTTTAACCTACTAAATTTCTAGTTAATTTAACAAAAAATATTTAGTTAACTTTTCGTAGAATGAATGTAGCAAAAAAACCGTAATTTTAACTAAAAATTCAGCTGAAAATTTCGTATCATTTTTTATAAGTTGAATTCAGCTAAACTTTTTGTAAAAAATTTTAAGTTTGTTAAATATTGGTTTTAAACACTAACACTTCACTTTTTATACCCTCCAACCACAGTATGGGGGTATACTCACTTTGTCATTCCGTGTGTAACGCATCGAAATATCGGCCTAGGACCCCATAAAGTATATATTTTATTGATCAGTGATCGATTCTAAGATATTCTAGCGATGTCCGTCCGTCCGTCCTTCCGTCTGTCCGTCTGTCCGTCTGTCACGATACAGTCCAAAATAAAAGAGCTAGACTTCCGAAGTTTGTCACGAATATGTCTTATATTCCTAGGCAGGTTAAGTTCGGAAATGGGCAAAATCGGACCAATTGGAAAAAGTTCCCCCTTGGAGAACTAAACCAACCCAAGAAAAACAGCATTTTTTGCAGAGTTTTTTGTACTTTTGGTAAACAAATGCAACATTCTTATCTCAGAAGAAGTTCAAAATCGCAAGGGGAAGGTGCCCCCTAACGTCTCCCACCAACCCCCCCCCCCAAAAAAAAAAGACGCCCCTGGATTTTTTTTAAATATTTTTTTTTTTTACATTTTGGAGGGTATAAAAGATTCGGCACAGCCGAATGTAACACTCTCACTTGTTTTTTCTTATTTTTTTCACAGCTTAAGTAGGACTTATGAGATTTGCATAGGAGGCTACAAAAGAAATGTTTAAAATTTTTCACTTGACAAAAATGTTACAAAAAATCAGCAAACTAATTAGTAAAAATTCGTAAACTCAGTTTTAAAGTCAACAAAAAAAATTAATTCAAAATTTGTACAAAACTAGTATTTTCGTAAATTGAACTTAACTAAAAAAAGTAGTTAAAACGCTGATTTTAACTAAAAATTTGCTAAAAAGCCAGTAAACTCGAGTTAACAAAAAAAATTTTGTTAACTTTACAGTTTAATTTTTTTGAGTGTGCAAAATGTAATGATTATCAAACCAATATTAATAACTAATTACATATATCGTCGAACTATATTCAATAAATGCCAACTCGAAAAAGCTTACTGTTCAGGAGAGCTAAAAAACTAGTTATTTCGCGTATTATTGCAAAAATAAACAATGTACCTTCCACAAGATGGTTTAAATATTCTAAACAATTTTTACCTATGCAAAAATTTTCATATTTTGCACTTGTTTGCATATTTTTCAGAGATGGCATTTATTACTATATCAAAAAACAAATATTTTTTTAGAGTTGGCATATTTTGTCGGAAAATAAAAATACATTTTTTTTTGGAAAAATTTTTAAATTTTTTTTTTTTTTGGTTTTTGTTATCCTTAGTACGGTAATTGCAAAAACTGAACAAAAAATTAAAAATCTTTGCAAATTTTTAAAAGTTACTAGCTCCGAAAGCCTTTTAATCTCAGGGTGGTCAGCTTTGGCACTCTGTAACTCACGCTGTATTGCAATAGGGTCACTCCAAACCAGCTATTTTGAAAGCTTATATCATTGACTTTATTTGCCCCATTCATAATGTTTCAATCTGATAAATAGTTTAAAAGTTACATAAATATAAGCATTTTTTTTTTTGAAAACACTATTTACCGATATTTTTAAAATGGCAATATCTCGAGAACCAATCATTAGATATCAAAATCTTTACAAGACTCGTGTTTAGCACGGCAAATGCAATAAGATATGTGGTCTAATTTTTTTTAAAAAAATTTTTGAAAAATTTTTGGAAATTTACAATGGGAGTTGGCATTTATTTCCACCAAAAAAATATGTACTTTGAGTTAGCAGAATAACAAAAATGGATGTAAAACAACAACAAATTATTTTTTTGCTCTGAAATTTTTATGGCAGATAGGTATTACATAGGGGAGCTATTTGCCATCGGAAACTCATTTCCGTCAAATTTGAGTTGGCATATTTTGAATATAGGTTCACGATATACTTATAGGTAATGAAAAAATTATTTAAAAAAAAATTTAAAAAATAAAAAAATATTTAATTTTATTTTTTTATTCAAAATAATGTACAGTAAGTCAAAAAGTGAAAATCTAGTTCTAAAATTTTTTTATTTTATTATAATGACTTATGTTAGTCATTATTAATAAGTCCTTATCATAGAAAAAAAAATAGAAGTGTAACAGAGTCGTATTTCGCTTGAATAAGTATTAGTGACAGCACATTATGTAACTTTTGACGTTTAATAAAAACAATGCAACATAAAGGAGAACAACAACAAAGCAAAAAACAAAAAAGAAAAAAAAAAGTTTTTAAACTATCAATAGTGCGTATTTTCTTTAAAAAAACGTTAAATAAAGCAAAATAAATAATAAATTTAATTAAATGAAAGACAAATTCCATTTTTTATAAACAAAGAATCTAATTTGATATTAAATACGTGTGAGATGAGGAAGAACAAGCATTTTGCCACCATATTGGAAAATACATCAAATACAACACTGCGTACCTTCTAATCTTTTCTATGGTCCTTATTTTACATTTCAAAATAATGCTAAAGGTAATTTTCTGTCATTACTAAGTAATTAGAATGGTAATGATGTGTCATTACCAAGTTTTTGCTGGGAAGTTCCCAAAAAACCTTTTTTCTCCATTTTTGAGAGCTTATAACTTTTTGACGGGTTGTGATAGAACGGAAAATTTGGTACCATTTTGTTAAGCTGAAAATGCCCTTTAATTGTGCATATTTAAAAAATTAATTTAAAAAGAAAATGGAAAACCTTATATTTCCGCCCTCTGTGGTGGGTTTTTTGAACTTTTTTTAAGAAATTGAAATATGACCATTGTATTATTTTTTGCTGTAGAATCGACTGGTGAAATCAGATTTGCGATATTTTCAGCCGTTTTTGCTCTGCAGAAAAATCAGCTCAAAATTCGCGTTTTCAGATGCGTTGAACCACCCCAAGGAGCGAATTTTTTTCCAAAAAAAATACCGCCATTGTTTTTAGTTCCCCTAAATCCTTCAAAAAAATGATGATATCCTCAGATCAAATTTTCAGAATTAACTCTAATGTATATAACAAAAAATGTTGAGTATTTACATATACACATTAGCAAACGTTTAACGTTATCTAACTAAGTAGTGGTGCGAGATTTTCATCTATAGATAGGTGAACTGGCTAATGCGTCGACAATAAATACTATAGCTGGGGACCCGTGGGTTCAAGTCCCAGCCAGGGCAGGATTTTTTTTAACTTTTTTTTTATTGTTTGTTTTTACTTTTTTATGTTTTTTTAATATGTTTATTCAATAGTTTTATTTATTTTTATATTATTTTAATTATTTAAAAAAAAAAAAAAAACATTTGAAAGGCATTTTGATGGTACTTTTTGATGATATGATGAAATGTGTCATCACTTGTTTTTTCAATTTCGATGACATTTTTCATCATATTAAAGAAAAGCTTCATCAATATGAAGAAATTTGTCATAAAAATTGATGACAGCAAGTGATGAAACCGTATCATCAATATGATGAAGCATTTTTCTTTGAGTGTAGTATAGGGTTTTCATTTTTGCTAAATAATCTTGACAATGGAATCTGACAAATTTCGAAACACGTGTCAATTAAGTGTTGAGAAAATGATAAATTTAAAACAGAATAAAAAATTTCTTGAAAATTATTTTATGAGAATATCATAATTTTAATTTGTAAAGGAAATAATGACCTCGAGATAGATTAAACCCACTCAAAACATATTTTTTTTCTCTAAAAAAGTTTCAGTTTCTGGGACAGATTTCCTCTTGAAAAACTTAAAGACTCTGAAATATTTTTCCTATCAAAAATAAAAAAAAAATGTTTCGTCCTAGTCTAAATAACAAAAAAAATAATCCGAGCAACCAAAAAGGAAAAAGAAAATAAATATATATAAACTAATACAAAGAAAACCCCACAAAATTGCCTTATACAAATTTAAGTGTTTACAACAGGACATTCAAATCATACATTTTTCTCTCTGTATTTAGGAGTTTTGAGAGTAACAGAACACAAACACAAAATTGTCTCTCTTTCTTAAAGGATTGAGAATAAACACAATATTGGAATTAGAAAATAAACTCTCATTTAGGAGAATTTTTTATTAGAGATAATAGAATTATTCCAAAATTGGCTTTTATGCATTTGCGCTTTTTGGTTTTTCTTTACTATAGTCTAAAAATCAAGAGCTTAAACATTTTTGTAAGCAGTTCCAAAGAACACGTCAGATGGTGAAAATCATAGAAAAATATTTTTTAAATAACAAAAGTTTAAATAAAAAGTTTAATTAAACTTAGAAAAAAATAAAAAAAACTACTGAGCAAAATAAAAATAAAAAAACAAATAAATAATTAAATTTAAAGTTTAAAATATTTAAAAAAAAGTGTTTACAAATTCATTTAACCTTATTAAACTTATAAAAAAAAAATATTAAAGATACTGAAAAAAAAAAATAAAAAAAAACTAGTATAAAAGATCTATAAAAATACTTTTAATTCCCGTCTGCTCTTTAACGTGTTAAAAAAAGTTGTTTAAAAAAGTAATTGAAAATTTGTTTAAATATTCTGCTATTGATTGTATTATATTTTGTCATAGGTGCCGTATTATTAATATTTATTGATTAAATACATTAAATAAATTGCTTATTAAACAAACTTTTGTTTATTCTACATTGTCACACACAGCGTATGATTAATAATTAATTATAATAATACATAATTCAATATTACCATTTAAAAAAAAGAAAATGGGAAAATAAAAGTTTTATGATAATAAATCAAAACGTGTACGCATTTAAGTGGAGCAATTTTAGTTTTTTTTCGAATTTCAAAATCGCCGCTGTGGGAAAACTTGGCTTTTAGAGCAACATTGGACCTGTAAGAAAGAAAAGAAAGTTCTGTAACTCATTTGTCATTTCGGTTGTAATAATAATTTAAATATCGGTCTAGGACCACATAATATATATGAAGGGCTTATTGTAAAAACGCGATTAGCAACAATTCATGTTATGGTGGGTTTTGCCTTAAAACTTTTAAAATAATGTATAAAATATAACTTTTGCAGAACTTTTATTCTCAATATACTTGTGCGAAGGGTTAAAGCAAGACTTCTGAAAAAAATCTGCCAATGGAACATCAGCAGAAGGCGAAAAACACGAAAAATAAAATGTTGCTTATCAAGTTCTTGAAGTAAGCCCTTCATATATATTAGAGTGCCCAGAAAAAAAACTTTTTTTCTTTTTTTTAGGTCTTACCCCCTAAATTTGTTCCTTTTAATGAAAAAAAATTTCGGTTTTTTTTGTGGATTTTTAAAATAATATCTTAAGGTCGCGCTCGCGGCTTTTTTACGAAAATCTACGAATTTACGATTTTTAAATTATTTAAATTGTTTAAATGCTTTAAATTGGTGAAGTGAAAAAAATTTCATCAAAAAGGAGAATTACGCTAAAAATAAGTATCGTCCATTCCATAAGATATTGCCCATTCCATGAGATATATCCCATTATTTACGAAATTTTACATAATGCCATGAAATATTGCATGAAAACACCTTTAGGAATTGAAGATATGTTGATGGTATGTTCAGAAAAAATGTTGGGGTATATATATATATATAATTGATTATTGATCGATTTTAAGACATTCTAGCGATGTCCTTCTTCCTGCCCTTCTGTCCGTCTGTTAAAATGGTAATCGCGGCCAAAGTATTTAACTGATTTGACTGAGATTTAGCATATCGTCGAATTATATTAAAAAACCCAGCAAAAAATAAACGAAGTGGTTCAAAAAGAATTAGTGGTTTCACTACATACAAAGTAGCGATAGGTGACGAACTTCATATTCCGTAGGAAATACTTTTAAAATCACTTCCAAAAATGCTACAAAATAACAATAAAAACATCTTTCACCAGTTCTTTGCTTAATGATTTTGAAGTACCTTTTTCATATGTTCTTAGGAATCAAATCACCACAACATATGAACTTCTTTTTCAACTGAAACAATTAGAATGAGGGTGATACAGGAAGTATGCAATGTTTTCTACGTCTAGCTCCAAATAGATTTAGGTTTTGGTGACAAAATTTGGTAATGGCATTTCATTTCTCTTTATTTAGAGCTTAAAAAATCGAAAAGGAGAAAATCGATTATTGATAAATTTTTTAAATTTCATATCTTATATAAAAAAAAGTTGGTCCTAAATTAAATAAATACATTTACGAACTAAAGCGGGTGTTGCTGCATCACATTATTAAAGATTGTTTAAGCTTTTTAGAAAATTGAGGTACATGCTTGTGGTCAAAACAAACTTGTGAATCAATTCGCCGTGAATTTTTATAGTTTTGTGATCTCTATAATTGCTCCTTTTTTAATTCGAAGTATATACGTTAGATTATAAATCAATTTGTCTATCACGTAAGGTTTTTAAGATATTCGCGTTTTAATATTGAAATATTTGGGTCTCTTCTGTAACGTATTCTTAAGTTTCTCAAACACAATAAAACTGGATTTAGTAAAAATAAGGCATCTTTATTCCAAATCTGGCATCCAAATTTTTCTATCGCGTACTGTTTTTGAAATATTGGCGTTTGAAAAACTCAAACTCTACTGTTACGCACTTATATTCTTTATAAATCACACTAAAATTTTCAAACGCGAATATCTCAAAAACAGAACATGCTTGAAAATTGTGGATTGTAGTTTTGGAATCAGGAGGTCCATTTTATATGAAATCAAGTCCTATTTCGTGGAAGCAACGTAAGAATACGTAACAGTGGACCCCTAAAAGTGATTTTTTACTTTTTAACAGCGAATATTTCAAAAACGGTACGTGCTAGAAAAATTTGGACGGTAGATTTGGAAGCAGGAGACCAAAATCTATAAGGACCAGTTAGAAATTTCACTGGAAGGTTTTTGCTGTCGAACCGTGTTTTTAGTGTAAATATTACAAAAAAAAATACTCTTTTAATCAATCTTACAAAAATAAGTGAAAAAAGAACTTCTAATTTAGAAGTTCTAAATCACCAAATAAAAATGACATAATCACACCCAAAATGCCAAAAAAATATGTACTTCTAAAGAAGTGATGAAAAAAGTGCTTCCAAAAGGTCAAGTTATATTAACATCCGGATCACTACTTCAGAAGTTGTGATAAAATGTGATATATGTTATACTTAAGTGTCAATCTTTCGCCACTGAAAAGTGGCGATAAAAAGAACATACTTTGTGTGTCACGCCCATATTAAATTCATCAATGTTTCAGTTGAAGAAGAAGTACATCTGGTTCATAAGTTGTGGTGAATTTTGTAGTGAATGGTAAGCTCTTTTTTTGCTGGGAAAATGTCAACTCTAAAAAGCTTACTTTTCGGGAGACCCAAAATACTAGTTATTTCGCATATTATTGCAAAAATAAACAATGTACCTTCCGCAAGATGGTTTAAATATTCTAAAACATTTTTACCTATGCAAAAAATTTCATATTTTGCACTTGTTTGCGTATTTTTCAGAGATGGCATTTATTACTATATCAAAAAACAAATATTTTTTAGAGTTGGCATATTTTGTCGGAAAATAAAAATTCTTTTTTTTTTTAATTTTTTATTATTTTTTTTTTTTGGATTTTGTTATCCTTAATACGGTAATTGCAAAAACTAAAAAAATTTTTGTTTTTCTTTAAAGACAGTTGAGCTCATGCTCTAATTATAATTATGTATTATAATTTTTTAATCATGTTATATATGGTTTGAATTGAGAAAGGTGTGAAAGAAAAATTTATTTTTCTAAAAATTTAAGACATCCTGGTTCGTTTTTTACTAGTTTCATATAATCCAGTTATTATAATCATCAGGCCCCTGTAGGCTAGTTGGTAGCGTGCTAGCCTATGAAACAGGGGGTCGTGGGTTCGATTCCCACCAAAGCCCTTGGTCGATTTCGCTACAACGAGACGACGGTCATTGTTACCAGTTCTCGGTTAGGTTAAAATTATTTAAAATGAGTTGTAAATAAAAATTGGAAAAATAAATTAAAACTGATCATTGGATCATTGGATTATTATAATCATCAGAAAGACTTTTAATGTCAAATTTATTCAGTTAATAGTCAATTTTATTCTATATGTGAAAATTATTAACAGATCGCAGCCGCCAGGGATTGAACCCATGATCTGTAATGTTTTTGCTATTAACTGCCTCTTAGGTACGATCACTCTAGACCGATACGCTAAGTTGGCTGTTAAGCAAGTATCAACTAAATCATGGGTTTTCAATGCTTGTGTGTTTAAAAAAAAAATTAAAAATCTTTGCATATTTTTAAAAGTTACAAGCTTCGAAAGCCTTTTAATCTTGGGGTGGTCAACTTTGGCACTCTGTAACTCACGCTTTATTGTAGAAGGCTCACTCCATAGTAGCTATTTTTAAAGCTTATATCATTGACTGTATTTGCCCCACTCATAATATTTAAATCTGATGAATAGTTTGAAAGTTACATGTATATAACAATTTATTTTTTGCTACAACTATTTACCGATGTTTTCAAAATGGCAATATCTCGAAAACTAGCCATTAGATATCAAAATCTTTACCGGATTCCTGTTCAGCACGGCAAATGCAATGGGATATGAGGTAAAATTAAAAAAAAAAAATGGAAATTTACAATGGGAGTTGGCATTTATTTTCACCAAAAAATATCTTCTTTGAGATAGCAAAAATGGATGTAAAACGACAACAAATTATTTTTTTGCTCTGAAATTTTTATCACAGATGGGTATTGCATAGGGGAGTTTTTTGCCATCGGAAATAAATAAAAAATAAAAATCTAATTTAAAAAAATTTAATAACTGCTTTAATACAAAAAAAATCAAAAAAAAAATTACAAATACCAAAAAATACTAAAAAATAGCTAAAAAAATTTAATTTGTACAAAATATGACCTAAAAATATGCATTTATAGCGAAATAATAGCAAAAATACAAAAATATGCATTTTAAGCAAAATATTCAAAAAATATGCACTAACGAATCGATACAATTTTTAAGCAAATTCTTTAATTCGCAAAGATATTTTGTTTATGCTGTTCTATGACCAAAGGGAAAAAACATGCATTTGCATGAAAGTCCTCTCCTTGGTTATTACACTCAAAAGAATAACTCTGTCAAAAAATCTGTAAAACGACTTTCAATTTGATTTAGCAAACTTTCAGCAGATTTTTCCGATAAAATAGATATTTTTAAAAAAATCTCTGTCATTCAGTTTTTCAAAATAGCAGAAATTTAACTGTGTTTTTACTGATTCTGTTTGCTGAGTTTTAAAATATTTTTGAACATATTTTTAGCAGATTATTTTTTAATTATACAGAAATAGTTTGCTGTCAGTCTTTTTTAAAAAAAATTTTTTTTTTTTTAAATTGTTAATTTTTTTTGTTTTTTTTTTATGCAATCAAAACCATATTTTTAACATATTTTTAAATATATTTTTAGCAGATTATTTTGTAATTTTACAGAAATAGTTTGCTGTCATCCCTTTTGCAAGAAAAATTTCTTAAGTTTTTTTTTTTCAATGTCTTAATTTTTTTTTTGTATTTTTTATGCAATTAAAACGATTTATACTAATAACACCGTCCGATAAAAATGAAAAAAAGCCGTTGAATACGAAGTGGATAATATACGTTTGAAACTAGAGACTTAATGTACTAGAACTACATTTACAGTTTTTCATTTCGTGATTCTGTTTCCTTTTAAAAGGACTTTAATTTTTTAGGGAATTACAATTTATAAAATATTTTTTTAATATTTATACTTGTCCTATGATGCCACTATTGATAGCAAATAAAAGAGGATGATCTCCCCTAATTTTCCAATTTTATTATTTTTATATATCAGGAAAAAAGATGTTAGTTACGTCCAATTAAAAATGTGTCCTTTAATATCATTCAAAATTTTAAACAAAATATTTTCATAAGGTTTTCAAATGACTTTATTTCAATGATGGGTACCAATACCTTTTCGATACCAATACCCGTTAATACCAATTCAAATTGAAAACCAATACCAATTAAAAACCAATACCTTTATTTGTGCGATACCAATACCGATAAAAAACCAATACCGATTCCCCACTACCAATACCAATTAAAAACCAATACTTTTATTCTTCAAAACCAATACCAATAAAAAACCAATACCAATTCATTTTTTTCTACTTTCGTATCGGTTTTGTTTCGGTTTTTTGTATTCTTATTTTCGTTTGTTTTAGTTGTGACGTCAATTATTTTCTTTCCATCACATTATTAGGTTTTACCTGACTAACGAATTGCAAAAGATGTTACATCGATCAGTAATCGTTTGCATGCAATGTCACATAACAAAACGGAGTTAGCTACTTGAATTTTAAAAGCCATAAAAACATAAAAGAAATATTTTTTGTCACGGTTTTTATGACCCCTAATAAAAGTAGATCTTAAAAAATTTAGACCTTTTCTGTGATGAAAATTTTTCTTTTGCAAACATTGTTAATATTTGATATATGTACATTGAATGTCACTGCACTCTTCTTTGCGTTATAAAAAAAAATACTAATGTCCTTTTTTGGAAATTCCAAAATTTTAATCAAGCAGACGTTACAAAATTTTATGTCACAACACCAGAATCCAGAAAAAAAATTTTATTGTTTTTTTAGAGGCACAGTCATATTATATTAGAATTTAAGAACGCATAATGTGTAGTTTACACTTGCTATTTTTGTGAGTTTAAGGGCTACGTGTTTAAAAAATTCTTTTTTCTGTATCCATTACGTTTTTATTCTGTTACTGGTTTGTTAAACAACTTGCTTACGGTCGTAAGAGTGAACCAATATAAGAAAAAAATTGACCCGTGTAATCGCAATTGCCAAAAGATCTAAAATCGAAAAAGGGGCCCCCTGCATGATAACCCATTTCGATCACCTTTTTCAAAAAAATATTTATTTATGAAAGGATGAAGTTCAGGTATATTTTTTTACAAATGTTAAGTCTCATCTTTCTGCAATTAAAAAATATCTCCCCTTGACCACCGGAATTTATATGTGCATTAAATGCAATGTGCATCAGCACAGAAATTGTTTCAAGCAAAAACGAAAAGTTTGCATTTTTTTAGTTTAGGCTTTTCATTTTTTTATTAATTTATATTAATTTTTTTTAGATTTAATTTATTATCAAATTCCACTAATTGAAACATTTTGAAGCTATTTATTTTAAAAATAACGAAATAAATTAATAAAAAGCAAATAAATCCAAATATTAAAATTGCATAAAAAGTTGAAATACAGGCTTTTCTGGAATAACGGAACATAATTTTTTTTTTTTTACAAGAGTTTTGAGATCAGCTGGTGCTAATTTTACTAAATAGTTACCTTTTTCCAAAAAAATTAATCTTTGTCCAAAATGGTTAAGCATGTACTATTTAGTTTAAAGTTAGACTTAATTCTGAATGCAAATACTGCTAAAAAATATTTTTTTTTTAAAGGGGTTTTTCAAAAAAAAAACATCCCTCACTCAAAAATTCGACTCAATATCTAGACACTCACTCAGAATTTTTCAACTCACAATCACGTGATTTAAATGAAAATCACTTTTTTGAGTCACGCAAATCACGGGACCAGCGACCATCTCCAATTCAAATACATAAACAAGAGACAAGTGTCTTTTCATTTGTTTAATCTATAACATCTGTAAATTTTATTTAAAATGAAGTGTCCATCCTTGAAAAAGTTTCCTTGCAGGTCTGAATCCAAAAAGTTTCAAGGCACTTATTTATTACCTTAATATAGTCACTTGACTTAAATAAAAATCACTCTATAACCAAATGATTTAAATGAAAATCACTCACGCGTGAATCACTGGATCAGAGACCATCTCCAATTCAAATACTTAAACAAAAGGCAAGTGTCTCTTCATTTGATTCATCTATAACATCTGTAAATTTTGTTAAAAATGAAGTGTCCATCCTGAAATAGTTTCCTTGTAGGTCCGATTTCAAAAAGTTTCAAGTCACTTATTTATTACCCTAATATAGTACTTAATTTAAATTAAAATCACTCTATAATCACGTGATTTAAATAAAAATCGCTCACGCCTGAATCACGTGGTTTTTTGAGTCACGCAAATTACGGGACCACAGACCATCTCTAATTCAAATACATAAACAAAAGACAAGTTTCTCTTCATTTGTTTCACCTATAACATCTGTAAATTTTATTAAAAATGAAGTGTCCACCCTGAAATAGTTTCCTTGTTGGTCCGATTTCAAAAACTTTCAAGGCACTTATTTATTACCTTAATATAGGCTTATATTCTAAATTTCAAAAAAATCGGTTAACATTTACGACCTGTAGAGACTTTTGGCCAAAAAACCTACCATCTCGCCCCAGTGTGCACTGTGGGGCGGACAGAAGGACGACTTACTTTAAATTAATTAATATTAACGACAAAACCTTTTGCATACAAATACCAAAACCGATATAAGATAAATACCAATACTTATTAAAAACCGATACCGATTCGAGGCTAAAACCAATACCAATACCCAATACCTAAATAATTCAAAACCAATACCGAAACCTATACCAATTCAACAAAAAATGAAAACCAATACCTATACCAATACTAATATAATTTTAAAAACCAATACCAATACCAATACTTTTATCGAATTGGTACCCATCCTTGCTTTATTTACATCCTTTTATCCTAATATGGCAAAATATTTAAATGGGAAAATTAGGGGAAATCTTCCTCTTTCATCTAACGTCACCAGTGTCAATCTAGGACAATTACAAATATTTCAAAAATATTTTACAAACTGTATGCTTTATGCTTAAAACTTTGAAGTCCTTTTAAAAGGAAACAGGATCACGAAATTAAAAACTGAAAAGCCAGTTTAACTTCATTTGATTTTTACTTTCAGACGTATATCATCCGATTCATGTTTAATATTGGCTGTCGGACGGTGTAATTAACAAAAAAAATCAGTATATTATATTGCTAATTTTACAGAAACATTTTTTTATTTTTTTGTTCAAAGTTTATATTAAAAACAAATGAAAGTGTTACATTCTTTTTTTTTTTTTTTGTTAAATACTTTATTATCTGGATTATTGAATCTGCCTATTCTTGGCCTAACAATAAGTGTATAAATCTTACAAAACTAACTTAAATACATATATAGTGTTACATTCGGCTGTGCCGAATCTTTTATACCCTCCAAAATGTAAAAAACAATAAAAAAAAACAGGTGCGTCTTTTTTTGGTAGGGGGGGGGGGGGGGGGGTGGGGGGGGTTGGTGTTAGACATTAGTGGGCACCTTCCCCTTGCGATTTTGAATTTCTTCTGAGATAAGAATGTTGCATTTGCTTAGCAAAAGTATAAAAAACCCTGCAAAAAATGCGGGTTTTCTTAGGTTAATTTAGTTCTCCAAAGGGGAACTTTTTCCCCCTTGGTCCGATTTTGCACATTTCCGAACTTAACCTGCCTAGGAATATAAGACATATTCGTGCCAAACTTCGGAAGTCTATCTTTATTATTTTGGACTGTATCGTGTCCTCTACAGACGGACAGACGGACGAACGGATATCGCTACAATTTATTAGAATCGATCACTTATCAATAAAATATATTCTTTATGGGGTCCTAGACCGATATTTCGATGCGTTACATACGGAATGAATATACCCCCATACTGTGGTTGGATGGTATAAAAACTATTAAAGCTTTCATGAAAACAAATTAAAAAAAAAAATCTAGAAAATATCTTAGCAGATTTCTATGCTGTTTTGACAGATTCCTCGGCTGATTTCACCTAGATAATCATGAGAGATTTTCAGCAAACCGTGTCTGCTAAAATCAGCAGATTTCTCATATGGCTCAAAATGGATGTATTTTCAGCAGATTTTCTGCTGATTGAACAGAGAATTTATTTTGAGTGTAGCAAAATCGGGAATTTCAAATTGGGTTCAATTATTAAAAAAACCGAGCTTTAAAAAAACAAGCTTTAGAAACATTGGTAAGCTCCAAAATTATTTCATAAAGTATTTTGGTCATTCAGAAATATTTTTACACTAAAAAAAAAAAAATTTACACTTGAAAAAAATTGTACACTTAAAAAAATTGTATTTTTTTTTTTACAAAAACGACAAAATAGAGTTGTTTACTCAAAATAAAATATTTCTTATCAAAATTGTTCTTTTTTTTACTTTAGAAAATTTTCTATCCTTTAAAAAAGGGCATTGTGGAGGGAATTCATAGATTCGGCGAAGTCGAATTTAACTTTTCTACTTCTTCCCAGCAAAAACATGGTAATGAGTTGTGAAAAGTAATCATTACCAAGTACATTATTTATAATGAGTACCCATTACCATTACCATTATTTTAAGCCCAAAAGTAACTATTTCTCAGTAATATGTTATAAAAGCACATCTAAGTAATAATATATCCTTGCACTTGCAGTTTTTAACCTTTACAATTCAATTAACTTTAAAAGTACTTAAAAACTTAATAAAAATTACGCAATTTTTAAGTTTTAGTAAAAACAAGTTAAATTTTAAATGTCTTAATTAAATAATTATTTTACTTCTTATTGGTAATGGGGTTTTACTCCTTATTAGTAATCCGAGTCAGTAACTACTTATTTATCTCCATACTCTTCACTAGTTATTTTTGTCTCACGCCATTGTTAAAATAATTAGTGTTTCATTCAATAAGTAACTACTTATTAACATCTGTTTCGGATTACAAAACCCATTACTAGTAATGCCAATTTTTGCTGGGTTATTAATAAAATTTAGTATAAAATTAATAAAATGTTGCTGCAAAATATTTTTGTTTAGCAAATTTTCTACAACATAGGTAATAGCAACCTTTTTGATAAATACCCAGGTATTTACCAATTTTTACCCAATTTACCTATTTTACTGGGTATTTATTATTTGGGTATTTTACCTATATTTAATATTTGAGGGAATAAGAATTCGGCACAGCCGAATTTAACACTCTCACTTATTTTTGCTAGTATTGAATATAAAAATCGATGTCAGTCAGACTTACTTAAGGAGTTATGAAACTTCATAAAGTATTCTTATGGTTGTCGTTTGTAAAAAAAAATATTATCGTACATATTTTAAAAGTTGTGCTAAGTATTATCCAATTTTAAGTTTCATTGTCAAGATTTCTTAATATTTATTTAACTTTTGGTATGTTATTCAAGTTTTTCTTTTCATTTTGGTATATAATTTTCATTTATCACATTTTAATACAGTTTTTTTATATTTTCTCCAGACAGAATAAATTTTGTTTATATTTAAAAAGATACAAAACAAAAAAGTGAAAAAAACCAAGAAAAGTTTATTGTAAAATTACGCATAAATTTGAATAAAATAGTTGTGGCTAATATTTTTGTGCTACAATTTTATTTTTATGAGATAACACTAAAGCCTTGATTTACATGGTACATGAAATTTTTTAACTGAAATTAAATTTATGAAAGACTCATGTAAAAAGTGGTAGGAAAAAAATTACCCAACTGAAATCATATCTATGATTTGAATTAGTTTTGAGTTTTATCGATATTTCTTTGCAATTTTAACAATTTAACATGTAACTCGAGGTTTATGTGTACTATATTTTTTATGTGATATAAAATCTAATAATATTATTTTTCTTTTCTTTTCTTTTTTCAGTATCTATTCATCTTCACTCTTCTTTAAATAACAAAACCAAAAAAATAAAAATATTCTTGGAATTATAAGTAATAATAAAAAAAAGTTATAAAACAAAAATCATTTAAAAAAAATCTTAATTATTATCATTGTTGATTACGGTTAAAGTGGTAAAAAAATAAATATAATACATTCATTATTACGTACTACTCTACTTAATAAAATAATTAATTATATATATTCAAAAATATCTTAATATTGCAAAATCCTATTCAAATAGCTTAAAAAAAATAAAAAAAGCTTCTTATAAAAAAAAATATATCTAGTGAAATTTAAAATATTATAAACTAAATTTATTATAATTAATATAAAAATAAAAAAAAAATAATAAATTATAAAACAATAATTATTTAATATACTAAATATAAGTGAAAAATAATCTCTATCTCTTACTAAAAAAAATAACTAATTGTCAGCTAAGGAAAAATATCTTCAAAGACATACTTATTTTCAGGTAAGTTGTAATATTTTTTTTTTTCAAAACAAAATATTTTGAGTAGGTTTCTTCTAACTCGACGTCCTTATTTCCTACAATTAAAAATAATTATATTGGTAAATTCCAGTTAATATTAACTTAAAAAAATGAAATTTTATTTAAAAAACCATTCCACTGATTTTTCATTTAAAATCAAATGACATGACAGTCAATTTTTTATGTTAATTTAATGACTTACAAAAACATTATAAAACTAATGTTTATTCTCTTATTTTGTATAAAAAAAACATTAAAACTATAGAAGAAATTTTTAACTGTCGAAATTAAGTATGACGGAAAATTAATTTTTAAGATAATAATTTATTTTTTTAAATTACAAAAGTAGTAGAAAACAAAAATACTTTATAAAATAAGTGAATTTTCTTTTAAAACAACTATATTGACTACTTTTTTAAATAAACTACCAACAGTTAATGACACAACTTTTTTAGTGTATACTAGGGTGGATCGCTTTTGGGCTTTTCTCTCTGATCAAATTCTAATACCCGCCAAAAGTGTCGGTCCCCTAAGGTTAACTCACATGCAAAATATCACTCCGATCGGAGTTTATCTTCTGTCTCCACTTTGAGCCTTTAAAGATTTTACGGTATCATTAATCCGTTCAAACTTGATACCAAAAAATGGCATGATTTTGGTGGCGTTCTCAAAACACCTTTTTTCAAAATTTGAAAATTTCATTAAAAAAAATTTAAAATATATTCTTTTTTCTTCCTGATTTTTTATTAAAATAATTAAAAAAATATTTTTGTATAATATTTGATCGTAAATACTTAAATATGAAATTTAAAGATCTTACGATATCATTAACCCGTTCAAACTTTATACCAAAAAAATGTCATGATTTTGGGGGCATTCTCAAAACAACTTTTTTCAAAATTTGAAAATTTTATTAAAAAAAAATGTTTAAATATATAATTTTTTCTTTCTGTATTCATTAAGAACACCTTGGAGAAGAAAAATGTGAAATATGACGGATATCCGTCGGACCACTTTTCGGGAATCGCGGGGGGAAGTAAGCTAATTTCAAGGAAAAGTTGGTTTTAACAATAATTTAGATTAATAAAATCTTATAAACTTAATTTTTGGGCAAATTAACAGTTTTTTTGTGTCGTGGCATTCTATTAGATAACTCTAAGTCTGTCATAAAATCTTACTGATGTAGGACGTCTTTAATCCACATTGGCTGGGGGTCAAAAATGACCCCGCAGAAAATTTAAAGTTTAGAGCTTAAATTTTGTGCCATAAACAAGTATAAAACGGCTTTTGCGTTTTGTACCCCAACTACTATTTTGTATTAATATATTATCTTAAAAAAAATCCTTAACCATTCTTGGTAGGGGGTCAAAAATTACCCATTAATTAAAATTATTTTTATTTTTTTATAGAAAATTAATTTGAGGCAATCTATTAGATAACTTTAAATCAGCCCAAAAATCTTACTAATTTTAGATATCTTTAACCCACATTGGCCCGGGGTCAAAAATGACCCCGGCAAAAACTTTTAGGCATAGTGCTTGAATTTTTTGATATCAACAAATATATATTTTTTACTAAATGGGTCATTTTTGACCCCGTGCCAAGACGGTTTAACGATTTTTTTTAAGATAATATATTAATACGAAATAATAGTTGGGCTACAAAACACAAGAGCCGTTTTATACTTGTTTACAAAATTTAAGCTCTAAACTTCAAATTTTCTGCGGGGGACGTCCCAGATCGGTAAGATTTCATGATAGACTTAAAGTTATTTAATAGAATGCCACGACACCAAAAAACTGTTTTTGCCCAAAAAGTAAATTTATAAGATTTTATTAATCCAAATTATTGATAAAACAAACATTTCCTTGAAATCCGCTAACTTCCCCCGCGATTCCCCAAAGGTGGCCCGACGGATATCCGCCATATTTCAATTTTTTCTTCTCCAAGGTGTTCTTAATGAATTCAGAAAGAAAAAATTATATATTTAATTTTTTTTTTTTAAATAAAATTTTCAAATTTTCGAAAAAGTTGTTTTGAGAACGCCCCCAAAATCATGCCATTTTTTTGGTATAAAGTTTGAACGGGTTAATGATATCGTAAAATCTTTAAATTTCATATTTAAGTATTTACGATCAAATTTTATATATTTACTAGCTATACCCGGTCCGCGTTGCTGGCCCTAAGAAAAAAACTGTTTTATATTGCATCTTAATTTAAATATAGCGTTGGACAAAATTAAAGCACGGTCCGGTTCAAGCTAGTAACATTTGGTTCCAAACTCGGTTAACACTATCTATAGAGAAATCTCAACAAAATCGGTTCAGCCATTTTTGCGTGATTTCGAAACAGACAGACATAACGTTAAGTATAGTACAAAGGTGCGTGTCATTTAACATAATTTTATCGAATCGTGATAGTCTAAAGTTCCATGCTGCATCCTCGATTAGTACTATCTGTGCTGCAAATTTTATTGACATCAGTTTTGCCGTTTTTGTGTGATTGCGAAAGAGGAGGAAATAACTTTTTATTTATGAAAAACGGGAGTTACATTTTATACCTTTTGCCGAATCGTACTCTACATATGACCTACAGTTCCCGCTCGGTTAGTTCTATCAGTAGTGACAGATTCGGCTTATCCGTTTTTGCGTGATTTCAAAACCGGCAGACATAACGTTCAGTATAAAACAAAGGGGCGTGGCAATTTACTCCTCTTTGTTCAATCGTGGTCAGTATAGTACAAAGGGCGTTGCAATTTTGATCCCTTTTTCCAATAACGATCTTATATGGCCTACATATGCACTTGGTTAGCACTGTATGTAGTGAAAATGTCAAGAGAATCGGTTCAGCTGTTTTGCGTGATTGCGAAACATGCAGACAGCGTCCAATATAGTACAAAAGGGCGTTGCATTTTATGCCCATTTTTCCAATCGTAGTATAACATGGCCTATAGTTCCGCACTCGGGTAACACTATCAGTGCTGAAAATTTAATTGAAATCGAATCAACAGTTTTTGCGTTATTGCGGAGCATGCAGAAATAAAATTCAATTCAATTCAAAGCGGCATGGAATTTTACGTCCATTTGTCCGATCACGCTCTATCTCGGAATATAGTTAGTACTTGGTTAGTACTATCTTTGGTTTAAATTTCATCAAAATCGGTCAATCCGTTTTTTATATATAGATGTCATTAGTGGTGCAATGTAAAAATTCGATTTTGACCACCCCTCCGCCCACAGGCAAAAAAGCAATGCATTTCACGCCCATTTGTCCGATCACGCTCAATTTTGGCATATAGTAAGTACTCGGTTAGTACTATCTTTGGTTTAAATTTTCATCAAAATCGGTTCATTCGTTTTTTATATATAGATGTCATTAGTGGTGGAATGTAAAAAGCTGATTTTGCCACGCCCCTCCGCCCACCGACAGAAAATCAAAAATCTGACCGCACAGTGTTACTCCCCAGGCTATCACGAATATTCTCTGAAAATTTCATCAAGATCGGTCCAGCCGTTTTTGAGTCCATACGGAACATACATACACACATACATACATACACACATCCATTTTTTATATATCGTCCATTCCACAAGACATTTGGTGATTTTAGGCATTTTTTGACCGAGGGTCTTCCGATTTTTGTGATATTTTTCATACAGACTCTCTATGGAGCAAAATTCAAATTTCATTCATCAGATCGAAAATATTCGAAAAACTCGCTATTTTATTCACGATTTTCGTTTTTAAAAAAGTAAAAAAAAATGCAAAATCTGTGTAACTTTGAGCAGCTGTATTTTCTAAACTACATATCGCATTTTAACAATCTATAGCGCATACGAATGGTATGTAAGTCTATTTTAGTATCTAATAAACTGAAAAAATATCGGTGGCTTAAAAGTGCATTTTATATGCAAATGCAGTTTTGAAGTGCATTTAATTTTTTTTTAATTAGCATATTTGGAAAATTTTGAATTTTTGCTACAAAAAAATGTTTTCATTATAATGGACCGAGAGTGAATGCTATTTTTAATATTTATTTTTAAAAAATACTTCCTTAAGTTTCCCTTATAAAATTTTTTATTTTTTAAATTATACCAAAATCATGTAAAAAGACATGTTTTGAAATCGTTATATTTTCCAAAGTAATAATCGTATCTTATTGTTTTAATGCACATTTAAAAGGTATTTTTGTCCATTTCTTGCTGTTGGTGTTGGTGTTGGTGTTTTACAAATGCATTTTAAATGCAAATGCAGTTTTTAAGTGCATTTTTCAAAACTTTTACCCCTTTGAATTTTTTTTAATTATCATATTCGAAAAGTTTACAATTTTTACTACAAAATACTGTCCTCCTAATAATGGACCCACTGTGTGTTCTATTTTTAAAGAAATTTTAAAAAGTTCCTTACAACAAATTTTAATATTTTAAATTAAACCAAAAACAATCTGAAATTACATGATTTTTTAAAAAATTCTAAAAAATAGCACATACATTGGGTCCATTACTAGGATGGCATTATTTTGTAGTAAAAATTGTAAACTTTTCGAATATGATAACTAAAAAAAAAATTCAAAGGGGTAAAAGTTTTTAAAAATGCACTTCAAAACTGCATTTGCATTTAAAATGCATTTTTGAAACACCAACATTTTTGCGGTCATTAAATGCAAAAAATGGATAAAAATACCTTTCTAATGTGCATAAAAACAATGACATGCGATTAGTACTTTTGAAAATATAACGGTTTAAAAACATATATTTTTACATGATTTTGGTATAATTTTAAAAATAAAAATTTTTATAAGGGAAACTTAAGGAAGTCTTTTTTAAAAATAAATATTAAAAATAGCATACATTCTCGGTCCATTGTAATGAAAACATTTTTTTTGTAGCAAAAATTCAAAATTTTCCAAATATGCTAATTAAAAAAAAAATTAAAAGGGGTAAAAGTTTCGCAAAATGCACTTCAAAACTGCATTTGCATATAAAATGCACTTTTAAAAAACCGATATTTTTTCAGTTTATTAGATATTAAAAAAGACTTACATACCATTCGTATGCGCTATAGATTGTTAAAATGCGATATGTAGTTTAGAAAATACAGCTGCTCAAAGTTACACAGATTTTGCATTTTTTTTACTTTTTTAAAAACGAAAATCGTAAATAAAATCGCGAGTTTTCCGAACATTTCCGATCTGATGGATGAAATTTGAAATTGGTTCCATAGAGAGTCTGAATGAAAAATATAACAAAAATCGGAAGACCCTCGGTCAGATTTCTTAAAATGTCTCATGGAATGGACGATATATGGATAGATATTTTTACTCAAAAGTAATTTCAATTTGATTTAACAAACTTCCAGCAGATTTTTCTGCTAAAATTTATATTTTTACTAAAATCTCTGTCATTTTACTTTTTTACTGATTCTGTTTGCTGAATTTTAAAATATTGTTGTTTTTTATTTTGCAATTTTACAGAAATAGTTTGCCGCCATCTTTTTTTCAAGAAAACTTTCTTAATTTTTTTTAATTTTTTATACAATAAGAATAACTGATTGTGAGACTAATTGTTGACAAAACTAAAAAAAAATATAAGATTAAATTGCTAATTTTACAGAAACATTTTTTTATTTTTTTTTGTAAGTTTAATTAAAAAAAAAAAAAAAACTATTAAAGTTTTCATGAAAACATATTTTCTAAAAACAAAAATTTTCTAGAAAATGTCTTTTAGTACATTCAGACTAGCCTCGAAACCCCGTTGAAAATACGTATTTTCATTTTGAAAACTTAACCGTTCACACTCGAAATTTTTGACACTTATTACGTTTTCAGAATTCACCGAAGAAAATTTGCGATCAAACCGGCATTAAACCCACACAATAAATTGAATTACGCGTTTGTTTACAATATTTTATATATTTTTTTTGATTTAAGCTATTTTTTATGAAAATATTTAAATATTTTAAGTTGTTTTTTTTTGACACTTTCTTTAAGTTATTTCCTTTTATGAAATTTACAAGGTTTCGATCATACATTCGTTGAAACCTCATAACAAAAAGGTTTTTATTTGTAGGGGAAAATACGTATTTTCAAATTAGGTTTGGCACGAAACCTCGTTATACGGGGTTTCGATGCCAATGTGAATGCTTTATTTGCAGATTTCTCTGCTGTTTAAGCAGATTTCTCTGCTGTTTAAGCAGATTTCTCTGCTGATTTTAACTAGATAGCAGACATGGGGGTTAATGATTACATTGTGTAATTGATTACAGTTTCAATTACAATTACATGTAATTAGTAATTGAAAATTTTCAATTACAAATTACATGTAATTGTAATTGAAAAAACTCAATTACAAATTACATGTAATTGTAATTGAAAAAACTCAATTACAAATTACATGTAATTGTAATTGAAAAAACTCAATTACAAATTACATGTAATTGTAATTGAAAAAACTCAATTACTAATTACATCTAATTGAAAAATGTAATTGATTTTAATGTAATTGTAAAAAACATATTTATAATTACATTTAGTAGTTAATTACTAATATTGTCAATTACACATACATATTTATTCAAAAATCTTTATGCATAAAATCGTTAATGCAATTGTTTGTAACGCATGATCTCTGGAATCATAAGAGCTACCAACCTAAGACATACATATTAGATGCTGATCAAGGTTTTAAAGATTTGATTTTTTTCGACCCGGCAGGTGGCGCTGGCCTCAAGTTGTAAACAGAATTGTGGGTCCCATTTGACAGCAGTTCAAAACAGAGTTAAAATAACTAAACTGCCACTGAAATTGTTAAACTCCTCAGTTGATAGTTTTTGAAAAAAGCCAGCAGTTGAAAATAACACACAATACTGTAGTCATTCTCAACAAACTGGAAGCAAAAACTCCAAGTCAAACGAAGATAGCGAGTCTGTAAAAAAACTTAACAATGACTATTTTTATTATTATGCATCCGAATACCATGAAAAAGAATAGTTGTATGTTTTTTTTGTCTTTAAAAATGTTATCAGTAGTTATTTATTATGATTTTTTTACATTTTAAACGTTTTTTTTACAATTTGGAACGAAAAAATTATTTTATCAAAATTTTTTTTTTCCTGTGAATTTTAATATAATTTCACCTAAGTATTCTTCAAACCCTAACCTAACCTAACATATTGTCAATGATATGTCCGTCCATCTGTCACATATTTACACAGATTTAAAAAAAAAAAAAAATTAATTTTGTCGTTTTTTAGCGTCCCAAAAAAGTGTAAATACAACAGGTGTTAATACATTAGAATATTTTTTTTAAATCAAAAAGTCACAAATAACTGTTATATTTGGTCTCTGAAGAGAAATCATAATAAAATTTATTTGTTACGATTTCTATTTTTGTCGACCATCCAAATTTTGATTTAATTGCTCAAATAACGTATTTTTGTCATAATGACATATTATGTATGCTAATTAAACGTAATTTTATCATTTGATTGGAAAATGATTTGATTTTGAATGATTTTGATTTGATTTGATTTTGAATGATTTTGATTTTGAATGATTTGTTGCATGATTCTCTTTAACATGGATTTTATCGCGAGTAGATCGGATGTAAACAACGCGAGGTATAACGAAAATAGTCGAAAAATTTGAAAAAAACGCTTAACAAATTTTTAATATTACTGAATCCGTGAAAAAAAAAATTTAATAATTTTTTTGAGTTAGTGGTCTGTAATATATAAAAAAATATTGTCACGTTTCGTGCGCAGAATTTTTTTTATTTTGTAAACCAGTGTTATTTATCAAGCACAACAAAAAATCTTTGAAAGAATATAAATTTGGCTGAAAACCACAAATTTGCTTTAAAAGATTAAATAAAATTATTCAGGTAATTAATGTTTGCAAAAGGAAAAATTTTATCAAAAAAAAAGGTCAACATTTTTTAGGATCTGGGCAAATCCAGCTCAAACCACACAGCATTCGGATTTGTCACCTTCGAATTAAATAAAATTTGCCAAATATATTGCAAATGGACAGTGTTCCTAAAATCATTACCTTTCTGGCTCCAAGAATTTTTCGGTTTTCGAAATATGGCGGCTTAAAAATTGGCAAAAACGTAAAATTTTCAATAAGGTGCACGTACAAAGTCACCCATAACTTTAAAACTATAAAACCCACAATTACCAAATAGGTACCATTTGAAAGCTAAAAGGATTACCTTAAAAGTGCCATGAACAAGTTTTTCTTGTAATGAAAGGTCAAAGGTCATATTTCCAGGTCTAATGTTCAAAGACCTTTATCTCAAAATCCGATATTTTTAAAATTCTCAAAAAAATATATGATAGCAATCAAGTCTTTCCCTACATTTGTATCAAAATTTCAGGGTGGACACTTATATGGTTCCAAAGTTACAGAGGAAAACGTGCTCGAAGTCAAGATTTTCTCTACGAGTTCATATGCAAAAGCTTACACACACGAAGCAGCATAGCAGTAAACAAACAATGGGACGGATCTAAAAACTGAACCCATTATTTATTAATATTTCGACCTCCTGAATTTGATTTCACTATCAAAACTGAATTTTATCGTAGGGCTTTCTTGTTTTCTTACAAGGAAAATCTTCAAAGTGAACATACGTAATCTCTTTGAAATGTATGCCCATGAAAGACAACAAATATCTAACATCGACCTGTCTAAGCTTATTGGTCTTAATTTAGTTTTAAAGGGTTAAACGCGAGTCAAAAATTACCGATTATTAGTAATTTTAACTTTTAGGTACATTAATGCCACAAATATCAGATCCGTTTCATTTGAAAAAAATTTTTGGCGTCTGTTTGAGACATTTTATTTGTTGCATAATTGTTTTTGTTAAAAATGTATAGTTTTTGTTAAACTATATAGTTTTTGTAAAACAAATTCATTGTTGGTACTATTTTCTATTTAAATTAAGCAATTACATAAATTTTTTATTGGCAGTTTTTCTTACAGGTCGGGTTACATCCGAATTTAAAAAAAAAAATATCTTTATTAGTGCATCCAAAATAAAATAAGGCAAAAATTCAAAGAAGTTCGAAACATTAGTGTTTTCATTTCTAAACCATTTTTATGCTTGATTATATTCTTGTTTATGAGCTTTATTCCGCTTTGAACATACGGTTCCCCCACCCCATTCCTATTTCCCTACAATGGAAGAATATAGGTTTCGAATGAAACCGATCTGTTATATGTGGCATCAATATAAAGTACCTAAACTTTAAAATAACTGAAAATGGGCAATTTTTAACCCCATTTAACCTGAATTTAGGCCGACAAGCTCAGACTCGTTGATTTTAGATTTATTTTTTCTAGCTTGTGTGTAAATGTCAAAGAAATCAGGTATGTTCACTTTCGAGGTCTTTCCTTGTAAAAGAACAAGAAAACCCCTAAAATATAACTTAAAATACATAAAAAGTATTTAGCCTTGTTGTAGGCCCGCACCTTTGTTTACGATTGTATATTGTTTTGTTTGTGCAATATTTTTCATATGAACTCGTAGAAAAAACCTTGCCTTCGAGCACGTTTTCCTCTGTAACTTTGGAACCATATGAGTGTCCACCCTGAAATTTTGATACAAATGTAGGGAAAGACTTGATTGTTATCATATATTTTTTTAAGAATTTTAAAAATATCGGATTTTGAGATATAGGTCTTTGAACATTAGACATTGAAATATGACCTTTGACCTTTCATTAAAAGAAAAAATTGTGCATGTCACTTTTAAGGTAATCCTTTCAGCTTTCAAATGGTACATATTTGGTAATTGTGGGTTTTATAGTTTTAAAGTTATGCGTGACTTTGTATGTGCACCTTATTGAAAATTTGACGTTTTTGCCAATTTTCAAGACGCCATATTTCGAAAACTAAAAATTTTTGGAGCCTGTAAGGTAATCATATTATGAAAACAACGCATGTGAAATATTTTTGCGAATTTCATTAAAATCGGAGGTGACAAATCCGAAAATGACAGTTTTCTGTGCGGTTTGACCTGGAATCACCCATCTGCTTTTATGGCACATATAAAAGTAGATAATAAAAAAAATTAGACCTCTTCTGTAATAATATTTTCACTTTTGCAAATATTTATTGCGATATGCAGCCACTCCATTAAATGATAATGCAATGTCTTTAAGAGGTAGTTTCTTTACATATTTTGCGTTGCAAACAAATAAAATACTAATGTCTTTTTGGAAATCCCGATATTTTTAACCCAACTTGATTTTTGTGACCACACATATAAAAGAAGATCCTATAAAATGTAGACCTTTTCTTGCTACAATTTTCACTTTTTCAAATATTTATTGCGATGTACAGCCACTCCATTGAATTCCAATGCAATGTCTTCACATATTTTGCGTTGTAAAAATAATAGTGTCTTTTAAATTCCTTTTGGAAATCCCGATATTTTATGTCTTTATGACTTCGTAGCTGTTTCCTTTTTGTTATATGTTAAATTATGCAAGCGATCACTTATGCAGGTAGGATTTTGCTTGCTGCTAGCATGCTTTAAAAAAATCCAACACATGCGTGTGTATTTTCTGATTTCACTGTACCTGCGAAATAATAATTATTTTTAAGATAATAAAAAGCAATGATGGGTACCAATACCTTTTCAATACCAATACCCGTTAATACCAATTCAAATTGAAAACCAATACCTTTATTTGTGCGATACCAATACCGATAAAAAACCAATACCGATTTCGCACTACCAATACCAATTAAAAACCAATACTTTTATTCTTCAAAACCAATACCAATAAAAAACCAATACCAATTCATTTTTTTCTACTTTCGTATCGGTTTTGTTTCGGTTTTTTGTATTCTTATTTTCGTTTGTTTTAATTGTGACGTTATTATTAGGTTTTACCTGACTAAGAATTGCAAAAGATGTTACATCGATCAGTAATCGTTTGTATGCAATGTCACATAACAAAAAGGAGTTAGCTACTTGAATTTTAAAAGCCATAAAAACATAAAAGAAATATTTTTTGTCACGGTTTTTATGACCCCTAATAAAAGTGATCTTAAAAAATTTAGACCTTTTCTGTGATGAAATTTTTTCTTTTGCAAACATTGTTAATATTTGATATATGTACATTGAATGTCACTGCACTCTTCTTTGCGTTGTAAAAAAAAATACTAATGTTCTTTTTTGGAAATTCCAAAATTTTAATCAAGCAGACGTTACAAAATTTTATGTCACAACACCAGAATCCAGAAAAAAAAATTATTGTTTTATTAGAGGCACAGTCATATTATATAAGAATTTAAGAACGCATAATGTGCAGTTCAGACTTGCTATTTTTGAGAGTTTAAGGGCTACATATTTAAAAAAATTCTTTTTTCTGTATCCGTTACGTTTTTATTCTGTTACTGGTGTTTTGTTAAACAACTTGTTTAAGGTCGTAAGTGTGAACCCCATATAAGAAAAAAATTGACCCGTGTAATCGCAATTGGCAAAAGATCTTAAATCGAAAAAGGGCTCCCTGAATGATTACCCATTTCGATCACCTTTTTCAAAAAAATATTTATGTATGAAAAGGATGAAGTTCAGGTATATTTTGTTACAAATGTTAAGTCTCATCTTTCTGCAATTAAAAAAATATCTCCCCTTCACCACCGGAATTTATATGTGCATTAAATGCAATGTGCATCAGCACAGAAATTGTTTCAAACAAAAACGAAAAATTTGCATTTTTTTAGTTTAGGCTTTTAATTTTTTTTATTAATTGATATTAATTTTTTTTAGATTTAATTTATTATCAAATTCCACTAATTGAAACATTTCGAAACTATTTATTTTGAAAATAACGAAATAAATTAATAAAATAGCAAATAAATCCAAATATTAAAATTGCATAAAAAGTTGAAATACAGGCTTTTCTGGAATAACGGAACATTCAAATTTTTTTTACAAGAGTTTTGAGATCAGCCGGTGCTAATTTTACTAAATATGTACCTTTTTCCAAAAAAAAAATGCATCATTGTCCAAAATGGGTTAAGCATGTACTATTTAGTTTAAAGTTTGACTTAATTCTGAATGCAAATACTGCTAAAAAATATTTTTTTAAAAGGGGTCTTTCAAAAAAAAAACATCCCTCACGTAAAAATTCGACTCACTCTCTAGACACTCACTTAGAATTTTTCAACTCACAATCACGTGATTTAAATGAAAATCACTTTTTTGAGTCACGCAAATCACGGGACCAGTGACCATCTCCAATTCAAATACATAAACAAGAGACAACTGTGTTTTCATTTTTTTAATCTATAACATCTGTAAATTTTATTTAAAATGAAGTGTCCACCCTTGAAAAAGTTTCCTTGTAGGTCTGAATCCAAAAAGTTTCAAGGCACTTATTTATTACCTTAATATAGTCACTTGACTTAAATGAAAATCACTCTATAACCAAATGATTTAAATGAAAATCGCTCACGCGTGAATCACGGGGCCAGAGACCATTTCCAATTCAAATACTTAAACAAAAGGTCTCTTCATTTGATTCATCTATAACATCTGTAAATTTTGTTAAAAATGATGTGTCCACCCTGAAATAGTTTCCTTGTAGATCCGATTTCAAAAACTTTCAAGGCACTTATTTATTACCTAAATATAGGCTTATATTCTGAATTGCAAAAAAATCTGGTAACATATACGACCTGTAGAGACTTTTGGCCAAAAAACCTACCATCTCGCACCAGTGTGTACTGTGAGCGGACAGAAGGACGACTTACGTTAAATTAATTAATAAGTATTAAGGACAAAACCTTTTGCATACAAATACCAAAACCGATATAAGATAAATACCAATACTTATTAAAAACCGATACCGATTCGAGGCTTAAACCAATACCAATACCCAATACCTAAATAATTCAAAACCAATACCGATACCTATACCAATTCAACAAAAAATGAAAACCAATACCTATACCAATACTAATATAATTTTAAAAACCAATACCAATACTTTTATCGAATTGGTACCCATCCTTGATAAAAAGTCTTTAGATTTCCTGCTAACAAATAAAATAATTTTTTGACCGCCAAATGCTAATAAAAAACGCTAAATTTAGTCGAAAAAACACCAAATTAACTACTTGTAAAAAACCGATATCACTACTTACCATTACAATTTTGGCAACACTCTTTTATACCCTACACCACTTTGTAGTACAGGGTATAATGAGTTTCTGCTGATGTTTGTAACTTCCCGAAACATTGGTCCTAGACCCACCTTCAAGTATATCGATTGACTCAGAATCACTTTTTTAATCGATTTAGCGATGTCCGTCTATGTAAACGTTGTGCGCACGATACAGGTCGCAATTTTTAACCGATTTATCTGAAATTTGAGACTTAAGCTTCTTTTGACACAACGACGGACGCTATTGAAATTTGCAAAAATGGTCCATGACCTAGCCCCCATACAAACGTCCCCTTAAAATATGAGTCAAATGACTCTAACAATAACAATAGGTATCCTTTCGAAATTTGGCAGGTAAACGTGTTTTGTATTCACAAATCACCATTCCACGTTTTAAAGCAATCGTACCAGTTCTTCTTGTAGCCCCCATACAAACCACCCTCCCGATATTCACATAAATCGCTAAAATTTCATGAAAAAAGAAAATGATTTACTAAAATTTTGTTTATTTTTAACAAGTACTTTAATTACCTAATCAAAATTTAATTATAATCACACCATTTTTGGACTTAGGTCCCATATGAAAACTTCGCCCGATATTCACTTAAATCGGTTAATTTAAAAACAAATAGAAGACTATTTCACTCAGATTTGGTCTGTGAGTGTTTTCTACACTTATTAAAGATTTGACCTAAGATAAACCAAATCGGTCCATGTTTGGACTTGGGACCCACTAGTGTATGGTATTATATGGTCGGTCTTGACCGACTATAATTTTCTTACTTGTTTTTGTATGTAGTTGGTATCACTTATTTATTATATATTATTATATAAATTATTTAATTAATATTAATACATATAATTATTTTATTAAAATAAATATTATATAATTTCGGTGTTAGTTTTAAATCATGTCCTAAGGGTGACATGTCACCAGTAAAAGCCATGGTAACGTAGTAGGAAAAAGAAAAGTTCAAGTTTAGAATCTGCCACTATAACTATGCACACAGATTATATATTTATGTCACAAATTTTATGTTATATTTTTGACTTATATTTTTTTACACTAAGTAGTTTTAAATATCATATTTAGAATCGACCGCAATCACTTAACTTGTCCAAAATGCTTCTGATGTTGAATTTCGCCAGTCACTATTAATTTGTTAAAAATAAAACTTTGTCAGTTGTCAGACTTTTTTTTGCATGTAATTGAAAACACTGTAATTTGAACGTTTTAATTACGATTACATGTAATTAGTAATTGAGTTTTTTCAATTACAATTACATGTAATTAGTAATTGAATTTTTCAATTACATTTACATGTAATTAGTAATTGAGTTTTTTCAATTACAATTACATGTAATTAGTAATTGAAAAAACTCAATTACTAATTACATGTAAATGTAATTGAAAAATTCAATTACTAATTACATGTAATTGTAATTGAAAAAACTCAATTACTAATTACATGTAATTGTAATTGAAAAAAATGTAATTGGTATCGCCCATGTCTGCTAGATAGTCATGACAGATTTTCAGCAAACCGTATCTGCTAAAATCAGCAGATTTCTCATATGGCTCAAAATGGGTGTATTTTCAGTAGATTTTTCTGCTAATTGGACAGAGAATTTATTTTAAGGGTAGTCTCAAAACGATATCGACCAATTATCTATCCGAATCAAGAAATTTGCATTAAAATGGCATCGATTTGTTTTTGCATATTTTTGCATACTTTGGCGAAAATGCACATTTTCGCATAGTTTGGTTTTAAATGCATATTTTGTGCATATTTCCAACTTTTAAGTGCATATTTTTGCCCATTTTGGCATAAATTAGCAAAAACACAAATTGAAATTTATTTGTTTCAACAACTGAATAGTTCATGCGAATAAAGACGAATAGACCATTTGTAGAATTTTACAGGGGACAATAAAAACGCAGGAAACGGTTAAAAAATAATATTTTTGTCAACTTTTTGGTATTAGCTTAAAGATTTAAGTCACATCTACCTATATACAAAATTTTAGTAAGGTATTCGAAAGAGAACTTGCCAAAAATTGGACTCCATTTTTTTGCTTAAATGGAAAAAGGGCGAATATCCAAAAAAATGTATTGAAATTTGAATAAAAATGTGTTATTTTGCAGCAGATTTTGACTACATTTTAATGAGACTTGCAATACTTGACGAACTATGGTTGGTATTTGTTTGTAGCACTTTAAGGACTTCAAGGATACACTTTTTAAGGATTGCCAGGACATGCAAAAAAAATTTTTTTTGTTAATTTTTTTTTAATATTCCTGCCATTTGATACAGTAGTAATTCTTTATGACACTAAATACATTTTTAGGAATTATAATATTAACCCTTGACTGCATATTACGACGTAACATAAAAGGACATGAACAAATTTTTGTTTTTTATTCCTGACATTGGATGCGTATTAACACTAAAAGTTTGTATGTGCTAAGATTGTTTTTTTTTGTGTACAATTTAAAATTTTAGCTAATATCAATTTTAAACTCGCAGCTAAATAATTTTTATATAATATTTTATTAAGGATGGATATTCGCCCTTTTTGCTTTCCACACTTTAAAGCGTTATAACTCAAGAATGGTAAAATTTTTTGCCAATATAATAAGTGTGGTTTGTTCCTCGTAATGTTCTTTTAACACATTGTTACCGAAAGAAAAATTTTTGTATGCTTTTGTGTTGTATTTGATCAAAATTGTGCGTTAGTTCACTCCCAATTTAAGCAGAAATATAAAAATATACGAATTATTGCACTTTCAAAGTAATTTCTTTAGCCTTAAAAGTCAAAATTTCCCCAAAATTTCTGCATAGGATTGTAGGGCTCTGCTAATAAAATGCATTTATGCAAAAAAACGTGTTTGCGAAAAAGTGGTCTATTCGTCCTTATTCGCATGAACTATTCAACTGTTTAAAATTTGAAATTTTTTTTTGAAAATATGAATTTTTTTTTTTATTATTTTAAATTTTTTTATAGGCTGTTTTAGTTTCTAAAAAATCTTGCTTGCATAAAGTTTTAAATGTTGCTATTCAAACCCGGCATTATTTTTAACTTTTTTAGAAGTTTTTTGCATGAAAACAAGATTTTTATTGCACAAATTTTATTTTTTGTGAATATTCTTAGGGTTTTTAGTGCATATTTTGATTTTTAACGCATATTTTAAGCGCATATTTTCGATTTTTTAGTGCATAAAAATCTTCTCCCTACACATTACAAAAAAAAGTGATGGGAACCTATAATATCATCAAAGTTTATTAAGTTAAGAAGTTTTTGACTTATCAGCAAATTTTTCAACAATAGTTAGAGAAAATGCATTTCAGGTTGTCTGTAATAACTTCTTTATACTCCTTATAGAAAAAACTTATATGTACTTCGAATCCCAAAAAAAAGTTTTAGATCACAACCCTTCTTTATGTGTTTTAACCTATAAAGAACTTTTTTCCATCACATTCACAAAAATTAAATTTCGATTCTGTGCTAATTTTTTATACCTTCCACTCTAGCGATAAGGGGTGTATATAAGTTTGTCACTCCATTTGTAACACCTCGAATTATTGGTCTAGGACCCCAAAAATTATATATATTCATGATCCTCTATCGATTTTAAGACGATCTAGCGATGTCTGTCCGTCCGTCTGTCCGTGTGTCTGTCTGTTGAAAACACGTTAATTTTTGAAAGACTTTACGGAGGCTCCTGAAGTTTGGCATATATGTTGGGCAGTGGTTTAAAAGTTATGACCATGAGACTGAATTTCGCAAGGGTTTTTCGTGAATTTTAGAGATAAAAAACACGCTAACTTTTTAAAGGCAATCCTGAGGATGCTAAAGTTCGACGTATATATTTGTCGTTCTCCTGGCCTGGTATGTATTAAATTTCAGCCAAATCGGTCTAGTGGTTCAAAAGTTATTAGCAAAACCGTGAATTTTAGATTAGTTTCACCTTAAATTCACGTGTTGAAAACCCGTTAAACATGATTTAAAAACATTGGGAAGTCACACAAATATTTAACAACGTATTTTTGTTACTCAAAAATATTTTTACACTAAAAAAGGAAAAATACACTCAAAAAAATTTTACACTCAAAAAAAAATTAGTAAATTATTTTTTCCAAAAATTACTTAAAAATAAAGTTTTTTACACAAAATAAAATATTTCTAATCAAAAATGTTATTTTTTTTTCATTAAAAAAGGGCATTGTGGAGGATATTCATAGATTCGGCCAAGTCGAATTTAACTTTTCTATTTGTTTAGATATATTCCTGCATTGTAAAAAATGTCATTATTTAAAAAAAATCAGATTTTCGGACATTCAACATATTTACTTTCTGAAACATACATATTTTTTTCTTATATTCGTTCCCAATGTCAGCTCTTTCATTTTAAACTAGTGCCTACGGTCAGTACCGTAGTACCGGGAATACCGGTATTCCCGGTTCTCGGTATTCCCGGGAATTGGTACCGGTTTCCCGGTTCTTAATTCATTCCCGGTATTCCCGGGAATACCGGTATTCCCGGTTGCGGTTCTGACGGTATTCCCGGGACTACCGGTATGTATATTTTGTAATATTTTGTACAATTAAAATTTTTCTTTGCTTTTGCCAAAAAAAAAAATACAAAACTTGTAAAAAATACCATTTCCGTTTTATTTTTTGAATTTAAAAACAAATAGTTACATTTTTTTCAAAAAAATTAGAAACACAACTAAGTATTTCTGGAATACTGATTAAATAGTGTAATTTAAATATTTTATGGTATAGTAATTTTTTGGTTTTTGAGAACCGGTACCAGGATCAGAACCGGGAATACCGGTATTCCCGGGAATATATCTAGAACCGGGAAACCGGTACCAGAACCGGGAATACCGGTATTCCCGGGAATACCGAGAACCGGGAAATGGGGAGCACTATTTTAAACTTTTCGTTTGGTTTTTGGGCGATTTTCTCTACAGCCTTATCTTGAAGACATAACGTCCCAAACAAACAAAAACAATTTAAGTTTTAAATTTGAAGGTTTAACAACAACTCAAATTCAATCAAATGCACTTGACCATTTCATCATGACATTCAAATTTGTGATTTGATTGTTGCAACATCTCAAACACATGTTCACATTCTTACTACTGACAAATTTAAAGTTTTTTTTTGTTAAGAAACTGTTTTGTATGCTATTAATTCCATACAGCCGAGCTGCTGCACAGTGGACCAAATGTTGAATCTGGTGCGCAGTTGGTCGAAAAATGATTGCACCATTCCTACCTTACTTAACGCTAATAAAATTTCTTTGTTTATTGTAAAACCACCATCGTAGTAGGCAGCCAAACATGAGTAATTAGTTTTTATAAACAAATTTCTTCAAGTTCTGTGTATACGTGTTGATTGTTTAAACTGCTATTTTACGACCGTATTAAGGCAATTTATCAAATTATTTGTTATATTTTAACCTCAAGGAATGTATATTTGAAGTTAATTTGTGTTGTTGTTCGTAAAAAAACGTAAATTAAAAAGAGAGTCCACAATGAAATTATTTTTCAAGCAAACTTGAATTTTGTTAATGAATTTAGGTACTAATACCGCTAACTTCTATAGGGTTTTTACATGATTTCAAAAGAATAGATATTGAGCTCCAAAATAATAAAAAAATTGGCTGCTGGTTTTTGCTGGTTTTTGTTTTTCAGTCGTTCTAGCGATGTCCGTCCGTCTGTCTGTTTAAAACACGATAACTTTTAAACGGCAACTCTGTTGCTGCTGACGCTTGCATTATATATTTTTAATTTTCCTAGTCAGGCTGGTATTGAATATCAGCCAAATCGGTCCAGTGGTTCAGAAGTTGTAAGCAAAACCGTGAATTTCAGATTGGTGTACCTTGAATTTACGTTAAAAAAAAAAATAACCTAAACGCTAGAGTGTCCCTTATTTTGGAAATGTTGAGACGGTACCCCCTCATTTTTTTCCTTTTGACTAAAAAATAACTCAGGAAAAATTTTACGCCCCTACGACCACGCCTTCCCTACGCGACGGGGCCGTAAAGAGCGGGGCCTTAAAAATCATTTTTCCATACAAAGCAAAAAATTTTTTTTTTGATTTTAAATTTTTTTGTTATTAATTATAATATTACTTGGTTAGCTTATTCACGACAAAAAATTTGAATTTGGTGGGATGAGGCTTTCAGTTCTAAAAAATCTAAAAAAAATTAGAGCTTTTGGGGTCCTTCAGTAAAAATTTTTTAAAATTTTTTTTTTTAGTTTTGACAAGCAACGGTTTTAGTTGTAATGTTGCTTTTAATGATATATATTCATAAAAAAATATTATTCATATCTGTGACATCTTGATCGTGTATCGAAAAACATCAAAAATGCATTTTTTACCCTTTTTTAGATCACGATAAAGATGTCACAGATAGGAATAATATTTTTTTATGAAAATATATCATTAAAAGCAACAATTCAACTAAAACGGTTGCTTGTTAAAACTAAAAAAAAATATTTTTTAAAAAATTTTTACTGTAGGACCCCAAAAGCTCTAATTTTTTTTTTTTCGAAAAATTTTTTAGAACTGAAAGCCTTATCCCACCAAAATAAAATTTTTTGTCGTGAATAAGCTAACCAAGTAATATTATAATTAATAACAAAAAAATTTAAAATCAAAAAAAAATTTTTTTGCTTTGTATGGAAAAATGATTTTTAAGGCCCCGCTCTTTACGGCCCCGTCGCGTAGGGAAGGCGTGGTCGTAGGGGCGTAAAATTTTTCCTGAGTTATTTTTTAGTCAAAAGGAAAAAAATGAGGTGGTACCGTCTCAACATTTCCAACATTTCCAAAATAAGGGACACTCTACTAAACGCTTTAAATGACATTGATGAGCCACAAAAATATTTTACTGACAATGAGTATTTTTGACATTCTCAAACATTTTTTAACCAATGTTAAAATTTTACAAGCAAAAAAAAATGTAAACTCAAAAAAAAATGTTCACTCAATTTTTTTTTTTTTTTTTACAGAAATGAGTAAAAAAAATTTTTTTTTTTACTCAAAATAAAATATTTCTTTTCTAAACCGCTTAAAAATCTTTTTTACGTTAAAAAAATTACTTTCTCTGCTTATTACCTATATTTTATTATGACAATGTTTCAATAAGTGCCACGCCCCTTCAAATACCGCCCACATTTGGACTATATAGAAGCTCATCTCATTTTCCTGTTGCATTACAAATTTCATGTTTCTAGGTGCTCTCAAAGTCGAATTATACTCACTTGCACGCTAGATTAAGCATTTGGTCCATTGTGTGCTGGAAGTATAAATACTAGTTGCTAGCAAGATAGGTTGAAGTTTACACCCTACACTGAAAGAGGGCTTACACAAATTCATTTGTCATGATTTTGGTAAATAACACAAGTTTACAAATTAAAAATAAAAAAAGTATAAAAGTTAAATTCAACTTACAAGGGAAGTCTCCCTAGTGTTACCCGCGGATCTTTATGGAATTGCTTTTATTTTGTAGAGCAGAAAAAAATAAAGGGACACGTATTTTTTTTAGCAGCCCAAATTCATATTTAGGGGGTAAAAGGGAGGGGGGAAGACAAGGCAATTTTTCAGTTTTTTTATATTATGCAAAGAAACCTAGTCATGTTACGTACAAAATGAAAGGCATTTGAAAAACTTATCTACGTGTGCTAAGAGCGTATCAAAAATTTTAGGACATTTCTGTTAATAAGTCGAAAAATATTAATTTCTTTGGCCCGTTGTTAGCACCACAAGATAGGTATTTTTAATACCTTTAATCTGATACCATACATGCCTATATTAATTTTGTTTAAATAGGCGTAAGTCGTAAAAAGCTGAAAAAGGTCAATTTCTCCCCATACAAATCGACCCCCCCTAAAAATGAGTTTGGCCGTTATAAAAAATTACGTGTCGAATTAATTTTCGTTCTTAACAACATATCCAAATTTCATGAAGATCGGAGGGTGACACCAGGGAGACTTCCCTTGTTAGCCGAATCTATGAATACCCTCCACAATGCCCTTTTTAAAGGATAGTAAATTTTTGAATGTGAAAAAATTAGAAATATTTTATTTAGAGTAGAACATTTTTTTCTCATTTTTGTAAAAAAAAAATAATTTAATTTTTTTTTTTTTTTTGAGTGTTAAATTTTTTTCTGGATTGCAATACCAAACTGCCCAGGTAAATGACCAACATATATGCCAAACTTCAGTAGCCTCTGTAAAGTCTTTCAAAAGTTATCGTGTTTTCTACGGACGAATTAACTAGACTGACGGACGGACGGACATCGCTAGATCGACTTAAAATCGATCGAGGATCATGAATATATATACTATATGGGGTCCTAGACCAATATCTCGATGTGTTACACACGGAATGACAAACTTATATATACCCTCTATCACTAGATTGGAGGGTATAAAAACGGACATACGAAGAACGGATATCGATCGATAAACTCATTATACGAAGTTTCACAGAGTGATGTAAGGTATAATAATTCAAAAATGAAAATAAATTGTTTAATAGTAAAATTACCCCAAAAAATATCTGTAGGGTGTTTGATTTACAAGAGCGACCAATTAATTTTCTTACTAGAATTTTTTTTTTTGAATTTGGTTGTGACATCCTTCAAAAAAATAAAAAAACAAATAAGCATTCAGTCAGAAGAACCATGTAAACATGCACAGCATGTTAAACTCCCATCAAGAAAATGTATAAATGTAAATGAATTTTAAATGAAAGGCTGGCTACACATACATTTTACATATTTCTTCCTAATGTAAAGTTCATTCTTGTAGTTTTGTAATTGTTAACATTAATGGACACGAGAAGAAAATATTACATTTACTTGTACAGTGCCTGTAAAAAGTATTCGTCGATTTATTTTTTTTTCCTAAATGCTATATTTTTGGCATGAAACTGCAATGTTTTTTTTATTTTTTTAGCATACATAATGGTTATTACGTTTTCAATACAAATAGCAACAAAAATAACAAAGAATACATAAAATAAAGGCAACAAAATAATTAAATGGAACAATTACATAAAATAAACCAAAAAAGTATTCGTCTGTTTTTAGGAACTCCAATTACCACTCTGCGATTTTGATTTTTAAACGTTTTTTGGACCACTCTTACTCTTTATTACAGGTATCAAACGCCTAGGCATGTTAATGACGTGATTAAACGCTATTTCCAGTGGAATTTTAACATATCTTTCGTTTAATGCATTTCTTAAGATTTGCTTTTAAGAAATGTGCTTTTTTCCCTATGACCTGGTCGGGATCCTCCCGTATATCCTCAATTGGGTTAATATCTGGACTTTGGAAAGGGTCTTATTCATTTTGGAACATTCTATAATAATTATAACTCGATATAAAGAGCCACATGCTTGGGGTTATTATCTTAAGTAAATATATAATTGCTTGGTAAGGGCGTTTTTTTCACCCTAGCATGGAGGTAAGTTTGAGGATGTAAATGTAGACTTTTTGGTCCAAAATACTATCAATAAAACTTTTTATGCCCCACCCCGTCTCTACTTATACATCCCCTAACCAGTTGGGAACTTCACCATGTTGAACCGGGTATGTTACGGGTTTCTCTTGCGTTTCCGTTTACGACTTTCGCCAGACTTTAAGTTTTCCATCCGACTTGAATAGGTTAAATTTACTTTCGTTTGTGAAAATGATTCATTTCTAGTGCTTAGGGTCATGATTAAGGTGTATTTTATCGGGTTTTAAGCGCATTGTCGTATTTTTGTATTGATATAAGAGGTTTTCTACAGGAAGTACTTGGCTTTACGCAGTATATTGAGAATGGTTTCAACCGAAACTTGTTTACCATAGTCGGAAAATACTTGCGCAGCTACACAGACGCAGTTTTTCTTGGATTCTTTGTGATATTTCTAACAATAGCACTGTTTTCTTGATCAGTCACTAAGATCAGATTTTTTATTATATACATACCGCCCGGTTCTCGTTTACCTATAAAAACACGCTGTTGATAGTGGTAATTAGTCTATTAACCACCTCTGCTATATTTTTGTAAGAATTCTCTTTTTTGACTCTATTGATGATGATTTCTCCATCTTCCTTGATACTTTTTTTAGAATTCCGTCATATCCTACCAATTTGAACGATTTGGATCGGTATTTCAGAGACAATTCTGAACTTATCAAAATCCTTAGACGCTGTAAGTTTTTTAAATCAAATCGCTGGTCTACTAGTGGAGAATTGCTCAAAACAGCAAAACGACGAATACTTTTTTGGAAAATATATTTGAGATTTATTTATCTCTCGGTTTTTTAGCAGAGGAGATAAAAATTCAAATCATCAAACAAAACCAATTTTTTATATCGATAGTCAAAGAATATTTGTGGAAAAAAAAATTTGCAGTTTTTGCAAAAGAAATATTGATATTTAAGGCTTAAAAAAAATACATTGAGCGACGAATACTTTTTACTGGCACTGTATGTATAAAAAAAACTAAACTGAAAAAATAAATCATATGGGTTTTAAATGGATATTTTGAAATTTAAGTTTTATATTAAAATTGGAATTCTTTAAATTCATTCAAATTAGTTTAACATTTAAGTGAGTATTTTGAGGATGTTTATTCTGGCTCGAGGTCACTATTTTCTTTACTAATTAAAACCATGATATTCTCATAGCATAATTTTCAAGAAAATTATTTTTTTGTTTTAAATTTATTTATGTTGGTCATTTTTGCAAGACTTAATCGACACGTGTTTCGGAATTTGTCAGATTCCATTGTCAAGATTATTTAGCAAAAATAGAAACGATTTACTACCAAGTTGCAAACGAGTCTAATGACAAATCGTTTGTGCACAAACTGGTAGTACACTAAGAAAATTATGTCATTGTTTGTAGGTTATTTTAAAAAATATTCAGTAAAGTTATTTTAAAAGAAAAATCATTAATTTTATTATGGATTTCTTGTTTTCTACTGTTTCTGTAGTTTAAAAAAAATAATTTACTGTCTTAAAACTGAATTTTCCGTTACATTCAATTTTGGTAGTAAAAAATTTCTTCTATAGTTTTACTGTTTTTCAATACAAAATAAGTGAATAGTCACTAGTTTTTTAATGTTTTGGATAGTCATTAAATTAACATTAAAAATTGACTGTAATATGTTTTTATTTTAAATGAAAAAACAGTGGAATGGTTTTTAAATAAAATTTCATTTGTTTTAAGTGAATATTCACTGGAATTTACCTTCATAATTTTTTGAGTGTAAATCGTTTCTATTTTTGCTAAATAATCTTGACAATGGAATCTGACAAATTCCGAAGCACGTGTCGATTAAGTCTTGCAAAAATGACCAACATAAATAAATTAAAAAAAAAAAAAAATTATTTTCTTAAAAATTATGCTATGAGAATATCATGGTTTTAATTAGTAAAGAAAATAATGACCTCGAGCCAGAATAAACATCATCATAATATAATATTTTAAAGGTCGAATAAAACAATTTTTATTGTTTAATAAAAATTGATCAGAATTTAAGTGAGTATTTTATATACACACTAAAAAAAAAACATTGTCAAATTACTAGAAAAGTGTAGTTTCAATTTTCGATTGAAATTTAATTTTTCTTTGTAATTTAAATTTTTTTTCGTAAATGTACAAGTTTCCATGGTATTTTTACAAAAAAAAACCTGTTAACATAAGTCACGAGAATCTTATCGCACCAAAAAAGTTGTAAATTTACAATTTTATTAGTAAAATTACAAAAAAGCTCGTAATTTTTATTAGAAATTCCCGTAAAATAGGAGGTAGCACAAAATCTGGTAAAGTCACGAGAAGTCCTTGTAATTATTATCGCGGCAAACAAATTGTAAATTTACAATTTTATTGGCAAAAAGCTTGTAAATTATTTGTAATTTTTCAAATTTTTTACCAATAAAATTGTAATTTTTACTACACTCAAAAAAACCTTGTCAAATTACTAGAAAAAGTTTCGGAATCCCACTTTACCAATATTTGACAGTTTTCCTTGTTTTTAACAAACATTTATTTTATCGAAATTTAATTTTTTTTTTGTAATTTTACAATTTTTTTTTGTAATTTTACAAATTTCAATGGTTTTTTTACAAAAAAAAATCTAGTAAATTTACAAGAATTCCTTGTAAGATTTATTGCGCCGAAAAAGTTGTAAATTAACAAATTCATTGGTAAAAATCTTGTAAAATTACAAAAAAGCTCGTAATTTTACTAGGAATTCTCGTAAAATAGTAGTTAGCAAAAACTATAGTAAAGTTGCGAAACCTCCTTGTAAGTTTAATCGCGTCAAAAAAATTGTAGATTTACAATTTTAATGGTAAAAACCTTGTAAAATTAAAGCAGTTTTGATAAAAAGCTTGTAAAATTATAAGTAACTCTTGTCAAATAGGAGGTAGCAAAAATAAAAGTTACAAGTTTTTCTTGTTATTCTTCAAGTTTTTTTTTTGAGTGTAGTAACTTTCGTAAGATAGGAGGGGTGGTAATTTTACAAGATTTTTTTTGAGTGTACTAGTAGTTTATATGTGTAGGTCACGTGTGCTGATTCTTTACCTCAGTACACAAAGTCTCTAAAGTTTTCAAATTAAGGAAAAGTTTATCGAAATCCATGAAATTTTTATAAAAAAAATGTTTTAGAATTTTTCTATAGAAAATGTTGCTCTGATTCTGTAAATTTCTAAAATAGTGTGTTAGAATTTTTCTTTAGAGAAATGTCTAAGAACCTAATAATTTTTCCATATGAAAAATAAATTTAGAATCTAAAAAATTGCCTTAGAAAACCTTAGTGTGCATAAAAACCGCAAAATTTTGGATTTTATTTTTAGAAAAATGTAACAAAATTTTGAAAAATAAAAATTGAAAAATAATTTATACAAATTTTAATTTTTTTTAAAGTGTCGCAATAAAAAATTACACTCGATTTAAATTTGAACTCTTACACTGAATCCGAAAAAGAAGTCCATAAATTTAAAAGTAACAGTTTACGAGATATTGCTAAGAAAGTGGTTGTACTTAAATAAAAATAACTCCGGACCAACTCGGTGGATTTCATTCATTCTGATTTTAAATTAAAGGTAATTAAATACTAAAAAACAAAAAAAAATGTTTTATTCGACCTTTAAAATATTATATTTTGAGTAGGTAGGTTCGAGGTCAATATTTCCTTTAATAATTAAAACTATGATATTTTCATAGAATAATTTTCAAGAAAATTATTTTTCTTTTTTAAATTTATTTATGTTGGTAATTTTTGCAAGACTTAATCGACCGTGTTTCGGAATTTATCAGATTCCATTGTCAAGATTATTTAGCAAATATAAAAACCCTATACTACAAGTTGCAAAGGGTTTTTAATGACAAATCGTTAATGATCAAACTAAAATATTAATGCGATTCTTCCCCTATTGTGAATTAGTGATGAACATTATACCATCGCAGTGAGATCACGATCTTCAACTAATTAACAAATATTTAAAACAGTCATACATATTGATTAACCTTAGTACTCCTATATGCTTTTTTGTTGTTGCAAATAATTCTACTTGCGTGTGAGGGGAATTCACCATGGCGTGCTAACCATTTTGTTAAAATTCTGATTACTTTTATTAAAAAATAAAAACTGTTTTATTCGACCTTTAAAATATTATATTTTGAGTAGGTTAATTCTACCACGAGATCATTATTTAATTTATTAATTAAAACTACGATATTCTCAAAGAATAATTTTCAAGAAAATTTATTTTTTGTTTTAAATTTATTTATGTTGGTCATTTTTGCAAGACTTAATTGACACGTGTTTCGGAATTTGTCAGATTCCATTGTCAAGATTTTGGATGAATTCAGAAACACGTGTTGATTAAGTCTTGCAAAAATAGCCAATATTAATAAATTTAAAACAGAAAAATAATTTTCTTAATAATTATTCTATGAGAATATCATAGTTTTAATAAGTAAAGGAAATAATGACCTCGAGCTAGAATAAACCTACTTAAAAGGTAATTAAATACTTTATCAATTCCACATATAATGTTTTTAAATCTGGTTATCGCTTTACAAGCTATTAGTCGACATAATGACAATTTTGCTTCTATTTTTCGAAATTTAGGGAAAAAAGTAAATTCTATTGTTTGAAATTAACAAGAAAAAAATATAAAATTAATTTCTCTCTTGACAATTAAAGTCTGAATTTTACAAAGAAAAAAGTAGGGTTTTTAAGAAAAGGCGTTGCAAATTGTAAAAGTAAAATGCATTTGAAATTTAGAAATTCTGTTTTTATACATTTTTAGTTTATTGAGTTGAGTGTAACACCACCCAGTCAGAAAAATACAATCGCAAAAGCGTTGTGAAAGCGTTGTGGACAGTTGTACGAGCGTTCTGTATACCAACTTCAAAGCGCCTTCAGATGATCCGAATGATAACATCGATCTACGCTAGGTTTAAAGCGTTTTAAAAGCGATGTAAAAAAGTGCTTTGAGAACATTTTTTTAAAGTCATCAAAGCGCTTTAAAAACCTAAAGTAAAGAATTTCTGTTTTAGTTCGGTTATACACTCCGCATCATAACTATAGCCGCATTGCATTTTTCGGTTTATTTAATGTTCAAGAAGTATTTTTATGAAACCTATTATGGTATATTACAGTGTTATAACAGTTCTATTGTTTTTGTAAATTTGAGCCATCAGCTGTTTGAATTGAGAAAACGGCGACCTAAACTGTATTTCTCAGTGTTTCATAACTATAGCCGCATTTCAATAAAAATCAGTTGGAATGAGTTCAAGTCAAAGTTTCGTGGCCAAATTAATTTTTTTTTTGGTAAAATTCGTTCCTCTATTAATTTTTAAATAAAATGCCACATGGTAAATTTTTAAATGAAGTCGAAAAAGGCAAAATTTTAGCCTTTTTAGAAAGTGGTTTAAGTTATCGCGAAATTGAACGAAAAATTAAGCGATCTGACAAAGTTATCCGAAATTTTGTAAAAAATAAAAGTCTTGTTATCGTTCTAGACTCCTTTAAGACTCTACTCATTGTAGAATTGGACACATTTAAGCCGCATTCATTACCAATCTGCGAAAGAGTTTTCATAGAATTGCTAGCAGCGTTTATAATACGGCGTTGATCTCTCTCAGATAGCTTTTTTTTCGACCCCCTGTTTTGTTCATCCCGTATCCACTTTATCGCGAAATTCGTCCAATTTCGCGATAACTTAAACCACTTTCTAAAAAGGCTAAAATTTTGACTTTTTATACCCTCCAACCACAGTATGGGGGAACACTCACTTTGTCATTCCGTGTGTAACGCATCGAAATATCGGTCTAGGACCCCATAAAGTATATATTTTATTGATCAGTGATCGATTTTAAGACATTCTAGCCATGTCCGTCCGTCCGTCTGTCCGCCTTTCCGTCTGTCCGTGTGTAGAGGACACGATACAGTCCAAAATAAAAGAGCTAGACTTCCGAAGTTTGGCACGAATATGTCTTATATTCCTAGGCAGGTCAAGTTCAGAAATGGGCAAAATCGGACCAAGGGGAAAAAAGTTCCCCCTTGGAGAACTAAACCAACCCAAGAAAAAACTCATTTTTTACAGAGTTTTTTGTACTTTTGGTAAGCAAATGCAACATTTTTATCTCAGAAGAAGTTCAAAATCGCAAGGGGAAGGTGCCCCCTAACGTTTCCTACGAACCCCCCCCCAAAAAAAAAAAAAAAAACGCCCCTGGATTTTTTTTTAAATTTCGGAGGGTATAAAAGATTAGGCACGGCCGAATGTAACACTCTCACTTGTTCGACTTCATTTAAAAAATTACCACGTGGCATTTTGTTTAAAAATTAATAGAGGAACGAATTTTACCAAAAAAAAAATAAATTTGGCCACGAAACTTTGACTTGAACTCATTTCAACTGATTTTATTAAAATGCGGCTATAGTTATGAAACACTGACAAATACAGTTATTGGTCGCCGTTTTCTCAATTCAAACAGCTGATGGCTCAAATTTACAACAACAAGAGAACTGTTATAACCAGGGCAAGGAAGTTTATGCACTTAAAATCACGTTTTTAGCACTAAAAATATGTATTAAAAATTAAAAATATGCAGTAAAAGTAAGAAAAATATGCATTTAAAAATTGACTTATTTTAATATTTATTCATAAAAAAAAATAAAAGCCATTAAATTCAGTCCCATTTTTAAAAATGTTTGTATGTACGTGTAAATATTTACTAATATTTAAGTTAGCGCGTTTCGAATTCGGCTTGTCAAACAAACCATTTAGATAAAAAAAAATAAAAACTCTTCTTTCGTCTTTTTTTATGCAACGCTTGGCTAAAATTACTCACTGGAAATTTTATGAATAATTTTTCCGGATTATAAACTATTGATTGAAAAACTAAATTTTTTGTTATTCAAGTGCGCTGAGATATCAATCTTTGGAGGCTGGAAGAGAACTAACTTTGTGTCCAAGATTTTTTTCGTTAGGGCATGTTTTGACGGGCCTATCCTAAAAATAATAATTCGGAATAATTATTCCCTTGCCTAATATGCATTTTGTAGTTCATTTTATTGTTGCATAATTTAGAGAAGAGCTGACAAGCTCTAAATAATTTTATGCCAAAAAAATTATTTTCTTTTGAATTATTTGCGAATAGCATTTTCCTTTCAAATCGAATTACGCAGTAATTCCCTACACAGAAAAAAAACGTCGAGGTAACGTTATCTAAGCTGGCATAGGTAAATTATTTTTGTATGAAACTTAAAAGCCACGACTTATTACCTATGCCACCAGTATAATTTTACTTTACATGTTCACCTAATGGCCATGTAAAGTTTACTAATAAAAATAGGTAAAATTTCGAATTTAATTTTTTTATTTTTTATTGACATTTTCAATTTTAATATTTTGAAAAGGTATGTCTAAAAATTAAATTAATTAAAAATTATGTACATATATAAATTGCATATTAAATTTTTAAAAATTAAATGCAAAAAATCCATGAAACTGTGAAATAAGAAAAGCAAACAAAATAAGGAGACTGGAAACCGTAATTCAAATGATTTATTAGAGGTAAAAAACATAATGATTCTTTCTATGTGCTGTCTTTTAATTTGGATAATTTTTACCAGTTTCAGCTTACAAGAACATTTCACTCCCAAAAATTTATTTTATGGTACGAGCAGGTTATAAAAACAAGAGAATTGAAAATATATCCCATTTGATCCCCGAAAATTTAAGAACAATAATATAAAATGGACCCGTTTCAGCTTCTGCAATAGGAAAGTCAAATACCCTTGAGGAGAGAGAAAATGGAAGAATGGCCACCGCTCCTTGCACTTGCTTTGTAATGATTCTTTTTCTATAAAAAAAAAACTTTTCAGAAATTGAGAATTTTTCTGTAGAAAAAATACCTCATAATCTGAGAAATTTTCTACAAAGACAATTTTTCTGTAGAAAATTCTGAGATTCTGAGACATTTTTCTATTCTTAGACATTATTCTATTGAAAGATTCTCAGATTCTGAGACATTTTTCTATTCTTAGACATTATTCTATTAAAAATTCTCAGATTCTGAGACATTTTTTTTATAGAAAAATTCTCAGATACTGAGACATTTTTTCTATAGAAAAATTCTCAGATACTGAAACATTTTTTCTATAGAAAAATTCTCAGATTCAGAGACATTTTTTCTATAGAAAAATTCTCAGATTCAGAGACATTTTTCTATAGAAAATGACTCAGAATTTAAGAGTTTTTCTATAGAAAATTGTCTCAGATTCTTAGAATTTTCTACAGAAAAAATGTCTCAGAATCTGAGAATTTGTCTATAGAAAAAATTCTCAGAATCTGAGAATTTTTCTATAGAAAAAATGTATCTGAATCTGAGAATTTTTTTATAGGAAAAAAGTCTCAGAATCTGATAATTTGTGTATAGAAAAATGTATCAGTATCTCAGAATTTTTCTATAAAAAAAATGTCCCAGAATCTGAGAATTTTTCTATAGAAAAAATGTCTCAGAATCTGAGAATTTTTCTATAGAAAAAAATGTCTCAGAATCTGAAAATTTTCTACAGAAAAAATGTCTCAGAATCTGAGAATTTTTCTATAGAAAAATGTCTCAGAATCTGAGAATTTTTCTATAGAAAATGTCTCAGAATCTGAGAATTTTTCTATAGAAAATGTCTCAGAACTTAAGAGTTTTTCTATAGAAAAATTGGTCAGATTGTCAGAATTTTCTACAGAAAAAATGTCTCAGAATCTAAGAATTTTTCTATAGAAAAAATGTCTCAGAATGTGAGAATTTTTCTATGGAAAAAATGTCTCAGAATGTGAGAAGTTTTCTATAGAAAAAATGTCTCAAAATCTGAGAATTTTCTACAGAAAAAATGTCTCAGAATCTGAGAATTTGTCTTCAGAAAATAGTCTCAGAATCTGAGAATTTTTCTATAGAAAAAATGTATCTGAATCTGAGAACTTTTCTATAGGAAAAAAGTCCCAGAATCTGATTATTTTTCTATAGAAAAATGTATCAGTATCTCAGAATTTTTCTATAGAAAAAATGTCTCAGAATCTGAGAATTTTTCTATAGAAAAAATGTCTCAGAATCTGAGAATTTTTCTATAGAAAAAATGTCTCAGAATCTGAGAATTTTTCTATAGAAAAAAATGTCTAAGAATCTGAAAATTTTCTACAGAAAAAATATCTCAGAATCTGAGAATTTTTCTATTGAAAAATGTCTCAGAATCTGAGAATTTTTCTATAGAAAATGTCTCAGAATTTCAGAGTTTTTCTTTAGAAAAATGTCTCAGATTCTCAGAATTTTCTACAGAAAAAATGTCTCGGAATCTGGGAATTTGTCTATAGAAAAAAGTCTCAGAATCTGAGAATTTTTCTATAGAAAAATGTTTCAGAATGTGAGAATTTTTCTATGGAAAAAATGTCTTAGAATATGAGAGGTTTTCTATAGAAAAAATGTCTCCAAATCTGAGAATTTTATATAGAAAAATGTCTCTGAATCTGAGAATTTTCTATAGAAAAATGTCGCAGAATCTGAGAATTTTTCTTAAGAAAAAATGTCTCAGAATTTGAGAATTTTGCTATAGAAAAAATGTGTCAGAACTGAGAATTTTTCTATAGAAAAAATGTCTCAGAATCTGATAATTTTTCTATAGGAAAAATGTCTCAGAATCTGAGAATTTTTCTCACGTTCTGCGACATTTTTTTCTTACATTCTGCGACATTTTTTCTACAGAAAAATTCTCAGATTCTGAGACATTTTTTCTATAGAAAAATTTTCAGATTCTGAGACATTTTTTCTATAGAAAAATCTGAGAATTTTTCTATTGAAAAATGTCTAAGAATTTGAATTTTCTATAGAAAAAATGTCTTCGAATCTAAGAATTTTTCTATAGAAAAAAGTCCCAGAATATGTGAGTTTTCTATATAAAAAAATGTCTCAGAATCAACAATTGTAATTGATAATTAAAAAAATAAAAAAACTATAAAGCATAATCAATTCCATTAATTTTTTAATTTTATTAATTTATTTATGAGTGGAAGTATTTATCGTTTTCTTGTCAACAAAATAATTTAGATAAAATACCAAAGTTTATGTATAAATTCTTACTCTGCTGAACTTTGTAAAGTTTACAAAGTTTGCTGGGAATATTTCCTAAAAACATAGTTAATTTTTCGAACATATCATTTCTTAAAAATTACCATGGCTTTTAAGTAATATTGTCTAAAAACTTTGTAGGCTCTACTTATGTTATCTTGGCACTTAGATAAAGTTATACTATGATTTTAGGTAATATTACCTCGATTTTTTTTTGTGTGTAGGCTTTGCTTTTTCGAATTTTCTTTTTTTCTTAAAAAAGTACAGTAACTAAAAATTGAAAATGAACATGAAATATCGCATTATTTACAAAAATAACAAATTTAACAAAAAAAAAAAACAATTTTTTAGAAAAATATCAAAAAGTATGCAAGAAAATATGTAATTTAAGCAAAATATGCAAAAACATGCATTTTCATCAAAATATGCAAAAATATGTACTAACAAAACAATGCAATTTTTAAGCAAATTTGATGATTCGTAAAGATAATTACTTTGTGATGTTCTAAGGCTAACGACAACAAACATGTATTTACATGAACCCCCTTGCCCTGGTTATAACACTGTAATATACCATAATAGGTTTCATAAAAATTCTTCTTGAACATTAAATAAACCGAAAAATGCAATGCGGCTATAGTTATGATGCGGAGTGTAATAATTTGTTTGATATAAAGTAAAATCCAAAAAAAATTTTGTACTCCAAGAAATTTTTCAAAAAAATTTTCGAAACTTATACATTAAAAAAAAATCTAAAAACATTTTTGATGATTTTTTTTTTACTTAAAAAACAAAAAAAAATTGACAAAAAATTGTTATTTAAAAATAGTTTCGGAACTTGGAATTTTTTTTTTTTTTTAAAAACTTTAAAGAACTCTTAAAAACCTTTTCGAATACGCTCGCAAAGCGTTCCAAAAAAACGTTTTGAGATTGCTTTTTTTTGTTATAGTGTTTTCAGAACCCTTTTCAAAAACTCTCGCAAAGCGTTTGAAAATAGCGTTTTGAGAATGCTTTTTTTTTTTTGTTACAGTGCTTTCAGAACGCTTTTTTTTAAACTTGGGCAGTTTAAACATTTTGAAAAAGTTTTTTTTTAGAATATTTAGCATTTATTTTCCATGTAATGTTCCATGAAATGTTTTTAAGACATTGCCAAATTCTTTGTTAAAACAAGTAAGAAAATTATAATCGGTCAAGACCGACCATATAATACCCTACACCAGAGTTTCCCGGAAAATGGGTCCAAGTTCAAACATAGACTGATTAGATCTATAGCACTCAATAAGCACTCACTAACCAAATTTGAGTGGAATAGGCTTCTTTTTGTTGACAATAAACCGCTTCAACTGAATATCGGGCGAAATTTTCACATGGGACCTAAGTCCACAAATGGTCCGATGATAATCAGATTTGATAAGGTTATCAAAGAACGCGTTTAACATACACAAACAGAATATTAATTAAATATTTTCTATTTTCATGAAATTTGAGAGATTTATGAGATTTAAAATTCGGAATGGTGATTTGTGTGGATGAAACGTGATGATCTGCCAAATTACGAAAAGATACCTATTAAAATGCGGCTATTAGAGTCATATGAGCCACAAATAAAGAGGACCTTTGTATGGGGGCTAGGTCTAAATATGGACCGATTTTTTTAATTCCAATAGGCTTCGTCCTTGGGGCAAAAGAGGCTTAAGTTTCAAATTTCAGGTCAATTGATTAAAAATTGCGACCTGTATTGTGTTTACACCGTTAACATGGACAGTCGGACGGACGGACAGACGGACGGACAGACGGACGGACTGACGGATATCGCAAAATCGACTCAAAAAGTGATTCTAAGTCGATCGGTATGCTTAAAAGTGGGTCTAGGACCAATATTTCGGGTAGTTACAAACATCAGCACAAACTCATTATACCCTGTGGTGAGGGTATAAAAAGTGTTTTAATAAGACGATGTGTGTCTTTTGAGTTTTAAAAGTATTCTGATTTATTTTATTTTCAATATTTCAAATTACACGAAAATTAAATAGTAACAAGTATTATATAAAAATTACAAAGGGACTTCATAAATACAGGAGTCCCACAGTTTGACATAAATAAAAATATCTTCGGACAAAATTAGAGGATTTAAAATGGTTTACTTTTAAATTAAAGAAAATTAAATACTTTATTAATTCTCTATACAATATTTTCATTTTGATTATCGCCTTAAAACCTATTCATCGATATATAGACAACTTTACATAAATTTAAACGAAATTTAGAAAAAAGTAAATTCTATTTTTTATTTTACTCAGTTAAAAATTTTTAAAATTTTATTTCTGAATGCAAAGTTTAAGTCTGATTTATTACGAAGAAAATAATAGGTTTTTTAATAAAATCCCTCAAAATTGTACAAGTTACAGACATTTAAAAAAAAAATGCACAAATTCAGTTTTAAACAAAAACAGTTGAATTTGTTTATTTTGGGTGTGCCGAATGTAACAACACACAAATATAATACTGAATTTATAAAAACTGAATTCTGCATTTTTGCTCAAATGCAGGCAACTTTTACATTTTTTCAACAGATATTAGACCTCTTATTTTCTTTGTTTTAGATTATTCTTGATTTGTAAAGAGAGAAATTCATTTTATTTTTTTTTTTCTGAAATTTTCAATTGAATTTATTATTTTTTCCCGAAATTTTGTAAAAAATAAAAAAAATAGTCGATATATCGATTAATAGGATGTTAGGCGATATGATGAATGTGGGGTTGATAGATCATTTAATTACTTTTAATTTAAAATCAAAAACTATGAAATCCATTAATTTGATCCGGAGATATTTTAGTTTAAGTAAACCCACTTTTTTAAAAAGATACACTGAGAAAAAAGATATGATTGTGCGAACCATAATTTAAGAGTGTCAAATTATGATTGAAAATTGTATCATAATATGTTTATAGCAATCATATCTATATTTTTGTTGCAATCATATTGTGGTCCTAAATTATAATTTTTCGAATATTTGGGATCATTTCATGATTGCTGCAAAAATGTTATGGTTGCTTCAAACAAGTTGTGATAAAATTTCGAATCATGACGCTCTTAAATTATGGTTGCCACAATCATATCTCTTCTCTGCGTGTAAAAATTTGAAAATTTGTCGATATCTGAAAACTGTTCTACTTTTGAAACTTTGAATATAAAACCAAAAACTATGAAATCCATCAATTTGTTTTGGAGATTATTTGAGTTTAAGTAAAAACCAAAAATTTCAAAGTTGGTGATATCTTGAAAACTGATTTACTTAAAAATTAATGCAAAATTCCGTCGATCGAATTTTTTTTTTTAATTTGTAAACTGGTGTTACTTGTCAAAGTCATTTGACAAGGTCAGTTAAAATTAGTTCATTTATGCTTACAAGGCAAGAACTCCAACCGTTATGAACTGATTTGCCTGAAACTTAAAATATATAAAAGAGACGATTTTAAGGTTGGGGTATCTCAGCTTATCTATATATATAAAAGAGTTGGGTGAGTGAGTGACTGACTGACTGACTGACTGACTGATTCATCATCGCCCAGCCCAAACCGCTGAAGCTAGAGACTTGAAATTTGGACTGTAGATTCACCTCCCGGAATATAGATCCACTAAGGCTGGATTTTTGCCAGTGTTGATTCTAAGGGGGTAAAAAGGGTAAAAAACCGTACTTTTGGTACTTTTTATATCTCTCGAAATAATGGTCATAGAGACTTGAAATTTGGACTGTATGTTAACATCCCGGAACATAGATCCACTAAGGCTGGACTTTTGCCAGTGTTGATTCTAAGGGGGTAAAAAGGGTAAAAAACTGTACTTTTGGTACTTTTTCTATCTCCTGAAATAATGGTCATAGAGACTTAAAATTTGGACTGTATGTTCACATCCTGGAATATAGATCCAGTAAGACCGGATTTTTGCCAGTGTTGATTCTAAGGGGGTAAAAAGGGTAAAAAACTGTACTTTTGGTACAATTTATATTTCATTGAGTAATGGTCCTAGAAACTTGAAATTTGGAATGTAGATTCACCTCCCGGAAAATAGATTCACTAGGGCTGGATTTTTGCCAATGTTGGTTCTAAGGGCGTAAAATGGGTAAAAAAGTGTACTTTTGGTACTTTTTTTATTTACTGAAATAATGGTCATACAAACTCGAAATTTGAAATGTAGGTTAACCTCCCGGAAAATAGATTTAATGAGGTTTGGTTTTTGCCAATGTTGATTCTAAGGGGGTAAAACGGGTAAAAAAGTGTACTTTTGGTACTTTTTATATCACATGAAATAATGGTCATAGAGACTTGAAATTTGGACTGTATGTTCACATCCTGGAATATAGATCCAGTAAGGCTGGATTTTTGCCAATGTTGATTCAAAGGGGGTAAAAAGGGTAAAAATCTGTACTTTTGGTACCTTTTATATTTCCTTAAATAATAGTCCTAGAAACTTGAAATTTGCAATGTAGGCTCACCTCCCGAGACAAAGATCCACTTAGGCTTAGTTTTTTGCCAGTGTTGATTCTACGGGGGTAAAATGGGTAAAAAAAGTGTACTTTTGGTACTTTTCTTTATTTACTGAAATAATGGTAATTTAAACTTGAAATTTGGAATGTAGGATACTTTGCTAAAAAAAAACAATATGGAAAAGGTAATTTTTGAAAATTTTGATTCTTAGGAGGATAAAAGAGGTAAAAAGTGTACTTTTGGTACTTTTTTTTATTTCTTAAAATTATGGTCATAGAAACTTGAAGTTTGGAATGTAGGATCCTTAGGTGAAAAAAACATTCTGGAAAAAGTACTTTTTGGAAAATGCGTTTCTTAGGGGGAACCTTTTATAAAAAGTACCTTTCACAAAAAGTACCTTTAATAAAAAGTACCTTTTATAAAAAGTACCTTTTATAAAAAGTACCTTTTATAAAAAGTACCTTTTATAAAAAGTACCTTTTATAAAAAGTACCTTTTATAAAAAGTACCTTTTATAAAAAGTACCTTTTATAAAAAGTACCTTTTATAAAAAGTACCTTTTATAAAAAGTACCTTTTATAAAAAGTACCTTTTATAAAAAGTACCTTTTATAAAAAGTAACTTTTATAAAAAGTACCTTTTATAAAAAGTACCTTTTATAAAAAGTACCTTTTATTAAAAGTACCTTTTATAAAAAGTACCTTTTATAAAAAGTACCTTTTATAAAAAGTACCTTTTATAAAAAGTACCTTTTATAAAAAGTACCTTTTATAAAAAGTACCTTTTATAAAAAGTGCCTTTTATAAAAAGTACCTTTTATAAAAAGTACCTTTTATAAAAAGTACCTTTTATAAAAAGTACCTTTTATAAAAAGTACCTTTTATAAAAAGTACCTTTTATAAAAAGTACCTTTTATAAAAAGTACCTTTTATAAAAAGTACCTTTTATAAAAAGTACCTTTTATAAAAAGTTCCTTTTATAAAAAGTACCTTTATAAAAAGAACCTTTTATAAAAAGTACCTTTTATAAAAAGTACCTTTTATAAAAAGTACCTTTTTTAAAAAGTACCTTTTATAAAAAGTACCTTTTATAAAATGTACCTTTTATAAAAAGTACCTTTTATAAAAACTACCTTTTATAAAAAGTACCTTTTAAAAAGTACCTTTTATAAAAAGTACCTATTATAAAAAGTACCTATTATAAAAAGTACCTTTTATAAAAAGTACCTTTTATAAAAAGTACCTTTTATAAAAAGTACCTTTTATAAAAAGTACCCTTTATAAAAAGTACCTTTTATAAAAAGTACCTTTTTTGTAAAAAAAACAATCCAGGAAAAGTACTTTTTGAAAATTCCTTTTCTTAAGGGGTAAAAATAGTACTTATGGTACTTTTTATTTATGCTGAAATAATGATCATAGAAACTTGATATATGGAATGTAGGATCCTTAAGTGAAAACAAATTCTGGAAAAAGTAATTTTTGAAATTTCCTTTTCTTAGGGGGTGGAACGGGTAAAAATTTAAACTTTAGTTACGTTCTAATTTTCTGAAGTAATGGCCCTAGAATCTTGAAATTTGTAATGTAGGATCATTCGGTAAAAAAACATTCTGGAAAAAATACTTTTTGGAAATTCCGCTTCTTAGTAGGGTAAAATGGCTAAAAAAGTGTACTTCTGGTAATTTTGATATTTTCTGACGTAATCGAAAACTAAAATTTTGGGAAAAGTGCTTTTTGGAAATTCCGTTTCTTAACGGGTTAAAAAGTATGTGCTTTTAATATTTGCTGAAATAATATTCCTAGATAATTGCAATTTGTAATGTAGGACCCTTCGGTGAAGAAAAAACATACTGGAAAAAGTACTTTTTGGAAATTCCGTTTCTAACGGGGGTAATAAAGTGTAATTTTGGTACTATTTTTTTTTTGTTCCTATAATAATGGTCTTAGAAGCTTGAATTTTGGAATGTAGGGTCCTTCGGTGAAAAAAAAAACAATCTGCTATGCTAAAGTATTTTTAAAAGATTCCGTTTCTAGAGGTGTAGAAAAGTGTTTTTTTTTATACTTCTTGAAATAATGATCCTAGGCAGTAAAAATTTGAATGCTGTATTCTTTAGTAAAAAAATATTTTGGAAAAAGTACTTTTTGGAAATTCTGTTTCTAAGAGTCGTAAAGGGCATAAAAAGGTGTAAGTTTGGTACTTCTTATATATCTTGAAATAACGGTTCAGAAAAAAAAAGGTTTTTGGAAAATTTAATTTTAAGTGGAAAAGGTGGCAAATGGTTATTTGTAAATATCTAACTATTAAAGTCTAGAATCTCGAAATTTGACGTGCAGTATCTTCCAGCCGAAATAACACCCAAGAGATGGACAGGGTAAAAAGGGGTACCTAAATTGGTACAAGTGGTGTAAAATGGTATTTTTATATTTATAAGATAAATACAATAGCACTTTTTGTTTTTGTAACGCATATTATATGGAGAGGAATGAAACTTGCATGGAGATTGAATTGGAAATGAAATGGAGTAGAACGGGGAACGAAATGGAATAGAGCGGGGAACAATATGGAATGATACTTTTTACTAATATTTTTCGTATTAAACTTTTTAACTCCATATTTTTTCTGAATATGTTTTTTTACCCAAAATTTTTTTCATTCCCATTTCTTTTTACACTGAAATATTTTTTCACTCAAGGTCCAAAATCCCGATATAAGGGCTCGAAAATTTTAAAAATCTTTTTCACCGGAACGTACATGACAACGTACCACCGAAATTATTCAAATTTTATTGTTAAAGTTATTCAATGAAATATTATTTTATGAACGACTTAAACGTCCACAATAATTTTTTGAAATCGGTAGGGTAATCCTGATCCTTCTATTATCCGGTATTTAACGTAACCGGTAACGAAGTTCCGGCGGGCGAGCTAGTCGGCCATATACGTTTTTAAAAATTTCGTTGCCCATTATGAAACAATGTGGACCTTCGGGAAAATTCCGATATCTCCCAAACGAACAGGAATATTTTCTAGAGAAAAAATACTTGTCGACTTAAATTTAAAAAAGATTATTTCGTATTCATATGGATATGGTAGGTCTATGTCATCACATTAATACTCCCCCAAAATTTCCAAATTTTTGCGATAAAAAAGTATTTAACAAAGCCGAACTTTTACAAGGTTTGTTTTACGCAGATTTCTGCTAATATGAAAACATAATATATGTTCTTAAGAAGCAACAGCTGAAAATCCCAGAAACGATTTTTCGTCTTTTTTGAACCCCTAAATCCCTGATATGAACGATAAGCCGAGACACCCCAACCTTAGAATTGTATCTTTTATATATATTTTACGTTTCAGGTAAATCGGTTGAAAATGGTTGGAATACTTGTTAGTATTAGTTTTTTAAAACTTCTATTAACTCTGTCTTCATATATCTGCTGTTCTTTTCAAGGAGTTTGTATATTTAACGTTTATATAATGAAACAATAAATATTTTTCATTTGTATTAGAGTATTTTATGTGTAACTGCCTGAACGTCTAAAAAGGAAATATTTCAAAAACACACAGAGCCTATAACACTGTGCAACAAATTTTGGGTCATCGCATTGAGCCTCAATGCCTTCAACACCATATGAAAGTAGACTATCAAGTGAACAAAGTCACCAAAGGGTTTTGCAAAGTCAGTTCGGATTTCTTTTTTATAGCCCACTGAAGTTTTCATATTTTTGACAAAGACGTTTGGAAAACGTCAAAAATACTATAATAAAAACACATCTGGGCTTCAAAGTATGATTTTATGTCTTTATTGAAATTTTATGGCGGTTCTTTTCTTAGAACATGTTAACCCTCTAACTGCCATTTTAAGGGGTCATTTTAGTCCTTTTTCAAAAACTAAACACAGAAGTCTAATAAAACGTCCATTTAGAGGGTTAAAATGTTCTACAAATATTTTCCTCATAAAATTTCACTAGGGGTTGTCAAATACTCAAAGTTTGTGCGACATGCGCAAAGTGCTTAAAAAGGGTCAAGTATAAATAATCAATGTTTGTTATTTTTTTTTTACCAAAGCAGTGTTAAAAAATATCGACAAAAAACAGTGCAAATATACTTTTGAGCTTAAAATGATGTTCTGATGTGTTTTATAAAATTTTATGATGATTCTTTTCTTTGACCAAATTAACCCTCTAGCTCCCGTTTTAAGGGGTAATTTTAGTCCTTTTTTAAACGAAATACAAAAAAGTCTATAAAAAAAGGCAGTTAGAGGGTTAAAATGTGTAACAAATATTTTCTGCATCAAATTTTACTAGGGCACATCAAAGACAGAAAGTTCGTCCAGCATATAGAAAATGCTTAAAAATTTTAAAGTATTAAAAAAAAATTTTTTATTTTTTGGGCCGAAATATAAAAAAAAGCAAGTAACAAAGTTAAATTCAACTTTGTCGAATGTATTATCACCCTCCACGATGTAAAAAAGTTTATTTGCAAAAAAAAAAAAACAAAACCAAAATTAAAAAAAAAAAAATCCGCGAAAAAAAATTTTTGGTAAAATAAAAAAAAATTGACGAAAACGTTTTTTTTTTTGTAAAAAATATGTTTGTACTTGTTTAAATACCATTCGGTGATAAATTCTGTTCACATGTGTCAACCAGCAGCCGAATTAAAGCATTTTCTGTTTTTAGGTTATGTTGAATGTACCACAATTTTCGAGGTGTTCTTACATTTTCGTTCATAACTTTTGAACCGCTAAACCGATTTCGCTCAAATGCAATACCAAACTGCTTATGGCAACAACAAGTAAATATGCTAAGTCATAGTTATATCTTTTAATACTTTGGCCGTGATCACCAAAGTCGAATTTAACTTTGTTGCTTGTTTTTTTATATTTCGGCCCAAAAACAATATAAAAAAAAAATTTGAATACTTTAAAATTTTTAAGCATTTTCTATATGCCGGACGAACTTTCTGTCTTAGACGTACCCTAGTAAAATTTGATGCAGAAAATATTTGTAAAACATTTTAACCCTCTAACTGCCTTTTTTATAGACTTTTTTGTATTTCTTTTAAAAAAGGACAAAAATTACCCCTTAAAACGGGAGCTAGAGGGTTAATTTGGTCAAAGAAAAGAATCATCATAAAATTTTATAAAACACATCAGAACAATATTTTAAGCTCAAAAGTATATTTGCACTGTTTTTTGTCGATATTTTTTAACACTGCTTTGGTAAAAAAAAAATAACAAATATTGATTATTTATACTTGACCCTTTTTAAGCACTTTGCGCATGTCGCACAAACTTTGAGTATTTGACAACCCCTAGTGAAATTTAATGAGGAAAATATTTGTAGAACATTTTAACCCTCTAAATGGAGGTTTTATTAGACTTCTGTGTTTAGTTTTTGAAAAAGGACTAAAATGACCCCTTAAAATGGCAGTTAGAGGGTTAACATGTTCTAAGAAAAGAACCGTCATAAAATTTCATTGCAGACATTAAATCATATTTTGAAGCTCAGATGTGTTCTTATTATAGTATTTTTGACGTTTTCCAAACACTTTTAATAAAAAAATAAAAACTTCAGTGGGCTATAAAAAAGAAATCCGAACTGACTTTGCAAAACCCTTTGGTGAATTTGTCCATTTGATGGTCTACTTTCATATGGCGTTGAAGCCATTGAGGCTCATTTTTCTTGTTGCACAGTGTAATTCATCACATATTTACACACATTTTGGAGTAGTTTGGTCATTCAACTGAACGCAAAAAAGGAGACAATTATTCGCTTCATTCAACGTAACAAACAACTACGCCCTAACTCTTTGTGTGCATGGAGAATCATTTGAAGACATCAATGTATGAGAATATACACTCAAAAAAAATAATCTTCTGAAATTACTAGGAAAATTTCTTTTACACTCAAAAAAAAAACTTTTAAAATTACAAGAAAAGTTTGTATCTTTTTTTTTGCTACCTAGTATTTGACAAGAATTTCTTGTTATTTGACAAGCTTTTTACCAATAATTTTGTAGAGTGTTACAACTAAGTGATGTGGAATTTCACAAAAATAATAAAAATAAAATAAAAAACATACTTTTTGACAACAATTTTCCGGAAAAACTTACTAATAAACTCATAAAGGACTATGACAAGAACAAAGAAAAGAAGACCAAAACAGGCGATGAACCAAAAACGTATAAATCTTTAACATATATTCCCGAAATGTCAGAAAGGTTTGAAAAATCTAAACTATTTAATGAAAATAATATAAGAATGGCGCACAGAACTGAACAAAATCTTGGAAAAATTTTCAGTAAAATGAAGGACAAAATTCCAAATATGGAAAAGGCAAACGTTGTATACCAGATTCCCTGCATTGGAAACGAAAATGAAACATGTAAGAAAGTTTACGTCGGAACAACTAAGAATAAATTAAAAACTAGGATTGCAGGACACAAATCCGATCAGAAACACCGTTTGAATAATTCTATTCAAAAAACAGCGTTGACAACCCACTGTGTGGAGAAAAAACACTTTCCTGATTTTGATAATGTGCAAGTACTAGAGAGCGAACAAAATTATAAACGTCGGTACATGTTAGAGATGCTACACATCGTTAATATACCGACAACAAAAATGAATTTTAAAATTGATATAGAGAACTGTTCTCACAGTTACAAACATTTGATACACAAGGGGAAGAGTTGCAATAATTAGTTTTTTAAGTTTAGTGCATAAATAGACGATGATGAAGAAACAACAGCAATATTTTAAAATCGGTGTTTAATATGTATATGTAAATTATATTTTTTGTAAGTTTACGTATTAATGTTGTTGTTATTTTATTGTTGGTTTTTCTATGGGTGTTATTATGATTGTTATTGTTGTCCGTTTTTATTCTTTGTACTTATATTCACACAGAAAAAAGTCTTGTTTAAAATTGTCTAATATTTACACAGTAAAAATTATTTTATAAAAAAATATTGTTATATTCATATTATAGATTAGCCCAGAAGATGAAACTCAAAGAGTTTCGAAATATCGGCAAACAATAAATAAAATTTATTTCATGGCCTCGAGCTCAAACAACGCATTTATTATTTATAATTTTGTAATTTTACAAGCTTTTTACCAATCAAATTGTAAATTTACAATTTTTTCGTAACTTTAAAAGATTTTTTGCTTACCTCCTATTTTACGAGAATTCCTATTAAAAATTACGAGATTGTTTGTAATTTTACAAGATTTTTACCAAAAAAATTTTAAATTAACAAGTTTTTTTGGCGAAATAAAACTTACAAGGAATTCTCGTTAATTTACTAGATTTTTTTTTTTGTAAAAAACATTGAAAATTTGTAAAATTACAAGAAAAAATCAAAATTTCAATCGAAAATTATGTGTAAAATAAACAAGGAAAACTGTCAAATATTGGTAAAATGGGATTACGAGACTTTTTTTTTAGTAATTTGACAAAGTTTTTTTTAGTGTAATTCCATTTATATTTCTTTAGAATTTTGAATGGTTGTATTTACAATCTATGTTAATCTTAAGTTAGATCTTGAAAAAAAAATTTTTCGCAAATTTTCTAAACAAATATCAAATTTTGTCATTTGAAATCTTCCCTGTAAAAAAGGGAAAATTGGGTAATATCCAATTTTCCAATGTATACCCAATGGGTATACATTACAAATCTGATAGATCTGATTAGATACAATTAAATTTAATTATATATGAGCAGATCAGAACTTATATGACTTTATCAAACCATTATTACAGTTATTTAAGCGAAAATCTCAGAAAACTGTATTCAGACAAACTTCGGAAAATATCAGAAATAAAAACTCAGCATAATTTTGAATAATTATAAATTCTTGAAAAATCAATGATCTTAAAAAATATAAGGTAAATGCTAAAAACTTATATTACCAAAGTTTTTGGGAAGTAAATTTTTTAATCGGCTTGAAAGAAAAGCTTTCTGAGAACAGAAGCTTATCTATTAATGAATATATGAAAATAATCACACGCACCCATGTACAATATTCTGCAAATAATAGCACGGGTGCGTATGATTACTATTTTATTATTTAACTGGTTTTAATAACACCGTCCGACCACTAACATTGTCCTAGGACAAGTAGATATATTTAAAAAATATTTTACAAAAATGTATTCCTCTAAAACTTTGACATCATTTTAAAAGGAAACCGGATCACGAAATAAAGAACTTTAAATGCAGTTTTACTACATTAAGTCTCTAGTTTAAAACATATATTATCCAGTTCGTGTTTAACAACTTTTTCTTCTTTTTGTCGGATGGTGTAATATTTAGGAAAAATTTTGTTTTCCCTCTTTTCACACCCTTGGTTGGTAAAAAAAAGCAGATCGTTCGATGTAATTTCCTTGCAGTGTAGCAAACTATCATGCTTTAGAAACACCATTTTAGTCTTGATAGATTTTGAAACCTTTCTTTACACTATGAAAATTATCGCTTGGATGTCAGTTACAAAAGTACATTCATCCATAGAAAATATAAATTTACAAGTTTTATAATTATTTATGTAGGAAAAATAAATGAAATGGAATGAATTGGTTACACCGAGATGTACAGTAGATGTACCACTCACACATACATATAAATACTTGCGGGTTGTTAAATTTGTTGTAACATAAAAACAAACAAAATGGGACAAATATTACTTTAGGGAATATTTTGTCCAAATGATATTTCGTAAGCAAAAACTTTATTATTTTATTTTTTTTTTGCAAAATTATCTGCAAATTACAATTTGAGATAGAGATGAAAAAAAAAAATACAACAACTGAAAACACCCCAAAACCTACTTATTAATAAAGATACGTACACTAACAATAAAGATACGTACACACCAAAAAAAATTGTCTGAACACCAGCATAGTTTGAAATCTTATATGGTAAAGTCTTTTTTAAATTTTTTTAAGATTTTTCGGAAAAGGTTTTAAGGTCGCGCCGATCGATTTGCCAGACCTTTAACGCGTTTCTGAAAAATCTGAAAAAGTCTCAAAAATAATTTACACTATTAGCTTTCAAATTATTATTCTTGAACACCCACTCAAAGTGTTTTGCTGCTTGAGTTATATAAAAGCGGCAGACAAGCTCTTATCTATGACATCTTTAGAAAAATTTTTTTATGGTCAAACTTTAAACTCCCAGCATTACAGGTTTAAATTGTTCTATTTGGTTAAAAATAAAAACATAGAGATTAATGACAAAAATTATCCATAATCTACCCAGCAATCGACGAAATTCTAAAAAAATATATTTCGTGATGATACATAAAATTTTGAAAACGGGTAAAAAGAAACGCATTTTTTTGCTGTTTTTAGAAACATTTTGGAACACGATAAAGATTTCAGGAATTTGAAAAACATCTCTTTTTTTAGTGTAAGGCATTCCATTCCAAATGTATAGCGAGAAAAAATTTGTATCCCATGAATGTCTGAATAGGTGGTATGGATAACCCTATATGGAACTAAGAAAATTGCGTTATTAATTTTTCAATTTTTCAAAAACTGGACTAAGAGGCCTGGTTATATATTGGAAAAATTATCAAATGTATGTCATGTTCCCTTGATTAAATATTTATCATATTAAAACAAACTGCACCACAATCTCAAAAATTTACATCTTGTATAAGTTTTTATTCGCTATCTATTAAAGTTTTTTATTTTGGAAAATTTTCAGAACCCGTTCTAAAATTTTTCGCTTTTTAAAAAAGTCAATTTATAAAAAATCCGTCCACATTTTTTATTTTTATAGTTTTTTTTTTAAGTTTAGATGTTTGTTTATCCACTCAAAATTTTTCGAGAAAATCGCATTTGAATATTGGATTTCATAAAAATTCTTTAGTATTTTTTTATTGAACTCAGTGTTGACAAAACAAAATACAAGAGAATTGAAGACTTTTTTTTAAATCCAATATTCAAAATGCGATTTTCTCGAAAAATACAAAATGCACTACAATCTCAAGTATATCACTAAAAAAAAAAAAACTGTAAAGTTAGCAAAAAATTTAGTTAAATTTAACTAAAAAACACCTGATTTTGAACCTACTAAATTTCTAGTTAATTTAACAAAAAATATTTAGTTAACTTTTCGTAGAATGAATGTAGCAAAAAAAACCGTAATTTTAACTAAAAATTCAGCTGAAAATTTCGTAACATTTTTTATTAGTTGAATTCAGCTATGCTTTTTGTAAACAAATTTAAGTTTGTTAAATATTGGTTTTAATTACACAGTGATACAAAATCGAACTTTCGGAATCGGAATGGGATGAAACCAAAAGCAAATGAAAGCTGACGTTTTCCATAACAAAACCCTCAAGGCCTTTTTTTAGGTCAGAGCTAGATTTTATTTTACACGCATTTAAAGTTGGTGATTTTAAAGCATTTAAAGTTTTTGTGTACTAAACGTGTCCAACTTTAAAGACCCCTGGTGGTGCACTTATTGGACATGTAGGGTCCAGTTTCCAAACTTAAGCTCAAAATTACTTCAGCTATGACTGGTATGAATTTTGCTGCAATCGGTCCAGTACCTATTTACTGAATAGCCAAATTATTAAAATAAACCATGTACACCGTTGCGTATGATTGTTATTTAAAGGCAATTATTAATATAAATCACTGGACACCGTTGCGTATGATTGTTATTTAAAGGCAATTACAATATTAATCATTCGCCACTAATACAGTTTTCAAGCATTTATTATTGTAATTATAATAAAAGTGCACTTCAACTTCAAATGCGTGTAAAACAAAATCTAGCTCTGAACTAGAAAAAAGCCTTGAGGGGTTTGTTATGGAATATGTCAACTTTCATTTGCTTTTGGTTTCATCTAGGGTTTCTATTCGGGGAAAATTTCCCGGAAATTCCCGGGAAATATTTTTCTTAAAATCCCGGGATTTTTTCTTCGGGAAATTTCGGGAATTCGTCGTTAATTTTTTAATAAAAATTTATTTAATTTACACATTTTTAACATAATCTTAAATGATTTAATAAAAATTACATTAAAACTTTGAAAGAATTAAAATTTTTAAACAAAAACTAGTTAGGATATGCTTCAGCTTGCATAATATTTAGGCCTAATAATTACACTGTAAGTAGGTGAAAATGACACACCAAAACGCAGAGACACGTCAACTTTATTTTGGGTCGTAGAATCCAGTGGTGTACCCCGTTTTTAAAAGTTAGCTCAAAATCTCGAGATATTTCGATTTTAAATTTGTAGTAGATTTAAGGCGATTTTTCATTTTATTTGAATGAAAAAACTTAAAAAAATTCACTAAGAAAATTATGTCATTAACTGTTTGTAGGTTATTTTAAAAAGTAATCAGTAAAGTCATTTTAAAAGAAAATTCACTTATTTTATAAAGGATTTAATTTTTTTACTGTTTCTGTAGTTTAAAAAAAATAATTTACTGTTTTAAAAACGAATTTTCTGTTACATTTAATTTCGGCAGTAAAAAATTTCTTCTATAGTTTTACTGTTTTTCAATACAAAATAACTGAATATTCACTAGTTTTTTAATGTTTTGGTTAGTCATTAAATTAACATTTAAAATTGACTGTAATGTGTTTTTATTTTAAATGAAAAAACAGTGGAATGGTTTTTAAATAAAATTTCATTTGTTTTAAGTGAATATTCACTGGAATTTACCTACATAATTCTTTGAGTGTTGTTAATAACACTGCGTGACAAAACTAACCACTATTTTAGAAAACAAGAGGTACGACCATCATTTCAATATATTTCGGACATGCTGAAACGAATGGCGTACTCCGTTTTTCGATGTATGGTACAGTTTTCTTGTAAAATGTCATTAAAGATTGGCTGATTTTCAGCTGCTTTTTTAACAAAAAAAAAATTCCAAAGCTAATGATTTTTAAATTTTATGGCATGGAAAACAAAGATATAACTTGTAGCAATATTTCTAATATAAATTTGGTTTAAAGCTTTTCATCTTAAGCCCTTAAATTCGCGGATTTCTTTATTTTTTTAAGTTTTCGCAAAATTAACCGCTAAATTGGTATCTGATAAAAAACTTGCATTTTGTGGATCATAAAGACGTCCATGACACTACGAATAGTGGACAAGAAACATCTATGTTATATGTATCATCATGATGAAAATCGCGAAAACCCGTTTTTTTGTATATGGCAGCATCACTTTAGGGGATGATTTGAGGCTTCATCTGTTAGTATATAATGTGGGAACCTTAAACAATGAACTGACCCAAAATTTGTCCAAAAAAATTTTCATTTGCAAAAGTTATCTTAACAAAAACTACCCGAGTAAAAATAATTTAATATGATCTTATATACTTTTATATGGTCATATTATTTGATATATGATCATGTGTGACACTATGTATTGCAAGATAAATTTATATAATAAATTTTGATGTGGGATTTTTTAAGATACCGCCATACATAACTATATGTTTTAACATCTGGTCCCATGCATCATTTCAAATTTCTAAGTGTTTTATATAAAATTTTATATGCCTCCATTATTTTTTAATTTTTTTAAGTGTTTTCCAAGAACATATTTTTATCGCAAATATTTTCAAAGTGTTTTATATAAAATTTCATATGACTTCATATTTTTTTATTTTTCTAAGATTTTTCCAAGCACCACTTTTTTATCACGAATATTTTCTAAGTGTTTTATACAAAATTTTATATGACTCCATCTTTTAAATTTTTTCTATGTATTTTCAAGGAACATTTTTTTATCGCAAATATTTTCTAAGTGTTTTATATAAAATTTTATATAACTCCATTTTTTCAAATTTTTCTAAGTTTTTTCCAAGGACAAATTTTTTTGAAAATATTTTCTAAGTGTTTTATATAAATTTTAACATGACTCCATTTTTTTAAATTTTTCCAAGTTTTTTTCAAAGAACAACTTATTTTTATTATTTTAATTTTTCAACTTTTTATTAAAAACTAAAAAAAACATCCGATTTATAAAATTGTATAAATTTTAATATAATTGGATATAATTTTATATCATTGGATTAGACCAAAACTCGTATCAAAGTCGATATAAAGTTATATAAACTGATATTATTAGATATTATTCGATCAAATCTTATGAAACCATTTTTCGTATAAGATTATATCAAAATAGACACGAACCCATATTAAATTATATATTGTGCCATATCAATTTTTTTACTCGGGTATAATTATTGTATCGCAAACACTGAAATTATAGTTTTTGTTAAGATAACTTTTGCAAATGATAACTTTTTTGGCCGAATTTTTCGTCAGTTAGTTTGTTTACGGTTCCTGCATTATATACTAAAAGATGGAACCTTAAATCATCTCGTAAAATGATGCTGGCATATACAAAAAAACGGATTTTCGCGATTTTCATCATGATGGTCCATATAACATAGCTGTTTTTTGTCCACTATTCGTATTGTTAGGGATGCATTTTTGATTCATTAAAAGCAAGTTTTTTATCAAAAATTAATAAATTCGCGAATTTAAGGGCTTAAATTGAAAATCTTTAAACCAAATTTGCATAAGAAATGTTGCTACAAGTCATATCTTTGTTGTCCATGTCATAAAATTTATAAACCATTTACTTTGCAAATTTTTTTGTTAAAAAACTGGCTCAAAATCAGCAAATCTTTAACGACATTTTTCGAAATAAAGAATGGCCCACTTATAATCTGAAAGACTTATGTGCCTTATAAGTTTTGAATGAAAAGACACATTTTTATAATTTATTTATCAAATTAAAGGAAATTTTTCCACCTTTTTATTGGTACCGGTTTCAAGTTTGTAGGCTGAATATTTTTTCGTACAGACGCCATTAAGCAAAATAAAGATTAAGAAATTTTGCACACTTTCACGTTTTTTGAGAAATACAGCTGTTCAGAAATTGCTTAAACTTTAAAAATTCTAGAATTTACAGTGCTTAGTGTTTTGAATCCTTACGGAGCTATAGAAAGTATACATTTAAAACCATAAACGCGTAAAAAAATATCGTTTTAGCCCAAGTTTGAAGAAAAAACATATTAGTTGAAAAAAACATACCTCCCTCGAATGAATCCTGTAGGATTAAAGTTCTACGGAGCGATAAATGACTAAACCCGCAAGAGAAAATCGAAGTTCGATGCCAAAACATGATTTCGCTTTTTAAACACCAATGTTTAAACGAAGTTTAAAGGTTGCCACATGAAACCTGCGTCAAATTTGATGTTAGAAATCACATGGAGTAAAAAATGAGTTTTGCCATTTCAAAAGTTTAAATTTTACTTACAGTGTTATTTTTCTTTAATAGATTGCGTGACAAAATACGGAATCAAACTAAATTTCACTTCAAATGGTTGCAAATTGGCAAAAGTTTTCTTAATATAAAATTCCAATGATTTATTCTTTACGAAATATAGTATTTCATATTCAGAACAGCAATCTTTATAGTGCTTAAACAAAAATATCGATATTTTAAAAAATATATAACAAACCTGGTTTTTAGCTTAAAATTTCATATATGAAGTAAAAGCCTGATATCTATCGGCCGTGAAAAAAAATTATGTTATAACGAACTTTGGCCGCCAGCAACAAGTGAAAATACGTCGTTACAATGACTATAAAGTACAATTTTAATAATTCGAAAATTTTTAATGAATATATCTTCAAAATATAATTATCCTATGGTCGGCGTAGTCAAAATTAGAAAAAATTTCCAAAAAGTTATTAATACCGCATTTGAATCAAAATCGGGTATTTCCGAATTGTGAACAATTTTGCATGGAGTGGAAATACGTCAATGCAAATACTAAAACTACAATAAGGTCCAATATTTCTACAAAAAAATAGATTTTATGAACTTTCTACGTATATTTTAGAGGTTAGTAAAACTATTTTACAAAATAATACATCTAAAATGGTTTTAAATTGGAAAATACGACCATAATTAGTAATATAACAATTTTTATATGGTAAAGTTCAAAATTTGTTTAAATTAAAAAATTCCCGGGAATTCCCGGGAATACGATTTTTCTAAAACGATTTCCCGGGAATTGAAAAAGTCCGGGAATTTAGAAACCCTAGTTTCATCCCATTCCGATTTTGGGTGTTGCACTGTGTTACTAACACTTCACTTATTTTTATACCCTCCAACTACAGTATGGGGGTATACTCACTTTGTCATTCCGTGTGTAACGCATCGAAATATCGGTCTAAGACCCAATAAAGTATATATATTATTGATCAATGATCCATTCTAAGACATTCTAGCGATGTCCGTCTGTCCGTCCGTCCGTCTGTCCGTCCGTCCGTCTGTGGAAGACACGATACAGTCCAAAATAAAAAGGCTAGACTCCTGAAATTTGGCAAATATATGTCTTATGTTCATAGGCTGGTTAATTTCGAAGATGGGCAAAATCGGACCAGGGGGGAAAAAGTTCCCCCTTGACGAAGTAAACCGATCAATGAAAAACAGTAACTTTTTATAGGTTTTTTTGTATTTTTATCAAACAAATGAAACACTTTTATGCTTGAAAATGTTCAAAGTCTTGGACTTGGGCCAAGGGAATTTAAAAATTACTTTTTTTTGGTCCGCCCCCTTTCGTGGGCGTGGATATTAGCAAATAATTTATATAATGATGAAATTGTATATCTTTTGTACAAAAAGCATAGTAATTAAATTTGTAAACATTTTTGACCAGAGAGAAGGTGTCCCCAAGGACCCTCGGCAAGCACGCCCCTCCCAAAAAAAAGAAAACGCCCCTGCAATTGTTTTTAATTTTTTTTAACGTTGGAGGGTATACAAGATTCGGCACTGCCAAATTTAACACTCTCACTTGTTTCTTATTTTTTTCACAGCATTAAGTTTAGCTTAAGTAGGACTTATGAGATTTGCATAGGAGGCTACACATGAAATGTTTAAAATTTTTCACTTGACAAAAATGTTACAAAAAATCAGCAAATTAATTAGTAAAAATTCGTAAACTTAGTTTTAAAGTCAACAAAAAAAAAAATAATTCAAAATTTGTACAAAACTATTTTTTTCGTAAATTAAACTTAACTAAAAAAAGTAGTTAAAACGCTGATTTTAACTAAAAATTTGCTAAAAAGCCAGTAAACTCGAGTTAACAAAAAAAAATTTGTTAACTTTAAAGTTTTATTTTTTTGAGTGTAGTATAGTTTTTTATGTGCTACACTCAAAAAAATACTTGTAAAATTACAAGAAAAACTTCTACCTTTTTTTTTGCTACCTCCTATTTGACAAAATTTCCTAGTTATTTTACAAGATTCTTACCAATAATTTTGAAATTTTACAAGATTTTTACCAAAAAAATTGTAAATTTACAAAATTTTTGACACGATAAAATTTACAAAGAGGTTTCGTTATTTTACTAGATTTTTTGCTACCTCCTATTTTACGAGAATTCCTAGTAATTTTACAAGCTTTTTACCAATAATTTTGTAATTTTACAAGTTTTTTAGCAATAAAATTGTTAATTTACAGTTTTTTGGCGTAATTAAAATTAAAAGGAATTCTCGTAAATTTACTAGATTTTTTTTGTAAAATTATCTTGGATATTTGTAAAATTACAAAAAAAAAAAATCTGTAAAATTACAAAAAAAAATTAAATTTTGATTTGTTAAAAAACAAGGAAAACTCTCAAATATTGGTAAAATGGGATTACGACACTTTTCCTAGTAATTTGACAAAGTTTTTTTGGTGTCTATGAATCAATATTTTTTATTTTGGAAAGTTATCAGAACCCGTTATAAAATTTTACATTTTTTTACAAATTCAATTTGTCAAAACTATTACATTTTTTATTTTTTTATACCCTCCACTTAGTGATAGAGGGTATATATAAGTTTGTCATTCCGTTTGTAACTCATCGAAATATCGGTCTGGGACCCCATAAAGTATATATATTCATGATGCCCGATCGATTTTAAGACATTCTAACGATGTCCGTCTGTCCGTCTGTCCGTCTGTCCGTCTGTCCGTCTGTCCGTCTGTCCGTCTGTCTGTCTGTTGAAAATGCTCTCGCGGACAAAATATTGCACAGAGATGACTGAAACTTAACATATATATTGGAAGTTCTCCCGAGAAGTTTGGTATTGCATTTGAGCGATATCGGTTCAGCGGTTCAAAAGTTATGAACGAAAATGTAAGCACACCTCAAAAATTTCAGTACATTCAACATAACCTAAAAATACAAAATGCTTTAATTCGGCTTCTGGTTGACATATGTGAACATAATTGGACACCAAATGGTATTTAAACAAGTACGAACATATTTTTTGACAAAAAAAAAAAAAAAAAATCGCGGATTTTTTTTTACCAAAATTTTTTTTCGCGGAAATTTTTTTCAATTTTTTTTTTTTTTTTCAAAAGTAATTTCCATTTAAATAAAGTTGTTTGCAATAATCTTTTTGAAATTGTGGAGGGTATCACTACATTCGGCAAGGCCGAATTTAACTTTTTTACTTGTTTTTTTTTGTTAATGTTTAAATGTTTTCTACCCACAAAAAAAACAAAAGGGCATTTTTTGCATTTTTCGAGAAAATCGCATTTGAATATTGGATTTCATAAAAATGCTGTAATTCTCTTGTATTTTATTGTGCCAACACCGCGTATGAGTAATGAATATTTGCGAAACCAACAAATTTTCGTTACTCATACGCAGTGTTGACACAATCAAATACAAGAGAATTACAGAATTTTTATGAAATCCAATATTCAAATGAGATTTTCTCGAAAAATACAAAAAATGCCCTCCTGATTTTTTAGACAAACATCTAAACATTAAAAAAAATTTAAATATATTTGATAAATTAAGAGAATTACAGAATTTTTATGAAAACCAATATTTAAATGCGATTTTCTCCAAAAATACGAAAAACGCCCTCCTGAATGTTTTTGTATTTATAGAAAAACTAAACGAAAACTAAACTTAAAAAAAAAAAAAAATCAATCGCGTTATGTTGAAGCAAGAGTATACAAGCAAAATTACTAAATTGTTATAAAATTCCGAATTCAAATGCGTTTTTCTCGAAAAAACAAGAAAAATACATGAATTTTTTGTGTTGATACCCAAACATCTAAACTTTCAAAAAAAATTAAAAAAAATGCCGGATTTTTGATAAATTGACTTTTTTGAAAAATGGAAAATTTCTGAACAGGTTCTGAAAATATTCTAAAAAAATTATTTTTTTGATTGCCCATACAAAACTATACGAGAGTGTAAATTTTTGAGATTGTGGTACATTCCGTTATAATTTGATAAACATTTAAACAAGGCAACTCGTCACTAATTTGACAATTTTTCCAATATTTGAACACGCCTCCTAAGCCCAGGTTTTGAAAAAAAAAAATGAAAAACCAAAAACGCAATTTTCTTAGATCCATATAGGCCTTATCCATTGAAAATATTCTGAAATATACGGTACACATGTTTTTTTCGCTGGAATTGGTGTGGAATGCCTCATATGCTGATCAGCATCGCGATTTTTAAGATTATTTTTTTTTTTTCATAATCTACACAAGACCAAAATTCCAAAATTTTTAGCCATAGTTTTTTAAAAAGTCAGACTTGAATTTTTAGCAAAAATTAGCACCAGTGGACCAAAATCGTGGTTCTACAATTTTGTTGACTAATTCATGTTCAGCATGCAAAAGTTTTTTGCATTCAGAAAAATTAATTTTGTAAGATAGAGAAAATCTAAAATGCAAATAAAATAGCACAAATAAATATTTTTGTTCTTAATTTGACAACATAGATGAGGGCCGTTTTAATGAATATTTTGCCATCAAAAAGTTATTCAAATTTTCGTGAAATTTGAAGATAGAGGGTTTTGAATATAGACCCCTCAATATGCAATATTAGACTGGCATTTTTCGGTACAGAAAAATTTTTTATTCTCCGATTTCCAAAGTCCGGTCATTTTTTGACCAATTGAGCCAATCGGATTAAATTAACCCGTGGCGCCCGGCGGTCAAAATTTTGGATTTTTGAAAAATTAAAAAAAAAAAAATTAAAAAAAATATATCTTTTGACACATCATGTTTGTTAATTTTGATGTGCTGAGCACGAATATCAAAAAAAAAAATTAAAATCGGTCGAACAGTTTTCGAGATATCGCTATTTGAAATTTGCAAAAATGGCGGTTTTTCCATTTTTTTTCGGTTCAAGAAATTTTGTAAAAAAAGTCTCAAAATTTCATTCCGCCGACCCTTTTGTAGAGCTTGAGACAATATTTCATTTAAAACTAATTTGAGCCAAATTCGATCAATTTAACCCGTGGCGCCCTTCGATTAAAGTCTTGGAATTTCGGAAAATTTCCACCAAAATTTTGGATGTTTGAAAATGAAAAAAAAAAAAAAATATCTTGCGATACATTATTTTTTTATTAATTTTAGCATGCTGAATACGAATATCAAAAAAATTTATAAAATCGGTCGAACGGTTTTCGAGATATCGCCATTTAAAATTTGTCAAAAAATTGCAAAATGGGGTGTTTTTTTCTAAGTTTAAGAATTTTTTTTAAAAAACTGTAAAAATTTCTTTATTTTAACCCTTTTATAGAGCTTTATGCAATCTTTCATTTAAGCTTAATTGGAACCAAAGCCGATCATTTTTACCCGTGGCACCCTTCGCTCAATGTTTAGGGTTTTTGGTAAAAAGTTTCTAAAAAGCCAAAACTTTGATCGATGGGCGCCACGGCTTTAAATGATCGGATTTGGCTCGAATTAGTTTTAAATGAAAGATTGTCTCAAGCCCTACAAAAGGGCAGGCGGAATGAAATTTTGAGACTTTTTTTAAAAAATTTCTTGAACGTAGGGAAAAACCGCCATTTTTTTACAAATTTGAAATGGCGATATTTCGAAAACCGATCGAGCGATTTTAATTTTTTTTTTGATATTCCTGCTCAGCGCAAATATGATGTGTCGGAAGATATAATTTTTTTTTAAATTTTATTTTTAAAAATTTTTCAAAAATCCAAAACTTTGACCGCCGGGCGCCACGGGTTAATTTAATCCGATTGACCTTAAATTTGTACCACATAAGTCTTGGACCTAGGACAATTAAAATTTGCCCGGACTCTTGGGAAAATCGAATGATGACAAAAAATGCCAGTCTAATGCAATATAGAACTGAAATAGCATGATTAACAAATTTGAAAAATCTTGCAAATTTGTTAATGCAGAACAATCGGAGTGTATGCTATGGGATATCTTCCTTGTTAGTGGGGCATGCGCTGGTACAAGGGGGAAGGGGAAATTCCCCCCCAGACCGAATTAAAAAAAATAAAGGCAAAGAAAAGAAAAATACGAAGGAAGAAGGAAAATTTCTAAAAAAAATTCCGAAAGAATAAAAAAATATTAAAATCCGAAAATTTTTCTTAAAAAAAAATCTAAAAATTTTTATAGGGAAAATTATTAAATTTTTAAAGGAAAATTGTGATTTTATCTGAAAATTTTCGGTGAAAAAATATCTGTTAATCTTATTATAAATTTTGGTATAAAAAACGACATAGAATATTTTTTTTTTTGTATAGTTAAATGTTACAGGATCTTATTTTGATTTACATAAAAAAATTTTGTCTACTACATAGGAATAGGAAAACTATCTTAATATTAATATTAATAAAATGTTGGTAGCCTAACGTATGTTAAACTATTTTGGAAGTTTTTTCCAAAATTTCTTAGAATCGGTCACAGAATCTTAGACTTTTTCTATAAAAAAGGTACAATAAAATTCAAAATTTTTCACACTTTCAAAAATTTTTTTTTTTGATTTTTGTAGAAGAATTCCCAAATTCGAAAAGTTTTAGAATCTGAGACTTTTTTTATGGAAAAGATCTCAGAATCTGAGACATTTTCTACATGAAAAATATCTCAAAATTTTTTTTATAGAAAAAAAAGGTCGCAGAGTCTGATACTTTTTCTATAGGAAAAAGGTCTCAGCATCTCTGAATTTGAGACTTGTTTTAAGGAAAAAGGTCTCAAAATCTGAATCTTTTTTAAAAAGAAAATGGTCTCAAAGTTTGAGACTTTTTTGTTGTTGAAAAAAGTCTCGGAAGTTGAAACTTACACAATTAGAAAAAGGTAGCAGAATCTGGGACTTTTTTTTATAGGAAAAAGGTCTGAAACTTTTTTTTATAGAAAAAAGACGAAAAATCTAATAATATGAGACCTTTTCTATAGTAAAAAATATCTTAAAAATGCTTTAAAATCCCAGCAAAATGTTCGATTCCAAAGAATCGGTTGTGGAATCAACTATACTACCCTGCAATCGATTCTACTATGCATTGCATCATCGATTATTTTTGTTTGAGATTGTCACGAAAGCAATACATCCTTTTCCTCTAAACTAGAACACTTATCTGTTCTACGGAATCTATTCTAGAATATGTTGCATGTAGTGGTACATGAATGGATTCCGCGATTTTTTAACGGTTACATATCTGTTCCATGTAATGCATTATGGATTGGTTCTGAATAATTAAATGATATTTTTTTTTACATTTTTTTTATTTATTTTTCTTCCTTAAAAACATTTTAAAACTAAATACACAAGTATATAGTATAAATTAACAATTATTTTATCACAATAATCTTATCAAGAGAAAATCTACGGTCTTATGTATTAAGGAATAAAACAACCAATAAAAAAGAAGGCACATTTTTTCTAGAGAGAAATTGTAAGATTCTGAGAAATTTTTCCAATAGAAAATGTCTCAAATTCTGAGAAATTTTGTAGTAAAAAGTAAAATGTGTCAGCTTCTAAAACATTTTTGCTATGGAAAAAGTCAGAGATTCTGAGCGTTTTTTCGTACTGAAAAAATTTTGGATTCTAAAAATTTTTTTCTATTTTTATTTAAAAAAAAAAAAATGTCTCAGATTCTGAGAAATTTTTCTGCAACATTCTTCGTGTAGAAAAAGTCTCAGTTTCTGAGACAATTTTTCCTATAGAAAAGTCTCAGATTCGGAGGCATTTTTCCTATAAAAAAGTTTCAGATTCTGAGACATTTTTTCTATAGAAAAAGTCTCAGATTCTGAGACATTTTTTCTATAGAAAAAGTCTCAGATTCTGAGACATTTTTTCTATAGAAAAAGTCTCAGATTCTGAGACATTTTTTCTATAGAAAAAGTCTCAGATTCTGAGACATTTTTTCTATAGAAAAAGTCTCAGATTCTGAGACATTTTTTCTATAGAAAAAGTCTCAGATTCTGAGACATTTTTTCTATAGAAAAAGTCTCAGATTCTGAGACATTTTTTCTATAGAAAAAGTCTCAGATTCTGAGACATTTTTTCTATAGAAAAAGTCTCAGATTCTGAGACATTTTTTCTATAGAAAAAGTCTCAGATTCTGAGACATTTTTTCTATAGAAAAAGTCTCAGATTCTGAGACATTTTTTCTATAGAAAAAGTCTCAGATTCTGAGACATTTTTTCTATAGAAAAAGTCTCAGATTCTGAGACATTTTTTCTATAGAAAAAGTCTCAGATTCTGAGACATTTTTCCTATGGAAAAAGTCTCAGATTCTGAGACATTTTTCCTATAGAAAAAGTCTCAGATTCTGAGACATTTTTCCTATAGAAAAAGTCTCAGATTCTGAGACATTTTTCCTATAGAAAAAGTCTCAGATTCTGAGACATTTTTCCTATAGAAAAAGTCTCAGATTCTGCGACATTTTTCCTATAGAAAAAGTCTCAGATTCTGAGACATTTTTCCTATAGAAAAAGTCTCAGATTCTAAGACATTTTTCCTATAGAAAAAGTCTCAGATTCTGAGACATTTTTCCTATAGAAAAAGTCTCAGATTCTGAGACATTTTTCCTATAGAAAAAGTCTCAGATTCTGAGACATTTTTCCTATAGAAAAAGTCTCAGATTCTGAGACATTTTTCCTATAGAAAAAGTCTCAGATTCTGAGACATTTTTCCTATAGAAATAGTCTCAGATTCTGAGACATTTTTCCTATAGAAAAAGTCTCAGATTCTGAGACATTTTTCCTATAGAAAAAGTTTTAGATTCTGAGACATTTTTCCTATAGAAAAAGTCTCAGATTCTGAGACATTTTTCCTATAGAAAAAGTCTCAGATTCTGAGACATTTTTCCTATAGAAAAAGTCTCAGATTCTGAGATATTTTTCCTTTAGAAAAAGTCTCAGATTTGGTAGGACATTTTTCCTATAGAAAAAGTCTCAGATTTTGAGACATTTTTCCTATAGAAAAAGTCTCAGATTTTGAGACATTTTTCCTATAAAAAAGTCTCAGATTCTGGGACATTTTTCCTATAGAAAAAGTCTCAGATTCTGAGACATTTTTTCTATAGATAAAGTCTCAGATTTTAAGACATTTTTCCTATAGAAAAAGTCTCAGATTCTGAGACATAGGAAAAAAATGTCTCAAAATCTGTGACTTTTTCTATAGGAAAAATGTCTTAGAATCTGAGACTTTTTCTAAAGGCAAAATGTCTCAGAATCTGAGATTTTTACTATAAGCAAAATGTCTCAGAATCTGATACTTTTTCTATAGGAAAAATGTCCTATTTATTCTCAGATTCTGATCATTTTGCCTATAGAAAAATGTCTCAGATTCTGGGATATTTTGCCTATAGAAAAAGGTGATTCTGAGACATTTTGCCTATAGAAAAAGGTCCAGATTCTGAGACATTTTTCCTATGGAAAAAGTCTCAGATTCTGAGACATTTTTCCTATAGAAAAAGTCTCAGATTTTGAGACATTTTTTTCCTATGTCTCAGAATCTGAGACTTTTTCTATAGAAAAAATGTCTTAGAATCTGAGACTTTTTCTATAGGCAAAATGTCTCTGAATCCGGGACTTTTTTTATAGGAAAAATATAAATTTTCCTATAGAAAAGGCTTAGATTTTGACACATTTTTGCTATAAAATTCGCCACATTTTCCCTTAAGAAAAAATATCGGACTTTAAAACTTTTTGTACCTATAAAAAATTATCTTAAACTGTGGATACATACAGGGTACAACCCTGATCATTCCTTAACAATGAATATAATATCCCACGCTTTTAGTTTTGAGAAAATGGATAGAATATGCTTCTTAATATTTCCATCAGTACAGCCGACAGCATAAATGTACATAAATTTTTACAATCTGAAAGAAACCATGAAACAAATTGTAAGTACCACGTAGATATACCAAATTAAGATGTGTACTTACGGTTTTTCTGCCATATGTATCGAGAATGTATTTAAAAGCACAATTAGTGCTGCGAAAATCCATAATTTTGTCACCAAAAAAATAACAAATAAATTGTTTTTTTTTTTTATAAATTTTATTTTCAGTTTGACATTTTTTCCAAAAATTATAAGTTTTTTTATCGATTCCGTGGAAACAGTAGAGGAATGGAGTAACATTACTGGGGAATCTATTCTAGAATACATTGCCAAAGAAACGATTCCAAAAAATTTTGCTGGGATAAGAGACTTTTTTTATAGTAAAATGTCTCAGAATCTGAGACTTTTTCTGTGGAAAAAAGTTCTTAGAATCTAAAAACTTTTCTAAGCGAAAAATGTCTCAGATTCTGAGACATTTTTCGTAAAGAAGAAGTCTTAGATTCTGAGACATTTGAAAAATTCTTAGATTTAGAAAATAAAAAAACAACTAATAAATTTGATGATTTTATAGCTTTTCCAACACTTTTATGCAAAAGAAACGTATCCCTGTTGTTGCTCGGCCGACATATCATAATCCACAGTATGGGGGTATACTCACTTTGTCATTCCATTTGTAACGCATCGAAATATCGGTCGGGGACCTCATAAAGTATATATATTATTGATCCATGATCGATTCTAAAACATTCTATGAATGTCCGTCCGTCCGTCTGTCTGTAGATAACACAATGCACTCCAAAATAAACTCCTGAAGTTTGGCACAAATATGTCTCATGTTCATAAGTAGGTTAAGTTCGTGAATGGGCAAAATCGGGTCAGGGGGAAAAAGTTCCCCTTGAAGAACTGAACCAACCTCTGAAAAAATACACTTTTTTTACATGTTTTTTTGTATTTTTGTTAAATAAATGAAACATTTGGTATATTATCGCGATGGGAAGGTGCTCTAAACGTCCCCCACTGACCCCATCACCCCCCCCCCCTCCCTCCAAAAAAAACGCCAGTGACAATTTTTTTTTACATTTTGGAGGGTATAAAAGATTCGGCACAGCCGAATTTAACACTCTCACTTGTTTTTATTAGCATTAAAAAAAAAAAATCCCCCCCAAACCCAAAAGCTGTAACCGCCACTGAAGTGGGGAATATAAAAATATCACAGTATTTGAGAAAGCCTGTGAAAAATGCCTCAGAATCTAGACATTTTTTTTTTCAAAAATGTTTCACAATATCAGACTTTTTAAATAAAAAAACAAGTAAGAAAATTATAGTCGGTCAAGACCGACCATATAATACCCTACACCAGAGTTTCCCGGACCATGGGTCCCAAGTTCAAACATTGACTGATTAGATCTATATTTTGTCAAATCTTTAATAAGTGTAAAAAGCAATCACTAATCAAATTTGAGTGGAATAGGCTTCTTTTTGTTGACAATAAATCGCTTCAACTGAATATCGGTCGAAATTTCCACATGGGACCTAAGTCCAAAATGGTCCGATGATAATTAGATTTGATAAGGTTATTAAAGTACGCGTTTAACATACACAAACAGAATTTTAATTAAATATTTTCTATTTTCATGAAAATTGAGAGATTTATGTGAAAATCGGGAAGGTGGTTTGTATGGGGGCTACTAGCCAAAACTAAAGAGGACCTTTGTATGGGGGCTAGGTCTGAATATGGACCGATTTTTTCCAATTTCAATAGGCTTCGTCCTTGGGCCAAAAGAGGCTTAAGTTTTAAATTTCAAGTCAATTGATCGAGAATTGCGACCTGTATCGTGTTTACACCGTTTACATGGACAGACAGACGGACGGACGGACGGACGGACGGACGGACGGACATCGCTAAATCGACTCAAAAAGTGATTCTAAGTCGATCGGTATACTTAAAAGTGGGTCTAGGACCAATATTTCGGGTAGTTACAAACATCAGTACAAACTCATTATACCCTGTACCACAGTGTGGTGTAGGGTATAATAATCTCAGTATCTGAGCAATCAACTTTTTTCGCTTTGCTGTATTAACATTCAAAATTTTGGTATACATACGTATACTTTAGACTGCCCAGAAAAAAACAAAGTTGTTATTTTCTTGGGGGATACCTGCGAATTTTGTTCCTTTTTGTGCAAAAAAATTTCGGTTTTTTTTCGGGATTTTTAAAATAATATCTAGAGGTCGCGATCTCGCGTTTTATAACGATTTATTTTTTTTTGAGTTTTTTATTATTTTAAATTGTTAAATATGATTAATATGATAAAATATAAATAATTTCAGACAAAAAAAAAATAAATTAAAAATTAAATATCACTCATTCCATGAGATGTCTCCCAGCATCTAATCAAATGTTCTTAAATTTATTTGAAATTTCGCACTCAGGTACACTATGGAGCAATTAAAATAAATTCGTTTTTAGTTTCGCGAAAATCCACGAATTCGCGAACGCGAATATATTCGCGAATTCACGGATTTTCTCGGAACTAACAACTGATTTATTTTAATAGCTTCATAGTGTTCATGTGTGCAAAATTTCAAATAAATTAAGGAACATTTGATTAGATGCTGGGAGACATCTCATGGAATGAGCGATATTTAATTTTTAATTTAATTTTTTTTCTGTCTGAAATTATTAATATTTTATCATATTAATCATATTTAACAATTTAAAATAATAAAAAACTCAAAAAAAATAAATCGTTATAAAACGCGAGATCGCGACCTCTAGATATTATTTTAAAAATCCCAAAAAAAAACCGAAATTTTTTTGCACAAAAAGAAACAAAATTTGCAGGTGTCCCCCAAGAAAATAAAAACTTCGCTTTTTTTCTGGGCAGTCTAGTATACTTGTTGGAAATTAATATTGATATATTACTGTTTTACAAGATAATTTAATATGTTAGTGTAGTGCAGAACATAACCAAAGAGAATGCCTGATACATATAAATGCCCATACACGTAAAGAATAAAAATTGTTTGAATTCAATGAAAGGAAAATCAAAAATAACTGTTTACTGTTTTTTCAATAAATTTCATTTTATAAATATTTTTTTTTCTGTTATAGAATTCTGACCCAGAAAACAGATTGTATGCCATTTGGCTCCAACAAACTGACAATAAGTCACAAAAAAATAAAACAAAAAAAAAAAAACAAGTAGAAAAGTTAAATTCGACTTATTGTTAGCCGAATCTATGAAAACCCTCCACAATGCCCATTTTAAGTGATAGTAAATTTTCTAACGTGAAAAAAATAACAGTTATGATTAGAAATATTTTATTTTGTGTAAAAAATTTTTTTTTAGTCATTTTTGAAAAAAAAAAAATACTAATTTTTTTTTTTTGAGTGTAAAATTTTTTTTGAGTGTAAAATTTTTTCGAATTTTACATTCAAAAAAAAATTTACTAATTTTTTTTTTGAGTGTAAAATTTTTTTTGAGTGTAAAATTTTTTCGAATTTTACATTAAAAAAAAATTTACTAATTTTTTTTTTTTTTGAGTGTAAAATTTTTTTTGGGTGTAAAATTTTTTGCGAGTGTATTTTTTTTTTTGTTTTGGTACAAAAATATTTTTGAGTGACAAAAATACGTTTTAAAATATTTTTGTGACATACCAATGGTTTTAAAATAGGTTTAACGGGTTTTCACCACGTGAATTTAAGGTGAAGCTAATCTGATATTCCCGGTTTTGCTAATAACTTTTGAACTACTAGACCGATTTGGGTGAAATTCAACACGAACTAGGCTGGAGGAACGAAAAATATATATGCCAAGCTTCAGCATCCTCAGAATTGATTTTTGAAAGTTATAGTGCTTTTTATCTCATAAATTCATGAAAAACCCTTGCCGAAATTCAGTCTTTTGCTCATAACTTTTGAACCACTGGACCGATTTTGCTGGATTGCAATACCAACCTGACCAGGTAAATGCCCAACATATATGCCAAACTTCAGGAGCCTCCGTAAAGTCTTTCAAAAGTTAGCGTGTTTTCAACAGACAGACAGACAGACAGACAGACGGACAGACGGACGGACGGACGGACGGACGGACGGACGGACATCGCTAGATCGTCTTAAAATCGATCGAGGATCATGAATATATATACTTTATGGGGTCCTAGACCAATATTTCGAGGTGTTACAAACGGAATGACAAACTTATATATACCCTCTATCACTAGAGTGGAGGGTATAAAAACTAGGAAACAAAAATAGAATGAACATTTTGTATTTGCTAAAATAAGAAAAAAAAAAATCCAGCAAAAAAACAATATTTACGTGACGTAATTGCCTAAATTTACAATTTTGATAATAAAGAAATCTTAAAATCGAAATATTTTTTCTTTTGTCATTTTATAAGTTTTACATTTAGTATACTACTAGTAGAATTAATATACGGATGGCATGGAGTCTAAAGAAATTTTTGCACCAAAGAAAAAAAAAAAACGAAAAAAGAAACTAAAACGTCATTCAATTCCAAAGTGACATAAAACTTTATTTTAGTTATTTTTTTTTTGTAGTTTCTTTCCTTTCATTTTCTACGCCTACAATTTGGAAAGAAGAAAAAATTCTTCTTTTAGTTGAGTTTAATTTGGTTTTACTTGAATAAGACTGGTAACAACAACGAAATTTACAATTGCAATTCATGTCAAAAGTTAATAGTTTTCATTTGGATTTAGGATAATGTCTGTATATATACAAATAATGTACTATATGACATTACGTGCCAGATACAGGCTTATGTATACTTCTTTAACAGAGTGATTCGAAAATAGAAATTTTTGTGAAATCTTATGGTAACGACTGGGAATGGGCCAGGTTTTGTTGAGATAAGAACTTTTTTAAGGCGTCAAGATTCCAAAAAAACTGGGTTCATGTTATGTATATTTCTAAATCTCGTTAACTAATAGCAAAAAGTTGGATAAGCCGAGACAACCCAACCTTAGAATTGTCATTTTTATATATGGGGCATTCCATGTCAAATCGGACACTTTGAAAATTTTTTTTTTTAGATTTTCCTAATTTGTTAACAATTTTTAGTACCCTTCGAAAACTCCTTCCTGGTACATTTTCAGATTTTTTTGATGACCCGTTCAAAAGCTATCGAATTTTTAAAAATTGGTAGTTTGCTCCTTTACTCAAACTTCTTTTAATCATAACTTCTTCAATAATGGTCCAAATTTCAAATTGTTTTTTTTTCAAATTTTTGTTTTTTTACGTATGCGATTTTTAAGTTTGTCCAGGAGGATCGTTGGATAACGATTATTACTATTTTTTTTTTAATTTTTTGAAAACATTTTATTGTAATTTTCCAATCTTAAAATCATTTCAACTGCTCCAATGGTGCGTCATAGAGGGGTCCTTTATAAGACCGACCCCCATTAATTTTTACGTCTTAACATTTCTTTGGAACAAACTAATACCCTATCTCCAATTTCTAAGGGGGCTCCCACACAAAACGACATTTTTTTAAAATTTGTTCCAACTGCTCTAACTGCCCTAATAATGCCCTTAGAGCAACAAAATGTATGAACGACCCACAATATTTTTTTAGTCCAAACATTTTCTCTTAACACACCTTTACAGTTTTCAGTACCCTTCGAAAACTCCTTCGTTGTAAATTTTCAGAATTTTTTGATGACCCGTTCAAAAGATATCGAATTTTGAAAAATTGGTAGTTTGTTTCTTTACTCAAACTTCTTTTAATCATAACTTCTTTAATAATGGTCCAAATTTAATTTTTTTTTTCAAATTTTTTGTTTTTTTACGTACTTTTAAAAAAAAAAATCCCAAAAAATTCTTAAAAGCGCTCTAGTATGCGATTTTTAAGTTTAAAAATTTAAATCTCATTTTTGAAAATGTTTGTACTCTTCGATTTTTTTTGAAATTTTTTTGTGTTAAACTTCTATCAATTCTACAAATTTTGTGCCCAGGAGGGTCGTGGGAAACCGATTATTACTATTTTTTAAAATTATTTGAAAAAATTTTGTTGTAATTTTTCAATCTTAAAATCATTTCTACTGCTCCAATGGTGCGTCATAGAGGGGTCCTTTATAAGACCGACCCCCATTAATTTTTACGTCTTAACATTTATTTGGAACAAACTAATACCCTATCTTCAATTTCTAAGGGGCTCCCACACAAAACGACATTTTTTTAAATTTGCTCCAACCGGTCTAACTGCCCTAATAGTGCCCTTAGACAAACAAAATGTATGACCGACCCACAATATTTTTTTAATCCAAATATTTTTTCACCTACCCTCTATCTTGTGGTTTCGCTATGGACCATCCGGTCTATATGAGGAGTCTTTGACTCCGCCACCTCTAACCTAACCTAACCTACCCTCTATCTCTAATTTTTAAGGAGGTCCCCATAAATTTTTTTTTATACCCTCCACTCTAGTGATAGAGGGTATATATAAGTTTGTCATTCCGTTTGTAACACATCGAAATATTAATCTAGGACCCCATAAAGTATATATATTCACGATCCTTGATCGATTTTAAGTCGATCTAGCGATGTCCGTCCGTCCGTCCGTCTGTCTGTCTGTCCGTTGAAAACACGCTAACTTTTGAAAGACTCTACGGAGGCTCCTGAAGTTTGACATATATGTTCTCCATTTACCGGGTCAGGTTGGTATTGCAATCCAGCGAAATCGGTTCAGTGGTTCAAAAGTTATGAGCAAAAGAGTAAATTTCGGCAAGGGTATTTTTCGAATTTACAAGATTAAAAGCACTATAACTTTCGAAAGACAATTTTGAGGGGGCTGAAGCTTGGAATATATATTTTTCGTTCCTCCAGCCTAGCTCGTATTGAATTTCATCCAAATCGGTCCAGTGGTTCAAAAGTTATTAGCAAAACTGTGAATATCAGATTAGCTTCACCTTAAATTCACGTGGTGAAAACCCGTTAAACCTGTTTTAAAACCATTGGTAAGTCACAAAAATATTTTAAAACGTATTTTTGTCACTCAAAAATATTTTTATACCAAAACAAAAAAAAAATACACTCGAAAAAAGTTTTACACTCAAAAAAAAATATTACACTCAAAAAAAATTTTACACTCAAAAAAAATATTAGTAAATTTTTTTTTTATGTAAAATTCGAAAAAATTTTACACTCAAAAAAAAAAAAAATAGTAAATTTTTTTGAATGTAAAATTCGAAAAAATTTTACACTCAAAAAAAATTTTACACTCAAAAAAAATTTTACACTCAAAAAAAAAATTTGTATTTTTTTTTTTTCAAAAATTACTAAAAAAAAATTTTTTTACACAAAATAAAATATTTCTAATCATAACTGTTATTTTTTTCACGTTAGAAAATTTACTATCACTTAAAATGGGCATTGTGGAGGGTATTCATAGATTCGGCCAAGTCGAATTTAACTTTTCTACTTGTTATTTTTTGTAAATTTGTTTTAATTAATCAGCTTCTACCGGTCCAATGGTGCGTCCGAGAGGAGTCATTAGTGAGACCGAGTACCATTTATTTTTACCCTACAACATTTTTTTAAAACATACCTACGCCCTATCTCCACTCCCTAAGTAGGCTTCCATTCAAAATTACATTTTTATAAAATTTCCTCCAACTGTTATTTGTATGGGAGCTTACTTAGGGAGTGGAGATAGGGCGTAGGTATGTTTTAAAAAAATGTTGTAGGGTAAAAATAAATGGGGGTCGGTCTACTAATGACCCCGCTCGGACGCACCATTCGACCGGTAGAAGCTGGTTAAATAAAACAAATTTACAAAAAATAAAAAAAATAAATTGTATTGGGACCGCCTTAACAGTTAAAGACAGAGGGTAGGTGTGTTCAGAAAAAATGTTTGGACTAAAAAAATATTGTGGATCGGTCATACATTTGATTGCTTTAAGGGCACTATTAGGGCAGTTAGAGCGGTTGGAGTAAATTTCAAAAAATGGCGTTTTGTGTGGGAGCCCCGTTAGAAATTGAAGATAGGGTATTAATTTGTTCCAAAGAAATGTTAAGACGTAAAAACTAATGGGGGTCGGTCTTATAAATGACCTCCATGATTGGAAAATCACAATAAAATTTTTTCAAAAAATTTAAAAAAATTGTAATAATTGTTATTCCACGATCCTCCTGAACAAAAAATTTGTAGAATCGATAGAAGTTTTACACCAAAAAATTTCGAAAAAATCGAAGAGTACAAACATTTTTAAAAATTGAATTTAAATTTTAAAACTTAAAAATCGCATACTAGAGCGCTTTTAAGAATTTTTTGGGATTTTTTTTTTTAAAGTAAGTAAAGTAAAAAAACAAAAATTTAGAAAAATAGAAATTTGAAATTTGGACTATTATTGAAGAAGTTAGGAGGAAAAGAAGTCTGAGTAAAGGAACAAACTACCAATTTTTAAAAATTCGATATATTTTGAACGGGTCATCAAAAAAATCTGAAAATTTACCACAAGGAGTTTTCGAAGGGTACTAAAAACTATAAACAAATTGGGAAAATCAAAAAAAAAAAAAATTTTCAAAGTGTCCGATTTGGCATGGAATACCCCATATATATTTATTCCTGTGGTTCCATGGAGGAACATAGGGCCACCATTATTTGTTGTGGTTTCATTAATAAAAGTAGTTTAAGACGGACCGGGAATTAGCCGATCGCATCCGAGTCTGGTAACGGGGCTGTCGATTAAAGTATCCAGACATGCTGTGGGTTATTGGTTTTATGGCGCCAAATACTCGCCATTTCAAGGATCATCGGCATACTCGGAACTTGTGGGAACTCGAAAGACCCTCCGAGACTCTCCTCTTGAAATCGCTGACTGTCCGCGACTACTACAAATAGCAGCTACTCCGTATATCTACGGAACGTATCACTACCCGCAACCTGTGACGCGTCCGGTAGCACTCAGCTATGCTCCCTATGAGCAGATAGCAACGCACACAACGTCATTAAAATAACATCGCGTGCCTTGTTATCCATAGTTGGCCGGAGGTGTAGGGTATCATGTGGTATATTATAGGTCTCGACCGACTATAATTTTCTTAATTGTTGTATTTATGTAAAAAAAAACATTTTGAAAAAGTTCAAAATTTTAAAAGTTAGCAACATTTTGAAAATTGTTCTAATTTTGAATCTCCGAATTTTCGAATTCTGCTAATTTTCGAATTCTGCGCAAGATTCTACATGGCAAGTAAATGCAAAATGAAGTGCATCGCAAAATGTTTTACTACAATAAATACAGGTAAAAAATTTCAAATGTCGTTTCAGTGAAATTTGAAATGCAATTTGATATTAAAATTTTAACTGGATAATATATATCATGTACATAAATTGTTTATAACAATATGTATATTATGAAATATGAAATAAAAATCTATTGGGATTTCATCAAACAGATTGATTGAAATGATGCAGTGTAAATGGGGTAATTGGCTGGTATTTAAACTACAAATTGTTTGCCATTATCGGATTATTTAGTATAAATAAAAATAAAAATAAAAAATAAAAATAAAGATAATGTAAATAGTTGACAACAACTAACAATTTTGATATTTATTTCCTCTATTTTTATCTTTCACTAAATTCCTATTTACAAGTATTTTTAGTTATTTTTGAGTCTGTGCAAAAAAAAAAAAAAAACTAAATAAAAAATCCATTCGGATGTTTGCCAAATATTGATCCAAACAAATGATTTTTTTTTCTATATATTTTTGTTTATATTGTCTATAATATAGTCATGAATATTTGCTACTTGCATACTAAAACATGTATTAAAACATATATATAAAAAAAAATTACTACTACATATGTGTACAGGGGTTGGCGGACTTAATGTGGACAAAAGGAACATTTAAAGAACTATTGATGTTTCCTTTTCGGAAAAAATGTCACACTTTCTTTGCCCCTTTTATATATATGTAATGACTTTTTGTGCACAGTAATGAACAATAAGCAAGGACATGTTTGCTACCAAAGGAGAAGTATTTTTAAAACCATTCTGAAGATATATCAAATATTTTAAAATAACACTTCATTTTTGTACTGCTCCATTAAATGTAAAAATGTATGGGTTTTTGATTTAATATTTTTTTGATTTTTTATTAAAAAAGTATCAGCGTGTTCTGACATTTGTTTATGAACACTTAGATAGAACTCAAAAAAACTTTTACTTCAAATCACATTAAATATTCCGCTACCGAAAAACATGTGTCCCGTGAATTTCTAAATAGGTTGTATTATTAGCCCTATATGGAACTTAGAAAATTGAGTGTTTGGTTTTTCAATTTTTCAAAAACTGGGCTTAGAAAGCGTAGTCAAATATTGGAAATATATTAAAATTTGTGTCGAGTTGCCTTGTTTAAATTTTATCAAATTAAAACGGAATGCACCACAGTCTCAAAAATTTTTCATTCTTGTATAGACTGGTTCCATTTAAAATAGCATAGGCAATCAGCCGATGGTGGTTCAATTTATCCAAAAATTAACATATCCATTCTTCTGATTTTTATTGAATTTCGGTTTTTGTTATTTAGTCGAAATTGTGAATGGTTCGCGTTTTATCGCTGTTCAAAGTTGGTATTTTGCCACAATTTTATGAGAAATACATAATGTTTAAATGATCGTATCTTTGGAACGCATCATCCGATTATCACGAAATAAAGCGCAAAATAATGGTTATGTCCTCTACTTAAAATAGAATTTTTAAAAAGGATAGGATGCTTAGCAAAAAGGATATTGAAATTAAAAATATATCCTTGATTTGCAAATATCTCAAAATGCGTATCTTTAATTTTCCTTTATTTTTTTGCACATATAGCCCAAAATGTACCTAACAACATATGCAAATCCCAAATTGGGGTGATAAGCGGTTTAATTGTAAACGCGGTTTCATGAAACGCCTTATTGATTTTTGTTAATAACTCTCGTTTACAAATGAAAAACAATTTCTGCGCATTAACCGCGAATAATTTTTTTATATGTATTTTTGATCACTAAACTCAAAAATTTCATTAAAACAACATTTCGCGAATACATTTTTGTCAAATGAATTTTTTAGCGTTTTTTGGAGGTATTTTAACTATTTTGCTTATATCTTAAGTTCTGTTTATCTGATCTTCTCGCAATAAAAACCAAACTAAAGATAATCAAATTTCCAACAAATCCCACATTCATCATTTTTTCATCAGTTCATAGCTTTACGCGCAAATAATTTTTTTAGCGTTATTTGGAGGTATTTTGACTATTTTTCTTATATCTTGAGTTCCGTTCATCTGATCTTTTCGCAATAAGAACCAAATTAAAGACAATTAAATTTCCAACAAATCCTTCATTCATTATTTTTATATCAGTTCATAACTTTACGCGCAATAGGCAAACAAGGAAAAACTATTTTTTATTAACAAAGCTCATTTTTTAAAAATTTTAAAAACAGAAATTGTAAAAAATTATCATTTTTTTTTTGTATTTTATCATGTATATTCATAAAATTTGTGATAACTTCGGAGTAAACCTATAGATTTTCATCAAATCAACTTTATTATATTTCTAAATGTTCAGGCTTTGCAGATAAATAAAAAGATGTAATTAATTGCAAAGATTTCTATTTCTTAAACTTTTTTTTAAATGATTTGTTAATCAAAAAACTTATTTTAGTCATATGTTTGCCTATTGAACGGAAAGCTTTGAACTGATAAATGATGAATGTAGGATTTGTTGGAAATTTGATTGTCTTTAATTTGGTTCTTATTTCGGAAGGATCAGATAAACGTAACTCAAGATATAAGAAAAATAGTCAAAATACCTCCAAATAACGCTAAAAAATTTGTTTGCGCGTAAAGCTATGAACTGATGAAAAAACAAGTAAGAAAATTATAGTCGGTCAAGACCGACCATATAATACCCTACACCAGAGTTTCCCGGAAAATGGGTCCCAAGTTCAAACATGGACTGATTAGATCTATATTTTGTCAAATCTTTAATAAGTGTAAAAAGCACTCACTAATCAAATTTGAGTGGAATAGGCTTCTTTTTGTTGACAATAAATCGCTTCAACTGAATATCGGGGGAAATTTTCACATGGGACCTAAGTCCAAAAATGGTCCGATGATAATCAGATTTGATAAGGTTATTAAAGAACGCGTTTAACATACACAAACAGAATTTTAATTAAATATTTTCTATTTTCATGAAATTTGAGAGATTTATGTGAAAATCGGGAAGGTGGTTTGTATGGGGGCTACAAGAAGAACTGGTCCGATTTATTTAAAATTCGGAATGTTGATTTGTGTGGATAAAACATGATTACCTGACAAATTTCGAAAAGATACCTATTAAAATGCGGCTATTAGAGTCATTTGAACCAAAACTAAAGAGGACCTTTGTATGGGGGCTAGGTCTAAATATGTACCGATTTTTTCCAATTTCAATAGGCTTCGTCCTTGGGCCAAAAGAGGCTTAAGTTTCAAATTTCAAGTCAATTGATTAAGAATTGCGACCTGTATCGTGTTTACACCGTTTTCATGGACAGACAGACGGACGGACGGACGGACATCGCTAAATCGACTCAAAAAGTGATTCTAAGTCGATCGGTATACTTAAAAGTGGGTCTAGGACCAATATTTCGGGTAGTTACAAACATCAGCACAAACTCATTATACCCTGTACCACAGTGTGGTGTAGGGTATAATGATGAATGTAGGATTTGTTGGAAATTTGATTGTCTTTAGTTTGGTTTTTATTGCGAGAAGATCAGATAAACAGAACTTAAGATATAAGCAAAATAGTAAAAATACCTCAAAAAAAACGCTAAAAAATTAATTAAACAAAAATGTATTCGCGAAATGTCGTTTTAATGAAATTTTTGAGTATAGCGATCCAAAATACATACAAAAAAATTATTCGCGGTTAGTGCGCAGAAATTGTTTTTCATTTTGTAAACAAGAATTATTAACAAAAATCAATAAGTCGTTTCATGTAACCACGTTTACAAACAAACCGCTTATCACCCCAATTTGGGATTTGCATATGTTGTTAAGTACATTTTGGGCTATATGTGCAAAAAAATATAGGAAAATTAAAGATACGCATTTTGAGATATTTGCAAATTAAGGACATTTTTTTAAATTCAATATCCTTTTTGCAAAGCATCCTATCCTTTTTAAAAATTCTGTTTTAAGTACAGGACATAACCATTATTTTGCGCTTTGTTTCGTGGCAATCGGATGATGCGTTCCAAAGATATGATCATTTAAACATTGTGTATTTATCATACAATTGTTGCAAAACACCAACTTTGAACAGCGACAAAACGCGAACCATTCACAATTTTTACTAAATAACAAAAACCGAAATTCAACAAAAATCAGAAGAACATACATACCAATTTTTAAGACAATTAAAATAGGTAAGGCCGAAAAAGTGTTTTTTTGTAGTCAAAAATTTTGGAATTCTTCTCTAGTTTTGTATGGGCTATCGATTAATTTTTTTTTTTTTGGAAAATTTTTAGAACCCGTTCTGAAATTTTACATTTTTTAAGTCAATATAAAAAGCCAATTTATCAAAAAGCCACTTTTTAATTTTTTTTTATACCCTCCACTCTAGTGATAGAGGGTATATATAAGTTTGTCATTCTGTTTGTAACTCATCGAAATATCGATCGGGGACCCCATAAAGTATATATATTCATGATGCCCGATCGATTTTAAGACATTCTAGCGATGTCCGTCTGTCCGTCTGTCCGTCTGTCCGTCTGTCCGTCTGTCTGTCTGTTGAAAATGCTGTCGCGGGCAAAATATTGCACAGAGATGACTGAAACTTAACATATTTATTGGAAGTTCTCCCGAGAAGTTTGGTATTGCATTTGAGCGATATCGGTTCAGCGGTTCAAAAGTTATGAACGAAAATGTAAGCATACCTCAAAAATTTCAGTACATTCAACATAACCTAAAAACACAAAATGCTTTAATTCGGCTTCTGGTTGGCATATGTGAACATAATTGAACACCAAACGGTATTTAAACAAGTACGAACACAAAAAAAAAAAAATCGCGGATTTTTTTACCAAAATTTTTTTTCGCGAAAAATTTTTTTTTTCAAAAAAATTTTTTTTTTTCAAAAGTAATTTCCTTTTAAATAAAGTTTTTTGCAATAATCTTTTTGAAATTGTGGAGGGTATCACTACATTCGGCAAGGCCGAATTTAACTTTTTTGCTTGTTTTTTTTTAAGTTTAGATGTTTGTCTATCCACACAAAAAAAATCAGGCATGTGTTTTTCGTTAAAAATAGCATTTGAATTTTGAATTTTAAAACAATTTAGTAATTTTCTTGTTTCAATATAGCGTATGAGTAACATTTAAGTGGTATTACAATGGACCTCAGAGTCTAAACTTAAAAAATAAAAAAACTGGCCGGATTTTTGATAAATTGACTTTTTTAAACAAGTAGAAAAGTTAAATTCGACTTTACCGAAGTTTTTTTAAGTGATTGTAAATTTTCTAACGTGAAAAAAAAATAAATTTTTGATTAGAAATATTTTATTTTGTGTAAAAACACTTTTTTTTTAACAAATTTTTAAAAAAAAAAATAATTTACAAAATTTTTTTTTGAGTGTAATTTTTTTTCGAGTGTATTTTTTTAGCGTCAAAATATTTTTGAGTGACAAAAATACGTTGTAAAATATTTTTGTGACACAAATGTTTTTAAAACATGTTTAACGAATTTTCAACACGTGAATTTAAGGTAAAGCTAATCTGAAATTCACGGTTTTGCTAATAACTTTTGAACTACTGTACCGATATGGTTGAAATTTGAAACGATCAGGCCAGGGGAACAACAAATATATATGCCGGGCTTCGGCGTCCTCGGAATTGCCTTTTGAAAGTTAGCTTGATTTTTATCTCGTAAATTCACGAAAAAACCTTGCCGAAATTTAGTCATTTGCTCATAACTTTTGAACCACTGCACAGAGGGCCAGACAGATCAATTTCCGGCCAAAAGTCCTTATTTGTAAATTCTCAAAAAACTGTTTACCAGTTTGTTGGGCATGTATAGAAGCAGGTTTTCTGAACTTATCATTATGATCCAATTACACCCTTTCCTTAGACAGGTCTTCAAAGTTAAAAAAGTTGGTAAAAAAATTTTAAAAATTGAGATACTTTTTTAATTTTTTTTCCAAACTTCTATTGCTAATGTTTAACTTTTTGTTTGTGTGGTTCAACCTTATATATAAGCCTTTGTAACGAAAATAACATGGACGAATATAACTCATTTGCCTGGCAGCAATTCGCGTTTTATGTGAAAAAAGTTATAATTTTTAGCTATTTACCTCGCGCCGAAAAAATCCTCAGCGATCCTCAATTCGATACAATCGGTCTATATTTTTTTTGATATAGAATGGATTCATATCTTTCGAAAAAAGTTGCCCAAACTTGCTCGAAATGATAAATGGCGAAATTACAGCTATATATGCAGTAGTCCGAGATTTGCTTTAAAAAAAAATAATTTAACCCAAAATAATGTTTTACGGCTTGATTAGTTTTTTTATCGTCAGAGAGTGCCTTAAGTGTAGGAAAAACAAATTATCTACATTTCTTGTTTTTTTGTAGAATTATGGAAAATATCAGTTACACCATTTCAAATTAAACTCAAAATTTTTTTTATTGAATTTCCAAAATAAAGAAAAAAAGTGAATAATTTGTCGTCACCATTTCCAAAAGCTTTTCTGAAACTAAGTTAGTCATTTACACCATTTCCATATTTATATCTAAAATAAAAAAAAAAACATAAAAATATAAAAATTTTGTGCGTAGATTTAACTTCAGACACCCTTAATACTCTTAAAACTAATTTTTAGTTAGATCAGACAAAGTTAAAAAATCTAGCCGCCATATTGTTTCCGCCATATTGAATTTTATCAGTTCGATTTTAAGATAACAGACCCGGAAATTTACTAGGCCACACTTTCAGCTAGCTTCAACAAAAAAAAAGGTATATAACTGTTTTTTAATTACTTGTAACAAACTTTACTAAGCGTATTTAGTCCGCCATTTTGTTTTTCAAAACTCACGCCAGTAATTCTGATTCAGTAACTCCAAGACCCCCTTAAAACAAAATTTGAGTTAAATTAGACAATTATTAAAAAAAATTGTCCGCCATATTGGATGCGCCATTTTGATTTTTTTAGTTTTTAGTTAAATTTTGAAATCAGCGACCCCGAAATACTCTAGAAGCACATTTTCAGCAGGATCCAACAACGATAAAGACTTTTTGCCGGAGTTGGATCATTCTTTAAACTTTAAGAAGCATATTTAGTCCGCCATTTTGTTTTTCAAAATTCGGAATAACAATTCTTATTCAGTAACTCCAAGACCCGCATACAACAAAATTTGAGTTCAATCGGACAATTTAAAAAAAAAAAAGGTCCGCCATATTGGATCCGCCATTTTTATTTTTTGGTTTTTAGCTAAATTTTGAAATCACCGACCTTGAATTCCTCTAGAAGCACATTTTCAGACGGATCCAACAACGATAAAGACTTTTGGCCGGAATTGGATCATGCTGGCCCTGTGTGCACTGGACCGATTTCGCTGGATTGCAATACCAACCTGACCAGGTAAATGCTCAACATATATGCCAAACTTCGGGAGCCTCCGTAAAGTCTTTCAAAAGTTAGTGTGTTTTCAACAGACAGACAGACGGACAAACGGACGGACGGACATCGCTAGATCGTCTTAAAATCTATCAAGGATCATGAATATATATACTTTATGGGGTCCTAGACCAATATTTCGAGGTGTTACAAACGGAATGACAAACTTATATGTACCCTCTATCAGTAGAATGGAGGGTATAAAAATGGAAAATTTTAGAACGGGTTCTGAAAATTAAAAAAAAAAAAAATAATCGATAGTCTATACAAGACTACACTCAAAAAAAAAAACTGTAAAGTTAGCAAAAAAAGCTTGTAAACCTACAAGAAAATTTGCTGATTTTGAACCCACAATTTTTTTGGTAAAGTTAGCAAAAACGTTTTGCTAAAAATTAGTTAACTGAAATAATTTTTATTTTAACTTAGTTTATACACATTTGAGGACCCCATTGGGTTCGGACCCAATAGGTCCAGACCCCGATGGGTCTAGACCTAGTTGGGTTTCTTAAAAATCGTCATAGTTTTTGATCCAAAATTTGTGTCCGTTTCGCTCTACCTTGCTTAGTTTTTGAGATACGTGATTTTAGCGGATCACTGGGGTCTTGAGAATTAAAAAACTCGATAACTTCAAAAATATTACTCGGAGAACTTTTAGTTATTTTGCGGTCTTGTTCTACGTGTTGAGAGCTACAAAAATTCTTTTGGACTTTTTGTTGTGTCGGCAATATTTACCGAGATATGGGCATTTTAAAATTTTCGGGAATGCTAACTTTTTTGGATCCAAAGTTAGGTCCCATTAGGGTCCACACATGTGAAGAGGACCCGCGAAAGTATGGAGATTCTAAGAACCAAAAATGCCCTCCATTTTGCTCTACCTGGCTTAGTTTCCGAGATAGCGCCATTTTAAGTTTTCTGAAAATAAAAAAAAAAATTACCATTTATTTTTGCTAATGTTAGCAAAAAATCTAGTAAAAATGTTGTCAACTCAATTTCAAATTTAGCAAAAGAAATTAGTTCAAAGTTTGTTTAAAATTGCTAATGTGCTAAATGAAGTTTACAAGAATTTTTTACTAACATGCTAATCTCAACTAAAAATTTGCTAAAAGTTAGCTAACTAGCATTAGCAAAAAAAAAATAGTAAATCTACTAACGTATTTTTTTGAGTGTATAAAATAGAGTATCCCGTCAAATTAAAATTTTCAAATTTCATTTCGTAACACCTGCCAAACGATGGCCCCGTATATAAATATTTAAACAATGCAACTCGACACAAATTTGACAGATTTTGAAAAATTGAAAAACCAAAAACATAATTTTCTTAGTTCAATACAGGGATATCCATATAACCTATTCAGAAATTTTCGGTACACATGTTTTTTTCGCTGGTTATTTGGTGTTGAATGCCTGATATGTAGTTTCGTGTCACTTTCTGTACACAATATTTTTCATTTCCAAGTTATTTCTTCGGTATACGTAGCGTATGATTAATTATATCATATAGACTAGACCGGCACTTTTTTGTATGATAAATGAATGTTTCTTTCGATTTAAGAAATTGTTATTCTCCTAGCCCTAAAACATGTGGCACAAATTTGAGGTCTAACGGATTAAAAAAAAAAACGTGGAGCTCGGCAGTCAAAACTATGGAATTTTAAAAATTAAAAAAAAATAAAATAATTCTAAATAATTTTTATTAAAAAATAAAAATTGTGTTATTTTTACTTTAAAAATTTATATTTTGAGTAGGTTTATTCTACCTTGAGGTCATTATTTCCGTTACTTATTAAAACTTTGATATTCTCATATAATAACACAGTGCAACACCCAAAATCGTAATGGGATGAAACCAAAAGTAAACAAAAATTGACATATTCCATAACAAAACCCTAGAGGCTTTTTTATAGTTCAGAGCTTTTTTTTTTACACGCATTTGAAGTTAGTGATCTTTTATTATAATTATAATAATAAATGCTTGAAAGCTGTATTGGGGCGTATGATTAATATTGTAATTGCCTTTAAATAACTATTCAGTAAATAGGTACTGGACCGATTGCAGCAAAATTCATACCAGTTATAGCTAAAGTAATTTTAAGCTTAAGTTGGGAAGCTAGACCATACATGTCCAATAAGGGCATTACCACACTCAAAAAAATACGTTAGTAGATTTACTAATTTTTTTTTGCTAACGCTAGTTAGCTAACTTTTAGCAAATTTTTAGTTGAGATTAGCATGTTAGCAAAAAATTCTTGTAAACTTCATTTAGCACATTAGCAATTTTAAACAAACTTTGAACTAATTTCTTTTGCTAAATTTGAAATTGAGTTGACTACATTTTTACAAGATTTTTTGCTAATATTAGCAAAATAAATGGTAAATTTTTTTTTTATTTTCAGAAAACTTAAAATGGCTCTATCTCGGAAACTAAGCCAGATAGAGCAAAATGGAGGCAATTTTTGGTTCTTAGAATCTCCATAGTATCGCCGGTCCTCTTCACATGTGTGGACCCTAATGGGCCCTAACTTTGGATCCAAAAAAGTTTGCATTCCCGAAAATTTTAAAATGCTCATATCTCGGTAAATATTGCCGACACAACAAAAAGTCCAAAAGCGTTTTTGTAGCTCTCAACACGTAGAACAAGACCGCAAAATAGTCAAAAGCTCTCCGAGTAATATTTTTGAAGATATCGAGTTTTTTAATTCTCAAGACCCCAGTGGTCCCCTATAATCACGTATCTCAAAAACTAAGCAAGGTAGAGCGAAACGGACACAAATTTTGGATCAAAAACTATGACGATTTTTAAGGAACCCAACTAGGTCTAGGCCCATCGGGGTCTGGATCTATCGGACCCGATAGGTCCAGAACCAATGGGGTCCGAACCCAATGGGGTCCTCAGATGTGTATAAACTAAGTTAAAAAAAAAAATATTTAGTTAACTAATTATTGGCAAAACATTTTTGCTAACTTTAGCAAAAAAATTGTGGGTTCAAAATCAGCAAATTTTCTTGTAGGTTTACAAGCTTTTTTTGCTAACATTACAGTTTTTTTTTTTTTTGAGTGCAGGGGCCCTTAAAGTAGGACATATTTAGTACACCAAAACTTTAAATGCTTTAAAATCACCAACTTTAAATGTGTGTAAGGTGAGGGTTTTGTTATGGAAAACGTCATTTCATTTGCTTTTGGTTTCATCCCATTCCGACACCGAAAGTTCGATTTTGTATCACTGTTTAATTGTTAAGAACATTTTTTTTTCTGTTTTAAATTTTTTAATGTTTGTCATTTTTTCAGGACTTAGTCGACATATATATTTCGGAACTTTTTGTCAACACGATTTAGCAAATATAAAAATTTTATACTACAAGTAGCAAACGGAATTTAAATAATAAAAATTTAAAATTTAATTTAAATAATAAAAATAAAAATATTAATACATATTTTACTCTGCATTCATTGGAAATTAGAAGAAGAAAATTGTACAATCTATTAGTAAGACCACGATCGTCAAATAACCAACAAAAAAAAAAAAAACATTAAAAAAATGACACACATAAATTTATAACAGAAAATAATTTTCTTGAAATTTGTTCTATGAGAATATTACAATTTTAATAAGTAAAGAAAATAAATAGGTTAAATTTACTCCAAATATTATATTTCAAATTTTTGGTGATATTGCTATTTGAAATTTGTCAAAAATTTTTGTTTTTCTACGATAAAGGATTTTTTTTTATATCTCAATATTTCTTTCCCTTGACCTTTTAATAAGCTTTAATAACACACAATTTGGTCAACTAGAACTGCCAGGTTGCCACTCAATTGTAGAATGTTTTTGTTAAAAGACCAAATCGGTTGTAGTTGTGCAGCATAAAATACTGAACCGATTTTGATGAATTTGTAGAATATCTAATTCTCTAGTACTTACTGTGGTCTTTCTTTTTAAATGCCAAAAATATAATCTTTTTAAATACCAAAAATATAAGTGAGGGCTTACCTCCTAATTTTAATGTTCATTACATAAACATTGAGATGTCATGGGAGGCAACCACTTACTCAAAGTTTTTTTTTTTAATTTTTTAAAATTTTTCAAAAATCCAAAACTTTTCTCCTCTGGCGTCACGGAATAATTTGATTCTCTCAAAAAATTATGTCATTAACTGTTTGTAGTTTATTTAAAAAGTTTTACGTTTTGTCGTTTTTAAAAGAAAAAATAGTTGTTTAATATTTAGTTTTTTTAAATGATTATTTCTGTTCTTTGTTTTGAAAAATAACAACATAAAAAATAAAGACTTTCATTAGCATTAAGTTTTTAAAGTCATTTATTTTTTTTCTGTAAGTAAAAACAAGTGATTCTTCATTAATTTTTAATGATTTGTTTACGTTATTTTTTTTCATGTTGGCATTTTTTAAAGATATCTCAGCCCTGTTTTCGCATAACCGTATATATGTTAACATTAACCGTTTACCCGAAAACGCATCCACGTTTAACAAAATATACTTGGCATCACTGTAGTTGTGTGTCAAAATTAATTAAGGCAAACAAGAAAACAAAGGTTTATGTCTTTGCTATAACAAGAAGAAAAGGGTTGTGTCTATGCTAATTCATTAATAATACGTACTTGGCTTCACTTTTTATCGAAGGTTAAAATTAACCCCGATAATTATACCCGCTAAAAATAAGCGTGGATAATTTGAAATTTGTATGGATAAGCGTATATACGGTTATGCGAAAACAGGGCTATCAATAGTTTTTACCAACTTGTGTTGGTTATTTTTTTGTAGACAGAAAATTCAAAAAATTATTTATTGAAATATAAAAACATGTTTGTATCAAGTGACTTTGGCACGATGGGTAGAGTGTCTGGCCAGAATGTAGCTGATTGAGGGATCGATTCCCCAAAAACTTTATTAAAAATTTTTAAAATTAAATTCAACAGAAAAATTGTAAAAATAACCTTCGAAATCATTAATTTTTAATGTTTTCGTAGGTTATTTTTTTTCGAATTTGTTGGTAAAATAAAATGAAAGTGACGTTATTTTTTAATTTTCAATGTTATTTATTTTAGATAATTTTATTAACATTAAAAAAAAATGTTGCTATTTGTAAAAACAAATGAATAATTACTGGGATGGTTTTCAAATGTTTTATCACTTGTTTTAAATATGTTTTTCATTTGTTTTTGCGTACAAAATATTTTGAGTGTTCTATTGACCTCAAATTTGTAAAAATCAAATGTTAAAAAAGTTGATACTATTCAAGATATAAAATCATGAACCCCCGAAGAGTTTTAAAGACTTAGTTCGATTTCTTTTTTTATGGACCACTGAAGTTTTTAATTTGTTTTCTAAGGCGCTTGGAAAAAGTAAAAAAATTTCCTAAAGCCGCTTCAGAATATATAATTTATAGAAGGTTTCTTAAGTGAAATTTGATGGCGGTTTCTTAAAACATATAAACCCACTATCACACCTTATGGGTCAACTTAGTCCTTTTCAAAATATTCTCATTGGGTTTAAAATGTTGTTGAGAAGAATTTGTAATTTCGAATTAAAAAAAAAAAATAATAATACTAAAATGTCCCGTTTTTTGTAGAGGAAATCAAAGACGAATTTTACTGTAAAATTAAAGCTCGAGGTCCCTTCCCTTTTTGCCTTATTTTTTAATCGGTCACTAATAATTTGATCACCTTCTATACTCCGTATGTGTTTATAAATTTATGTATGTACTTTTCATACAGTTAAGTGGTTAATGTCAATAGAAACAAATTTTTGGCTTAGTTTCTAATTTATTTGTTATTTTTTATATTTTTGTGTTGTTTCTTTTTTTGGAAACATCAAAACAACGTCATCAGTAGAATTGTACATATTTATCCATAATATGTATAAAAAGTAAAACAAAAAATGATGTATGTTTGAATTTTGCTCTACTGATTAAATGATTGAGATGAAGTTTTCTTCTAAACATGCAATGTTGACAGGTGCTAAAGAAAACAAAATACAGTTCTGATTTAGTGTTTAAAAAAACTTTTCACATAAATTCCCATTTGAAATGTCATCATTGTTATAGCAAATAATGATGCCTGAATATGAAATTGTTGATAAAATGTTGAAATTTTTGCAAGGAAGGTCCAAGAGGCGCTTTAAATAAAGTCGTAGGCAATAAGGGCATATGGCGTTATAATCAACCCCTGTTTAAAATAAAGCCACACACAGAAAATAGATTCAGTTGTTGCAACTGAATTGTTTGCCACCTGATTTTTGCGGTTGCATCAACTATCACAATATTCAGTTGCCTCTACTGCCAATTCAGTTGTCTCTACCGGTAAATATCTATCATAAGAACCGAATATTTTGATGTTAAAATTGACATTGGTTAGAGTGATCGAATTTTAAAAAGCGTTATATAGTTGTACCAATCAATATTTTTTTTAACTGTTTCTTTTGAAATAAAAATTTTTAATATTTTTTTCAAGCAATTTTACTAATTTATTTGATTGTAAAAAATTTATAATTTAAAAAGTGAAATAAATACATACAATAGAAAAAATTAATTAAAACTGATAATTCTGATAGAAAAAATTTAACATCTAAGAATTTTTCTAAAAAAAAATGTCTCAGAATCTGCAAGATTTTCTAGAGCAAAAATAACTCGAAGTCAAAATACATATATCTCTTAAAAAATGTTAATGTCAATGAAAAAATAAAAAATATACATATCTCAGACTTCTAGATTTTTTTTATGGAAACATATATCAGAATCCTAGGATTTTTTAATAGAAAAAAAGGGAAAAGTCTCAAATTCTAAAATTTTTCCTATACAAGGTTCTGAAAAATTTTTCCTACAGAAAAAGTCTCAGATTTTGAGTAATTTTTCCTATAAAAAATGTCTCCGATTCTGAGAATAGTTTTGGATGAACCTTTCTTAATTTCAATATTCTAGAATTTACAAACCTTAAATTTGTTACCACTCTCTGGACACTTTAGACTCTAAGGATTTCTTGGAAACTGCACCAAAGTTTTTTATAGTTGGCTCAAAAAACTATTTTATTTTCGACTTCTGAGTTAAATATCATCTTTAGCATCTGCATTAAAGTTGCGTGTGCAAATTCCTAAAATAAGATTTATTGATATAAATTGACTGTATTTCGGCAGTGGTATCAACTTACCGTCAACATTTGAAACATTTTTTACGAACTTTTGCATGACTTTTATTTAAAAATTTAAAAAACGTCTGAAAACAATAACATTTTTGTTTTAAATGATTACTATTTTCATTTTTTTTTGACGTAAAACGTTTTGTAATTGAAATGAAATCCTAACGACCAATTATTAGTTAAGAATACCAATACAAATTTATAATTTAGTAAAATTTTTCAAAAATGAAAAATTATTGAAAATTTGGTTAAGTTAACCAACACTTTCAGTTGCGGATACTAGGTGTATTCCAGAACGTTACCGCGGGTGCCCGCGGGTACCCAAACCAGCCCGAAAAGCGTTCCCGTACGCAAAAATTGGGTAAATGAGAGAGTTTTTGAGAGAATAAATTACTTTCTCATTTTACCGAACTTACCCGCACTTTTTTTTCGGGTAAATTGGTAACAGTCAGATGTTGATAAAACAGCTGATTTTTTTTGTGAAGCTAAATTAGAAATTTAAATAAAATAAAGAACTAAACCAAGGAAATGTGTTATTTCAATACAAAAAAAGATAATTTGTTGTTGAAATAAACTTTTACAATTTGTTTTCTTGTTTAAAGTAATTTTTCTTACGAAAATATTTTAGCGTTATTGGTTTGTTTACATTTTCTATTATTTTGGGCTTGAAATGTGGTTTTTAGCGTTCCCGTACTTTTGTGCATTTTTGTGGTATCGTGAGAGGTTTTTTGATTTTCTCTCATTTTACCGAACTTTACCCGGAAAGTTCTGGAACACACCTACTATTACCCAATGTTTTTAGAATTTATTAATTTAAACAAATGATTATTGGTCGAGAGGGAAAATAAAGACTATAAGAAACGGTTGTACTTACTAAATATTTTTCAAAAACTTTATTAGTTTTTAGTTTGGGTATATTAACCAAATTATTAGTTGTTGATACATCCATTCGGTCACGATTGAAAATTAATTATTACTGCTGTTATTTATTTGGTATGGTGATAAAAAAATTACAATAACAACTAAAAATGTATAAGATTTATCAAAATTCCGTTTTCATAATAGAATTCCAACTAAACACTTCTATGTGTGCATGTATGACTTAATTACTCATTTAAAAATTTTTAAAAATTAATAAACAAATTGTATACTAATGTCCTCTTCTCCTTTTTCTCATTTTAGGTAAATTTACAACTTAAAGATCAAAATTGAAACTTATTGTGAGTGTTGCAGTTAATAGATGTAAAATTTATATGGGACTGGAAAATTCATATGGAAGTATAATTGTTTTCTCTATTTAACATTCTTAGAATACCAAGTGTGTTTTAATTTTTATTAAATAATAAAAATTAGTTATTTATTCGACCTTTTAATTGTGCAATGAAAAAGAGTTTATTCTGATTCGAGGCCTTTTCATGTTCCCCATTATGAATTAACATAACAAGTACTTATGATAACTCTACTTTCTTTATTAGGATATTCTCCCATGATAACTCTATGATAACTCTACTTTCTTTATTAGGATATTCTCCCAGTAAATACTCATAGAGTTTCTTGCTTTCAAAAATTTTGGCAATTTTCAGGAATGAATTGACGATCTTTTCGGAGGTGTTCCAATTCCCCCATCATCAGAATTCTTTAGAAAATTAGGTAATACTGTTAGCATGCAAACATCAAATATTCATACTCTAAATAAACTGTATTTAACAACTGCCGACGGTAGTATATGCAGTAACCAAAAAAACTTGCTTTCAAAATATATTTGGTGTAATGCTGGTGGAACTTCGAAAATCATATTTGCTTTCTCACTAAGTTGAGATTATTTAGAGTATGAATATTTGATGTTTGCATGCTAACAGTATTACCTAATTTTCTAAAGAATTCTGATGATGGGGGAATTGGAACACCTCCGAAATCGTTAACCCTTCTTGGTAGGGGGTCAAAAATAACCCATTCAATAAAAAATATAAATTTTGTTGATATCACCGTCCGACACACTTTTGTACACATGGACCGGACCCGAAAATTATGAAAGTAGGGCAAAAAAAAAAAATACCCGTGTCTCCCAGTTTTTTTAGATCAATTCGCGTTTTCGCGAAAAACGCAAAAAAAAAAAATTACATGTAAAAAAAATGTTTGCATTTCAGAAAGTGGGGCTCAAAATAACATTCTTGTGTTTCCCGGTTTTTCTATATCAATTCGCGTTTTCGCGAAAATGCATTTTTTTTACACACTTGAAAAAATTTACTGCATTCCGAAAATAGGGCTTAAAATAAAATAAAATATTGTTCTAGTTTTTCCATATTAATTCACGAAAAATGCAATTTTGAAAAAATGTATTGCATTTTTTTTATAAATATAAAACATAAATATTAGAGATGGGCGCGTGAGTGATTTTTGACTCACACTTACTCACGCTCACGATAGGAATTTTTGAATCTCGCACACTCACCCGCATATTTTTTCTACTCACACTCACTCACAATCACGTGAGTAAATTTAAAACAACTCACACTCACGTGCATTCACGTAAGCTTCACTCACACTCACGAAAATTTCAAAGACTATAATTTCAAAAATCTTTGAAAAATTTTCAGCAAAATTTACAGTTCAGCGAAATTTTACATTTTTTTTTGCTTTTTTTGGGACAAAATCATAAATTAAGCCAAATTTTAAAATTTTTTTTGTTGCATTTTTGTACAATAGGAAATATAAAGAGAAAATAATTCACGCAAACTTACGCAAAAAAAAACGACTCACGCACACTCACTCACGCAATTTTTTTCTCCACTCACACTCACTCACAATCACGTGAGTAAAATTGAAATCAGTCACACTCACGCGTGATTCACGTGAATCACGCTCTAATCTGCTTATGTTCCTATCTCTAATAAATATACATGATTTACAGTAGAATTACGGTCCTTATACAAAAATTGCTAAAAATAAAATTCTCGTGTCTCCAAATGTAGTATGTATCTATCCGCGTTTTCGCGAAAATGCATTTTTTTGAACACTTAAAAAAAATATTCACCTAATTTTTTTTAAATTAAAATTAAATTAGCTGGAAAAACTCTGATACATGGGAAATTTTTTTTTAACTCTACTTGAAATTTTGAGTGTGCTAAAAAGAACAAAATATTTTTTTTTACAAATTTGCGAATTGATATGAAATAACTGAGACATAAATGCTTAGATTTAAACCCAATTTTTTTTTTTACAGTGCAAAAAAAAAAAAATTTTACGTTTTTCGCGAAAACGCGAATTGATCGCGAAAACCTGAGAGACACGGATGTTTTTTTTTTAACCCCACTTTCTGAATAGCATAATTTTTTTCTATTGTGAAAACTTTTTTTTTTGTTGCATTTTTCGCGAAAACGCGAATTGATCTAGAGAAACTGGGAGACACGGGTATTTTATTTTTGGCCCAACTTTCCGCATTTTCGGGTCCGGTTCATGTGTACAGCCAAAAGTTGCAATTTGTTTGACGGTGTATCAAAAAATTCAAGCACTATGCCGAAAAGTTTTTGCCGGGGTCATTTTTGACCCCTGGCCAATGTGGGTTAAAGATATCTTAATTAGGTGAAATTTTATGGCTGATTTAAAGTTATCAAATAGACTGCCACAAATTAATTTTCTATAAAAAATATATACTTTTTATTAAATGGGTCATTTTTGACCCCCTACCAAGAAGGATTAACGATTTTTTTTAAGATAATATATTAATACGAAATAATAGTTAGGGTAAAAAACACAAAAGCCGTTTTATACTTGTTAATAGCACAAAATTTAAGCTCTAAACTTCAAATTTCCTGCGGGGGTCATTTTGGACCCCCAGCCAATGTGGGTTAAAGACGTCCTAGATCGGTAAGATTTCATGACAGACTTAAAGTTATCTAATGGAATGCCACGACACCAAAAAAAAGTTAATTTGCCCAAAAATGAAATTTATAAGATTTTATTAATCCAAATTATTGATAAAACCAACATTTTCTTGAAATCCGCCAACTTCCCCCCGTGATTCCCAAAAAGTGGCTCGACGGATATCCGCCATATTTCACATTTTTCTTCTCCAAGGTGTTCTTAATGAATTCAGAAAGAAAAAATGGTATATTTAAATTTTTTTTTTTAATAAAATTTTAAAATTTTGAAAAAAGGTGTTTTGAGAACGCCCCCAAAATCATGCCATTTCTTTGGTATCAAGTTTGATCGGGTTAATGATACCGTAAAATCTTTAAATTTCATATTTAAGTATTTACGATCAAATATTATACAAAAAAAAAAATTTTAATTATTTTAATAAAAAAACTTAAATTTTTTTATTTTTTTGTAAAAAATGTCCTTTTTGCAAAAACCCCAATTTAGAGGCTCAAAGTGGAGACAGAAGATAAACTCCGATCGGAGTGATATTTTGCACGTGAGTTACCCTTAGGGGACCGACACTTTTGGCGGGTATTAGAATTTGATCAGAGAGAAAAGCCCAAAAACGAGCCACCCTAGTGTACAACTATACAATCACAAAGGAAGCAGACCTTTGTTGAACACTGGACATATCTAGTGCTACCTCAGCTGGAAACAAAACTGCAACACAGACAATAAGTAAATTGTGAAATACATGACTTTTCCTTATTAATGTCTATAAACATTAGCATTACCAACTTGTACCATATAAATTAAAAAAAAAAATGCAATTAAGACAATTTTATTATAAGGGTTTAACTTGAAAAAAATGCAGAAGAAAAATTGAATTTCTAAAAATTATAGACATTTCTGATATTCCTATACCGGTTTCAAACACTTCAGTTAGTGTTATCATCAGTAAGATTTAGAATCTCGATTTGTCTTGTTAATGGAATTTTTTTTTTTTTTTTAAATTTCAACAAAAAATTTTGAAAACAATATTCGAATGTCGTTTTTTCCTGGCAAGGACACCATGGATTTCCAAAATCAAAATTTTTTTTAACGCTGTTAAAATTTCAGAGAGGTTTTTTTCGTATTGTTGAGCAATAAATTTTCAAATTTTGTTTGAAAGCCAAATATTTGATTTTTTTTTCCAAAATCTTGGCAAAAAATCAAACAGTTGGCTTTAGACAGTTCATTTGTATTTTTTACTCGAAAACCGTAAGTGGAACAAAAAAACTTTCAGTGACAATATTGTTGATAGAATTATGGAGATTTTAAATTTAGAAACAAAAAAAAAAAAATAAAAAAAAAATTACCAAAAATTTTTTAAAACAATATTGGAATGTCCTTTCAAGGACACCATGGATTTCCAAAACCATAATTTTTAATTAAAGTTTAGAATGTCCTCCTAACGCTGTTAAAATTTCGGGGAGGTATTTTTTTTGTGTTGTCGAGCAATAAATTTTTAAATTTGGGGATTAAGCTTAATTTTTTATTTATTGCCAAAATTTTGAAAAAATCAAATATTTGGCGATCTAACAAAATTTAAAAATTAATTGCTCAACAATACGAAAAAACACCTCTCTGAAAATTTACCAACGGTAAAAGGGCAATCTAAAATTTAATACAAAATTTTTATTTTGGAAATTCGTGGTGTCCTTCCCAGGAAAAAAGGACATTCAAATATGATTTTCAACATTTTTTGTTGGAATTAAAAAAAAAAAAATTGTTTCTAAATTTTAAATCGTCATAATTTTTTATACAATATTGTTTTTATAAGTTTTTGTTGTACGACTTACGGTTTCCGAGCACAAAAATGTTAAAAAACTGTCTAAAATATTGATCCAAAAAAATATATATGGTTTTTAATCATTTGCGAAACTTCATCAAATAACCAAAAATAAACAAAATCGGTGATACGTCAGTTAAATTTACCATGCATTTGATCATATAACTTTTACAATTTTTACACTGGTTTTACACTGTTTACACTGGTTTTACACTGGTCCTCCAATCTAGCTTAAATTAGTTTCAATCTACTAGAAGTAAAGTTTCAATCTATTAGATTGCCCATACAATTTTTTTTTTCAATCTTGTAGTTTAGGCTCTATTCTTTGTAATAGATCAGACTGCTAAGAGATAAATTCTATAATGTTTATACCCTACACCACTCTGTGGTACAGGGTATAATGAATTTGTGCTGATTTTTGTAACTACCCGAAATATTAGTCCTAGACCTACCTTCAAGTATACCGATCGACTCAGAATTACTTTTTGAGTCGATTTAGCGATGTCCGTCTGTCCGTCCGTCCGTCTGTCCATTTATCGGTTTAAGCACGATACAGGTCGCAATTTTCAATCAATTGACTTGAAATTTGAAACGTAAGCATCTTTTGGTCCAAGGATGAAGCCTATTGAAATTGGAAAAAATCGGTCCATGTTAAGACCTAGCCCACATACAAACGCCCCCTTTGGATTCGGCTTACATCATTCTAATAACCGAATTATAACAGATATTGCTTTGAAATTTAGCAGGTAATCAAATTTTGTATGCACAAATCACCATTCCAAATTTCAAAGGAATCGGGTCAGTCCTTCTGTTAGTCTCCATACAAACCACCATCCCGATATTCGCATAATTCCCTCAAAATTCATAAAAATGTTAGTAACCTAATCAATTCGGAATATAATTGGACCATTTTTGGACTTAGTCCCCCATATAAAAATTTCGACCGATATCTAGTTAAATCGGTCTATTGACAAAGAAATACACCAATTCCTCTAAAATTTGATCTGTGTGTGTTTTCTACACTAAATAAATATCTAACAAAAGACAGATACAATCGGACCATGTTTGGACTTGGGACCCATTTTCCGGAAAACACTGGTGTAGAGAATCATATGGTCGGTCTTGACCGACTATAACTTTCTTACTTGTTTTCTTTTCTTTTTGAAATTAACAATAGACTTATTTTTTCCCCAAATTTTGGTAAAATTGAAGAAAAATTGTCGATATATGGATTAATAGCTTCTAATAGTGTGTTTGAAGTGGTCCTCTAATATAATTTAAAGTAGATTTTGGCTTCAATATTGTTTCAATCTATTAAATTGCACACACAAAAATTTTTTTTTTAATCTAGTAGTTTGAGCTCTTATCGGCAAAAGTAGTCTCCTAAAATTCGGTACAATCCTGTTATTCTATTCTTTCCGTTTTCCAATACTGGAAAACACCAACACAAAATCTGCCGTTTTGATGACGCCGCTGGAATTCTTATTTGCAAACGCCGTCACTGTTTTTTGACGCATTTACACACATTTATTACCAACTTCTTGTTGTAAATACCAATCTTCATTTTCTCAAATGTAAGAAATGCCAATGTAAAAGGTTCAGATTAAAAAGTAGGTTGAAATCGCAATTTACTAGATTTAGCCCAGGAAAATAAGGCGTCATCTGCGGAAAATCGGATAGGTTCTCTGAAAATTTGCACAGATCTTAGTTTTGGAAATCTAAATAAGGAAAAAAAGTCCCAAGAAATCACCCGTGTCCTTGCTGAGATATTGAGGTCAAAGGTCACAAAAACTTGTTTTTTTTTACAGTTTTTTGCTAATATCTCGCTTGATATACGTCATACGCTTTAAGAGTCTATTACAAAACTTGTAGAATATAAAATTATCTACAATATGTTTCTTAATACTTTTTTCGTATCTCTCGTCGTTTCTGAGATATTAAGGCCAACACTCACAATAACCAGATTTTTTACAGATTTTTGCTAATAGCTCGCTTGATATGAGTCTTACGCTTTAAAAGTGTATTAAAGAACTTAAGAATATAAAATTATGTACAAATTTTCTCTGTAAGTTTCTTCGTATCCCTCACCGTTTTTGAGATATGGGCGAATTTATCTCTAATTTATGAATATAATAGGGACACGAAATAATGACACCAAACATGAAAACAGAAAAGAGCATATCTTTAAAACGAAATCGTGTATTACTAAAAAATAAAAAGTGCTACGTAGATAATTAATCTAGCTTTTTGAGTCTGATCTAGAGGAGATTGTGTAATCTATGAATACACTCATGAAAAAAACTCTGTCAAAAAACCTGTAAACAACTTTCAGCTTCAAACTTTAAGCGGATTTTTCTGCTGAAATAGATCTTTTTACTAAGTTTTCAGTCATTTAGTATAGAAAATAACAGAAATCAGCAGTATATTTTTCTTATTTTAAAGAAATATCTTTAAAAAAAAGTTTTTTTTTTTCAACCAATCATTAGATTGCCTAGCTGAAATCAGCAGATTTTTTCTCCTAAAATGAGCTGATTTTTCTGATAAAATTAGGGAATTTTCAGCTGAAATCAGGAAATTTTCATCTGAAATCAGCAGATTTGTGTGCTGTCTCGATAGATTTTCTCATTTAGCTCAAAATGTGCAGATTTTTCTGCAGCTTTGACATCAACTCTAGATCGGACTCAAACAAAAGCTAGATTTATTATCAGCACTTTTTATTTTTTAGTAATACACGATTTCGTTTTAAAGATATGTCCTTTTCAGTTTTCATGTTTGGTGTCATTATTTTGTGTCCCCCTATTATATTCATAAATTAAATATAAATTCGCCCATATCTCAAAAACGGTGAGGGGTACGAAAAAAAATTGTAAAGAGAAATTTGTACTAAATTTTATATTCTATAAGTTCTATAATACACTATAAGTTCTATAATACACTCACTCATATCAAGCGAGCTATTAGCAAAAAACTGTAAAAAATCTGGTTTTTGGGAATTTTGGCCTTAATATCTCAGAAACGGTCAGAGATACGAAAAAAGTATAAAGGAACATATTGTAGATAATTTTATATTCTATAAGTTTTTATATTCTATAAGTTTTGTTATCTTTAATTTAAGACGAAAAATAATGAAATCCACTGATGTGGTCCGAATATATTTTTATTTAAGTGAAACCATTTTTTTTAAAAAGTTTAAAATTAAAAAAAGATATTGCTAATATCTTAAAAACTGTTGTAGTCTTGAAACTTTTGACTTCATTTTTGGGTTCAGCACGAGATTTTACATGGAAATTCAATGCAAAATGTCACGGATCAAAATATCTGTAAACTAGTTCACTTATTAACAAACATCACTACAAACAAATTATACCCTGTAGCACAGAGAGGTGTAGGGTACAAAACCTTAAGCAGATATTAGACTTTAACTAGTTCTACTTGAAACTTGAAGTATGTGCATGATTAAATTATCATTGCACTGTGAAACCAGTTTTAAAGAATACAAAATTTGTCGAATAATTTATATCTTTATTGCATTAAGAACTTTTATAATATCTTTTATAATATCTTGATATTTGAAGTCAGCAGATGGTTTTCAGCTGAAAAAACTAGACTTTTTAAGTAATTCAACAGATGATATTAATGTAAACATATTAATAAATCACGTCTTCTGATATCAGCATACAGAGATACAACATGTTTGGAACATGATTGCAGCACATCAAATCATTTATAATGGAGGGGAAACATAGTATGGTAGATTCATTTGATAATATATATGACTAGCGTGCGCAGAGTATTTCGTTGCCCGTAAATACAGAAAAATTTTATAATGATAATAAATGACCCATTTTTTAAATTTCCCCTATGGAATCCTTATATATATGAGGCATTCCACACCAAATGTCCCGCTACAGAAAAACATATGTCCCGTAAATTTCTGAATAGGTTGTTTGGATAGTCCTATATGGAACTAAGAAAATTTCGTTTTTGGTTTTTCTAATTTTCAAAAACTGGGCTTAGAAGGCATGGTCAAATATTGGAAAAATGGTCAAATTTGAGGCGAGTTGCCTTGATTAAATATTTATCACATTAAAACGGAATGCACCACAATCTTAAAAATTTACATTCTTAAATAGTTTTGTATGGGCTCTCGAATAAAATTTTTTTCTTTAGAAAATTTTCAGAACCCGTTCTGAAATTTTCCATTTGTTAAAAAAGTCAATTTATCAATAATCCGGCCACTTTTTTTCTTTTTTTTTTAAAGTTTAAATGTTTGTCCATCCACAGAAAAAAAATCAGAAATGTATTTTTCGTTTTTTTCGAGAAAATCGCATTTGAATTTTAAATTTCATAACAATTTTGTAATTTGCTTGTATTTTCTTGTTTTAACGTGTCGAATGAGTAATATTCATGCAATTAATATTACTTAAAAAATTTATTTATTAATTTGAGCAAAAAAAAAACTGAGTAAATAAAACATTGAGTCAAAAATTGAATGTAAAAATTTTGTTAAAATATGAACAAATATGTATGAATGAAACAAAAAAATTACTGAAAAATTAATTGATAAACAAATTTTAGTACAAAAGAAAAAATTTAGTAAAAAAATATTAAAAAAAAAAATTGAAAACATTTTTATTTGAATTCGTTCCCAGGTTCATTCCATTTCGTTCCCTGTACTATTCCATTTGGTTCCCTGCTCCATTCAGTTTCGTTCAATGAGGTGTTCATTCCTTTTCGAATAGTATCCGTTAAAGAACAAAAGAGTCATTTTGCCCCTTATTTTGTTTCAGACAATTTAAAAAGTACCCCGTTAACTCCTTAGGAATCAGAATTAAAAAAAATCCTACATTCCAAATTTCAAGTTTTCAGTACCATTATTTCAAATAATATTAAAAGTACCAAAGTGCTCGTTTTTACTCCCTTAGAATCGAAATTTCGAAAAAAATACTTTTTACAGATTTCTTTTCTGTTGTTGGATCCTACATTCCTAATTTTAAGTTTTTATGACCTCTATTTAAGAAAATATAAACAGTACCAAAAAGTAATTTTTGAGGGGATTTTTTCCCGTTAGATGATGCTACATTCCAAATTTCAAGTTAATATGCTCATTATTTAAGAATATATAATTCCCTTTTTTAATTAATTTCCTTAGGAATCAGAATTTCCAAAAGTTATTCTTTTGGGAATATTTTATTTCGCTAGACAATCTTACATTCCAAATTTCCATTATAATTATTTCAGAAAATATAAAAGGACCACAGTACTCGTTTTTATCCCTTTAGATCGGAATCGGAATTTCCAAAAAGTAAATTTTTCATAGTTTTTTTCTGTTGTTGGATCCTAAATTCCTAATTTTAAGTTTTTATTACTTTTATTTAAGCACGGGATGCTACATTCCAAATTTCAAGCTAATAAAACCATTATTTAAGTTTATATATAAAATGCACCAAAATACCTTTTTTACCCGTTTTACCCCCATAGAATCATTATTTAAAAAAACCCAGCCTTAGTGAATCTATATTCCGGGAGATACAGCTACATTTCAAATTTCAAATCTCTGCTTCATTGGTTTGTGGAACTATAAAAAGAATCAACATTTCCAAAACCCAAGCCTTAGTGAACCTATTTTCAGGGAGGTGCACCTATATTCCAAATTTCAAGTCTCTAGCTTCAGTGGTTTGTGGAAATATAAAAAGTACCAAAATAACTTTTTAACCCTTATTCCCTAGAATCAACCTTTCCAAAAACTCAGCCTTAAAGGATCTATTTTTCGGGAGGCGCACCTCCATTCCAAATTTCACGTCCCCATTTCGTTCCCTGTTTTATTCCATTTGATTTCCTGTTCCATTCCGATTAATCCCATGTGGCTTTCATTCCGTTCCTTACATGCGCTAAAAAACAAAAAATTCTTTGCCTTATTTAAAGGCCAAATTTATAGTTTTCAGGACCATTATTTCAGGAATTATAATAAGTACCAAAATACACTTTTTTACCCCCCTTACAATCGGAATTTCGAAAATGTACTTTTTCGAAATTTTTCCCGTTGTTGGAACTAACATTTTAAAATTTTTTTGTTGGACCTTAATTTCAAAAAATTTAGAAAGTACCAAAGTATATTTTTTTACCACTTTTTACCTTTAGGAGTCCGAATTTCCAGAAAGTACTTTTTTTGGGAATGTTTTTCCGTTAGAGGTCCTACATTCCAATTTTCAAATTAATAGGATTTTTTTTTTTCAGAAAAAGTAAAAAGTACCAAAGTTCTCGCTTTTTACCCCCCTTAGAATCGGTATTTCGAAAAAGTACTTTTTCATAATTTTTTTCATTGTTGGAAACAACAGTACAAATTTTAATTTTTTTGTAGGACTTTAATTTAAAACAAGTAGAAAAGTTAAATTCGACTTGGCCGAATCTATGAATACCCTCCACAATGCACATTTTAAGTGATAGTAAATTTTCTAACGTGGAAAAAATAACAGTTATGATTAGAAATATTTTATTTTGTGTAAAAAAATTTTTTTTAGTAATTTTTGAAAAAAAAATACTATTTTTTTTTTGAGTGTAAAATTTTTTCGAATTTTACATTCAAAAAAAAATTACTAATATTTTTTTTTGAGTGTAAAATTTTTTTTCGAACGTATTTTTTTTTTGTTTTGGTATAAAAATATTTTTGAGTGACAAAAATACGTTTTAAAATATTTTTGTGACTTACCAATGGTTTAAAAACAGGTTTAACGGGTTTTCACCACGTGAATTTAAGATGAAGCTAATCTGATATTCACGGTTTTGCTAATAACTTTTGAACCACTGGACCGATTTGGGTGAAATTCAATACGAACTAGGCTGGAGGAACGAAAAATATATATGCCAAGCTTCAGCATCCTCAGAATTGATTTTCGAAAGTTATAGTGCTTTTTATCTCATAAATTCACGAAAAACCCTTGCCGAAATTCAGTCTTTTGCTCATAACTTTTGAACCACTGGACCGATTTCGCTGGATTGCAATACCAACCTGACCAGGTAAATGCCCAATATATATGCCAAACTTCAGGAGCCTCCGTAAAGTCTTTCAAAAGTTAGCGTGTTTTCAACAGACAGACAGACAGACAGACAGACAGACAGACGGACGGACGGACGGACGGACATCGCTAGATCGTCTTAAAATCGATCGTGGATCATGAATATATATACTTTATGGGGTCCTAGACCAATATTTCGATGTGTTACAAACGGAATGACAAACTTATATATACCCTCTATCACTAGAGTGGAGGGTATAAAAATATAAAAAGTACTAAAGTACAATTTTTTACCCCTTTTTACCCTTAGGAATCCGAATTTCAAGAAAGTATTTTTTTTGGGAATGTTTTTCCGTTAGAGGATCCTAAATTTCAAATTTGAAATTAATAGGATTTTTTTTTTTCAGAAAAAATAAAAAGTACCAAAGTACTCGTTTTTTTACCCCCCTTAGAATCGGAATTTCGAAAAAGTACGTTTTCAGAATTTTTCCGTTGTTGGAACCACTATTGCAAATTTTAATATTTTTGTAGGACCTTAATTTCAAAAAATATAAAAAGTACCGAAGTACCATTTTTTACCCCTTAGGAATCCGAATTTCCAGAAAGTTCTTTTTTGGGAATGTTTTTCCGTTAGAGGATCCTAAATTTCAAATTTTAAATTAATTGAATTTTTTTCAGAAAAAATAAAAAGTACCCAAGTACTCGCTTTTTCCCCTTTTTCAACCCTTCGTTTTTAACCCTTAAAATCAACATTTTCAAAAACCCAGCCTTAGCGGATATGTATTCCAGAAGGTGAAACTACAATCCAAATTTCAAGAATCTAGCTTCAGTGGTTTGGGCTGTGGGATGATGTGTGATTAGTATGTCAGTCAGTCATCAGTCATCAGTCAGTCACGCAACTACTTTATATATCACAAAATCCACAAGAAAACACATAAAAAATGCTATTTTCTGACCTTAGGTCTTTCGATTTTCTTTATATTGACGGTATGCATTCTCAATAAAGCCAATAAAACATATCCATTTTCAGTTTTTTTAATTTTAAAAAAATCGCGATTTTTTCGCGAATTTAATTTTCTTAAAAAATTAAAAAAATCAGAAAAGTATGTTAATTTGAAGCGCCATATCTTCTAAAGTATATTTCGGATTTCTACGATTCAAAAAGCATTTGATTCAAACGTTCGTCCTTTTTTATACCAATGCAATAAAAAAAAAAGTTTTTCCAAAAAAAGTGCATTTTTGATGCAAATGCAATTTTTGGATGCATTTTTCAAAACTTTCTCCCCCTTCAATTTTTTTGAAACCTGCATAATTCGAAAATATGGCATTTTTTACACAAAATTGAGTACCGTTTTTTTTGTGACAGCGTTTCAAAAAATTTTCGTGATTTTTTTGAAACTACTTATTTGATTTTTTCCATACAAAAAATTAATTTAATGTTTATTTTGCAATTTTATCAAAAAAGTATGTAACTTTAAAAAGCAATTTCTTCGAAAGTATCTATCGGATTTCTACGACTCAAAAAGCATTCGATTCAACTGATTATCCGTTTTTATACCAATGCACTAACAAAAAATATTTTTTTAAAAAAATGCATTTTTGATGCAAATGCAATTTTTGGATGCATTTTTTAAAACTTTCTCCCCCTTCAATTGGTTTGAAACCTGCATAATTCGAAAATATAGCATTTTTTACATAAAATTGGGTACATTTTTTTTTGTGACGGCGTTTCACAAAATTTTCGTGATTTTTTTAAAAAATGCTTATGTAGTTTTTCCTTAGACTAAATTTTTTTTTTTTTATTTTATGAATTTTATGAAAAAATTTTGTGGAAAAACCAATAAGGTATTTTTAAAAACATTACAAAATTTTTACGAAACTCCGTCACAAAAAAAGCGGTACGCAATTTTGTGTAAAAAATGCTATATTTTCGATTTATGTAGGTTTAAAAAAAATTGAAGGGGGAGAAAGTTTTAAAAAATGCATCCAAAAAATGCATTTGCATCAAAAATGCACTTTTTTTTAAAAAATATTTTTTTGTATTACATTAATATAAAGTAAGACTATCGTCTGAATCGAATGCTTTTTGAATTGAAGAAATCCGATAGATACTTCCGAAGATATGGCTATTCAAAGTAGCATACTTTTTTGATTTTTTCAATTTTTGAAGAAAATTAAATTCGCGAAAAAATCGCGATTTTTTTTAAATATAAAAAACTGAAAATGGATATGTTTAATTGGCTCTATAGAGCACATGTGTACAAAAAATTAGATAAATTTGAAGACCCTCGGTCAGATTTTATAAAATCTTTGCTGATTATAACAACCATCAGCAATTAAAAACTAAAACTTTTATCATGCTATGATGGGCGAAGATTATAATATGATCGCTACAATTATGTTATGATAAAGTTTATCAACCATACTATGTTGCTGCTCCATTATGGTTGTCATAATCATGTTTCTTCTCTGCATGAGCAGATTTCTAATATGACTCGAATACGAGTTTGATCGGATTCACTAAAAAAAAGTCTTTGGAATGATGTGACTTTGCTTATATGAGTTTTTCCTCTCATTGTCAGATATAACAATATCTTTTAATTGTGAGTGCCTAATGATGACTTTAGCATTTAAATTTTGTATTTCTTAAAAAAATTAAATAAAATAATTTTTAGAATTTTTTAATATTGTTTTTTCTTTTGACCATTTCTTAAATCTTTTTAAAATAATTTTAAAATATATGAATATTTATCGATGGTCCTTACGTAAAATGCCAAACGTTTTTTTGTATGTCTTTTTATCAAAAGACTTTTTTATGCATCTTCAAAGAAATTTTCAATTCATATCAAAATTTTCGTAAAAAAAATACTTAAGAAATATCTTAAAAATTCCAAGTATCACATAGATAAAAAAAACATATTTTAAACTATTTACAACACTGTGCATACAAAGAATAAGTGTGTTTAGATATAAGTAGAAAAAGAGGACAAAAAAAAAACTAAACTTGACAGATGATATAAGGACTTGGCACATTTGCATAAAACTACATTTGATATTAAACGTTATGAGAAATAGAAATATATCGTCAACTTAAATGTAAAAAAGTCTTTACGTAAAATCGACTTTTTAATTGATTATAATTTTGCTTCAATTTTACCGAAATTCGGAAAAATAAATAAATTCTAATTAAAATTAAAAAAAAAAAAATAATAAAAACAAGTAGAAAAGTTAAATTCGACTTGGCCGAATCTATGTATACCCTCCACAATGCCCTTTTTAAGTTATAGTAAATTTTCTAGAGTGAAAAAATAACATTTTTGATTAGAAATATTTTATTTTGTTTAAAAAAACTTTTTTTTAACTAATTTAAAAAAAAAAAAAATAATTTACTAAATTTTTTTTTGAGTTTAAAATTTTTTTTGAGTGTAAAATTTTTTTCGAGTGTATTTTTTTTTTCTTTTAGTGTAAAAATATTTTTGAGTGACAAAAATGCGCTGTAAAATATTTTTGTGACTTACCAATGTTTTTAAAACCTGTTTAACGGGGTTTCAACACGTGAATTTAAGGTGAGGCGTATCTGAAAATTACGGTTTTGTTAATAACTTTTGAACCACTCGACCGATTTGGCTGAAATTTAAAACGAACCGGACCAGAGAAACGGCAAATATATATGCCAAACTTCAGAACCCTCAGAATTGCCGTTCGAAAGTAACCGTGTGTTTTATCTCGTAAATTCCAGAAAAACCCTTGCCGAAATTCACTCATTTGCTTATAACTTTTGAACCACTGGACCGATATCGCTGGATTGCAATACCAATCTGACCAGGTAAATGCCCAACATATATGCCAAACTTCATGAGCCTCTGTAAAGTCTTTCAAAACTTAGCGTGTTTTCAACAGAAAGACAGACAGACGGACGGACGGACGGACGGACATCGCTAGATCGTCTTAAAATCGATCGAGGATCATGAATATATATACTTTATGGGGTCCTAGACCAATATTTCGAGGTGTTACAAACGGAATGACAAACTTATATATACCCTCTATCACTAGAGTGGAGGGTATAAAAACAAGACAAACCGACATTTAAAATCCTACTGAAGACAACACTAACTGAAGTGTTTGAAACCGGTATCGGAATACCAGAAATATCTATAATTTTAATAAATTAAATTTTTCTTCTATATTTTTTAAACTTAAACCCTTATAACAAATATAATTAGAGTCCGAGATCAATCTGTATTTACAGAAAAAAACAATAAATAAATTTACTGACAAAATATGTCGCAATTAGGCACGTCTCCGAAACAGAAAATTCAAATTCCTTCATTTATGTCTGCAATTCCAGATCATGTTGCTAACCCTTGTGAAAAGATATAAGAGATAAAAAAGTTGAAAGAACGTATGAGGTGAGGTTGAGATTGCTAGAAATAGAATTGTAGTGTTGGAAACTGTCAAAATTTATTCTGAAGAAACTATAAATATTTATATATATCGTGAGCCTATATTCAAAATATGCCAACTCAAATTTGACGGAAATGAGTTTCCGATGGCAAATAGCTCCCCTATGTAATACCTATCTGCCATAAAAATTTCAGAGCAAAAAAATAATTTGTTGTCGTTTTACATTCATTTTTGTTATTCTGCTAACTCAAAGTACATTTTTTTTTGGTGGAAATAAATGCCAACTCCCATTGTAAATTTCCAAAAATTTTTCAAAATTTTTTTTAAAAAAAATTAGACCACATATCTTATTGCATTTGCCATGCTAAACACGAATCTTGTAAAGATTTTGATATCTAATGACTGGTTCTCGAGATATTGCCATTTTTAAAATATCGGTAAATAGTGTTTGCAAAAAAAAAAAATTGCTTATATTTATGTAACTTTCAAACTATTTATCAGATTGAAACATTATGAATGGGGCAAGTAAAGTCAATGATATAAGCTTTCAAAATAGCTAGCTTGGAGTGACCCTATTGCAATACAGCGTGAGTTACTGAGTGCCACAGTTGACCACCCTGAGATTAAAAGGCTTTCGGAGCTAGTAATTTTTACAAATATGCAAAGATTTTTAATTTTTTGTTCAGTTTATGCAATTACCGTAATAAGGATAACAAAAACCAAAAAAAAAAAAATTTTAAAAATTTTTTCAAAAAAATTTTATTTTTATTTTCCGACAAAATATGCCAACTCTAAAAAAATATTTGTTTTTTGATATAGTAATAAATGCCATCTCTGAAAAAAACGCAAACAAGTGCAAAATATGAAAATTTTTGCTTAGGTAAAAACTGTTTAGAATATTTAAACCATCTTGTGGAAGGGACATTGTTTATTTTTGCAATAATATGCGAAATAACTAGTTTTTTAGCTCTCCTGAACAGTAAGCTTTTTCGAGTTGGCATTTATTGAATATAGTTCGACGATATAAAAAACAATTTCCATTAACGAGACAAACAGACAATTAAAATCCTACACACAAAAAAAAAAAAAATATAAAAAATTGTGTCCGTTTTGGGGATAATACAACCTATAAAGTGGTTTTGTATAATTTACCTAAGTTTTTTAGAGCAAAAACTTTGGTAAGTTATCCAAAACCACTTTATAGGTTGTAATTAAACCAAAAACTGGCACAATTTTTTTAATTTTTTTTTGTGTGTACTGATGATAACACTAACTGGAGTGTTTGAAACCGGTATGGGAATACCAGAAATGTCTATAATTTTTAGAAATTCAATTTTTCTTTTACATTTTTTTTTCAACTTGAACCCTTATAACAAATATAACACTGTGCTACAAAAAACACAAAATCGAATATACTTTTAAAATGAGGTAGTTAAGGTTGTAGGTCTCGTCGAAAAGATAACCAAAATGACCATCAAACTTGCCAGACACCCTCAAATTTTAAAGTTATTGTCAAAAAACGTTTTTTTTTGGGGACTTTTCTCACTAAACCACGTGTAACTTAAACATTTCTCAACCGATTTTAAATTTTTCAACTGTTTTGGATAGAAGAAGGATATGGCTTTTGATTTGTGTGAATTGGTCTATACATATAAGAAAGATATGTATTGATTTTTTCAACAATATCGAATTTTTTGTTATGTTTTGAAAATTTTTTGAGTTTATCGATTTTTTTCTGCTATAGTTTGTTCAACAACGTTTATATTAATAAATGTATTTCTTAAGAAAATTTAATTGTGAATACGATGACCTTTATGCCAAAAAAATCGGATAACAATTGACAGAGTTGTGATATTTTTTCTAAAAAGAAAATTAAGATTTTATATGAAATTGCCGTACGGATAACCCAGGCAAAAAAAAAAATAAAAAAATAAACGAACATACTTATAGGTCGCGTATCATTATTTTAAAGGCTTTTGACCTCCTGAATTCGAATTTGACCTTGCAATTGCGCTTTCTTATTAAGTTTTTGATATATCAATTTATGTTAAATATCTCAAAAACCTGAAGAGATTGAGCAATTTAAAGGTCAGATTCGGATTCAGAGCGCCAAAAACCTTTAAAATTATTGTACATGACCATTTATGATAAATTAATTTTTTTTGCCTGGGTTATCTGAACGGCGATTTCCTGCAAAATCTTAATTTTCTTTTTAGAAAAATTATAACAACTCTGTCAATTATTATCCGATTTTTTCAAGATAAAGCTTATCGTATTTAGAATTAAATTATCTTTAAAAAAAAACGCTCATAAATATATAGGTTGTTAAACGAACTATAGCAGAAAAAAATCGATAAACTCGAAAAATTTTCAAAAAACAACAAAAAAAATTGATTTTATAGAAAAAATCAATAGATATCTTCTTTTACGTATTGATCAATTCAAACACATGGAAAGCCCTATCCTTTTTCTATCCAAAACAGTTTAAAAATTTAAAATCGATTGAAAATTTTCTGAATTACACAGGGTTTAGTGAGAAAAGTTCCAAAAAAACGATTTTTGACAATAACTCTAAAATTTGAGGGTGTCTGGCAAGTTTAACGGCATTTTTGTGATCTACTCGACAAGACCAACAACCTATACTATGTCACATCAGAAGTATTTTTCCACTGCTGCACAGTGTAATAAGAATGCTCAGCTCGATCTGCACTTACAGAAAAACACAATTTAATTCATTTCTCTCTTTTCAGAACAAGTCAATAACAAAAAACAAGAAAATAAAAGGGTTTTACAAAAATCCGTTGAAAATTGTAAAATTTAAATGCATTTGAATAAAAATGCAGAAATTTAATTTTTTTACAAATACAGTTATATTTGTTTGTTTATACGCTTGGCACACCCGAAATAAAAAATACAACTTTATTTGTATAAAACTATATTAATGCATTTTTGTTCAAACGTATGCAACTTCTACAATTTTTTAACGAATTTTTAAATAAATTACGGTTTTTTGCATTTTAGTTGACTTTATGTTTATTCACACATTACTAAACTACTAATAAATGCATTTTTATATTCTGCACTTTATGTGACATTATGACGTCTTTAACCACATTTATTGAATGACATTACACATACATTTGTATGTACTTATTGTTGTGGCTTTGAAATTAATATTTACATTTCATGTGCATTTTGCAAATATAATATTCATCAGAGTTTAAGAGAATAAATTGATCTACTTATAAGGAGAGCGTTCTTGCAAAACAGAGTTTTACAAGTTTTCAAAACTATCGTCAGGTAGAATCACCTAAAAATTTCTTTTAAAGCTCAAACTCGAAACAAGCATTTTATTTTCTGCTTTCACCAGTTTTCAAAGTTGCAAAAGTAGAAATGTTTTCAATATATTGCTTGCTTTTCGAATTTTTCACCTTTTCAAAAATGTGGTTTTCTTAACTAAAAATATATCCGGACGAAATCGGAGATATTTTTCAACCAAAATTTATATTTTTTGGTTGAAAATTAAAGGTAATTAAATGCTTTATTATTTCTACATTCAATATTTTTCAATATGATTATTGCCTTACCAGCCTTTAAACGATATATCGACAATTTTGTTTCAATTTTCCGAAATTTTGTAAGAAAAAAAAATATTAAAGCTCATTTCACTGGTGTACACCATTTACAGATGTAATTCAAAAAAGATCAATTGTAATTCGAAGATTCTATTTGTAATTCGAAGATTCCATTTGTAATTCGAAGATTCCATTTGTAATTCGAAGATTGTTTCCATTGATATTTTTCGAATTACAATTGGAATCTTCGAATTACAATTGATCTTTTACGAATTACAATTGATCTTTTACGAATTACAATTGATCTTTTTCGAATTACAATTGATCTTTTTCGAATTACAATTGATCTTTTTCGAATTACAATTGGAATCTTCGAATTACAAATGGAATCTTCGAATTACAATTGGAGTATTCGAATTACAAATGGAATCTTCGAATAACAAATGGAATCTTCGAATTACAAATGGAATCTTCGAATTACAAATAGAATCTTCGAATTACAATTGATCTTTTTCGAATTACATCTGTAAATGGTGTAGTAGTCAGTTAGCTCGGCCAAAGGCAAAAAAATATAGTTAAAACAAGTAGAAAAGTTAAATTCGACTTGGCCGAATCTATGAATACCCTCCACAATGCCCTTTTAAAGTGATAGTAAATTTTATATCGTGAAAAAATAAAATTTTTGATTAGAAATAATTAATTTTGTGAAAAAAAAACTTTTTTTTAGCAATTTAAAAAAAAAAAAAAAAAATTAATAATTTTTTTTTGAGTGTAAAATTTTTTTCGAGTTTACTTTTTTTTTGTTTTGGTATAAAAATATTTTTGAGTGACAAAAATACGTTTCAAAATATTTTTGTGACTTACCAATGTTTTTAAAACAGGTTTAACGGCTTTTCAACACGTGAATTTAAGGTGAAGCTAATCTGAAATTCACGGTTTTGCTAATAACTTTTGAACCACTGGACCGATTTGGCTGAAATTCAATATGAACCAGGTTAGAGGAACGACAAATACAAATGCCGAGCTTCAGCATCCTCAGAATCGCCTTTCGAAAGTTATAGTGTTTTTTATCTCGTAAATTCACGAAAAACCCTTGCCGAAATTCAGTCTTTTGCTCATAACTTTTGAACCACTGGACCGATTTCGCTGGATTGCAATACCAACCTGACCAGGTAAATGCCCAACATATATGCCAAAGTCTCCGTAAAGTCTTTCAAAAGTTAGCGTGTTTTCAACAGACAGACAGACGGACGGACATAGCTAGATCGTCTTAAAATCGATCGAGGATCATGAATATATATACTTTATGGGGTCCTAGACCTATATTTCGAGGTGTTACAAACGGAATGACAAACTTATATATACCCTCTATCACTAGAGTGGAGGGTATAAAAAAATTTAAAGATATGTCACGCAAAAAACCGAAAATTTTGCCGAAATTTGTGCTAAACTAAAATGGCAATTGTGAGAGTATTAGTATTAAATAGACCATTTAGAAAACACTTTTACATTTAAAGTCTCATGCAAGTTCGTGCCCAAACACATCTTTTTGTCCACGAAATTTATAGGCTATTTTGGCTTCAAAATCCTTAAAACCGCAACCCCCAAGAATAACGCCAAAGATACATGGAATAAAAATTGGAGTTTTTAATAAGAACTACTTTCCTTGGGCTTCAATTTTCCTTTTTAGCCTTCTTGTAATTTTACTTTTTCCCATTTGCTGTTAGTATAATTGTAATATGGGTTTGATCCCGATTTAATAATACGCCTTAAAACTATCAATTTTGAAACCCTGGTAGACTGACAGTATTGCCATCAAAATTTTTTCATTATACTTTCTTAATGGCTTGGAGTATAAGCTTTTGGAAATTTGTTAAATTCTTTTTTTTAAATTTCTGCCAAAAAAATATGCATTTGGAACCATAGTGCAGTGTACAAATTTTGAACATTTGTCCGATTCAAGATATTTGACATTTATTTTGCATGTAAAATCGCGCTCCTATAGAAAAATTGTTAGATTTTCCTACAAAAAAAATTCAGATTATTCCTTTAGAAAAATTCTCAGATTTTTCCTAAAAAATTCTAAGAAAAATTCACAAATTATTCCTATAGAAAGTCTAAAATATTTCCTAAAGAAAAATTCTAAAGTTTTCGTCTAGAAAAATTCTCAAATTGTTCGTCCAGAAAAATTTCCAAATTTTTTTGTTTAGAGGAATTTCCAAATTTTGCGTCTAGAAAAGTTTCCAAATTTTTTGTCGAGAATTTTTTTTTTTTTTAAGAAAAATTATAATATTCCGAGATTTTATACAAATATTTTAACATTCCGAGAAATTTTATTCTTAAGAAAAATTTTAAGATTCTGAGAAATTTATCATTTATCATTTCTATAAAAAAATTTCAACTATAGAAAAATTCTTAGATGTCTCTTAGGCTTATCTTACAGAAAAAATCATAAATTATTCCTATGGATTTTTTTTTTCAAATTTTTCCTAGAAAAAAAAAATCTCAAACTTTTTCATAAAGACAAATTTTAACCCTCGAGACATTTTTTCTTTAGAAAAATTTTAAGATTCTAAGACATTTTTCATAGAAAAAATTTTCAGATTATTTCATTTTCTTTTTACCCTCTCCTTTCCTCTTCTTTCCTTTTCTTTTTTATACCCTCCACTCTAGTCGTAGAGGGTATATATAAGTTTGTCATTCCATTTGTAACACATCGAAATATTGGTCTAGGACCCCATAAAGTATATATATGATCCTCGATCGATTTTAAGTCGATCTAGCGATGTCCGTCCGTCCGTCTGACTGTCCGTAGAAAACACGCTAACTTTTGAAAGACATTACAGAGGCTACTGAAGTTGGACATATATGTTGGTCATTTACCTGGTCAGGTTGGTATAGCAATCCAGCCAAATCGGTCCAGTGGTTCAAAAGTTATGAGCACAAGGCATGGGTTTTTCGCGAATTTTCGAGATAAAAATCACGATAACTTTCGAACGACAATAATGGGACTACTGAAACCTGGCATGTATCTTTGCCGCTCTTCAGGTCTATTTGGAATTGAATTTCAGCTCAATCGGTGTAGTAATTCAAAAGTTATAATCTAAACCCTGAATTTCAGATTGGTTTCATCTTTAATGCCACGTGTTAAACAAGTTTTAAAAGCAGTGGTGGTAACTTAACAATGCTTTTCAAATTTGTTTAGTTTTGAAGCAATGCTTTTTAAACTTGTTTAGTTTTAAAAGCATTGGTAATTTAAAAATTACACTCGAAAAAAATTTTACACTCAAAAAAAATTTTACACTCAAAAAAATTTAGTTTTTTTTACAAAAATTACAATATTTTGTGTACATAAAGTAAAAAAAACATTACACTCGAAAAAAATTTACACTAAAAAAAAATTAGTATTTTTTTTTTTTTGTTTTAATGACAAGAAAAGAGTTTCTTACTCAAAATAAAAAGTTTCTAATCAAAATTGTTAAATTTTTTCACGTTAAAAAATGTACTATTCTTTAAAAAAAGGCATTGTGGAGGGTATTCATAGATTCGGAAAAGTCGAATTTAACTTTCCTACTTGTTTTTTCTTTAAAGTCATAATATTTTGCTAGCAATGTTTAAATACTTTAACAGCTCTGTTTCACTTACTGTGTCAGTAGTAGTCTTAGGTTAGGTGGTACTTAATCCTTCTCAAATTCTGAAATAGTAATAATATTTAACTATTTATCATGTTTTCATTATTACTACACAACTACTACTGTTACAGCTACTTTGCAGTAACAGTAGCCAGATAATGATGTACAAGTTTAGTTATTGTTTGCTATAATTGAATTTTCTATGATCATCATTAATTTTCATCAATCTGTTGATGTTATTGTTATTTTTGCTCTTATAAAAAAAAATAATAGGAAGACTTTTTTTGGTAATTTTTTTTTTTTTGGAAAACCATTTCTTAAGCAAATAATTATCACAATTCATGATGAGGACTCTGGTGTGAGGACTCTGGTATTAAAAGTAATTTGTCTTAAAAAATATTTTTCAAGTCATCATTAATAAAATTGCCTGTAATAATGGATATGTCGAAGATGATAATATAGTTTTTATTTTATTTTTTTGGGGAAATTACTTTACACGTTATCATCATTAGGCAGTTGATACAAAAGTGTATAGTTTTTTGTGCTAAATATCAGCAAAACTAATTTTGTAACACGTGTTAAAAAAAATATACTACACCTAGAACTTGACAAATGAGCATACATTTTTTAAAACGGTTTCATTTAAACAGAAGCAATTCGAGTGCGTTAGCGGTTTTGATTTTTTTTTTTAGGTTAAGCTTCAAATTTGAAAATATTAGAGATTCAAATTTTTGTTAGTAGTTTGATAATCGTGGCCAACTAACAAGGGTGAAACTAGGGAGACTGGTGTAAGGTTTCTTCGGGAAATTTCGGGAATTCGCCGCAAAATTTTTTAATAAAAATATATTTAATTTACACATTTTTAACACAATCTTAAAACTTTGAAAGAATTAAAATTTTTAAAGAAAAACTAGTGAGGATATGCTTCAGCTTGAATATTATTTAGGCCTAATAATTATTTTTCTTTAATCGATTGCGTGACAAAATACGGAATCAAACTAAATTTCACTTCTAATGTTGGTTGCAAATCGGCAAAATTTTTCTTAATCTAAAATTCCAATGATTTCTTCATTACGAAATTTAGTATTTCATATTCAGAACAACAATCTTTATAGTGCTTAAACAAAAATAACGATATTTTAAAAAATATATAACAAACCTGGTTTTCAGCTTAAAATTTCATATACGAAGTAATATCCTGACATCTATCGGCCGTGAAAAAAATATTTTGTAACGAACCTTGGCCGCCGAGAGTTCTATCCCAGCAACCAGTGAAAATAAATCGTTACAATGGCTATATAGTACACTAGCTTACCATCCCGGTACTTCGTTACCGGTTGTGTTGAATACTGGATAATAGGATAAGGATTACTCTATCGATTTCCAAAAAATTCCCCAACGTAGTCTTTGTTTTATTTACTTGTGGACGTTTAAGTCTTCCATAAAAAAATATTTCAATGAATAATTTAAACAATAAAATTTTAATAACTTCGCTGGTATGTTATCATGTTCGTTCCGGGGGAAAATATATTGACAATTTTCGAGCCCTTATGTCGGGATTTTGGATTTTGAGTGAATAAATACCAAAAGTACACTTTATTACCCCCCTTAGAAACGGAATTTCCAAAAAGTACCTATTCCAGAATTTTTTTTTTCTTCACCGAAGTATCCTATACTCCATATTTCAATTATATAGGATCATTGTTTCAGCAAATATTAAAAGTACTTTTTATCCCACGAAACACGAAAAATTTGAGTAAAAAATATCATTCCATATTGTTCCCTGCTCTATTCCATTTTGTTCCCCGTTCTACTCCATTTCATTTCCAATTCCATCTTCTTCTTCTAAGGTCATTATTATAGGAACAAAAAAAGTACCAAAAGTACACTTTATTACCCCCATTAGAAACGGAATTTCCAAAAAGTACCTATTCCAGATTTTTTTTCTTCACCGAAGTATCCTATACTCCATATTTCAATTATATAGGATCATTGTTTCAGCAAATATTTAAAGTACTTTTTATCCCCGTTAAGAAACGGAATTTCCAAAAAGTACTTTTCCACATCTTTTTTTTCACCGAAGGATTTTACATTTCAAATTTTAAGTTTCTGTGACCATTATATTTTTTGGAACCTTTTCAATTTCAAGTTTCTATGATTATTATTTCAGGAAATAGAAAAGCAACAAAAAGTGTACTTTCGGTACTTTTAACAAAACGTACTTTTTATAGAAGGTTCTTTTTACAAAGTTTTTTTTTTATAAAAGGTACTTTTCAAAAAGGTACTTTTTATAAAAGGTACTTTTTTTAAGGTACTTTTTATAAAAGGTACTTTTTATAAAAGGTACTTTTTATAAAGGGTACTTTTTATGAAAGGTACTTTTTATGAAAGGTACTTTTTATAAAAGGTACTTTTTATAAAAGGTACTTTTTATAAAAGGTACTTTTTATAAAAGGTACTTTTTATAAAAGGTACTTTTTATAAAAGGTACTTTTTATAAAAGGTACTTTTTATAAAAGGTACTTTTTATAAAAGGTACTTTTTATAAAAGGTACTTTTTATAAAAGGTACTTTTTATAAAAGGTACTTTTTATAAAAGGTACTTTTTATAAAAGGTACTTTTTATAAAAGGTACTTTTTATAAAAGGTACTTTTTATAAAAGGTACTTTTTATAAAAGGTACTTTTTATAAAAGGTACTTTTTATAAAAGGAACTTTTTATAAAAGATACTTTTTATAAAAGGTGCTTTTTATAAAAGGTACTTTTTATAAAAGGTACTTTTTATAAAAGGTACTTTTTATAAAAGGTACTTTTTATAGGGTACTTTTTATAAAAGGTACTTTTTATAAAAGGTACTTTTTATAAAAGGTACTTTTTATAAAAGGTACTTTTTATAAAAGGTACTTTTTATAAAAGGTACTTTTTATAAAAGGTACTTTTTATAAAAGGTACTTTTTATAAAAGGTACTTTTTATAAAAGGTACTTTTTATAAAAGGTACTTTTTATAAAAGGTACTTTTTATAAAAGGTACTTTTTATAAAAGGTACTTTTTATAAAAGGTACTTTTTATAAAAGGTACTTTCTATAAAAGGTACTTTTTATAAAAGGTACCATTATTTGAGTAAATTAAAAAAAGTACCAAAAGTACACTTTTTTCCATTTTACCCCCGTAGAGTCAACATTGGCAAAAACCCAGCCTTGGTGAATATTTTTTCCGGGAGGTTAACCTACATTGCAAATTTTAAGTTTCTAGGACCATTATTTAAGAAAATATAAAAGGTACCAAAAGTACAGTTTTTTACCCTTTTTACCCCTTAGAATCAACATTGGCAAAATCCAGCCTTAGTAGATTTATATTCCGGGAGCTGAACCTGCATTCAAAATTTCAAGTGTCTAGGACCATTATATAAGGAAATATAAAAGGTACCAAAGGTACATTTTTTTACCCTTTTTAGCCCCTTAGAATCAACATTGGCAAAAATCCAGCCTTACTGGATCTATATTCCGGGAGGTGAACATACAGTCCAAATTTCAAGTTTCTGTGACCATTATTTCAGGAGATATAAAAAGTACCAAAAGTACAGTTTTTTACCCTTTTTACCCCCTTAGAATCAACATTGACAAAAATCCGGCCTTACTGGATCTATATTCCAGGAGTTGAACATACAGTCCAAATTTCAAGTCTCTGTGACCATTATTTCAGGAGATATAAAAAGTACCAAAAGTACAGTTTTTTACCTTTTTTGTCACCTTAGAATCAACATTGGCAAAAATCCGGCCTTACTGGACCTATATTCCAGGAGTTGAACATACAGTCCAATTTTCAAGTCTCTGTGACCATTATTTCAGGAGATATAAAAAGTACCAAAAGTACAGTTTTTTACCCTTTTTGTCCCCTTAGAATCAACATTGGCAAATAACCCGGCCTAACTGGATCTATATTCCGGGAGGTGAACATACAGTCCAAATTTCAAGTCTCTATGACCATTATTTCAGGAGATATAAAAAGTACCAAAAGTACAGTTTTTTACCCTTTTTACCCCCTTAGAATCAACATTGGAAAACCCCAGCCTTAGTGGATCTATATTCCGGGAGGTGGACCTACAGTCCAAATTTCAAGTCTCTGTGACCATTATTTCAGGAGATATAAAAAGTACCAAAAGTACAGTTTTTTACCCTTTTCGTCCTCTTAGAATCAACATTTGCAAAAACCCGGCCTTTCTGGACCTATATTCCAGGAGTTGAACATACAGTCCAATTTTCAAGTCTGTGTGACCATTATTTCAGGAGATATAAAAAGTACCAAAAGTACAGTTTTTTACCCTTTTTGTCCCCTTAGAATCAACATTGGCAAAAATCCGGCATTATTGGATCTGTATTCCGGGAGGTGAACATACAGTCCAAATTTCAAGTTTCTATGACCACTATTTCAGGAGATATAAAAAGTACCAAAAGTACAGTTTTTTTCCCTTTTTACCCCCTTAGAATCAACATTGGCAAAAATCCAGCCATAGTGGATCTATATTCCGGGAGGTGGACCTACAGTCCAAATTTCAAGTCTCTAGCTTCAGCGGTTTGGGCTGGGCGATGATGAATGAGTATATCAGTCAGTCAGTCAGTCAGTCAGTCAGTCAGTCAGTCAGTCAGTCAGTCAGTCAGTCAGTCAGTCAGTCAGTCAGTCAGTCAGTCAGTCAGTCAGTTAGTCAGTCAGTCACATTAATTACTCTTTTATATATATAGATTGGTGTTCTCATTTTGGCCGGAATGCCTTAAACTAATCAATTTTAATAATTCGATAGTTTAATTAAATATATCTTCAAGATATAATTTTCTTATGGTTGGCGTAGTCAAAATTAGAAAAATTTTCCAAAAAGTTATTAAAACCGCATTTGATGAAAAATCGGGTATTTCCGAATTGTGAACAATTTTGCATGGAGTGGAAATACGTCAATGCAAATACTAAAACTATGATAAGGTACAATATTTTACAAAAAATAGATTTTATGAACTTTCTATGTATATTTTAGAGGGTAGTGAATAAGCAATTGAAAACCATCCCAGTAATTATTCATTTGTTTTAACAAACATTAACATTTATTTTTTACTGTCGACAAAATTTTCTAAAATAATTAACATTAAACATTAAAAAATTACGGTTTTTTCATTCTTTTTTACGAACAAATTCGAAAAAAATAACCTACGAAAACATTAAAAATTAATGATAGTTTTGTTATTTTTAGCAACAAATTCCAAAAAAATAACCTACGAAAACATTAAAAATAATGATTTCGTAGGTTATTTTTTACAATTTTCTATTGAAATATTTTTTTTTTTTTTAAATTTTTAATAAAATTTTGGGGAATCGATCCCGCAATCAACTACATTCTGGCCAGACACTCTACCCATCGTTCCAAAGTCACTTGATACAAATATGTTTTTATATTTCTATTAATAATTTTTTGAATTTTTTTTCTACAAAAAAATAACCTACTTGTGTAGGTAAAAACTAATGATATCTCATTTAAAAATACCAACAATAAAAAAAAAAATTACTTACACAAATCATTTAAAATTTAAAGAATAATCAGTAGTTTTTACTTACAGAACAAAAATAAATGACAAACAAGTAAAAAAGTTAAATTCGGCCTTGCCGAATGTAGTGATACCCTCCACAATTTCTAAAAGATTATTGCAAAAAACTTTATTTAAAAGGAAATTACTTTTAAAAAAAAAAAAAAATTTTAAAAAAAAATTTCCGCGAAAAAATTTTAGTAAAAAAAATACGCGATTTTTTTCTTTTTTTGTCATAAAATATGTTCGTACTTGTTTAAATACCATTTGGTGTTCAATTATGTTCACATATGTCAACAAGAAGCCGAATTAAAGCATTTTGTATTTTTAGGTTATGTTGAATGTACTGAAATTTTTTAGGTGTGCTTACATTTTCGTTCATAACTTTTGAACCGCTGAACCGATATCGCTCAAATGCAATACCAAACTTCTCGGGAGAACTTCCAATAAATATGTTAAGTTTCGGTCATCTATGTGCAATATTTTGTCCGCGACAGCATTTTCCACAGACATACAGACAGACGGACAGACGGACAGACGGACATCGCTAGAATGTCTTAAAATCGATCGGGCATCATGAATATATGTACCTTATGGGGTCTCAGATCGATATTTCGATGAGTTACAAACGGAATGACAAACTTATATATACCCTCTATCACTAAGTGGAGGGTATAAAAAATTAAATGTTAAAGAAAGTCTTTATATTTTAGTGTGTTATTTTTGAAACAAAGGACAGAAGTAGTCATTAATAAAAACTGAACATCGAACAAATGTTTTTTCTTTTAAAAACGACTAAATGTAAAACTTTTTAAATAAAATACAAACAGTTTATGACATAATTTTTTGAGTGATAGAGAAATATCTTTGAATCTGAGATTTTTGCAACAACACAGAGAGAACATACTTATTCGTTGTGATAACCAAATTTAGCACCAAATGAATTCTTGTAAACTTCGTTTAGCACATTAGCAATTTTAAACAAACTTTGACCTAATTTCTTTTGCTAAATTTTAAATTGAGTTGACAACATTTCTACAAGATTTTTTGCTAAGATTATCAAAAAAAAAAGTTAATTTTTTTTTTATTTTCAGAAAACTTAAAATGGCGCTATCTCGGAAACTAAGCCAGATAGAGCAAAATGGAGGGCATTTTTGGTTCTTAGAATCACCATACTTTCGCGCGTCCTCTTCACATGTGTGGACCCTAATGGGACCTAACTTTGGATCCAAAAAAGTTAGCATTCCCGAAAATTTTAAAATGCTCATATCTCGGTAAATATTGCCGACACAACGAAAAGTCCAAAATAATGTTTGTTCGCCGTAAATGCGTGAAATAAAAAGACAAAGTTTTAAATTGTTAAAAATGGAGATAAATTCTCTTGTTTTATTTAAATAAATAAATTACCTTTTTTATATAAAAATGATAGGGGCACGTAGTTCTGTCGTGAAGGTATACAAAACGAGTAAGAAAAAAAAGACATACAAAGTGTATGTATAAGGGTGACAGACAATGCCTAAAACTACCGTTATCGGTTATACTAGTTAGAATCTGTGCAAAAACTCTTAACAGAGTTGCATTGAAAGTGTAATAATGCCGATTCTAACTAGTTTTAACCCTTTACAGACCAAAGGGGTCAATTTATAAATTTATTAAGCAAATAAAGGGTTTACGCTTAAACATTGCCGGCCACCTTGCAACACTAAAATAGTTGCAACAGAAACTTAAAGGTAATCTATGCTAAATATTTAAATAAGAGGTAGCATGCAGTTCAAGTGAGTTTTTTAATTCATTTATTTTTTCTAAAAACACTTAAAAACTAAAAAAGGCGGTCAGGAGACCGGACCAGTAATACTGGATGTTTTTAAAGCGGCCCAGAGGACCGGACCAGTTACAAAAGTAACCGGAGGTTTATTAAGCGGTCCAGCAGACCGGACCAGTTAAAAATAACCGGAAGGTTTTTAAAGCGGTCAAGTAGACCGGACCAGTTACATAGGCAACCGGAAGTTTTTTAAAGCGGTCCATCAGACCGGACCCCTATAGAGGGGATTGACCGGATATAACCCAGCCAAACATGGTATATTGGGCCATTGGAAGACCCGGGCTCGAATAAATTTTATTTTTTATAATTTGAGGATAAACCTCTGGTCCAAAAACTAAAACTACCCGTCCAGAACGATTAAAATTAGGGTCAGCAAGCTGAAACCCTGCAAAATGTTCCCTAATAGAGTCCGGAGCGGACTCAACTGGAGTGTTCACTCCCTTCATCCGTGTTACCTTCGCAGTAAACACAATTTTCTGCTCGGCGTCGTAAGTTGAGCCGACAGTAATACGACAATATTTGTCATTGTCGACCTGCGATATGGGCAGCCGAAGTTGTGTGACCATGGATTCAGAAATGTAGCTTACTTTACAGCAAGGGTCCAAGGCTGCTCGTAGGGGAATTGTGCTCTTTGGCAAATAAAGTTTGATTCGAAGGGTAGGAGAGAATGAGACAATGTGCCGTATTGGCAAGGGACAAATGTTAGAAACGGACGAAGACGGATAATTTTGTGCAGAATTTTTCCTATTCGAGCGCGGTTGCTCAATACGCAAAACCTTTTGTTTAGCGGACTGTAGTTTGTTACGATTTTTGCGAGAAGACTGTTTTGCCTCAGATACCAACGGAGCTGGTCGGGAAGGATGCAGGAGGGTATTATGATCCCCCTTACATTTACCACATTTAAAACGGCTCTTACAATCTTTCGCGAGATGTGAAAAGGCTAAGCAGCGAGCACAGTACCGATGTAGAACCACCATTCGAAGCTTACGCTCGTGGCTCATCTTCCGAAACTCGGAGCAATTGCTCAATGGGTGCTTGTAATTGCAAATTCTACACTGACGTTTTCCTTGTTTTTCCGAAACAGGTGTCGGAAGACTATTCGAGCCCGAGAGTTCAATTATACCCGACGAAGGTGCGGGTATCGAAGACTCAATAATTGCTGCATCTAAAATAGGTGCAACATTTGATGAAGGTGCGCCATCAAGAGACGGCTCCTCCGTAGTGGTAGTAGCAGGTAAAATAGGGGCAGCCAAGGTGACTGCAGGATTAGCAGATGTATCAGGAGCAGCTAAGGTGGTAACTGCTGACTCCGAGATCTCCATTTCCTCCTCATAATCGTCCAACAAAGTGTCATCAAAAGAAGTAGGAGATGCGTCCATTATGCTAGGAAATAAGATATGTTATCGGAGAACAGAAAATAGTTTTAATTTATGTTGGTCAGAATGACCAGTTTTGCGATATGTCGCCTTACAACCCCATTCGCAGTGCGTACGTCGACGACTCTAACACGACCGTCACTACCCGGGTGAATTTTAACGACCCTACCTAACCTCCACGAAGTGGGAGGAAGCTGCTCATGTCTAATAACGACCAAATCCTCTAACTGAATTTCCCGTGTTTGATGTTGCCATTTGTAACGTTTATGCAAGCTCAACAAGTACTCATCTTTCCACCGTTGGCAAAAGTGCTGAGTCAGAGCTTTAATTTTTCTAAACCGATTTACGATACTCAAAGGAGGTTCATCGATTTCAGGTTCGGCAGGAGCAAGAATTGGTGAACCAATCAAAAAATGACCAGGCGTCAGCGCTACCGGTTCCTGTGGGTTATCCGTCATAGGACAAAGAGGACGCGAATTTAAGCAAGCTTCAATTCTCGCAAGTATTGTCGAAAACTCTTCAAACGTATATTTGAAGGCTTGCGCTTCCTTTCGAAAATGAAGCTTAAAACTTTTCACACCGGCTTCCCAAAGACCACCCATATGAGGGGCCCCAGCTGGGATAAAACGCCACGAAAGTTCCTGAAACCCGTATGTGGAACAAACCGCGGACTGACTTTCCTTAAGAAACGTCTTAAAGTCCCTTTCCAATTCTCGCGACGCGCCTACGAAGTTAGTACCATTGTCCGAAAACATCGTGTGAGGGCAACCTCGACGCGAAACAAACCTCTGAAAAGCGGCTAAGAATATAGCGGTTGATAAATCAGACGCTGCCTCCAAATGTATCGCTTTCGTCGAAAAACAAACAAAGATGCAAACATAACCTTTAGTTATTTTACACGCTCTGCCGGTAAAACTTTTGATATCAAAAGGGCCCGCAAAGTCTACACCAGTGGTAGTAAAAGGCCTAACTAAAGTAGTTCTTTCCGGAGGAAGAGCGGCCATAATCTGACTACAAGATCGTTTCCGATCAAGCAGACAGCGTTTACAACGACCGATAACTCCGCGAATCTTTGATTTCATTCGCGGGATCCAATATTCTATACGAAGAATCCGCAACATCAACTGATTTCCACCGTGGATGGAAATCAAATGAACAAACTCGGTTAAAAGCTGAGTGAACCTGTCTGAATAGGGTAGAATTATAGGGTGTTGTTCAGAGTAAGATAGAGATGGACATTTTACTAAACGACCATTCAATCTCATAACACCACTTTTATCTAAAAAGGGGTTCAAAGGAACCAAAGCACTCTTCGTGGATAGGGGCTTTCCCTTTAAGAGACATTCATATTCGTCACCGAAGTGACGTTTTTGAGCTACGATGGCCAAATGCATTTTCGCCCGTTTTATCTCCGAATTGGAAAGTGATTTCGCCGGATACGAAAGCGTATCCAAATTTTGCTTTTTACGGCAATTGTAAATAAATCTCAGAACATATGAGATTACACGAAGAGCTTTGTCCAGCTTCGAATAGTTTTCAAGAATATCGTAATCCAAATCTTTCCCTTTAGCGTCTGCGAAGAATGAAGCATGAGTCTTTACAACCTGAGCCTCAAGGTCAGTATGCAAACAGGAAATATCCGAAATATTCCATTGTGATCTATCCTGGCGAAGCCAACGTGGTCCATGCCACCAAAGATCATTACCCATCAGTTCAGAAGGCGAAATACCACGACTGCCCAAATCGGCAGGATTGTCCTCAGACCTAACGTGGTACCAATTGTGATTACCAACATTCTGCTGTATTTGACATACCCGGTTTCTGACAAAAGTAGCCCAGGTACACGGGTCCTTTTTCAGCCAAGCAAGGACGATTGTAGAATCAGTCCAACAATATACCTGGTGAATACCGATATCAATTTCGCCAAGTACCGTCTGCAAAAGCTCGGAAGCTAAAACTGCTCCACAAAGCTCCAGGCGAGGGATCGAGATTGATTTTATGGGAGCTACTCTCGTTTTACCAGACAAAAGGTGGGTATAAATTTCACCGCTGGAGGTCTCAATACGTATATATATCACCCCCGCGTATGCCTTTTCCGAGGCATCAGAAAAGACATGGAGTTCGACCAAAGAATCAGGACCGTAATGAACCCATCTTGGAATTCGAATATTGTTAACTTCATGGTATGAAGTTACAAACCTTTGCCAATCATTTTCCGTTGAAAGAGGAAGATTCTCATCCCAACCAATATGATCAAGCCAAATTCGTTGCATAATGATTTTAGCAACAACAATAACTGGACCAAGCCAACCCACGGGATCAAAAAGTTTTGCTATAAGAGACAAAACTTCCCTTTTAGTATGACTAGACTTAGGTGTGATGGGGTTCACACTGAAGTAAAAAGAGTCCAGTTGAGCGTTCCACAGAATCCCTAAAGTTTTAGAGCTACTTGACTCAACAAAAGTCAAAAGTTTCGCATCGACTAAATGCTCAGGGGGAAACCCATTTAAAATGGAGCGTTCATTGGAAGTCCATTTCCGAAGCTCAAATTTTGCAGAAGACAAAGCTGCTATAAGCTGATCACGAGCGATCAGAGCAGTCGAGACGTCATGATACCCTGTTAAAACGTCGTCAACGTACATACACTTCCGAAGGATGTGTGATGCCAGGGGATATTCAGCCTCAGAATCGTCCGCCAATTGTAAAAGCGTCCGAATCGCCAAATAAGGGGCGCAATTTACGCCGAAAGTAACGGTTTGCAACTCATACTCCTTAACGTTCTCCGTCGGAGAATCTCGAAACAAGATACGTTGAAATGGAGTATGAGAAGAATCCACCCTAATCTGCCTATACATTTGCGTAATATCGCAATTGAAGACAAATTTGAAAAGGCGCCATCTTAAAATTAAGAGGACCAAGTCCGACTGTAAAGTCGGTCCGACGTAGAGACAGTCGTTTAGACTATTCCCGTTCGAAGTTTTGTTCGAAGCGTTGAAAACGACTCGCAATTTTGTAGTCTTTCGCTCAGGTTTAACGACTGGGTGATGGGGCAAATAACACGAATGTGTTAAAGCCGGGGGGGTATATGAAACGAGTTTCATATGGTCAAGGTCCAGATATTCCCTTACGACGTTGTCGTACATTTCTTTAATCTCAGGTCTTCGTAGGAGCGAGGATTCTGTCCTGAAATATTGTTTCATGACATTCGACCTCGATATACCTAAGTTTAAAGTTTCAGGGAATTCAGGCTTAAATGGAAGAGTAACAATGTATCGACCATCAGAAGCACGACGCGTTGTTGACCTATAATTCTCCTCACAAATTTTATCAAAAACCGATAAAATTTTCTTTTTAGGAGTTTCCTCAATTTCCCAAAATCTCAGAAGTGTTCTATTAAGAGAATCTTCTTCGGAAAAGTCTACCCTAGTCGAATAGACATGGACTCGAGGTTGTGAAATTGGACCAGTAATAATCCAACCAAATACTGTATTTTGAGCTAGCAATGAGCCCAAAATATTTCGACGAATTTCTCCCAAAAGAATTTGAGGATATAAATCCGCGCCAAGCAAAAGGTCGACAGGTTTACTGTCGTAAAATTTAGAATCTGCTAGATGTAGATCCAATAGATTATCCCTTATAAACGAAGGAATGACAAAGGATGGTAAATTACCCGATATACTAGGCAAGACAAGTGCCATAGTTTCCAAGACAAGTGTACTGTCCAAGGGAGAGCCAATCTTCAAAGAACAAATTTTCTTCGAAGTAGCCGAGACCGCTTGATTTACACCTGAAACTTGAGCATTCGTGGAATGCGTTGAGAGTTTCAGGCGATTCTGCAAGCTTTCGCAAATAAACGAAGCCTCGGAAGCCGGATCTATAAGAGCCCGGGCTTGGTACGTAGTACCATGGTGAATAAGATTCACCATTGCCGTCCCTAGGAGTACAGTCCTATCCTGTGACGCGTGGAACACCTGGCGGTTTGCAGGAGCCGCGTGACTAATACCCGTAGACGTAGACGGAAGGAGAGAATTATCAGGCAGGGAGTTCTGTAATCCAGGGGCGGAAGGCGTACTCACAACTGCCGTAGAAGAATTATTTCCCCTTGCCGGTCTGTTAACAGATTGTACCTCACGATGCAACATAGTATGATGTCGCTTGTCACAAATAGAGCAAGTATTTTTGCTCTTACAATTCTTAGCTTCATGTGCCTTTGAAAAGCAATTGACACAATGATGAAACTTTTTTACAGTAGAATATCTGTCAGCAACTGAAAGTTTTTTAAACTTTGGACAGATACGTAAAAAGTGTCCTTGATTTGGACACAAACCACAAAAAGTAATCGTAGAAGGTGTAGCATTGGTATGATGTGACTTCACCTTTGGTTGAACAGTTTTCTTGGACGATCCAGAGCCTTTAAGATCGCGTAGGCAATCTAAAGTTTGGATTCGTTCCGTCAAAAACTTGTCCAAGTCTTCCCAAGAAGATATAGATTTCTTTACCTTAACTGTTTGTTCGAAAAGGTGCACGGTGTGCGGAGGCAACCGTTTTACAGAATTGTAAACTATAATTGGATCCCAGTTCGTAATTGGAATGTCATACGTAGACATTGCCGTCAAACATTTATTTACGCCGCGCTGAATCGTTTTAAGACCCTCGCTAGTTCCTTCCTCAAAGGAAGGAATAGCATAAAAAGCATCGAATTGATTAAAAACCAACATACGCTTATTGTCGTATGTGTCTTCCAAATTTTTCCACGCTATATTAAAGCCCTCATTAGTAAGTTGGCTTCTTGAAACGATTTCCCTTGCTTCCCCACTAGTCTTCTTAATGAGGTAACAAAGGCGCTCAACATTACTTAAACGAGCATTTTTAATATAAACCGCGGTAAAAAGGTCTCTGAACGTAGGCCACGACAAAAAATTTCCCTCAAATACATCGATATCACATGGAGGCAACGCCATTCGATGAAAATAATCATCAACCTGAGGAGCTACAACCGCCGAAGGCTGGGGTTTAGGATTAAGTTCCTCCTTTATTGCATTGAAAACTTGTATTCTTCCCTTTATATTGGAAGCACAATTTACGTATGCGTCAAACGCTGTCTGGTATTTTGACTCAATCGAGGTTAAGTCACCCAAATCAGCGTCCTCCAGCGTTTTTAAATACTCCACGCTTTCCAAAAAGGAGGTTTCTACCCTATCCCACAATAAATCTAATCGCTTACCCCTCATTTCCAACGAAAAAACGTTGTGTACCTCATCGTCAAGCTTAAAAAAGCCAGCACCAAAGGTGACAACATCTTCCGAAGCTTTAATGAAGGTCTCAAGCGGCGTCATTTCCATTTTATTCGTGAAAAAATTACAAAAATAATTAAATTTCCAAAGAAATTAAAAAAAGTCAAGAAAACTTGTAAAAAAAACGAAGTTTTACGAAAATAACCGAAGATATACGACAAATTCCGAAGACCTGAAAAATTTTTCCGAAAATTTCAGAAAAATATCAAAAGAACTTTCAAAAAAAATTTAAAATTTTCTCTAAAAATTCAAAAATGTTCGAAATTTACCGAAGATTTCCGAAAAATACCGAATAAAACTCGAAGATCTCACAAATTCGATTAAGTTTTCTCAAAAAATTGAAAAGTGTACAAGACTTGACGAAAAGTCAAAAAAAAATTCAAAAAATTTCAAAAAACCAGCTTAAATTTCAAAAAAATACGAACACTCACGAAAAAAACCGAAGTATTTTCTTGTTCGTAAAAAAAATATTCAAAAAATTTGTTAAATGTGGTTAACTTTTTAAAAAGTTTAAAATTTTTCAAAAATCTTCAAAATACACAAAATTTTCCGAAAAAACACGAATGGTTCCGAAGAAACCCGAAGATCTGTCGAGTTCGTCAAAAAATTTCACGAAAAAACGATGAAAAATTTACAAGTTAAAAATTTTAATTTAAATGCACACACTTGATAACTCGCGACTGTGACGGACTGTAGGGTACTTTTTAAATGCAGTTAAAAAAAAAGCAACAACACACACACGGTATGTATTCAAGATAGGAATGCAGCTTAAGCAAGGAAAAAAAAATCCACACAGAAACTGGCGTGACGTAGTGAATAAAAGGAATAAAGCACAAAATAAAATAAAAACAACCGATTTGTTTATAAAAAAAACACTGTTAATAGGGATAGAAATATATGTAAATATATATGTAGATATGTATGTAATAAATAAATATAAAAATATACAAACACTTTTCACAATATCCCGACGGCTTTTCAATATAAAAAAAACAAACGAAATAATTAAAATTTTATAATTTTATTCGCACTTTATTATTATTTAATATTCAAATAAATTATTTGATTTATTTATTAAAATAAATCTATTTAAAAATTTTTAGTAGAAAAATTTATTTTTGGTAAACAAATGCACTGTTGATAAAAAATGTAACGAAAATTTATATGGAATGACAAAGTGTCAAAAGCACTGTTTTACCGACGAAGGGTTGTAAGACCGATCATTCACAATAGAACATTAAATACAAAAAGGAGTATTTATAATTTTAATACTTTTTTCTTTCCTTTTTTGTTCTATTTAATATTCTTTTTTTTTCCACTATTTTTCTTTTTTTGTATATATATTTTTCTTTCCACTTTAAACTCACACAAAAAAAAATGAAACTGCACGTACCTTTTTTGTAGTTGAAAATTTAAAAAAAATTAAGAGGGAAAATTGTTGTAGAGGGATGCACCAAAAATGTTGATGGACTTCTATGGGAAGAAAGAGAATTATTCCAATTTGTTCAAACTTTGTATATATCCGGCTCGAGTGGACCAAAATGTTCGCCGTAAATGCGTGAAATAAAAAGACAAAGTTTTAAATTGTTAAAAATGGAGATAAATTCTCTTGTTTTATTTAAATAAATAAATTACCTTTTTTATATAAAAATGATAGGGGCACGTAGTTCTGTCGTGAAGGTATACAAAACGAGTAAGAAAAAAAAGACATACAAAGTGTATGTATAAGGGTGACAGACAATGCCTAAAACTACCGTTATCGGTTATACTAGTTAGAATCTGTGCAAAAACTCTTAACAGAGTTGCATTGAAAGTGTAATAATGCCGATTCTAACTAGTTTTAACCCTTTACAGACCAAAGGGGTCAATTTATAAATTTATTAAGCAAATAAAGGGTTTACGCTTAAACAATGTTTGTAGCCCTCAACACGTAGAACAAGACCGCAAAATAACCAAAAGCTCTCCGAGTAATATTTTGAAAGTTATCGAGTTTTTTAATTCTCAAGACCCCAGTGATCCCCTAAAATCACGTATCTCAAAAACTAAGCAAGGTAGAGCGAAACGGACACAAATTTTGGATCAAAAACTATGACGATTTTTAAGGAACCCAACTACGTCTAGGCCCATCGGGGTCTGGACCTATTGGGTCCGAACCCAATGGGGTCCTCAAATGTGTATGAACTAATTGTAAGTTCAAAAAAATCAGTTAACTAATTATTGGCAAAACATTTTTGCTAACTTTAGCAAAAAAATTGTGGGTTCAAAATTAGCAAATTTTCTTGTAGGTTTACAAGCTTGTTTTGCTAACATTACAGTTTTTTTTTAGTGTATTGTTTAAAAAAAAATACGGAAAATTCGACACTTTTTTATAGAAAAAATATTTTAAAATCTGAGACTTTTCTTATACACTCAAAAAAATAAAACTGTAAAGTTAACAAATTTTTTTTTGTTAACTCGAGTTTACTGGCTTTTTAACAAATTTTTAGTTTAAATCAGCGTTTTAACTACTTTTTTTAGTTAAGTTCAATTTACGAAAATACTAGTTTTGTACAAATTTTGAATTAATTTTTTTTGTTGACTTTAAAACTGAGTTTACAAATTTTTACTAATTAATTTGCTGATTTTTTGTAACATTTTTGTCAAGTGAAAAATTTTAAACATTTCTTGTGTAGCCTCCTATGCAAATCTCATAAGTCCTACTTAAGCTGAACTTAATGCTGTGAAAAAAAATAAGAAAAAATAAGTGAAGTGTTAGTGTTTAAAACCAATATTTAACAAACTTTTTTAACAAAAATTTTTTACAAAAAGTTTAGCTGAATTCAACTAATAAAAAATGTTACGAAATTTTCAGCCGAATTTTTATTTAAAATTACGGTTTTTTTGCTACATTCATTCTACGAAAAGTTAACGAAATATTTTTTGTTAAATTAACTAGAAATTTAGTAGGTTCAAAATCAGGTGTTTTTTTAGTTAAATTTAACTAAATTTTTTGCTAACTTTACAGTTTTTTTTTTTTGAGTGTAAGAAAAATATCAGATTTTTACTAAAACCCTACATTTGTCAAATTTTCAGTCCACTTTAATAAATTTTCTTGTATGTTGGTAATACGATTATGTTCATACATAAACATAAATATATAAATACAATTGTAAAACTGTCAAAAGATTTTGATGTCAATGGTGCGTTGGTAATATTGAAGGTGGTATCATCGACTTAGACATAAAAAGTAAACTGGAGCACAAAAAGTATTTGGCACAAGTACGAATCCATTCTTTTGTGAATATTTTGTCTTTTGTTGTTAAACAAAAAAATATATACTTAAAAAAAAACAAGCACTTAGCATAATAATCTTTGTAGACGACAAATAGTAGATAAAATATTGATTTATGCAAATATTGAAAGATTCCAAAAAATAAATAAAACTCAAAAATAACAAAGAGTCTCAAAAGAAATGAATAATGACAATAATAAACTCAATTACATATCAAGAAGTTTCATTTTAAAGGATGTGCTAAGACAACCCCTTTAGATTTTAATAATAATAATAGAAAATTTAGAGGAAACAAATGGAAAATGCGGGTTAATATACTTAATTATATATCGATGGTAAAACATTGACAACACGTAACTAACGCATAACAAGGTTTATCTAAACTAGCTGTAAACTAAAAGTGAGAACACCATATATTTTTTTTTTTGAAAATGTATTTTGATTGTTTAGAAACAAACATCGATCGAACACTTTTTGTTAAATTCGCGTTTTAATTGCAAAAAAATAAAAAACATTCACTTTTAATCAAAAACATTCACTTTGCATCAAATTTCACTAGGGTATGTCAAAGACCAAAAGTTCGTTTAAAAAGAACTTGAACTAAGTTTTGAAAACCTTTCGGGGGTTATTGTCTACACACAAAAAAAAAAACTTTGTCAAATTACTAGGAAAAGTCTCGTAATCCCATTTTACCAATATTTGACTGTTTTCCTTGTTTTTTCACAAACAAATTTGGATCGAAATTTTAATTTTTTTTGTAATTTCACAATTTTTTTTTTTGTAATTTTACAAATTTCCAATATAATTTTACAAAAAAATCTAGTAAATTCACGAGAATTCCTTGTAATTTCAATTGCGCCAAAAAAGTGTAAATTTACAATTTTATTGGTAAAAAGCCTGTAAAATTACTAGGAAGTCTCGTAAAATAGGAGTAAGCAAAAAATTTTAGTAAAATTACGGAACCTCCTTGTAAATTTTATCGTGTTAAACAATTTGTAAATTTACAATTTTATTGGTTAAACTTTGTAAGATTACAAAATTATTGGTAAAAAGCTTGTAAAATTACTAGGAATTTTTATCAAATAGGAGATAGCAAGCAAAAAAAGTTACAAGTTTTTCTTGTAATTTTGCAAGGTTTTTTTTTTTTTGAGTGTACTGTTGGTATACTTTCATATTTTTTTTTGGTCCATTCCTACACTCAAAAAATAAAACTGTAAAGTTAACAAATTTTTTTTTTGTTAACTTGAGTTTACTGGCTTTTTAGCAAATTTTTAGTTAAAATCAGCGTTTTAACTACTTTTTTTAGTTAAGTTCAATTTACGAAAATACTAGTTTTGAACAAATTTTGAATTAATTTTTTTTGTTGACTTCAAAACTGAGTTTACGAATTTTTACTAATTAATTTGCTGATTTTTCGTAACAAATTTGTTAAGTGAAATTTCTTGTGTAGCCTCCTATGCGAATCTCAGAAGTTCTACTTAAGCTGATGAACAAACAGAAAAAACAAACTTACAATTTTTTACAAAATATTTTGTAAATTTTAGTTTACGAAAAGTAACAAAAAGTTTAGCTGAATTCAACTAATTTTTTTTGTTAATATATGTACATAAAAACGTTACGAAATTTCTGCTAAATTTTTAGTTAAAGTTACGGTTTTTTTTTGCTACATTCATTCTACGAAAAGTTAGCTAAGTATTTTTAATTAAATTAACTAAAAATTTTGTAGGCCCAAAATCAGGTGCTTTTTTAGTTAAATTTAACTAAATTTTTTGCTAACTTTACAGTTTTTTTTTTTTTTTGAGTGTAGATACAAAAACGTGTTGCACAGTGTAATTGCGTTAATGCAAAAAACTTGAGGTGGATTTTATATGAAAGGACCCGTAGAATCCAAAACTGTCATCTAAATCGGTCGCGTAATCTCATCGTAAACTCCATCCATATGAACCTCTCTGATTAGTGTCTATCACGGAACAAAGCCATATATTTTGGTTGCAAGTTTCTACACCATTTACAGTTAAAATTAGTAAAAGAGCAATTGTTATTCGAAGATCCTATTTGTAATTTGAAGATTCCATTTGTAGTTCGAAGATTCCATTTGTAATTTGAAGATTCAATTTGTAATTCAAAGAATCAATTTGTAATTCGAAGATTCTAATTCGTAAAACATCAATTGTAATTCGTAAAATATCAATTGTAATTCGTAAAAGCTCAATTGTAATTCAAAGATTTCATTTCTAATTCGTAAAAAGTCAATTGTAATTTGTAAGAGATCAGTTGTTATTCGAAAAAAATAAATATTAAATTTAGTAGAAAAGTTAAATTCGACTTGGCCGAATCTATGAATACCCTCCACAATTCTCTTTTTAAGTGATATATTTTATTTTGTGTAAAAAACTTTTTTTTTAATTAATTATTGACAAAAAAAAAAATAATTTTCTAATTTTTTGAGTGTAAAATTTTTTTCGAGTGTATTTTTTTTTTTAGTGTAGACTTATTTTTGAGTGACAAAAATACGTTGTAAAATATTTTTGTGACCTACCAATGTTTTTAACACATGTTTAACGGTTTTTCAACACTTTAATTTAAGGTGAAACTAATCTGATATTCACGGTTTTGCTAATAACTTTTGAACCACTGGACCGATTAGACTGAAATTCAATACAACACTGGCCTGAGGAACGACAAATACATATGCCGAGCTTAAGCATCTTTAGAATTTCTTTTCAAAGTTACCATGTTTTTTATCTTGTTAATTCACGAAAAACCCTTGCCGAAATTCAGTCTTTTGCTCATACCTTTTGAACCACAGCACTGTATTTCCGATTCCAAAATTTGGTGAACAAAAGTATTTAACAAAATGGTATTTTATGTTTTTGGGGTCGCTGATTTCAAAAAAATGCTTTAAAAAATTGTAGCTTTAGGTGGTTATTCATAAAACCTGTAATATATTTAAACTAGGTTTATTTGACAGATATTGCAGGAATAATTGTCAAATAAACCTACAATAAGTCTGTTATAAGTATTATGAATAAGAGCCTTAATATTTGTGAAAATACTGTGGGTTTCACTAAAATAGCTTCAACTTAATTGGACTTTTTGCTACAACTGGAAAAAGTTAATTATTTTTTGCTACGTTAGGGCACTAAATTTAAAGGAAGCATTTAAAAATTATATAAAAAGCTTTTATGAGCATTACAGTACAGCCCAGCTATGTCGAATTACTTTTAATGTGTAGTTTTTTTAGAATTAAAAAAATGCAGCTGGACGCCGCTGGATGAGATGAAACATACTCTCTGATAATTACTTTAAGATATGTATGTAGTGGCTTGCCCGCAACTTGGAGCGGTTTTTTTTGGCAAGCTTTGAAAAATTGATAAACTAATTTTTTTTTTTACTTATGACCATAACTTCAAAAACCGATATTAAGAAATCGGTAAAAAATTTCGAACCCATGAAAATTTTTTTGATAAGTATATACACATGGCTATTTAAAAAAACAATTCACGGCAATCTCCTGCAAATAATTCACTTGGTATAAGCTACTTAGTTTTGTATTGATTTCCTTAGTTTTTAGTTACAAACATTTTCGTGAACAAACATTGATGTTCTAGTGCTGCGTGGACAAAGTCAAATCCTTTATTTAATCAAAATATTTTGCGTCTAGTCTAGGCATGTTGTTAGCTATTTGAAACACCTACCGTTTTTTAATTTAGAGGTTCTAACTTTTTAGACTTTTGTCCACCTAGATTTGGATTTGGAACCATAGTGCACAGGACCATTTCACTGGATTGCAATACAAACCTGACCTGGTAAATGCCCAACATATATGCCATACTTCAGGAGCCTCCATAAAGTCTTTCAAAAGTTAGCGTGTTTTCAACAGAAAGATGGACAGACGGAAATTGCTAGATCGTCTTAGAATCGATCGAGGATCATGAATATATACACTTTATAGGATCCTAAATCAATATTTCGAGGTGTTACAAACGGAATGACAAACTTATATATACCCTCCATCACTAAAGTGGAGGGTATAAAAATGACAGGGGTGTTTTTAGGGGGCGGTTGGGGGGCGGTGAGTTGGGGTACCCATTTCCCTTCGCGGAATATGTTTACAAAATCATTTTATTCTGCTTTGTGCACTAAAGTATTATATTAATATTTAAAGATTTTTTTATCCACGCTCTCAAAAGGGGCAGGCCAAACAAAACCGACATTTTGTATTCACTGGGTCAAAGCCCAAGACTTTAAACTTTTGCAAATATAAAACATAATTATAATTAGAGCCTGAGCTTAACTGTCTTTACAGAAAAATAAAAATGTTTCATTAGTCTAAAAAATTGGCGTTTTTCAATGGTAGGTTAAGTTCTTCAAGGCGAAACTTTTTACCCCTGGTTCTAGTTTAACCATTTCCGAACTTAACCTGCCTTGGCCTATAAGACATATTCGTGCCAATCTTGAGGAGTCTAGCTCTTTTATTTTGGACTGTATCGTGTTAACTACAGACGGACGGACAGACGGACTGACGGAGGAACGGACGGACGGACGGACATATGTAAAATGTCTTAGAATCCATCACTGATCAATAATATATATACTTTAGAGGTCCCTGATCGATATTTCGATGCGTTACACACGGAATGACAAAGTGAGTATAACCCCACACTGTAGTTGGAGGGTTTAAAAATCGAAATTTTTTTTTAGTTTTTAGGAAAACTTTTTTTTTGGGGCAAAACTTTATGCGCTACTCCTTAAATAATAATGTTGCTGTCCCAATGAACATTATGTCAATCAACCATTTAGAAAGTGCAACTTTACACTTAACCCAGCAAATACAAGAAGCTGCGTGGATTAGCACACCAGCAGTCAAAAACAAGCCTTGTGGCCCTAAATACTCTGCAGAAATAAAGCTTCTTTTACAAAAAAAAAGAAAATTGAGAAAAAAATGGCATCAATCAAGATCAACAGAAGACAAAAATAATTTGAACAGAGCATCTCAACAACTAAAACGTAAACTTAAAGAAAATCAAAATTTAACACTAAATAACTACCTTAAAAAGTTGTCACCAAATAATAATAACGATCACTCGTTGTGGAAAGCTACCAAGTGTCTTACACAACCAATAAACCAAATTTACCCCTTAAAAGACTCCAATGGAAGATGGGTAAGAACAGAAAAAGATAAAGTTATACTTCTGGCAAATCATTTAGAAAATACTTTTAAACCAAACGAAATTGCATGTAGCATACAAACAACACAAACTATTCTGCCAAGTTTACAAATAGAAGATATAACTATCAATGAAGTAAAGAACGAAATTCACAAACTTAAAAATAAAAAAGCTCCAGGGTTTGACTTAATTACCGCCGAGGTTCTTAAACAAGTGCCTTATAAAGTATTAGTTTACATCACCACAATTATGCGAGCAGTTATTCATCTCCAACACATACCAATTTACTGGAAAGTCTCAACAGTCATCATGATTCTTAAGCCGGGTAAATCCCCATATGATGTGTCCTCTTATCGGCCAATATCTTTACTCCCCTTAATGTCAAAACTTTTGGAAAAGCTGATACAAAAAAGAATGCTACGAATAATAGAACAAAATAATCTAATACCCAACCATCAATTCGGATTTAGACAAAAACATTCAACTATTGAACAAACTCATAGAATTACAAATGTTATTGAAAATGCTTTAGAAACAAAACAAGTTTGCTCTGCTGTCTTTCTAGATGTAGCCCAAGCCTTCGATAAGGTGTGGCATGAAGGACTACTTAAAAAAATATCCGAAATTTTTCCAGAAAACTTTTATAATCTGCTAAAGTCATACCTAGCAGATCGATTTTTTCAAATAAAATATGAAAATGAATATTCCGACCTAAGAAAAATAAAGGCCGGCGTACCTCAGGGGAGTATATTAGGACCATTGCTATATCTGTTGTTCACAAATGATCTTCCGCAAACACAAAATACTACATTAGCTACGTTTGCAGATGATACTGCTATTTTGGCCGTTGGTCAAAACACTGTAGAAGCTGCTAAATATCTTCAACCTGCGGTGCTCAACATTTCTATGTGGGCATCTAAATGGGGCATTAAAATAAATAACTCGAAGTCTATACATGTAAATTTTACAAATAAAAACGATGAAGTAATAAAACTATACTTTAATAATCAGGAAATCCCTAACTCAAATAGTGCCAAATATCTAGGTCTCACACTTGATTCAAAACTAACATGGAGATCACACATTGAAAAGAAAAAAGAACAATTAGAAATTAAATTCAGAAATCTAAATTGGTTGATTGGAAGAATATCAGAACTATCCATCGAAAATAAACTTTTAATATATAAACAGGTTATTAAACCAGTTTGGACATATGGTATTGAACTATGGGGATGTACTAAGCCCACAAATATGGAAATCATACAACGATTCCAAAATAAGGTATTGAGAAGTATTGTAAATGCCCCCTGGTACCTTCGAAATAAGGATCTTCATAGAGATCTTCACGTCGACACTGTAAGAGAAACGTCTAGTAAATCAGCACACGCACATTACAATAGACTTTCATCACACGTAAATGTTGAAGCACAAATGCTCAACAATATCAACGGCCAGGCCAGAAGATTAAGGCGAATTAGACCTCACGACCTAATGACACAAAATTAGTTATGGTATTTTAAAATTAATATCATTTATACTACATATTTAAGAACTTTTAAATTATTAAAATAAATAAATTTTGTAATTATAATAGAAATAATCTGCTAGATAGTCAAAATTGACTAGTTGCAGAAATAAATAAAATAAAATAAAAACAAGTAGAAAAATTAAATTCGACTTGGTCGAATCTATGAATACCCTCCACAATGTTATCTGATAGTAATTTTCTAAAAAAATTGCATTACAAATTTTTATTAGAAATATATTATTTTGAGTAAAATTTTTTTGTGAGTGTAAAATTTTTTTGACTGTCAACATTTTTTCGAGTGTGAATTTCATTAAAAAAAAAAATAATTAAATTAAAAATAAAAGAAAAAAAACATTTTTTTTTGAGTGTAAAATTTTTTTGAGTGTAAATATTTATTAGAAATATATTATTTTGAGTAAAATTTTTTTGTGAGTGTAAAATTTTTTTGACTGTCAACATTTTTTTGAGTGTGAATTTTATTAAAAAAAAAAAAAATAATTAAATTAAAAATTAAAAAAAAAAACATTTTTTTTTTGAGTGTAAAATTTTTTTGAGTGTAAATATTTTTTTAGTGTACTATTTGTTTGAGTAACAAAATTACTTTGTAAAATATTTTTGTTGTTTTATACCTATACGTATATGTTAAAAAAATATATTTCACATATTTCTCTGATTTTATTTTACCATCCTCGTCTTTAAAAACCAAAAACAAACTAATATTTGATTTTTTTTCCAAAAATACTTACTATACACCGTTACATACAGTTACAAAAACAAAAACAATAACAAATATTTACTTGTCTAACAACTAAACTGCACCCCACGGCAGGAAAACAAACAACAACAAGTTTAAAAAAAACTGGTATTTCACCATGCTTTTAAAACTTGTTTAACGAGTTTTCAACAGTTTAAGGTGAAAAAAATCTGAGCCTTGCTTATAACTATTCAGAGCCTTGCTTATAACTTTTGAACCACTGAACCGATTTTGCTGAAATTCAAAAGCAAATAGACTTGGGGAACGACAGAGATATGTAACACGTTTCAGCACCCTCAGAATTGTCTTTCGAAAGTTAGAGTGGTTTTAATCTCGTAAGTTCGCAAAATTCCCTTGCCGAAAATTACTCTTTTGCTCATAACTTTTGAACCACTGGACCGATTTGGCTGGATTGCAATACCAACCTGACCCGGTAAATACCCAACATAAATGTCAAACTTCAGGAGCCTCCATAAAGTCTTTCAAAAGTTAGCGTGTTTTCAACGGACAGACAGACAGACGGACGGACGGACGGACGGACGGACGGACGGACATCGCTAGATCGACTTAAAATCGATCAAGGATCATGAATATATATACTTTATGGGGTCCTAGACCAATATTTCGATGTGTTACAAACGGAATGACAAACTTATATATACCCTCTATCACTAGAGTGGAGGGTATAAAAAAAAAAAAAAAAACTTTATCCCCCCAAAAACACAGGTTAATTTTGTCCGGTTTAGCTAAAAATTTAAACATAGAGTTTTTGGACCAAAACGAACCATAATTGTTCCTCCGATCAACGAAATTAAAAAAAAATAATTTTTCATGTCATCCTATTGTTCATGGACTTGCCCAAGTCGAATATGTATTTTTTAATCGTTTATTTCCTGAAAAATAATGAAGTACGAGTTACGTGTTGTCAATGTATGTCAACACTATCTGTTTGTATGTAGGAATATTATATTATGTAAATTTTATAATTTTCATAAAAGACTTGGGTATTTACTTGCATAAACTATTTTTTATTGTGGGATTGTGAGCACACCCACAATTTCATTTGGAGGATGTTGTTAGTATTAGGTAGATAAAAAGTGTTTAGTGTTTTAAAATCCAATTTTTTTTTTAGATTCCAAAATAGTTTTTTTGTAAAATCTTTCAGAATTTTAGAAAATTGTTAAAAGAAAATATTTCAGATTACAAATTTATTCTTAAAAAAAATTAAATTTTGATCTGCTTGATTTCCCAATGGGTACCAGGGCACAACGGAATACAGGGAAATGAAAGGGCAGACGAACTCGCGAAACTTGGAGCTGATGGTGTAGGTACCATGGTGCTAGTTTTACCATCGCTCCAACACTTCAAAAAAAGACGGGATTCCATGTTGCAGTAGCGAACAGGAAGTGGGGACAACTAACAACATGCAAAATCAGCAGAACTTTATGGCCAACTTATGACCAAGGGAAAACTGAATACCTTTTATCACTTACGAGAGGGGAATGTCGAGCTCTGACGGGAATAATAACTGGTCACTGTCTCATCGGCATTCATGCTAAGAATATTAGACTCATCCCGGACGCCAGTTGTAAAAGATGCGGCTCACCAGGAGTGGATGAAACGATAGAACACATACTTTGTCACTGTCCAGCGGTGGCAAGAAGTCGCCGATCGACTACTGGTCAGATAAGCTTTAATACTTTGGAGGATATAACGCGAACAGATCTTAGAATATTAAAGAGATTCGCAATGACTTTGAACGTGTTTAACTTGCGCAGCTAGCGAAAAAGAAAAAAAAAGATTTGTGGTATCGCTATGGACCAAAAGGTCTATGCGAGGTGTAAATCGTACACCGCCACCCTAACCTAACCTAACCTTGATTTCCCAAAACAACCACAATCTATAACAAATCTGTTAAAACCTTTTAGAGTTAAATCTTTATTTCCAAAAATGAATTTAAAAAATCATGTCCAAAAAACCACCAAAAACTTATTAACACACCCAACATTTTGGTACAGTTACCATTTTCTATACATATACTAATAGAACCTTGTCATAAAGTGATAAAAACAGCAACACTACGCAATTAACTAAAGACTCTCTACATGCCATACAATTCAACACTTAAGGCAATTAGTTTAGAAATATTAAAAAAAAAATAAGGAAAACCCCAGACCAATCAACAACCATTCACAACCATCATTATATTTCCATATTCTAATGATGATCACTGTCAGTATAGACATTGACGATATGACAGAGTTCTTTAACTTTATATTGAAATACTCTGCATGCAAACAGAAATGGGGTTATTCTGCATATAATATAGAATCTATATTAAGCTAAATGAACATTTTCACAGTTTTCAATCGTTTTGTAGTGGGGTAATTCCAAAAATTTTCGCCCCACTGTTCGGAAACATGCCTTTGGACGCCTCTGAGAATTTGGCTCATAGATATCCACGTTTATATGAGATATGTTGCATTTTTGGATTTTCAAAATTTGCTGTAGTTTTCAAATTATCGCGGGTCAAAGTTCGACTTTTTTAGCAAAAGTCAGAAAAATACATGACGTTTAACGTGCTCTAACTTTTTAACTAGTAATCCGATTATCGCAAGTAATGGCTCATATGAAAGCTTAATTCTTCTTCTTTTAGGAAATATTTTCAAAAGAATACGGTTTTTTTCAGAAGTGTTGCAAAAATTCAAAAACATTTTTTTTTTGCGAATATTTAAAAAAACACATCTTCGATTTTTAAAAAAAAAATTTTGGTGATAAACAATACTGTTTTGTACAACATATCCAAAATTCAGAGTGGGATCCCAATGGGATCAAAAAATATTCTGGTTTTAGTACGAAGTTCTTAAATTTTACCATAGAAAATTAAAATTTTATGTTTCTTCAATATAAAAATTTAAATTTTCAAAGAAAATTATACTATTAAAATTTTGAAAACATTCAAAACATTAGAAATTTAAATTTTCTAAGGGAAAAATATGAGAACCTCGTACTTAAAACAGAATAGTTTTTGATCCCATGGAGATCCCACTCTGAATTTTGAATATGTTATACAAAACATTGTTATTTTTCACCAGAATTTTTTTTAAAAAAATCGAAGATGTGTTTTTTTAAATATTCGAAAAGAAAAAATGTTTTTGCATTTTTGCATCATTTCTGTAAAAAAAACTGTGTTATTTTAAAAATATTTTCTAAAAGAAGAACCCCAGCTTTCAAATGAGCCTAAATTTGTGAAAATCGGGTCATTGGTTAAGAAGTTACAGCTCTTTAAACGTGATGTATTTTTCTTTCTTTTGCTTAAAAAGTCAATCTTTGACCCGCCATAATTCGTTAAATACACCAAATGTAAAAAAACGATAAATGGTACATATATCATATTTATGAGGGCTATCTATGTGTCAAGGTTCAAATTAATCTGAGACACCATTTCCAAAAATGACTAAAATTTGATCCAAATTTTTTGGAATGGCCCAGTGACAACCAATACCATAATCATAAAAATAATGGCTGACAATAAGCTATTTTCAATATAAACCTACCCCACACTTGGGATAGGAATCTTTTAATCTATGGCTAGGTCATAGTCATTATCATAATGGTAAAAGACATAAGGAAGTAAGGCGAAAATGGTTTTTATGAAATCTACAGTTAAAAATTAAAATAACAGAGATAATATTTTGAAAAGGGAAAACGATATAAACAAATAAAATAGACAAATTAAAATTTGAGCTAAAATTCAGATTTTTAACATTTTTAAAGTTTTAGCGTAAAAAAATTTGACTTAAAAATTTTGTTTGTGTAATTTTTTTTTTAATTACACTGTGCTACAACAAAATCGAATATACTTTTCAAGTGACTTTCGTTATTTTTTAAATTTGTGCCGGTTTTTTTATTTTATTTTTTTAAATACATAAAATTGTACTTTATAATTAAAATTTATATGTAACAACTATCAATAAAGAGTATTTACAAAAAATAAAATTAATATAACTTACACAGTGCAACACTATCGTGAATGTTACAAGAAAAAAATTATAATGGTACGAAATTTCCCCAGTGTTTTGACACCATAGCTGCACTCAGAAAATTATGTAAGTTACTACATGTTAGTTGTTTGTATATTTTGCAGTAGTTAGTTGTTTTCAACTACAAAGTCAGTTGTTTTTGTTTATAAAATTCTGTTTTTTTAAGCACGTCCCCTTTTATGAGGATTCATCGCAACTTAAACCCTTAGGAAAGTCCGGTGGTTTTGACTTTTTAAAATTTTGTCGGCCTGTGTAATCTTTAGAAAAATTCCCAGATCTTAAATTTTTTTCTATTGAAAAATTTTCCGATATTTTTGAGATATTTTTTGATATTTTAAGATTACATCATTTATTGACACACATTGACGGTTTAAAGTATACATTCTCATTTTCATTCAGGAAGCAATGCTTATTATTGGCAACATAAGTAAGAGGGAGTAGACATCTTCGATGCAAGAAAATGTCGTACATACCCATCACCGTTAGTAAATAATGTGAACGTAAAACAACTATCAATTCACACGAAATACATCCTGTTTCTAAATGATGGTTGGTTAATGTCGTTTCAGGAAGGCATAGATTCTACTTACGTTTATATTTTTATCTTCTCTGTATTTAAACGTTTTTACTTTCCTGTAACCGGCTCAAAATCCATTAAAAAGGAAACTGTGGCAAAACAATTATCACAATGTACTGGTAGAAAGTGTTAATGTATATACCTGATGAGTATTTATAAGTACATAAATATGTATGTTACTTAAACATGGGTGGTACTTAATTTTTAAATAAGGAGTTTTAAAATTTGTAAGCCCGAAAAACAGAGAAAATCAGGAATTAATATTTTTGTTGAACTATTTAAATAACACAGTACAGCACTAACAAAAAAAAGTTACGGGGTTCCGACGATTGATTCTGGTAGAGAAGACCAAAAAAAATATACGTGTGTCGGCGTTTTGCAAGATCACATTGGAATTTTATTTTAGAGACGGTTAAATTTTCCCAGTTTTGGCCTGTTCTTGTAACGTGGCGGTATATACAACTATGTTTTCTTTACATCCGAGATGTATGGTGTGTTCAGCAATTTTGTAGAAAATATTATGGCAAATATTTTTGTGGAACATATTAACCCTGTAACTCCCTCTCTTAACGGAATTCTGTGGCTCTATTCTAACAAATCGTAAAAAACACTCCGAAAGAGGGGGAGGGCTGGAGGAAACACTCTTACTTGTTTTAAATAATTTTATTAAAAATTTAATTGATGTTAAGAATTTCATACATAACTTTTGATAAGTGTAGTTTGCTAATAAATTTTTGCTGTTGTTTTGTTTTCAATATTAATAACTTTTTTAATTAAATCAATTAAAATATATTTTTTTTTCTTTTCTATTCTATTCTATTCTATTACACAGGCCAACAAAATTAGAAAAAGGTCGAAACCCTGAGACTAAAATATTTTTTTCTAAGGGTTGGAGCTGCGCTGAGTCCGAATCTGTACTCATAATTTTTGCATCACATCAGGTTTTCGAGATATCTTATTGTTAGCTGAAAGCTTGAAAAAACCCTGTTTTTCGCCATATTCGAGACGTCATAACTACGCGAGTACACGTTTATTTATAAATCCTGATATGTAGTCTGAAAGTCCTACTTCATACCTTTAAAATAAATGTTAAACCTCTGTTATATCTTGTTTCTTCTTTGAGATATATTAACACGAAGTTTAATAAATTTTTGGTTTTCGCTATATTCATGGTATTTTTTCTATGAATGCAAATTTGCTACATTTCGCTTTTATTTTGCAACGAACTTATAAAATTCTTAAATTTCCAATAAAAAAAAAATCCTTTTTGAATTGTTTAGATATCTTGTCTATTTGCTGAGATATCGCCCGTTGAAATATATATGATGTGTTTAATGAATACATACCACTCTCAGCCGCATCCAGAGTCACGAATCGTTAACAAACTTCAGGTTAAGATATCTCAGAGATGAAACAAGATATTATAAAGTTTAAACATTTATTTTAAAGGTAATTTGTAGGAGTTTCAGACAACATATCAGCTTTATTAAACAAATGCGAATTTTCGCAGTTATAACGTCTCAAATATGGCGAATACTTTTTTTTTCAACTTCAAGCTAAGATATCTCGAAAACCTAATGTGATAGGCAAATTCTGAGACCAGATTCGGATTCAGCGCAACTCAAAACCTTGGAAAAGTTACCTATGTTGATCAGTGTTATTGACTTCCTACACTAATTTAGCTACATTTTTTAGTTCTACACCTCCTGGCACAAGAATATCGCAAAATGTTGACAAAACTCTTTCATTTTAACAAATAAGTACCACCTTAACAAAAATTAATGAAGAGAATGAAAGAATTGTCAATAGCACACCCCTATTCTACTTTAATTTCTGTAATAATACAATTTCAAAGAGTACATTATAAATATATATAGCATTAAACTATAACTGCCACTACTTAAAAGCGATAATATTATCGTGTGTTACCACTTTCATTAGGCTTAAACGCACATATTTATTGTAGAATGTACGGTCCAAGTTCATTTTTTTACATACACTTTGCTAAAATGACGCTTATTTTAAGCCTATAAGTAGACTTGAAAATGTCACAAGTGTTATAATGATGCTTTGTCTGTCTACTATGAGGCGGAATTTTATATAAAAAAAATATCAAACAAATTTAAATGTTAAACATGCTTAGACTTAGAAAAGTAGACAAAAACATGTGCACTTGTGCTTATAAAGCAGCAAGGTAAAAGGGTGTATTCATTTCATTTAAATTTTGCTTGATTAATGTTTGGAACAGTTAAGGCATTAGTGGGGTCATTGTAGTGCCAAGAATAATTTAATATTAATTTTTACAAACCACCAAATTATATTTTCCAGAAAATAAAAAAAAGTTTTATAACAATAACTGTACGCTCATGCTAATTTAAATTGATTAGCGCACCAATAGGCTTAACAAACCTACACATACACACTCAAAAAAATAAAACTGCAAAGTTAGCAAAAAATTTAGTTAAATTTAACTAAAAAAGCACCTGATTTTGGGCCTACTAAATTTTTAGTTAATTTAACTAAAAATATTTAGCATACATATATAAAGGCCGAATAAATACATTTTATTTTTATGTACCTTTTTGGTACTAAAAATAAAAAAACAACACATATTTAGCTAACTTTTCGTAGAATGAATGTAGCAAAAAAAACCGTAACTTTAACTAAAAATTTAGCTGAAATTTCGTAACGTTTTTATGTATATATATTAACAAAAAAATTAGTTGAATTCAGCTAAACTTTTAGTTACTTTTCGTAAACTAAAATTTACAAAATATTTTGTAAAAAATTGTAAGTTTATTTTTTCTGTTTTTTCATCAGCTTAAGTAGAACTTATGAGATTTGCATAGGAGGCTACACAAGAAATTTCACTTAACAAATTTGTAACGAAAAATCAGCAAATTAATTAGTAAAAATTCGTAAACTCAGTTTTGAAGTCAACAAAAAAAAATTAATTCAAAATTTGTACAAAACTAGTATTTTCGTAAATTGAACTTAACTAAAAAAAGTAGTTAAAACGCTGATTTTAACTAAAAATTTGCTAAAAAGCCAGTAAGCTTGAGTTAACAAAAAAAAATTTGTTAACTTTACAGTTTTATTTTTTTGAGTGCAGAAATTTGTATATGGCAAGAATGAAAATCTACATCAGTGTTATTAAAAAGGAATAAAGGAACCTATATCGGGTTTCGTTGAATCATTAGAATATAAATCATTAAAATTAAAAGTTATGAAAAGTTTCATAATATCAATGAAAATTCACAAAAAATATGTTGTATGAAAATGTTTCAAAACTTTAATGTAAATCTGATGTTTTTCAGCACCACCTCGTTTTTGAAAAGCAGATTTTCAAAAAAAAAAAAAATCGCTAATTTTTGAAATCGACATTTTAAAGGGGTTTTGAAAAAAGTGGTTTTAAAAGTGGGCATGCTCAATTTTTCTTTCCGAACAAGCCTAACCCGAGTAAAAATAATTATATATCGGCGTATATAATTTTATCCAATCATATAAAATAATATATGATTTATATATATACAAGTATTTTTACAGTTTGATAAACTACATCTTCTGGTTCGAAGCATACCCGAGTAAAAAAAAGTTATATGACGCAATATTTCATTTTATATGAACAGATATGCTTTTATGTAAATCCATATTAATTTTGATCCGAAAATTGGCGGATCGAATATTATACGATTATATCAAATTCTATTATCTATATATATAAAAGAGTAATGTGACTGACTGACTGACTGACTGACTGACTGACTGACTTATTGACTGATTCATCATCGCCCAGCCCAAACCGCTGAAGCTAGAGACTTGAAATTTGGACTGTAGGTTCACCTCCCGGAATATAGATCCACTAAGGCTGGATTTTTGCCAGTGTTGATTCTAAGGGGGTAAAAAGGGTAAAAAACTGTACTTTTGGTACTTTTTATATCTCCTGAAATAATGGTCATAGAGACTTGAAATTTGGACTGTATGTTCACCTCCCGGAACATAGATACACTAAGGCCGGATTTTTGCCAGTGTTGATTCTAAGGGGGTAAAAAGGGTAAAAAACTGTACTTTTGGTACTTTTTATATCTCACGAAATAATGGTCATAGAGACTTGAAATTTGGACTGTATGTTCACCTCCCGGAATGTAGATCCTGTAAGGCTGGACTTTTGCAAATGATGATTCTAAGGGGGTAAAAAGGGTAAAAAACTGTACTTTTGGTACCTTTTATATTTTCTCAAATAATTGTCACAGAGACTTGAAATTTGGACTGTATGTTCACCTCCCGGACTATAGATTCACTAAGGCTGGATTTTCGCCAATGATGATTCTAAGGGGGTAAAAAGGGTAAAAAACCGTACTTTTGAAACCTTTTTTATTTCTTTAAATATTGGTATTAGAAACTTGAAATTTGCAATGTAGGTTTACCTCCCGGAAAAAAAATCGCTAAGGCTGGGTTTTTGCCAATGTTGATTCTACGGGGGTAAAATGGGTAAAAAAGTGTACTTTTGGTACTTTTTATATCTCCTGAAATAATAGTCATAGAGACTTGAAAATTGGACTGTATGTTCACCTCTCGGAATAAAGATCCATTTAGGCTGGATTTTTTGCCAATGATGATTCTAAAGGGGTAAAAAGGGGAAAAAAACTGTACTTTTGGTACCTTTTACATTTACTTAAATAATGGTACTAGAAACTTGAAATTTGTAATGTAGGTTCACCTTCCGGAAAAAAGGTTCAATAAGGCTGGGTTTTTGCCAATGTTGATTCTACGGGGGTAAAAAGGGTAAAAAAGTACGTTTTATAAAAAGTACCTTTTATAAAAAGTACCATTTATGAAAAGTACTTTTTATAAAAAGTACATTTTATAAAAAGTACCTTTTAAAAAAAGTACCTTTTATAAAAAGTACCTTTTATAAAAAGTACCTTTTATAAAAGGTACCTTTTATAAAAAGTACCTTTTATAAAAAGTACCTACCTTTTATAAAAATAACCTTTTATAAAAAGTACCTTTTATAAAAAGTACCTTTTATAAAAAGTACCTTTTATAAAAAGTACCTTTTATAAAAAGTACCTTTTATAAAAAGTACCTTTTATAAAAAGTACCTTTTATAAAAAGTACCTTTTATAAAAAGTACCTTTTATAAAAAGTACCTTTTATAAAAAGTACCTTTTATAAAAAGTACCTTTTATAAAAAGTACCTTTTATAAAAATTACCTTTTATAAAAAGTACCTTTTATAAAAAGTGCCTTTTATAAAAAGTACCTTTTATAAAAAGTACATTTTACAATAAGTACTTTTTATAAAAAGTACCTTTTATAAAAAGTACCTTTTATAAAAAGTACCTTTTATAAAAAGTACCTTTTATAAAAAGTACCTTTTATAAAAAGTACCTTTTATAAAAAGTACCTTTTATAAAAAGTACCTTTTATAAAAAGTACCTTTTATAAAAAGTGCCTTTTATAAAAAGTACCTTTTATAAAAAGCACCTTTTTTAAAAAGTATCTTTTATAAAAAGTACCTTTTATAAAAAGTACCTTTTAAAAAAAGTACCTTTTATAAAAAGTACCTTTTATAAAAAGTACCTGTTGTAAAAAGTTCCTTTTATAAAAAGTACCTTTTAAAAAAGTACCTTTTATAAAAAGTACCATTTATAAAAAGTACCTTTTATAAAAAGTACCTTTTATGAAAAGTACCTTTTATGAAAAGTACCTTTTATAAAAAGTACCTTTTATAAAAAGTACCTTTTATAAAAAGTACCTTTTATAAAAAGTACCTTTTATAAAAAGTACCTTTTATAAAAAGTACCTTTTATAAAAAGTACCTTTTATAAAAAGAACCTTTTATAAAAAGGAATGTTGGATTTTTCGGTGAAGAAAAAACCCTTTTGGAAGAGGTACTTTTTGGAAATTTCGTTTCTAACGGGGGTAAGAAAGTGTACTTTTGGTACTTTTTTTTGGTTCCTATAATAATGACCGTTGAAGCTTGAATTTTGGAATATAGGGGACTTCGGTGAAAAAAACATTCTGCTAAAGTATTTTCAAAAAATTCTGTTTCTAGAGCTGTAAAAAAGTGTTTTTTGATACTTTTTATATTTCATGAAGTAATTATCCTAGGCACTGAAATTTTGAATGCTTTAAAAAGTTATTTTTTGGAAATTCTGTTTCTAAGGGTCGCGACCGATCGTAAAGGGGATAAAAAGTGCAAATTTGGTTATTCTTATATTTCTTTAAATAATGGTTCAGAAACTTGATGTTTTAAATAAAAGATCACCTAGCACAAAAAAAACAGTTTTTGGAAAATATAATTTTACGGGGAAAAGGGGGCAAATGGTTATTTTGAGATATCTAACTATTGAACTAAAAGCCGCAGAAATAACACCCAAGACAAGGACATATTTTAAAATTTTAGGGTAAAAAGGTGTACCTGGTAACAGTGGTGTAAAATGGTACTTTTCATATCTACAATATAAAGACAATAGAACTTTTTATTTTTTTTGACGCATATTATACGGAGAGGAATGAAACTTACATGGAACGAAAGGAGATGGACTTGGAAGTGAAATGGAATAGAACGGGGAACGAAGTGGAATAGAGCTGGGAACAATATGGAATGATACTTTTTACTTAAATTTTACATATTTAACTTTTTTGACTCCATATTTTTCTCTCTATATGTTTTTCCACTCAAACTTATTTTTATTCCAATTTTTTTTTCACTGAAATATTTATTCATTCAAATCTTAAAACCCGATAAAAGGGCTCGAAAATTGTCAATATATTTTTTCACCGAAATGAGCATGATGACGTATCAGCGAAGTTATTCAAATTTTATTGTTTAAATTATTCATTAAAATATTATTTTATGAAAGACTTAAACGTCCACAAGTAAATAAAACAAAAACTATGTCGAGGATTTTTTTTAAATCGATAGAGTAATCCTGATCCTTTTATTATCCGGCATTCAATACAACCGGTAACGAAGTACCGGGATGGTAAGCTAGTTTCTGATAAAATAATATCAAATTTGATTAAGTTTGATCCCAAAAATGGGTCTATCTAATTGTATTAAATCATATCTTATCTGTTAAAATTAGATAAATTTTTATATAATTAGATGAAATCTGGTCAAATTTTTTGGAATTTTAAACATGAAATTAGAAATTATTTTATCAGATTGGATACAGTATCAATTAGAAGAGTTTTTATTGCATTCTTCTGAATTTTTTCGGGACTTAGCAAATTATTAAAAATTTTTATTTTTTTTTTTAAATCAGTTATAAGTGATTTAAAATTCTAAAAAATGTTTGTGGCTTAGAAAATTTAAAAACATTTTTTCGGAACTTAAAAATTTCTCAAAAAAACAAAATTTTTCCTAAAAACATTTTCAATGATTTTTTTACTCCAAAAAAAAAATTGCCAAAAAAATTTTGTGTCCGGAACTTTGGAAAATTTTCATAAAATTTTTTAGGACTTGAAATTTTTTTAATTGTCCGGGACTTAGAAAATTTTGAAAAATTTTTTCGGGATATAATTATAAATAAAATCATATATCTTTTTATCTGTCATATCTAAAAATTTCCGACCTTATATGTCATATCTAATTTCATATAGATCGGTATATAAAAAGATAGGAATATGTATGTTATCATATTAAAAAATAAGGAAAAATACAATGCTATATATAAACTTATATGCCCATATCAAAGTTCATGCATAACCATATATAAATATAAATAATTATATAATAGCATATATGATTATATCAGTTCGTTTTTACTCGGGTACACAAACTTTATTTGGGTGTATGTATCGTTAACCTATGGTGTATGTTAATTCAACCAAAAAAAGATTCACCATAACCCGATAAAATGTTAAGATATTATTTATAATTGGATCTTATTAGATCTTATTATCCCTATTAATATTATAAATATGAGTGTTGGTTTGTCTGTCTGTCTGTCTTTCTGTCTGTCTGTCTGTCTGTCTGTTCCGCAATCAGGGGAGAACGGCTGAACCGATTTTCATGAAATTTTCACCACAGATAGTACTAACCGAGGCGGGAACTATAGGCCATAAGAGACCGCGATCTGACAAAGGGGCGTAAAATGCCACGCCCCTTTTTATTTTATGGAACTTTTTTTGCCTTTTCCGTAATAATGCATAAACGGCTAAACCGATTTTAATGAAATTTTTACCACAGTGAGTACTGACCGAGGCTAAAACTATGGCGCCTAGAGGGAGCTCGACAAAAGGGGCGTAAAATGCCACGCCCCTTTGTATTACGTTGAAAGCTATTTCTGCCTTTTCCGCAATCACGCTTAAACGGCTAAACCGATTTTCATGAAATTTTCACCAAAGATAGTATTAACCGAGGTGAAAACAATGAGCCAACATAGAGGGCGATGGAAAATGGGGCGTAAAATGCCACGCCCCTTTTTATTACATTAAAATTTATTTCTGCACGTTTTGTATTCACGCATAAACGGGTGAACTAATTTTAATGAAATTTTTACCACAGATAGTACTTACCGAGGCGGAAACTATCCACCACAATAGATCGCGTTTGGACAAAGGGGCGGAAAATGCCAGGACCCTTTTGTATTAAAAGTTATTTCTTCCTTTTCGGAAATCACGCTTAAACGGCTGAACCGATTTTCATGAAATTTTCACAACAGATAGTTTTAACCTAGGCGAAAACTATGAGCCACAATAGATCGCGTTTGGACAAAGGGGAATATATTGATACTCCCCTTTGTACTATACAGAAAGTTTTTTCTTCATGTTTGTTTCGCAACTTTATGCCATATAAGATGCGGAACTATATGCCATGGTTTTTTCTGCCTGTTCCGTCATCACTCTTAAACGACTACACCGATTTTAACAAAACTTTATACACAGATAGTACTAACCGAGCGCGGGAACTTAAGTCTGTATCAACGGGCGATCGGACAACGAGGTGAAAACTGCCACGCCTTTTGCATTGTACTGAAAGTTTTTTCTTCCTGTTCCGTTATAACGCTTATTTTTTGTTTGCTGATGCGCGAAACATAACCAAACTTATGACTGTCAAATTTTCGCTACAAATTAATTGATGTTTCGAAACATTTTTTACAGATGAACAACTTACAGCTTATATCGTCAGTAAAAAATAAAACGTTTTTTTCACTTTGTTCGGATCTTTCCGTCTTTCAAGCCAAAACAGGAACTCAAAAGAAAAAATACACAAAAGTCCAATTTTTGTCGTGCTAATATTTACGTTAAATGGTAACTGTTTTAAACCCCGACGCTAAGCGAAATCGAAAAAATCGCTCAACCCTTAAACTACGGTTTACAAATAACCGCAGTTGTCCTTAACCCCGGTTACGGTTAAAATTCAAGCGATTAACCGCGGTTAACGGTTAACCGCAGACTTAAAATAATTTTAAATTAATTATGTTTTTGATTAATAAAAATGTGTAATATATTTACTGATTTTATGTAAAAGGTAGACAGTGGACGGTATAGCTTTTGGGTTTCATTGGGAAAAAGTTATAAAAAAAGTTTCTCCTCCTCTATTAAAAAAAATATTAATTTAAAATGAAATTAATGATTTTTTAAAAAAAGTGAAAAAGTATCAGCTTCTGAGAATTTTTTTTGGTAGACAAAGTTCTGAGACATTTTATCGGTTAAACAATTTTAAGATTCTGAGAAATTTTACACTTCAAAAATTTTCAGATTTATAGAAACTGTCTTAGAATCTGAGACATTTATTCTACAGAAAATTTTACTGGTTCTAAAATATTTTTGCAAATGAAAAAGTTTTATATTCTGAAGCAATTTTGTATCTATAAATTTAAAATTTTTTATTATTCTTTGTTCCTTTTTTTAATTTTTTTTGTTTAAAGAAACCTATTTTGTCTTTCAAATCTTATATTAATTAAACTAACCGTAACCGCATGGGTTTTTATGCGGTTACGATTACGGTTAAATAGTGCGGTTAACCACGTTTACGGCTACGATTAAACCCGCATTGCAATCCCTATCTTAAACCCAGTGAAAAGTCATTAAGCAGTATGGTAATAAAAAACTCATTCATTATATAATATTTTTTCACCCCAGGCAACGCCGGGTGCAAAACAGCTAGTATCATATATAATTTGATGCCATTGCACTGTGGGCCAGCATCCAAGAATTTTGGCCAAAACTAGAATACAGAGGATAGAAGTCTTTATAATATGCCAAAAGAGGTTTAGGCAGTGACTTATCACAAATCTGGAATGAAAAATTTAAAATTCAAAATGGCGGATTCAAAATGGCGGCCATAAATTTTAAAATTTGAATATATAATGCTTAAAATATTTGTTTATAAAGGATATGGCGACGCTGATTACGAATATGGAATCAAAAATTTAAAATTCAAAATGGTGGATTCAAAATGGCGGTAACAAACTTTTAGATTTGCATACATTGAACTTTATTTATTTGTTTATGAAGGATATGACGTCGCTAATTACGAATTTGCAATCAGAAAATAGAAATTCAAAATGGCGGATTCAAAATGGCGGTCAAAAATTTTAAAATTTGTAAATATTAAACTTCAATTATTTGTTTATCAATGATATGGCGTCACTAATTACGAATATGAAATCGAAAATTTGAAATTCAAAATGGTGGGTTCAAAGTGGTGGCCTTTAATTTAAAAATTGGTAAACATTGAACATAAATTATTTGTTTCTACTTTATATGGCTTCAATGTGTTTGAATATAGAATAAAAAAACTTTAAATTCAACATGGTGGATTCAAAATGGCGGCCATACATTTTAAATTTAAATATAATGAACTTTAATTATTTGTTTATCAACGATATGGCTTCGCTGATTACGAATATGATAACGAAAATTTTAATAATCAAAATTATGTATCAAATATGTTTATGAAAATTTTCTAATTCAAACTAACATTTTCAGACAAGGCTTAGCAGCAAAGTATTTTCGTGAGCACATTAATATAAACAAAATCCAAGAAAGTCGTAATTAACACGAAAAAATGCAGAACAGTTTTGCTATTGTAAATTTCATCCAAACTATTTTATGGAAATGCACTTTAATGAAGAGGTGTTAACTTTATTTTTATTTGACTTCTTTTTTTCTCACACAGAAATAATGTATTCAAACTAAAGACGAAATATTGCACCAAAAAAATTACCCAGTAAAATTTTGAATTCCAGAGAATCGGTTATGTGTTGCGAATCGAATATTTACCACTTTAACTGAACATGTCAACTTGTTGACGCTTTCAAACTAATTTATGCTCAAACTCCGATAAAATCGCAAAGGCGCATTTTTACAAGACCGCATTTAAAAAACACGGATAAAAAAGTTATTAAATTCTAATCCGGACCATTAAACTGCATTGAAATTTCAGCATAAATGTATTATTAAAAAGTAAAACTTGAGGACGCAGTTATACCGGATATATTCTATATGAATTCTACGATAATGTTGTTCTTAAAAAAACCTCTCAAAAATGCTCATCAATTGCCACTATCGGCTAATTAAAGTGGTAACCTATAAATTTAGAATTTATAAAAGTCCGAATAAAAGCCGAACTAGCAAAAATATCGGCAAAAGCAAAAATAAGTGTCGGCTTAATCATAATAGAGATTATTATACATGAATTTGGGGGTCCTATCTATGTATATAATATAACGTTTATATGTATATAGTATAGTTTACAGATTTTTACCAATTACAACTTAATAAAACTGAATTTCACTACACCATTTAATATGCCTTCAAAAAACCTTTCGATCTGTATCAAGTGTTCATATAGCTCCTTTGAAACAGATATGAAAAAACGAAATAATACCGTTTTCCCCCTCCCATTTCCCCTCTTTAACCACCGAGATGGCACCTAAAAAAAACAGGTTAATCTTAGATTTCGACCTTCTATAACATACGTGAATTGCAGAACAATCGGAGTGCAAGTGATTTTATCTTCCGTGCTAGTGTAGAAGTGTAATCTGAACGCCATTTTTTAGTTATAGGACAATATCTCGAAAGTTTATGAATGGTCGCAGACGGTCGCAAAATTCTAGTTAGGGGACATATTAAGGAACACATTGGCATTAAAGGTTTTCCAAAATCGTTTGGAGCTTTTTGGAGATCGATGTTGAAAAATGGCGATTTTCAAAAAAATCTTTATTTTTTTGGGGAAACTTAAATTTTATACCTTCTTTAGATAATTATTGAAGTATTTTAGATTTTTATAAGTTAATAAGTACTTCTTTAGTGAATTCTGAATGATTTTCAGTCAAAAATTCTTTAATTTACAAAGTTTTTTTTAATATATTTAAAAAAAAAGAAATGTCACAAAAATTCGAAATTTTGACTTTGACCTCTTGCCAAAGAAAATCAGTTAGCCACAATATTGCAATATTTTATTTACATAATATTGAACATTCCAAGATTTTGAATACATCAACAGAATTTGGATGCAGCGAAATGGACTTTTGGCCAAAAAACGGAGATCCTGGCCCACTGTGCATTGGATAGAGACAAATTTCGGACAAAATTGTATCAAACTATATACAAATGAATAAAATCAGATATTAATAAATCCAATTTAATACAATTCTATCCACCATTTTTGGGAAAAAATAATATCTACTTGTATTCGAGGACAGATCAAACGTTATATAGCTTTATGTGATGCCATATTACAATTTTTACTCGGAAAGTTGTGCAATAACGAGCATAAAAAAAGCCAGCCGATTCGGCCGTTCTCCGATTTTAGATACATCAAACAAAGTGGGCGTCGTCAATTTTTCTTCCCGTAAAAACCTAAGTTGGACTATGATGAGTACTTAAAATGATGCGGGTACCAACGAACGACATTGATTTTTATTTAAAAAGAATTAAGTTTTTTGCACTATAGTAATATAATTTTATCATTATTTTAATTAATTTTCATATACACGCCCACAAAAGGGGACGTGCTTAAAAACGATATTTTGCAATAACCGGGGTTCTAACATGTAAAAGAAGCAAACCAGAATGTCTTAAATTTTTAGAAAAATTAAAATTTTTCTTTCACACTTTTCTCAATTCAAAACCATATATAACAAATCAAAAAATTATAATACATAATTATAATTTGAGCCTGAGCTCGACTGTCTTTACGGAAGCAATAATTTAAAAATAACGACTTTAAGTCGCCCTATGTTGCAATAATCAGTATCTTTGGAAATATGGCAACACCTAACATGTGTGTCTAAAATATAAACCATGTCTGGCAATGTTGCAAAATAAGTACATAGATCAGAATTGATGAAGGAGATGAAGAAGAATAATGATTGCTAAAAATAGAATTTATTTACACAAATTACAATAACAATTCTTCTGTTAGAAAAAACAACAGCAACAACCAAGTACGAATTGAAAATCATGATTTAGTTGATACTTGCTTAACAGCCTACTTGGCGTATCGGTCTAGAGTGATTGTACGTTACAAGCATTTAATAGCAAAAGTATTACAGATGATGGGTTCAATCCTTGTCGGCTGCGATCTGTTAATAATTTTCACATATAGAGTTCTATTGACTATTAACTGAATAAATTTGATATTAAAAATTTTTCTGAAGATTATTATAACTGGATAATATGAAACTAGTAAGAACCAAACAAGGATGTCTTAAATTTTTAGAAAAAATAAAATTTTTTATTCACACTTTTCTAAATTCAAAACCATATATAAAAATTTTTAATTTTTTAAACAAAACTACAAAAATTTATTTGGAAATTTTATAAAATTTTTGGTTTGCGTTTTTTTTAGTGCAAAAGTTAACCCCCCCCCCCCCCACCTTACCCCTGCGGCAGGGGTTAAAATTGACCGAAAAATTTTAAAGCATGCGGATTTCTAACATCTCTTGCGAATTTCCACAATTGTCAAATAAGTACATACACCACCCTTCTATTAGTGTTTGTATAAAATTTGTGTTATTTGCATACAGTATTTTCTTTTTCGCTTTTTTGTTCGCATTTATTTTTTTCCTTTTCTACTTATTTGTTTGATAATAATTCATTCAAAATCTTTTACGTAAATAAAACTTCTAAAAAAAATGTGAAAAAAATTTTATCTTATATTTCTTTATAATTTATAGTGTTTTTTAAAGGAAATAGCATTATTTTTTAGTGTTCACTTTTGTTTAAAAAAATTCGGAATACAAAAAAGAAATTTATAAATTTTATACATATAAATTATTATTATTTTTTCATTAAACAAAAACATATTTATCTTAAGGGGAAATTTGCAATTATTTTTTTATTATTTTTTGTGGATTCTTGAAAATATAATTGATAGTTAACATTAATTTTTTTATATTTTAATAAACGAAACGAATAAATTACAAATTCGATAGAAAATTAATTTGTAAATTTTATGTTGTAGTTATTTTAAAATGTGAAGTCATACAACAAAAATAAAATGAAAAAATTAATTATTGAAATCGTATTAAGAAGAGGAAATTGATATTTGTTTTTTATTTGACTTCCTAGAAGTCGTCAAAAAAAGACATCAGAAAAAAAAATAGTTTTTAAGTATTTATATAAATTTAAAAAATGTCAAAATGCGCACTAACCGCGACTATAAACTGAAAAATTTCTCCCTTTGTCATTTCGTGTGTAATGCATAAAATATATATTTATGATCAGTGATCGATTCTGAGATATTCAATCGATATATGTTTGTCTGCCCGTCCATCTATAAGTAACACGATGCAGTCCAAAATAAATTTGGCACGAATATGTATTACACTTAAAAAAAAAAAAAAAACTTGAGTAAATCCATATCAACATAGCAAAAAAAATTGAATTTTTGACGTCAATCGACCCAAATTTCGTGAAATTCGGTATATATGTAGGGACTTACTCGACTAATACTCAAACAAAGTTTAAGACTTTTAACTTCCGTAGTTTTGGAAATATGACGTTTCAAAAGTCAAGAAAATCTTTTAAAGGGTAAATTATAAATATTTATATCTTGAAAAGTATTTGAGCTATATCACTCCCAGATAGCTTTTTTTAAAGACAAAACCATCACTTTTAATATATCATTTCGCGAAAATTTTTATTTTGTGATCTTTTTTGTATTTCTGCACAATTCGCGATTCGCGAAAATATATCAAAAAAAGCGACATTTTTAAAAATCTGAAAAAAATATATGTTAATGGTTTGAGTCTTAGCTACAAGGTCTAAAAATTTCGCGTTGGTGAACGTATTAAGTCCAGAGATATTAATGAAAATGTGTTGCCAAGTAGGAAATTTTTTCCAAATCTCATGAATATTTAATTATTATTTTTGAATATTTTTGCAAATACAGTAGAATCTCGCAAATTAGAACCACTTTGTTCCTCGGGTAATTCTAATTTCTGAAAAGTTCTAATTTCTGGACATTTTTTTTTTTCAAAGAAAATTATAAATAATAATAATAAAAACAGTTACGACTGCTTTATTTTAACACAAAACCATTTTTTTGTTAATATTAAATTACTATAACACATTAAATTTGTAGAAAACACTTTTATGGGCTTTGAAATTGGAAATAATAGGCGTTACATCGATTATATCATCGTCACTGCTATTTGATCAGTCATCCATCTTCATTTCATTTTTCGATTTCTCTTACACATATGGAATTGTGAAAATAAAAACAAAAAAAAGTCCAGAAATAAGAACCACTGGTTCTAATTTTAGAGCGGTTACTACATACAATTCGGGTTTTCCCCTATTTAGTTTAAAAAAAAACTATAAAAAAAATATTTTGTAGTGTAAATAAAAATAAAAAAAAATAAAACTTCCAGAAATTAGAACCACAGGTTCTAATTTTAGAGCGTTCAATACATTAAAATTGCCGGTTCTAATTTCTGGACAGATCTAATTTGTGAGAGTTCTAATTTGTGAGATTCTACTGTACATAAAATAAAACGGTGAAAAAAGTAAAGTTGATGGTAATGTACGAGTACTACATATGAATACAATGTAACATATCTTTTTATCAATTACACTACTTAACAAAAGTCAACTTTTTTTTGCAGAGACTTCTAGAACACATTTTTGAAAGTATTTGCCCTGCACGAATCTGTCATCATAAACATTTTATCAAACTTTCGTCTGAACATATAGGCCTTTTTAACAGACTAAACCCTCAAACCCAAAAAAGAAAAGTAATAATAAATGTTTCACATTGACATACCTCATATTATTTGTTCGTTTAATATTTTTGTATGCTTCAGCTGCAAAAACTAAATGGGGAAATTTCGGAAACGCGATTATATAAAAATGACAATGGATTCGCGTTTAATGGATTCACGTTAAAGAGGGCAAAAGACTCAAGAAAATGTATTTTAAACAATGAAAATTACAAAATAAAAATATTAGGGAAAAAAGTATATGCAAATAATATATGCAAATTTTGCTAAAATTTTTGATTTTTTGCAAAGATTTTCGGATAAACTCAATGAATTTGAAATAATATGCATTTTGAATTTGTTTATATAAAAAAATGCAATATAAAGTCATTCGTTGGTTTTTATCGGCATGGGCCGCAAAAAAGGTCTTATCTCGAAAAGGGGATTTTATAAATTTTTTATGATGACAGATTCGTGTTAAGGAGGCCAAAATACTTTAGCAAATGTATTCTAGGAGTCTGTGCAAAAAAAAGTTGATTTTTGTAGAGTAGTGTAATTGATAAATATTCATGTTATATTGTATCTATGTGTAGTACCCGTCTGTACCATAAACTTTACTTTTTTCACCGTTTTATTATATGTATTTTCAAAAATATTCAAAAATAAAAATTAAATATTCATCAGATTTGATAAAAATTTCCTACTTGGCAACACATTTTTATTCATATCTCTGGTCTTAATACGTTCACCAACCCAAAATTTTTACAGCTTGTAGCTAAGATAACAGCCGTTAACATATATTTTTTTCATATTTTTAAAAATGTCGCTTTTTCAGATATATTTTCGAGAATCGCGAATTTTGCAGAAATAAAAAAAATTTCCAAAATAAAAATTTTTGCAAAATGCTATTTGAAAGGTCATGGTTTTACCTTTAAAACAAGCTATCAGGAAGTAATATAGCTGAAATACTTTTGAAGATATAAATGTTTATATTTAATCCTTTAAAAGATTTTCTTGACTTTTGACACGTCATATTTCTGGAACCACGGAAGTTAATGGTCTCAAATTTTGTCTGAGTATAAGTCTTATAAGTCCCAACATATACACAGAGTTTCATCAAATTCGGAGACATTGAAGGAAATCAGGGGTTCATGTTGAAAAATTTTAACTCACTTGTCAAATTACTACAAAAATTCTCGTAATCCCATTTTACTAATATTTAAAATTTTTTTCTTGTTTTTTAACAAAAAAATTTGTGTTTTGGTCGATTGACATTTTTTTTTGTAATTCTATAATTTTTTCCGTAATTGTCCAAATTTCCAAGATTTCCAATAATTTTAACAAAAAAAGTTTTATGGTGTTTTCTTTTCTGAACAAAAAAAAGTGCATTGTTAAAATGTTACTTTTAAAATGTTGAAATGGCCCAGAAACGATGTAGCATTTTTTACACTCAGAAAAGAAAACAAAAAATGCTGTTTTGTATGCAAATGACCGTGATTTGCTTATTCTATGGATTTTTTTTTTTTTTTTATTGCCAGCAGCTCAGGTTCGAATCCCGGCGATAGCCATCACATTTTTTTTTTTTTGGCTTTTCAATTATTTTTTTAATTATTTAAACTTAAAAAAAAAAATACCAAAAAATAAACAAATTTAGTCAATTTTTTTTTTTTTTTTTTTTTTTTTTTTGTTATTATCGACCTTTTCCTAATTTTATTGTTATGATTTTTAGAAATTTCTAAAACGGGCTTATCAAGGTCACGTATTTATGTATGTAAATAAAAAAATTTTATTTGAAAATTTATATATATATTTTTTTAAATTATTAAATTACTAGTCGAATAGCCTGTCCCTGCCAGGCGGAACAAAAAATCACTTTTCTCAATAATTCTAATTTTTTACCAAACTTTATAATAAATTATGTTTGTGCTTCAAAAACTTAATATTGCTAGATTGAGTTACATCAATATATTTCCGTAACTGGAAAAAAATTAAATGAGTATAAAAGGTTTTATTGATACAATTTAGAACTAAATTTAGCACGTCCATTTCGTCTCTCCGTCCTTAGGTTAGGTTAGGGTATCGGTGCCAGATGGGCACTCCGCATAGACAAATTGGTCCATAGCGATACCACAAAACTTTTCCGCTTATCGATGTAAACTAAATATATTGACCTTCATTGCGAATTGTTTTAAACTTTTCAGGTCTATCCTCGTAATTTCCTCCAAAGTCTCGAACTGTGAACTTCCTATAATTGATAGTCGAGTTCGTGCCAAAGCCGGGCAGTAACACAGGATGTGTGAAATGATCTCCGTCCTTAAACCGGATATAAAAGATCCATCGTGTGGATCTGTCCCATGGTCACTCCTATATACATGGCAATTTTTATCTTTCTTAGTCATGAAGGGTTTTAAAATTAGATAAAATGTTAAAAAACACAATTTTTTTACTTAAATTTTTCCTTCGTATCCACGACCCTTTTCCCTTTTAATTCAACGTCCACAGTCCAAAAATTGTAAGTCTGACTACTTTAGAATATGCTCCAGTGTCAGGAGAAAATGCTCTCCAATTTTCGACTTCGTAGGTTTAAAGTTAGTTAAATTAAAAAAATAAAATAAAACACAATATTGCCTTGCCCTTTTTCCTCTCAACTCTCCGTCTACATTCCAAAAATGTTAAATCGGACTACTTTAGAATATGCTTCATATTTAGGACTACATGTTAGGAATTTTGAGCTTCCTAATTCATTGGGGCGGGGCGGAGCTTAAATATACTCTAAAATGTAAAAAAAAAAAAAATAATTTTGCCAAGGCCCCTTTTTCTCGTAATTCGCCGCCGACAGACTAAAAATCCTGCTTCGTAAGAATCTTTCCCTGGTGTTTTACTATATACATGCCAATTTTAAGCTTTTAAGGGCGAAAAGTTAGCTTCTAACTGCCGATTTAACGGAGCCTTATGTCAAAATTTGTATGAAAAAGTTAAATTTAACGAAGAGTTATTTTATTTTAATCCAGCCTAACTCCATCAATGAGATTCAAAAGGGCTGGATACACAAAAAATAAGAGAAACACAAAAAAAAAAAATATGTATACAGAAAATAGATGGAAATAAATTTGCCACGCCCCTTTGCCTTTCTTATTCTCCACCCATACACTGGATATCAAAAATCCAGATTCATGTTGATCTTCCCCATGAAACCAACTTTGGGGGGTCTTTAAATATTAAAACACCCAAAGTTTCCTCCCTTTTTTATCTTTTAATTCTCCGTCCACAGTCGAGAAATTTTAAATCTGATAACTTCAGGATATTCTACATCGTAAGGACTATTCGCTATGCATTTTCCGCTTCCTTTGAGGGCTTCAAAAGAAGTTAAAATTTTAAAAATCCCAATTTTGTCACTCCCCATTTTCCTTTCAATTCTCCGCCCACAGTCCAAAAATTTAAAATTCGACTACTTCAGGATATGCTTAATCGATAGGACTATAGGAAATTGTCACCTTTCTAAGTCATTAGAGGACTTTAAAATAAGCAAAAATGTCAATTTTCATCTTCATAGGTCATTGGGGGTCTTCAAATTAGTTAAAATATTAAAAAACACAATTTTGCCACGCCCCATTTTTCTCTTAATTCTCATTCCACAGTCTAAAAAATATAAATCCGATTATTTCAGGGTATGCTTCATTGTTAGAACTAAATGCTATGCAATTTTCTACTTCCTAAGTCATTTGGGGGCTTCAAAAGAAGTAAAAATTTAAAAAAAAATCCCAATTTTGCCACGCCACTTTTCCACTCAATTCTCCGCCCACATTGCGAAAATTTTAAATTCTACTACTTGAGGGTATGAGCCATTGTTAGGACTATATTCTGGGAAATTTGCAGCTTCCTAAGTCATTAGGGGACTTTAAATTTAGCAAAAATGTAAAAAAATGAATTTTGCCACGCCCACTTTTCCGCTTATTTCTCCGCCCACAGGCAAAAAAATCAAAAATCCGGCTACGTTATGATCTTTCTCAGGTGTTTTACTATATGCATGCCAATTTTCAGCTTTGTAGCTCATCAGTGGGCTTCAAAAAGCTCTGGATAGACAAAAAAAGAGGAACACACAAATAGGGAAATTATATATATAGATAGATAGACATTTCTGGTATTCCACTACCGGTTTCAAACAGTTCCAGTTAACCGTCATCATTAGTAGGATTCAAATGTCTGCTTATTTTGCTAATGGTAATCGCAATATTTTTATGCTATAAGATGTTTTAAATGCAGGGTCCAACCATGGGATTAGAAAATGTCGTTTTTTTTCGGACAGCACTCTTTGTAGGCGTGTATTAAAAAAAATAATGTAAATACTAAAAAAAAATGTATTTCTTTAGTGCAAAAAGCATTAGAATGAATTTGTCTCCCAATGACCGCTGCAGACACCCCCCCCCACCTCTAAAAATTAGTGAAAACACCCTTTTGCATGTTGGAGTGTATAAAAGATTCTTACTAGTTTTTAAATTAATTTTTTTAGCGTTTTATGGAGGTATTTTCAGTATTTTTCTATTATCTTGATGTATGACCTCTGATCTAATCGCGAGAATATCAAATAAAGTTAATCCAATTTGCAAAAAATCCTATACACATTATTTTTCCCAAAATTTAATTTATTTACGCGAGATAGAGAAGCATATTAAAAAAATAAATTTTTTTTCTGTTAAAATACTCATTTGTAAATTTTTTTAAAAATAGAAATCGTTGGACGAGGTTATTTGCTAAAAACGTAATTGTCATATCGCCCAAGCTGCGACATATAGCCCAAAACGATAGGTCTAAAAATGGCATTTCTCCCAAACAATATTTTCAAAAAATCCAAAATTATTTTTTTGGACAAAATGTTGAAATTACGACTTTTGAGATTTGTTTTTTGCATAAAAAGTTTTTTAGGACCCCATAAAATATATATCAGTGAACGATTTTAAAACATTTTAGCGATGTCTGTCTGTCCGTCCGTCAGCGTAAGATACGTTATACTCTAAAGTAAAGAGTTAGATAGCATTTCAGCAATTTTCACACATTTATGTGCAGATATCTTGAAAACTAATAGAGATATACCATTTCAAGAGTCATACTAGGACTGAGCACGTCAAAAACATTAAGAAAACAGAACTGTGGTACCAGAATCTCAAAGACAAAAAACATTTGCTTTTCTTATAGAAAATACTCTGTTTGTGCAAATTACAAGATTTTTGGTTAAAAAAAAAAACAGACAAATTGTTCAATATTCGTAGAACGGGATTCCAAGACTTCTTACCAGACGTTTTACCATTTTTTTTGAGTGTACGTAAAATTATCTCTAATTTGATAATTATAAGTAGCAACCTGTTGCCAAAACTCACTATTTATGAGGTACAAGTGTACTTTAGTTTGTTTTTTAAGTATTTGTTAATATTTATCGATTTAATAGATACAAATGTAAACAAACTGTATGTTCGTATATATTTATAAATAGATAATGCTTAAATAGGCATGAAAATCCAATAATATGAAAATAATTTCGCATTATCGTAAGTAAAACATAAACAAAATAGACTACATTTATCTATTTTTGTTGTTTGTACTTTATTTTATTTATTTTTTTGATATTTATTACATGTCGAGATGTCTTTTGTTACCCATATAAATATTCAAACACAAAAAAAAAGTATTAACAAATAACTGATACAACCCCTATCAAAGGGAAATCATTAAATAAATATTTACTTAAGTACACACATATACCTACAATAATAAATATAATACCATGCAACTGAATAATTTTAAATGTGCTTATTGTGGATTCGTAAGTGAAATGAAGGGCTGAAATTATTTTCTTCATTTATATGGAGGGTCAAGGGTTATATAGACGCAACAAAAGTCGACTTTTCGACTTTTTTCAATTTCCACAAAGTTGATTTTTCGACTTTTCAAGTTTTTTCAAATTTTAGAAAGCCGACTTTTCGACATTTCGACTCAGAGACTCTATAATATAGAGATAAGACAAACTTGTTTCTTCTGCTACCTTCCAGGGGGTGCATGTCTTAATAAACGCTCAAGAATATTCTTGGGATAATACTAAAATTTAGTAAGGGCTCAAATAACTCAGGAAATACTGCTCAGATAAAAATGTAATTTTCCATACACTTGTAGCAACTACTCAATATCTTACATATAAAATAAAATTTGATAATTTTGCACGCAAAAGTTAGTTACAGAGTTTTTAAAATTTAGTATGCTACTAAAGACTCACTAGCAGGTGCTGCCATCTTTTTTTCTGGTATTGCCATAGAAGCAATGCCCTGTTTCGACTTATTTTAAAAGTCGATTTTTTTCGACATTTTCCTACTTGTAAAAAGTCAATTTTTTTGTAAGATTTTTTTTATTTGGCAAAAAAGTCGAAAAATAACGCTATATTAATTTGTCATTATAGGCAAAATGCATTGAAATATCGGTCGAGAACACCATTATGTTTATATATTATTGATCCGTAAAGCTTTCTAAGACATTCTAGTGATATCCATCTATCTGTTTGTCTCTGTTTGTCTCTGTTTGTCGATAGCAAAAAGTTTTTGATAAAAAAAAAAGGTTTTAATGAAAAAATTTTATTGATAAAAATAAATATTTAATGAAAAAAAAAAATTTATGAAAAAAAATATTGATTAAGAAAAAATTTTTATGAAAAAAAAATTTAGGAAAAAAAAAAAATATTGTTGAAAAAAAAAATATTGATGAAAAAAAAAAAATATTGATGAAAAAAAAAATATTGATGAAAAAAAAAAATATTGATGAAAAAAAAAATATTGATGAAAAAATAAATATTGAAGAAAAAAATATTTTTTGATGAAAAAAAAAAAATATTGATGAAAAAAAAATATTGATGAAAAAAAAAATTTTGATGAAAAAAAAATATTGATGAAAAAAAATATTGATGAAAAATAATTATGTTACGTTTTATTCACCAGCTGGTGAATATTTTTGTTATTCACCACGAGGTGAATTATTACAAACCCAAGTTAGTAAAATTTTTGGTTTTAAGAAAATGAAAACAGTAATTTCAATTTTCTTTTTTGTTAGTCGTTAGCTGATATAGTCAAACTGAGGTGGCGTCCTGCAACTTTTTTAAAATTAGACACCAGCCTAAAAACATTATCATGTTAAAAGTCGATGGTAAAAGTCGACTTTTCGACTTTTTAACAAACAAAAAGTCGATTTCGTCTTTTCAACTTTTTCGTACAAAAAGTCGATTAATCGATTTTTCGACTATAGAAACCTAGGAGAAAATTATTATTGAAAATCAATAGTCACAAATCAAATATAGATAGTCACTACTGAATTCGGTTATTATAACTGGCTTTTAATTAAAACAAATACAAAATTCGGTTGTCGCAGCCAATACAGTAGCAGCAACCGATCTACGAGTTCATACAATTGAAAAATTCATACGGAAAATGATTTTTCTGTGTGTGGATTTAATGTTCCTGAAAACAAAATCTGCCCTAAACTACCGCATATATTTTAAATAAATTTGTGCTGATATTTACGCTTAAGTTGTTTATATAATTAGTTTTCCTTTACACTCAAAAAAAAAAAAACGTGGGTATTCATAACTAAAAATTTAACTAAAGTACTAATTTTTTAGTCCAAAATGATCTAGTGCAGGCGTTGGTAATCAATACTAAAATTTTTTACTAATATTATTCAAAACCAGTAAAAATTACTAATTTTAGTACTTTGTAGATACTAAAAAACTACTGTACTACTGGTAACACTGCGGAACAGTCAAAAATAAACAAGAGGTATGACAATCAATTCTATATATTTCGGACATGCTGATTCGAATGGCGTACTCCGTTTTTTGATGTATGGTACAGTTTTTTTGCAAAATGTATTTAAAGATTGGCCTATTTTCACCCGGTTTTTTAACGAAAAAATTTGCAAAGGTAATGATTTTTAAATTTTATGGCACAGAAAACACAGATATGACCTGTAGCAATATTTTTCAAGCAAATTTGGTTTTAAGATTTTGATCTTAGGCCTTTAAAATCGCGAAATTCTTCATTATTTGGTGTTTTTTCGAATTTAACCGCTAAATTGGTTTTTAATTAAAAACTTGGTTCTAATAGATCACAAAGGCATCCATAACAAAACAAATAGTAGACACAAAACATCTATGTGCTGTGGACCATCATGCTAAAAATCGCGAAAAAGTGTTTTTTTCGTATGGTAGCATCATTCTACGAGATGATTTAAAGGTCCATCTTTTAGTATATAACGTGGGAACATTAAAAAATTAACTGACCAAAAATTTGGCCAAAAAAGTTTTCATTTGCAAAAGTTATCTTAACAAAAACTATTACTACAGTGTTTGTCCTACAATAAATTCAAATATTGAAAAATAAATATATTTATTTTAGTATTGCATATGTTAAGGAAATTTGAAATTTTCAAATTGAAATACTACTATTTAAATAATCATAAATACTTATAAGAATATGTTTAACACGCATTTACTGTTGTACGCCAAAAAAACAATAGTTTTAACCATCACTTCTTAATATTTTGGTCATGCTGATTCCAATGGTGTATTCTTTTTTTCGATGTATGGTACTGTTTCTTCGTGAAATCTCTTTGAAGTTTAACATATTTTTATTCAATTTTCTACATACAAAATTGTTTAAATACGCGTAAATACATCCTCTATGAATTGGAATATAAGACAGGTCATGTGGGCATATTTTCACTAACATTTTGGCACCCAAAAGTTAAACAAGAACTGCATATTCGCGTTTAACATCATTTAGTAGTATAAAGTTAAGAATATGTTTAAACGCGTATTTACTGCTGTACGCAAAAAAACAATAGTTCTAAAAAACACTTCTAAATATTTTGGACATGCTTATTCCAATGGCGTGCTCCATTTTTTTGTTGTATGGTATAGTTTCTTCGCAAAATGTCTTTTAAGTATAACAAATTTTTATAAAATTTTCTACATACAAAAATTTTTAATTACGCATAAACTAACCTTGATGAATTTGAATATAACACAAGTTGTTCCTGTATTCATATTTTCATTAAAAATTTGGCTTAAACATTGAATTTTATATCTCACGAATTCCACCAAAAAGAGAGAAAAAAATTTAATTTTCTGACCTCAGATCTTTTAATTTTCTTTAAATAAACAGCATGCAATTTCTTTAAAGCCAACTAAACATATCCATTTTAAATTTTAAAAAATCACGATTTTTTCGCGAATTTTATTTTCTTCAAAAATTAAAAAAAAATCAAAAGCCATGTCTTCGAAAGTATTTATCCGAATGCTACCATTCAAAAAGCATTCGACTTTAACAAACGTCCTTTTTTATACCAATGCACTACAGTGTCCCTTATTTTGGAAATGTTGAGACGTTACCCGCTCATTTTTATCCATTTGACTTAAAAATTACTCGGTAACAAATTTACGTCCTTACGACGACGGGGCCTTAAAGAGCGGGGCCTTAAAGAGCGGGGCCTTAAAAATTATTTTTCCATAAAAACCAAAAAAAAAAAAAAAATTTTATTTTTAAATTTTTTGTTATTAATTACACTGCGGAACAGTCAAAAATAAACAAGAGGTATGACAATCAATTCTATATATTTCGGACATGCTGATTCGAATGGCGTACAGCCTTTTGACTGGTTTTCAAGTGTAAAAACAGCGCTTGAATTCAAGTATCCGTTTTGCTGGAGAATGCTATTGAATTCAAGTGTAATTCAAGTATAATTCAAGCATAGACTGGAAATAAGGGTTTGATTTACACTTGATTTATACTTGATTTGCACTTGAATTTTAAAAGTGCTTATTGGGTTATGAGATTTTTACCTACAAAAAATAAATTTTATATTTATTCTGTAATTTAACAAAAAAGTATGTAACTTTGAGGAACCATCTCTTTGTAAGTAGTATTTATTTGATTTTTACGATTCAAAAAGCATTTGACTATAACAATTTTCCTTTTGTATATGAATGCACTCAAAAAAAAATTTTTTTTTAAATGCATTTTTTTAAAACGCAGTTTTGATGCAAATGCAATTTTTTTAAAACTTTATCCCAATTAAATTTTTTTTGAAATCTGCATAAATCGAAAATATAGCAGTTTTTACATAAATATACCGATTTTTTTTTGGGACCGGGTTTTTTCTAATTTGTGCGATTATTTAAAAAAAATACTTAAATATGTTGTTTTTTATATCACAAATATTTTATGTAAAAATGCTATATTATCGATTTATGCAGGCTTCAAAAAAAATTTAAGGGGGAAAAAGTTTTAAAAAATCAATTCAAAAATTGCATATGCATCAAAAATGAATTTAAAAAAAAAAAAAAAAATTTTTTTGAGTGCATTCATATACAAAGGGACAATTGTTAGAGTCAAAAGCTTTTGAATCATAAAAATCAAATAAATGCTTTCAAAGATATGGCTCTTCAAAGTTAATTACTTTTGGGATAAAATTACAGAATAAACATATTTTTTTTTTTATGGAAAAATCTTATATGTAGTTTTTAAAAAAATTACGAAAGGTGGAAAAATCACGAAGGCTTAAAAAAGCTGCACTCTTTTATACACATTTGTAAAATAGAGCCAACAAAACATATTCATTTTCAGTTTTTTAATTTAAAAAAACGCGATTTTTTCGCGAATTTTATTTTCTTCAAAAATTGAAAAAATCAAAAAGTATGATAATGGGAAGAGCCACGTCTTCGAAATTATTTGTTCCAATTTTAACACAAAAAATTTTATTCTTTCGATTTATTATAAAAATTGCATTTGCATTAAAAACTAACTTTTTAAAAACAAAATTTTTTTGAGTGCATTGATATAAAAAAGAGGATTGTTAGAATCGAATGCTTTTTGAGTGGTAGAATTCGAACAAATAATTTCGAAGATTGCAATGGTGTACTCTGTTTTTTGATGTATGGTACAGTTTCTTCGCAAAATGTGTTTAAAGTTTAACATATTTTTATTAAATATTCTACATACAAAAATGTTTAAATACGTGTAAACACAGGTCCTGTGGAAAATAAAGGGCTTTCGGGAAAATCCGTATAAAAGCCGAACTAATAGGAATTTCGCCAAACGAAAAATACGGGTCAGTTTAATTTTGATAGAGATTATTTTATATGATTTTGGCGGTCGTACGTATATACATCTCCATATAAACTACCCCAACAATTATACATTTTTGACAAAAACGAACTTAACGAAGTCGAATTTGGACACGACCGATACACCATTAGACAGGTCTTCGAAAAACATTTCAACCTGTATAAAATGTTCATATAGATTCTTTTGAAGAAATGGGAAAAGTCCTCAAAAAACTAAAAAAAATCCGTTTTCCCCCCTCCCCTTTGACCCGCTAAATGTGAGATTAGGCCGCTATAAAAAAACAGGTAACTCGTCTTTTCCTCCCCTCTTTTCTATATTTAGGACTATCGGCTGGTGCCCTGTGAAAGACCGCCCTATTACGTAAGCTTTTTAAAACTAAAAAAAAAAATTTGAACATTTTTACTCCCAATCAGCCTAATTTATTTTTTTGTAATGATCACTTTTGGAACTGAAATGCTTGTCCGACCAAAATGAAACTTTTTGTCATTAATAAGTTAATCAAGCTTAATTATAATTAAAATAAAAATAAATACATATCAAAAAAACAATTTTTTCATTGTGTGAACTTTTTTTTAGACAAAATGTTTGTTTAGGACCCGATAGAGCCCGATCACGTGTTATTTTCTCATAGCGCTTAATATACTATATTTCGGGTGAACCGTACAAAAATCAAACTTTTGTTTTTATAAACCACCCTAATACATACACCACACTCACAATCAGCCAAACCCAGAATCACGAAACGAGGACAAACTTCAGGTAAAATATGTGTATAAATTTGAGAAACATTAGTGGTTTTTACGTCATTTATCCAGCAAGTTTGCAACTTCAAAAATTATGCGGTGAAAATAAATTTTTTTATTACATGTCGTAAGCATCCATTTTTTACACTTTGGATATTTCTTTTTTAATCAGCTGTTTTGGTAAAACGTAAAGTTTGCTTTTCCATTTTTATTTCTCAATTTCATAAGAACAAACAAAAATACACGATTTAATGTTTTTTTTTTTAATAAATGTATTTTTTTTAATAAATGTATTTTTTTAATAAGTATGCAAACAATTATTGCGGCCGAAATGTCAAAATAAAAGCAACTCTGTTTGTTATTTGCACACAATTCCATGTGCAAATGAAATATACTATTGGTTTTTTGTGAGGATATGAATAAAATTGTGAGGATAAATGCATGTGCAACTGAAATGTCAAACGCATATAATTTGTTGTTGTGAGTTTGCACACTTTGCAAATATTCCTAATTTGTCAAATTTGCACCGTTTATCACCCAAAAAGCAAATGATGTGAGCTCCACTATTATACAGTTTTGAAAAATCTCAAAATATTTATCAAGTCAAAATAAACTTGAAAAATTTACTTGAGAACTAACATGCCGTTTACTTTGAGAATGCTATTGTTTTCACGTTGAGAACTATGCTATTCTCAACTGGTTTTCAAGGCTAAGGTTTGGATTTAAAATTAGATATCAATATAAGATTCAATGTTTTTTTTAAATGTAAATGTTTGTTGGGTTAGATATTTCAATTTGAAAATTTCAAATTTCCTTAACATATGCAATACTAAAATAAATATATTTATTTTTCAATATTTGAATTTATTGTAGGACAAACACTGTAGTAATAGTTTTTGTTAAGATAACTTTTGCAAATGAAAACTTTTTTGGCCAAATTTTTGGTCAGTTAATTTTTTAATGTTCCCACGTTATATACTAAAAGATGGACCTTTAAATCATCTCGTAGAATGATGCTACCATACGAAAAAAACACTTTTTCGCGATTTTTAGCATGATGGTCCACAGCACATAGATGTTTTGTGTCTACTATTTGTTTTGTTATGGATGCCTTTGTGATCTATTAGAACCAAATTTTTAATTAAAAACCAATTTAGCGGTTAAATTCGAAAAAACACCAAATAATGAAGAATTTCGCGATTTTAAAGGCCTAAGATCAAAATCTTAAAACCAAATTTGCTTGAAAAATATTGCTACAGGTCATATCTGTGTTTTCTGTGCCATAAAATTTAAAAATCATTACCTTTGCAAATTTTTTCGTTAAAAAACCGGGTGAAAATAGGCCAATCTTTAAAGACATTTTGCAAAAAAACTGTACCATACATCCAAAAACGGAGTACGCCATTCGAATCAGCATGCCCGAAATATATAGAATTGATGGTCATACCTCTTGTTTTCTAAAATAGTGGTCAGTTTTGTCACGCAGTGTAATTAGTAACTTACACTGCGTGACAAAACTAACCACTATTTTAGAAAACAAGAGGTACGACCATCATTTCAATATATTTCGGACATGCTGAATCGAATGGCGTACTCCGTTTTTCGATGTATGGTACAGTTTTCTTGTAAAATGTCATTAAAGATTGGCTGATTTTCAGCTGCTTTTTTAACAAAAAAAAATTCCAAAGCTAATAATTTTTAAATTTTATGGCATGGAAAACAAAGATATAACTTGTAGCAATATTTCTAATATAAATTTGGTTTAAAGATTTTCATCTTAACCCCTTTAATTCGCGGATTTCTTAATTTTTTTAAGTTTTCGCGAAATTAACCGCTTAATTGGTCTCTGATAAAAAACTTGCTTTTTGTGGATCATAAAGGCGTCCATGACACTACGAATAGTGGAAAAAAAAACATCTATGTTATATGGACCATCATAAAGAAAATCGCGAAAAACCGTTTTTTTGTATATGGCAGCATCACTTTAGGAGATGATTTGAGGCTTCATCTTTTAGTATATAATGCGGGAACCTTAAACAATGAACTGACCCAAAATTTGTCCAAAAAAGTTTTCATTTGCAAAAGTTATCTTAACAAAAACTGTTATTTCAGTGTTTGCGATACAATAATTATAGTTTTTGTTAAGATAACTTTTGCAAATGAAAACTTTTTTGGACAAATTTTGGGTCAGTTCATTGTTTAAGGTTCCCACATTATATACTAAAAGATGAAGCCTCAAATCATCTCCTAAAGTGATGCTGCCATATACAAAAAAACGGTTTTTCGCGATTTTCTTCATGATGGTCCATATAACATAGATGTTTTTTGTCCACTATTCGTAGTGTCATGGACGCCTTTATGATCCACAAAATGCAAGTTTTTTATCAGAGACCAATTTAGCGGTTAATTTCGCGAAAACTTAAAAAAATGAAGAAATCCGCGAATTAAAGGGGTTAAGATGAAAAGCTTTAAACCAAATTTATATTAGAAATATTGTTTTCCATGCCATAAAATTTAAAAATCATTAGCATTGGAATTTTTTTTGTTAAAAAAGCAGCTGAAAATCAGCCAATCTTTAATGACATTTTACAAGAAAACTGTACCATACATCGAAAAACGGAGTACGCCATTCGATTCAGCATGTCCGAAATATATAGAAATGATGGTCGTAACTCTTGTTTATTTTTTAGTGTTCCGCAGTGTTATTAGTAGATTTAAGTACAATATCACTTACTAAACTTATTACTGTAGAATTATTTTGAGTGTAGAAAGCCACGCCCACAAAAGGTGATCTGAAAAAAATTAAAAATTTATTTAGGTAAATTTGAAAAAACAACACTATCATTTGTCATTTCGTAGCACATACATATCGCTCATTTACTTGTATAACGTCGTAACTGAAAAAAACTTGATTTTTGAGTTAATAATGCAGAATTATTTGTTATATCATGATTTATATTGTGTCAAAAATTATTATTAATATTTTTTAAACTTACCGTTAGAAAAGAAAACACGCCATTATTACATTTCCGGCCTTTTTCAATGGAAAACCAGTTTCAATTGTAAACTTTAAACTCGATTTCTGCAAAATCGATTATTTTGAGTTATATTACTACACAAGTAAATAAGCGATATGTGTATACAATTTCTGTCTGATTTGAAAACAAAATTTCGTTTGTTTTAGCCCATCTTAATAAACAGTACACGTCACAAGTGGCCGTGTTCTTTTAGGGTTATTGGAATAATAAAAATTAAATTAAACATAATTTTTAGATTTTCGTTTTTCTTTTTATACCCTCCACTCTAGTGATAGAGGGTATATTAAGTTTGTCATTCCGTGTGTAACACCTTGAAATATTGGTCTAAGACCCCATAAAGTATATGGGGCATTCCAGGCCAAATCACTCACTTTTAGACCCGACCCCTTGCGTTTTATTTTATTTTTGGATATGTTTTAGTTCTTATTAAATGCAACTTGGACAACCATTTTCAGCCTTATATTCCAAGATGGTGTTGAGTAATCAATTTTTCAAAATGGCGATTTAAAAAAAAAAAAATTAAAAATTTGAAATTTTCAATTAATTTGTAAAAGTTAAAAATATAGATATCTTAAAAAAAGTTGGACAACGTTTTGTTGGTATTTAAATGTAGTTTTAGAAAAAAATATTAAAAAAATATTCGAAGTAACTATCACTTATTTTTTAACGTTTAAAAATTAAAATCGACTTTTTGAAAAAGTCCGAAACCTTTGATTTTTTTTTTTAAAAAGTCTAAAAGTTCTACTCTAGATTAAGCAACTTTTAAGCCATAAGTCGAGATGTGATCGCAATTCGTTCTAATTTTTTTCAAATTTTGAAAATTGCCCCTTTTATTTTTTGAATCTGATTTATTTTATATAGTGCGCCAAAAAAAATAAAATTGGTAGATACTGACCCTAACTTACCCTAGATATATTCATTTCGAGGTAAAAATACGCCTCACAAAAATTAAGAACGATCGGACATGGGTAAGGCGTTCCGCATGAGCCTTGAAATTTAGAAAACGATTACAAGGAAAAATATGAATTTTTTCTGTTTTCTCAATTTGTTTGGTATTTTAAGTTAACTTTAAATTCAAGTGGTCACAGAATTATAATACGGAGTAAAATGCCTCTCTAATAAGGTACCAAAAACTAAAATCGGTTGAAAATCAGCCAAGTTATTACAACTTCCCCAGGCATCTATCGTATGGCAGACCACTTGATTAAGCAATACAATCCGATTTTTGAAATTCATTGAAATTTTCTACTGCAATAACATTTTTTTATTCTTCAAGTTCAACTGTAATTAGATGACAAGTATTTTTCATATTGTGTTTTGCTAACATGTTTTAAATTAATGCTAAAAATGCCTGCATTTTCAACACCCATTTGAAATCTCTATTAAAAAAAAAAAATTTGGTTTTTTGTTATAAAATTTGGAAAAACCAAAAAAATATTACACTGAAACATGAATAATGAAAAAATGTTATAACAGTAGAAAATTTCAATAAATTTAAAAAAAGGGACTCGTATTCTTTAATCAAGTGGTATGACACACGCTAGATGCCTGGGTAAGTTGTAATAACTTGGCTGATTTTCAACCGATTTTAGTTTTTAGTACCTTATTAGAAATACATTTTACTCCAGATCATAATTCTGTAACCACTTGAATTTACACTTAACTGAAAATACCAAAAAAATTGCGAAAACAGAAAAAAATCATATTTTTCCTTGTAATCCGTTTTTAAATTTCAAGGACCATGCTAAACTTATCCATGTCCGATCGTCCTAAATTTTTGTGAGACGTATTTTTACCTCCAAGTGAATATATCTAGGGTAAGTAAGGGTCAGTATCTACCAATTTATTTTTTTTTGGAGCACCATATAAATTAAATCAGAGCCAAAAAATAAAAGGCGCAATTTTAAAAATTTAAAAAAAATAGAAAGAATTGTGATCACATCTCGAATTATGGCTTAAAAGTTGCGTAATTTAGAATAGAATTTTTATAGATTTTTACAAAAAAATCGAAGAATTCGGACTTTTTCAAAAAGTCGATTTTAATTTTTAAACGTCAAAAAATAAGTCATAATTACCCCTAATAATTTTTTCATATTTTTTTTTCTAAAACTTCATTTAAATACCAACAAAACGTTGTCCAACTTTTTTTAAGATATCTATATTTTTTAATAGTCAAAATTAATTAAAAAGTTCAATTTTTGAATTTTTTTGAGAAAATCGCCATTTTGAAAAATTGATTACTCAACACCATCTTGAAATAAAAGGCTCACAATTGGTGTCCAGTTTGCGTTTAATAAGTACTTAAACATATCCAAAAATAAAATAAATCGAAAGGGGTCGGGTCTAAAAGTGAGTGATTTGGCTTGGAATGCCCAATATATATTCATGATCCTCGATCGATTTTACGACGATCTAGCGATGTTCGTCCGTCCGTCCGTCTGTCCGTCTGTTGAAAACACGCTAACTTTTGAAAGACTTTACGGAGGCTACTGAAGTTTGGCATATATGTTGGACATTTACCTGGTCAAGTTGGTATTGCAATCCAGCGAAATCGGTCCAGTGGTTCAAAAGTTATGAGCAAAAGACTGAATTTCGGCAAGGGTTTTTAATGAATTTACGAGATTAAACACACGGTAACTTTTGAACCACAATCCTGAGAGTGCTGAAGTGTGGCATATATTTGTCGTTTCTTTGTTCCGGTTCGTTTCAAATATCAGCCAAATCGGTTCAGTGGTTCCAAAGTCTGCAATTCCAGATCATGTTGGTAACCCTTGCGAAATAATGTAAGAGACAAACAAGTTGAAAGCAAGTTTGAAGTGAGGTTGAGATTGCTGGAAACAGAATTGTAGTGTTGGAAACTGTCAAAATTTATTCTGTAGAAACTATAAATATTCACATATATAAAAACAGTTTTCATTAACAAGACAAACCGACATTTAAAATCCTACTGATGATAACACTAACTGGGGTATTTGAAACCGGTATGGGAAATACCAGAAATGTCTATAATTTTTAGAAATCCAATTTTTCTTCTGCATTTTTTTCAACTTGAACCCTTATAACAAATATAATTAGAGACCGTGCTCTATCTGTACTTACAGAAAAAATCAAATTTAAAAACAATTATTAGTTACAAAATTACTTTACAGAGTATTTTTGTCACTCACAAGGGAAGTATCTCAACCCTTATGAACCGATTTGCCTGAAACTTAAAATATATATTAAAGAGACGATTTTAAGGTTGGGGTGTCTCGGCTTTTGGACCATATCGGTGTTTAAAAATTTCGTCGTCCCCCTATGAAACCATGTGGACCTTCGGGAAAATTTCGATAACTTCCGAACTAATAGGAGTATCGTCTAGAGAAAAAATACGTGTCGACTTAAATTTAATATAGATTATTTCTTATTCATATGGATATCGTAGGTCTATGTCTTCACATAAATACCCCCCAAAATTTACACATTTTCCTGAAAAAAATATTTAAAAAAGTCGAATTTTTTACAAGGCTATGCCACCATTGAATAGGCATTAAAAAAACCTTTCTTCTTATATGAAAACATCAGTTTCCTACAAAGAAAGGGCTGAAAAATTCAAAAAACGATTTTTTCGCCATTTTTTGACCCAAGTTTTGAACGCCTAAATCCTCGATATGGCCGATAAGCTGAGCCACCCCAACATAGTAATTGCCTCTTTTATATATATTTTAAGTTTCAGGCAAATCGGTTCATTAGGGTTAAGATACTTCCCTTGTCAGAAATATTTTTACACTAAAAAAAAAAAATTACACTCGAAATAAATTTTACACTAAAAAAAAATTATTAAATAATTTTTTTTCTACAAAAATGACAAAAAAAAGTTTTTTACTCAAAATTAAATATTTCTTATCAAAATTGTTAATTTTTTTACGTAAAAAAATTTACTATCCTTTAAAAAGGGCGTTGTGGAGGGTATTCATAGATTCGGCCAAGTCGAATTTAACTTTTATACTTGTTTTAATTGAAAAGCCCATTAAAATGATTTAAATACGCTTACTTTCTTATATTTTGAACACCTTCTCCAATTGGAATTTGGAAAAGATCATTTGTAATATACAAATACAGATTTAGTTTACAATGAATAAAGAAAGTCTCAGATTCTAAATCATTTTTTATATAGAAAAATTCTCAGATTTTGAGCCATTTTTCATATAGAAAGTCTCATATTCTGTGACCTTTTTTTTGTATATTATGAGACTTTCTTGAATTTGTAATTTTTCTATACAAAAAATGTAGCAGAATCTGAGTTTCTAAGACATTTTTTTTTTTATTTTATACTAACAAAAAAAACATTTTGGTGGAAAATTTTTCGACAAACACCGACAGTTCCCACCAGTTGTAAATGCGCAAATTTTCCGATTACAGATTTCTTAAAAAGATAATTGGCAGACAGTTAAACAGATCTGTGGTGAAGCACATAATAACATTCAAATAATATTTTTTTATGTAAAATAAAATATTTGTATTGTTCATTGTCCCTGCATGCTATTTAGATTAAATTTTCCTTGCTAATTTTATTATGGTTTTTGTTTGGAATCAATTCGTCACTAGACGTATGAGTAATAAACATGTTAAATTAATAAAACTCATACGCCATGGTTAATTTTTATTTGAACAAACTTTTAAAATTAGAAATTAAAAAAAAAATATTTTAATGTGCATTATTTTTATTTCTGATATCAGTGGTTAAAATATTATTCAAAAACTTTTTGCACTAAATTTCACTGGGGCAATTAAAGGCCAAAAGTTGTTGCGATATAAGCAAAAAAATTTTTAAAAATGAAAAATTGTAAAGACCGGTTTTGAAAGAAATTGAACACCTAACCAGAAAATAGTCTTTTAATATTAACAAAAATTGGTTCATTTTACTAAGTAAAGTAAAAGTTTTTATGGTTAGGTTATGTTACACTCAAAAAAATACGTTAGTATATTTACTAATTTTTTTTGCTAACGCTAGTTAGCTAACTTTTAGCAAATTTTTAGTTGAGATTAGCATGTAAGCAAAAAATTCTTGTAAACTTCATTTAGCACATTAGCAATTTTAAACAAACTTTGAACTAATTTCTTTTGCTAAATTTGAAATTGAGTTGACAACATTTTTACAAGATTTTTTGCTAATATTAGCAAAATAAATGGTAAATTTTTTTTTATTTTTAGAAAACTTAAAATGGCTCTATCTCGGAAACTAAGCCAGATAGAGCAAAATGGAGGCCATTTTTGGTTCACGGGCTCTCCATAGTATCGCCGGTCCTCTTCACATGTGTGGACCCTAATGAGCCCTAACTTTGGATCCAAAAAAGTTAGCATTTCCGAAAATTTTAAAATGCTCATATCTCGGTAAATTTTGCCGACACAACAAAAAGTCCAAAAGTATTTTTGTATCTCTCAACACGTAGAACAAGACCGCAAAATAGTCAAAAGCTCTCCGAGTAATATTTTTGAAGTTATCGAGTTTTTAAATTCTCAAGACCCCAGTGGTGCCCTATAATCACGTATCTCAAAAACTAAGCAAGGTAGAGTGAAACGGACACAAATTTTGGATCAAAAACTATGACGATTTTAAAGGAACCCAACTAGGTCTAGGCCCATCGGGGTCTGGACCTATCGGGTCCGAACACAATGGGGTTCTCAGATGTGTATGAACTAACTTCAAAAAAAAAAATTTTAGTTAACTAATTATTGGCAAAACCTTTTTGCTAACTTTAGCCAAAAAATTGTGGGTTCAAAATCAGCAAATTTTCTTGTAGGTTTACAAGCTTTTTTTGCTAACATTACAGTTTTTTTTTTTTTTGAGTGTAGGTTAGGTTAGGTTAGGTTAGATAAGTGATAATGACGCCAATCCCCAAAAATAATTTTTTGAGAATGACATCTATAGAAGCCAAGTTTGTCCCATTATGACTCCTGCTGTTGTTTTCTCTCCATCTCTCTACCCAATCCAATAAATTTCTACGTTTCCAACTTCTACAACTTGATGAATGCCATTATCAGCCATGAGTTTTTATTTCATGTGTCCAGAAAATCCTGAAAAATTTAAGAACCGAAACATTATCTTCTAAAGGATAATGCAAGACATTCGTATAAAAAATTAAAACTATCCGCCACAGAATCATTGTACCATCTGTAAGTTTTTTTTTCAAAAATTGAAAAAAAAAATCAAAAAAGTATTATACATTGAAGAGCTATGTCTTCGAAAGTATTTATCCGAATTCTACCATTCAAAAAACATTCGACTCCAACAATCGTCTTTTGTTATACCAATGGACTAAAAAAATTATTTAAACAAAAACGTTTCTGATGAAGATGCGGGTTTCAAAAAAATTTATGCGAGATAAAGTTTTAAAAAATGCATTCAAAAATTACATTTGCATCAGAAATGATTTTTTTTGTTTAAATATTTTTTTTATGGCATTCATATACAAAAGGCCAATTGTTGGAGTCAAATGCTTTTAGAATCGTAAAAATCAAATAAATACTTTCAAAGATATGGGTCCTCAAAGTTATATACTTTTTGATAAAATTTCAGAATAAACATACTATTTATTTTTTGTATGGAAAAATCTCATAAGAAGTTTAAAAAAAAAAAATACGAAAGGTGAAAAAAGCCGAAGGCCCAAAAATGCTGCACTTACAAGGAAGGTCTTTTACAGGGCACCTACCGATTGTTCTGAAACTTGAATATGGGAATGAGGAGGAATAATAAGAGTTACCTGTTTTTTTAGCTGCCCAATCTCAAATTTAAAAAAGAGTTGCCACCTTATGAAAAAATAAGGGCTTTCGGGAAAATCCGTATAAAAGCGGTACCAGCAGGAATTTCGCCAAACGAAAAAATACGGGTCAGCTTAATTTTGATAGAGATTATTATATATGATTTAGGCGGTCGTACGTATATATATATATATTAGAGTGTCCCTTATTTTGGAAATGTTGGAAATCTTGAGACGGTACCCGCTCATTTTTTTCCTTTTGACTTAAAAATAACTCAGGAAAAATTTTACGCCCCTAGGACCACGCCTTCCCTACGCGACGGGCCCTTAAAGAGCGGGGCCTAAAAAATCATTTTTCCATACAAACCAAAAAATTTTTTTTTTGATTTTTAATTTTTTTGTTATTATTTATTATATTACTTGGTTTGCTTATTCACAACAAAAAATTTGATTTTGGTGGGATAAGTCTTTCAGCGCTAAAAAATTTTTCGCAAAAAAAAATTTTGAGCCGCCGGGGTCCTACAGTAAAAAATTTTTAAAAAATATTTTTTTTTAGTTTTGACCAGCAACGGTTTTAGCTGCTATGTTGCTTTAAATGATATATATTCATAAAAAAATATTTTTTGTATCTGTGACATCTTAATCGTGTTCTAAAAAAGGGTAAAAAATGCATTGATGATTTTTTTCGATACACGATAAAAATGTCACAAATATGAATAATATTTTTTTTGGAATATATATTATTAAAAACAACATAAAAACTAAAACCATTGCTTTTCAAAACTAAAAAAAAATATTTTTTAAAAATTTTTTACCGTAGGATTCCTACGGCTCAAAATTTTTTTTTTCGAAAAAGATAAAGATGTCACAGATATGAATATTTTTTTTTTTGGAATATATATCATTTAAAGCAACATAGCAGCTAAAACCGTTGCTGGTCAAAACTAAAAAAAAATATTTTTTAAAAATTTTTTACTGTAGGACCCCGGCCGCCCAAATTTTTTTTTTTTGCGAAAAATTTTTTAGCGCTGAAAGACTTATCCCTCCAAAATCAAATTTTTTGTCGTGAATAAGCAAACCAAGTAATATAATAATTAATAACAAAAAAATTAAAAATCAAAAAAAAATTTTTTTGGTTTGTATGGAAAAATGATTTTTTAGGCCCCGCTCTTTAAGGCCCCGTCGCGTAGGGAAGGCGTGGTCCTAGGGGCGTAAAATTTTTCCTGAGTTATTTTTAAGTCAAAAGGAAAAAAATGAGCGGGTACCGTCTCAAGATTTCCAACATTTCCAAAATAAGGGACACTCTAATCTATATATATATATATATATATATATCCATATAAACCACACCAATGATTACACATTTTTGACAATAACGAACTTAACGAAGCCGAATTAGGACACGACCGATACAGCATTGGATAGGCCTTCAAAAAACCTTTTGACCTGTTTAAAAATTTCGTATAGTTTCTTTTAAAGAAATGGGAAAATCCTAAAAAACGAAAAAAATTCAGTTTTTTCCCCTCCCCTTTGATCCGCTAGATTTAAGATTGGGTAGCTATAAAAAACAGGTGACTCTTATTTCGGTCCCCTCTTTCCTATATTGTCAAATTATATTCAATAAATGCCAACTCTAAAATGCTTACTTTTCAGGAGTGCTAAAAAACTAGTTATTTCACATATTATTATAAAATTAAACAATGTACCTTCCATAAGATAGAAAAGACTGTCGCAAACTTACCGGCCTAATTTCGGGACACAATGCCTGTGCTCGTCATATGTCGAGATTGGGTGTCTTATCAGACCCTCTTTGTGCAGCTTGTCTTGAGGATGAGGACACAACAGAACACTACGTCTGTTATTGCCCAGCGTTCTCAAGAGCAAGACTGCGGATAATGGGCTCTGATAATTTGTCGATGGACTTGTTCCATGGGCTTCCCTTGTCTGACTTTCTCAGGTTTGTAAAAGCAACTGAGAAGTTCTGAGCAAGCACCTTTCACTCTCTTTAAACTTTCTCTCATTCTTTACTAATGTTTCCTTTTAGGTTATGGTACAATGGACTATTTTGAGTCAGAGCGCCATGGACTCGCGTAGCTTTCTTTCAAGGCTTGTACAACCCACCTTCAACTCATCTCAACTCAACTCAACCTTCCTTGCTTAAAATATTCTAAATAATTTTTACCTATGCCAAAAATTTCATATTTTGCACTTGTTAGTGAATTTTTCAGAGATGGCATTTATTACTATTTCAAAAAACAAATATTTTTTTAGAGTTGGCATATTTTGTCGGAAAATAAAAATAAGTTTTTTTTTTTTAAATTTTTATATTGTTTTTTTTTGGATTTTGTTTTTCTTAGTACGGTAATTGCAAAAACTAAAAATAAATTTAAAATCGTTGCATATTTTTAAAAGTTACTAGCTCCGAAAGCCTTTTAATCTCAATGTTGTCAACTTTGGGTCACTCCAACCAAACTAGCTATTTTAAGGCATATATCATTGACTTTATTTGCCCGAATCATAATGTTTCAATCTGATAAATAGTTTCAAAGTTACATATATACAGGCGCGGATCCAGGGGGGGAATGGGATTTCCCCCTCCATCCCCCCCAAAACGATTTCAAAAAAAAGGAAAAAAAGGAAGAAAGAACAAAAAAAAGAAAGAAAAAAAAGAAAGGGAAAGGAAAAAAGATAGTAAGAATATAATCAGTATGTTTGAAAAGCCTAAGGAGAGTTATAAGTCTGCTGATGATTTACGCCAGCACACATAGCCTTTATCCTATAATTTTTTCTTTCATCCTTAGAATAAAATGTTTCAGAATTTATGAAATTTCATATGAGAAACTTAAATGTCAATAGTTTTTCACATTTTCTAACCGAATAACTATCCTGATCATTTTGTAAAAAAAAAAATATTATCTCGAATATATTTTTTATAGAAAAATGTCTTAGAATTCAAGACTTTACCTTTAGAAAATATCTTGCTTTTGATTGAAAATTTTGAAAAAATGTCTTATAGCTTTTCTATATAAAAAATTCCTCAGCAAACGAGAATTTTTCCTTAGAAAAAATGTTTCAGAATCTGACAACAATTTTTCTACAAATAATTTTTTTAGAATCGGATAACATTTCTACAGAAAAGCGTCTTAGAATCTTAGTTTTCTATGCGGAAATATATTTCCGAATCATTATGGATATTTTTTTAAGAATTTCTTTATTTGAAAAATTTTTAAGAATCTGCGAATTTTTCTATAGAAATAGTTTATTAAAATCTATGATTTTCTTATAGGAAAAGTGTTTAAGAACTTTTCTATAGAAAACTATTTTGTATGAAAAATCTCTCAGAATTTGAAAATTTTTCAGTTGGAATTTGGAAATTTGTCTTTTGAAATTGTGACCAACAATAATAATAGTCTATTTGAAAAATGTTTGAGAATCCAAGAAATTGCCTTGGAAAACATTAGATGACATTAAAATCGTAAAATTTTTCTATAGAAAAATACTAAATTTAAATAAAATTTAAGATTTTATTTTTGGAAAAAGTGTATAAAAATTTCTTCATAAAATGTTTTAGAAACCGATGCTTTTTAAGTATCTGATAATTTTCTTTTACGAAATATGTTTCAGGATCTAAGAATTTTTATATACAAACAAAAAATATATGAATTATTTCCAAAATTTTTTATAAGAAAAGTATATCAGAGTTTGGAAAAATTTTTATAGAAAGAATGTCCTAGAATCTCAGATTTCTACTAAGTAAGGGTTTAAAAATCTGAGAGATTTTCTATGCGAAAAACGTTGAATCAGAAATATTTTCTATGGAAAATTCGATCTGACAATAAAACATTTTTTAATTTGACTATTAACGGCCTTATTTATGAAGTAAATCTTAAAATTTTTTTTGGATATAAACAAATTTCACCCAAATCCAAAAGCTGATCCGTATAAAAAAAAAAAACTTTTTTTGGTTTTCAGTTTGTTACTTAATATTAAAAAAACATATTCTTAAAAATTTACAAACACCCCCCCCCCCCTGCTTTCCACGAAATTTTTATATTTTTTTGTTAAAAAAAATCTCTCACCCCCCCCCCCCCCCAAATGAAATTCCTGGATCCGCGCCTGCATATACATATATAAGCAGTTTTTTTTTTTGCATACACTATTTACCGATGTTTTCAAAATGGCATTATCTCGAAAACAAGCCATTAGATATCAAAATCTTTACCAGATTTGTGTTCAGCATGGCAGTTGTAATAAGATATGTTGTCTAATTTTTTTTTTAATTTTTTTTTTAAATTTTTTGGAAATTTATAATGAGAGTTGGCATTTATTTTCACCAAAAAATATGTACTTTGAGATAGCAGAATAACAAAAATGGATGTAAAACGAAAACGAATTATTTTTGTGCTCTGAAACTTTTATCACAGATTGGTATTGCATAGCTATTTGCCATCTGAAACTCATTTCGGTCAATTTTGAGTTGGAATATTTTGAATATATGTTCACGATATGCAAGTTTCAGGACAATTGGTGGGTGCCCTGTGAAAGACCTTCCTTGTTAGTTTGATGTAAAAAATTTAATTTTTTCGATTTATGCAGGTTTCCAAAAAATCGATGGTGGATAAAGTTTTGAAAAAAACCATCTAAAAATTGCATCTGCATCAAAATAAAATTATTCTTTCGAATTTTATTATAATTATAATAATAACACTGTAAGTAAAATTTAAACTTTTGAAATGACACACAAAAACACCGAGACACCCCAACTTATTTTAATAGGTTGACGTGTCTCGGCGTTTTGTTGTGTCATTTTCACCTACTTACAGTGTAATTATATGAAACTGTATAAGGCGTATACATAATATTGTAATTTCATTTAAATAACAATCATACGCAACGGTGCACTTTGGCCGAATTTTCAATTTTGGCGGCAAAAAGTCAATTTTTCAAGTATGGATTTTTAAAAATTTTTTGATTGTGTTCAATTCCCAATATATTGGTAAGAAAAAATTTAAAAAAGTTATGATAGTTGGCAACACTGTCGATATGTAAACAGCTGCTAATGTATACAGTTTTTATAACACGTGTTGCAAGTTGTAAAGCAACTAAATTTTAACAAATCTAAATATATTTTTTTTAAATATATTTTGGTTAAAAAAAATGTTGTGAATATGAATTTTAATACTCGAGGTGAGTATTCTTACGAATTCTTAACATATTTGGAAAAAAAATTTATTTCGTAGTTATTTTGGAGTTTTTTTAGGGGTAATTTTTTATGAAATTGTGAATAGTTTTATCGTCTTTCGTGGAGTATAACTTAAAATGTTAACAATTGTTAAAACATTTTTATACATGTAAATCTTCGTAGAACGCTCCGGTTTTATTTCATATTAATATGGTATGCGAACGAGTGCGAAAGAATGAGTTATTAGCAAAAACGTGAATTTTGGATGGTTTTTTTCCGCAAATTCACGTGTTGAAAAACACACTAAAAACGCTTTAAAGCTTAGTGGAAAGCTACAAAAATATTTTATAATGTTTTTTTTTTTCAAACAACTTTTTATTCTCAAACAAAAAAAAAAAATTACACTCAAAAAAATTATACACTCAAAAAATTGTACACTCAAAAATTTTTTTTTTTATATTATAAATTACTATCTGCGTTTTAATTTTTATTAAATAAAAATTAGTTATTTATTCGACCTTTTAATTGTGCAATGAAAAAGAGTTTATTCTGATTCGAGGCCTTTTCATGTTCCCCATTATGAATTAACATAACAAGTACTTATGATAACTCTACTTTCTTTATTAGGATATTCTCCCATTAAATACTCATAGAGTTTCTTGCTTTCAAAAATTTTGGCAATTTTCAGGAATGAATTGACGATCGTTTCGGGGGTGTTCCAATTCCCCCATCATCAGAATTCTTTAGAAAATTAGGTAATACTGTTAGCATGCAAACATCAAATATTCATACTCTAAATAATCTCAACTTAGTGAGAAAGCAAATATGATTTTCGAAGTTCCACCAGCATTACACCAAATATAATTTGAAAGCAAGTTTTCAAATTATATTTGGTGTAATGCTTGTGGAACTTCGAAAATCATATTTGCTTTCTCATTAAGTTGAGATTATTTAGAGTATGAATATTTGATGTTTGCATGCTAACAGTATTACCTAATTTTCTAAAGAATTCTGATGATGGGGGAATTGGAACACCCCCGAAACGATCGTCAATTCATTCCTGAAAATTGCCAAAATTTTTGAAAGCAAGAAACTCTATGAGTATTTAATGGGAGAATATCCTAATAAAGAAAGTAGAGTTATCATAAGTACTTGTTATGTTAATTCATAATGGGGAACATGAAAAGGCCTCGAATCAGAATAAACTCTTTTTCATTGCACAATTAAAAGGTCGAATAAATAACTAATTTTTATTTAATAAAAATTAAAACACAGATAGTAATTTATAATATAAAAAAAAAAATTTTTTGAGTGTACAATTTTTTGAGTGTATAATTTTTTTGAGTGTAATTTTTTTTTTTGTTTGAGAATAAAAAGTTGTTTGAAAAAAAAAAACATTATAAAATATTTTTGTAGCTTTCCACTAAGCTTTAAAGCGTTTTTAGTGTGTTTTTCAACACGTGAATTTGCGGAAAAAAACCATCCAAAATTCACGTTTTTGCTAATAACTCATTCTTTCGCACTCGTTCGCATACCATATTAATATGAAATAAAACCGGAGCGTTCTACGAAGATTTACATGTATAAAAATGTTTTAACAATTGTTAACATTTTAAGTTATACTCCACGAAAGACGATAAAACTATTCACAATTTCATAAAAAATTACCCCTAAAAAAACTCCAAAATAACTACGAAATAAATTTTTTTTCCAAATATGTTAAGAATTCGTAAGAATACTCACCTCGAGTATTAAAATTCATATTCACAACATTTTTTTTAACCAAAATATATTTAAAAAAAATATATTTAGATTTGTTAAAATTTAGTTGCTTTACAACTTGCAACACGTGTTATAAAAACTGTATACATTAGCAGCTGTTTACATATCGACAGTGTTGCCAACTATCATAACTTTTTTAAATTTTTTCTTACCAATATATTGGGAATTGAACACAATCAAAAAATTTTTAAAAATCCATACTTGAAAAATTGACTTTTTGCCGCCAAAATTGAAAATTCGGCCAAAGTGCACCGTTGCGTATGATTGTTATTTAAATGAAATTACAATATTATGTATACGCCTTATACAGTTTCATATAATTACACTGTAAGTAGGTGAAAATGACACAACAAAACGCCGAGACACGTCAACCTATTAAAATAAGTTGGGGTGTCTCGGTGTTTTTGTGTGTCATTTCAAAAGTTTAAATTTTACTTACAGTGTTATTATTATAATTATAATAAAATTCGAAAGAATAATTTTATTTTGATGCAGATGCAATTTTTAGATGGTTTTTTTCAAAACTTTATCCACCATCGATTTTTTGGAAACCTGCATAAATCGAAAAAATTAAATTTTTTACATCAAACTAACAAGGAAGGTCTTTCACAGGGCACCCACCAATTGTCCTGAAACTTGCATATCGTGAACATATATTCAAAATATTCCAACTCAAAATTGACCGAAATGAGTTTCAGATGGCAAATAGCTATGCAATACCAATCTGTGATAAAAGTTTCAGAGCACAAAAATAATTCGTTTTCGTTTTACATCCATTTTTGTTATTCTGCTATCTCAAAGTACATATTTTTTGGTGAAAATAAATGCCAACTCTCATTATAAATTTCCAAAAAATTTAAAAAAAAAATTAAAAAAAAAATTAGACAACATATCTTATTACAACTGCCATGCTGAACACAAATCTGGTAAAGATTTTGATATCTAATGGCTTGTTTTCGAGATAATGCCATTTTGAAAACATCGGTAAATAGTGTATGCAAAAAAAAAAACTGCTTATATATGTATATGCAGGCGCGGATCCAGGAATTTCATTTGGGGGGGGGGGGGGGAGAGATTTTTTTTAACAAAAAAATATAAAAATTTCGTGGAAAGCAGTGGGGGGGGGGGGGGGTGTTTGTAAATTTTTAAGAATATGTTTTTTTAATATTAAGTAACAAACTGAAAACCAAAAAAAGTTTTTTTTTTATACGGATCAGCTTTTGGATTTGGGTGAAATTTGTTTATATCCAAAAAAAATTTTAAGATTTACTTCATAAATAAGGCCGTTAATAGTCAAATTAAAAAATGTTTTATTGTCAGATCGAATTTTCCATAGAAAATATTTCTGATTCAACGTTTTTCGCATAGAAAATCTCTCAGATTTTTAAACCCTTACTTAGTAGAAATCTGAGATTCTAGGACATTCTTTCTATAAAAATTTTTCCAAACTCTGATATACTTTTCTTATAAAAAATTTTGGAAATAATTCATATATTTTTTGTTTGTATATAAAAATTCTTAGATCCTGAAACATATTTCGTAAAAGAAAATTATCAGATACTTAAAAAGCATCGGTTTCTAAAACATTTTATGAAGAAATTTTTATACACTTTTTCCAAAAATAAAATCTTAAATTTTATTTAAATTTAGTGTTTTTCTATAGAAAAATTTTACGATTTTAATGTCATCTAATGTTTTCCAAGGCAATTTCTTGGATTCTCAAACATTTTTCAAATAGACTATTATTATTGTTGGTCACAATTTCAAAAGACAAATTTCCAAATTCCAACTGAAAAATTTTCAAATTCTGAGAGATTTTTCATACAAAATAGTTTTGGATGGTTATTTAGAGTATGAATATTTGATGTTTGCATGCTAACAGTATTACCTAATTTTCTAAAGAATTCTGATGATGGGGGAATTGGAACACCCCCGAAACGATCGTCAATTCATTCCTGAAAATTGCCAACATTTTTGAAAGCAAGAAACTCTATGAGTATTTAATGGGAGAATATCCTAATAAAGAAAGTAGAGTTATCATAAGTACTTGTTATGTTAATTCATAATGGGGAACATGAAAAGGCCTCGAATCAGAATAAACTCTTTTTCATTTCATAAATTACTATCACTAAAAAATGTTTTTCTACTTGAATATGTTTTTCAACAATTGACTACAACTTTTTTTACAATTATTCGGAATTCGGCCATATTCGTCCAAAAATGTGACCGAAGCCGAATAATGGCCTAATAGTACTTTTTTGCCTACCGAATATTCGGTCAGACACTTCAAATTATTAAGGAAGATTTTAATTAAATACAGTTTTGTGAGCATTATTTTTTTTCGAAAATCCCCCTTATGGGCGGGCCACTAGAAAAAGGGGGCGTGGACCGCCCATTTTTTCTCAAATCAAATATTTCGACAGTAGAACCATGCATACCAAATTTGGTGAGGCTAGCTTGTCGGGAAATAGTTTTTGCCGCGATTTGGGGCTTTTCGGCCATAGTGCGGTGCACAGTGGATTATTTTAAATAATTTGGTTATTCCGTAAGTAGGTACGGGACCGATTGCAGCGAAACTCATACATTCAAAGCTAACGTAATTTCCAGGACACCACCAGGGACTCCTAAAGTAGGTCATGCTTGGTACACAAAAACTTAAATGCTTTAAAATCATCAACTTTAAAACGCTAAAAAAACAACTTCAGGGTTTTGTTATGTAAAATGTCAACTTTCAACTTTGCTTTTGGTTTCATCCCATTCCGATTCGGAAAGTTCGATTTTGTATCACTGTGTAATTAAAAAAAAATCATACTTTTTAAAAATATATATTCTTAATTATAATAGATTGCAACACTACTGTTAGTAACATTATCAGTTGAGGTGACATTTGTTTGTATAACATTTAGTTGCAGAATAGTTTACAATCATCTATTGTATGTGTATGAGGTATTTTACTATTTTTTTTTTATAAACGCACGCGACATTAACATTTTGCCACATAAATACACACACACACATACACACACACACTGAAAAAAAATGACTGAATTTAAATCATGTTGATCTTAATTTAAGAAAAGCCAAGCTAGCGAGGGCTCCAAAGAAATTACTACTTTTTCCAAGTTCATTTTTTTTTTCTTAAAAACAGGAAAGCATTTACCTGAATATATCTCAAAAGTAAGTATAAATGAACTTAATATAAATGTAATTGTTTTTATCCAGAGGATTTTTTTTTTTTTTAAATAAGTACAAATTTCTTTAAACTTAAGTATTAATTAAAACATATTTGGTCCCAATGTGAGGACCCTACGACCCCCAATATATGGGGTCCACACATGAGTAGGTGCGTACACTCTTGTAGGGTCACTATGGGTTTTGATCCAAAATTTTGTACAGATTCGCTCTACCTTGATAATTGTTGAGACATGGGAATGGGTCCTTGAGAAATTTGATCCTGAAAGAACTCAATACCTATAACTCGGAGGGCTTTTGCGGACTACAAAAATGCCGTTGGAATTTTTTTCGTATCTGCAGTATTTGCAGTGTTTGATGCATTTAAAAGTTCCGCGAATTTCGAAATTCAGACTCAAAATTAGAGTTTCATGGATAAAAAAAAAATATTAACTTAAATTAATTTCAGTGTGAACTTAACTTCAGTATAATAATTTTTCTCAGTGCACATGAATACCTATTCATACATATCTACACAACAAATGACAATGACTAACATGACTGCGTTTAGTGGTGTTGGTGGCATAGCGCTGACACAGCAACTGTGGTCCCTACTACAGTGTGCCTGCTGATATTAACGACGCAACTCAACAAATGTCATATAAACTACAAAACAACAAAAAAAAAAAACAGCCACAACGACAATTTACTGGTAACACAATGAAACACATACAAATGTAAAAAAGGGAACATTTTGTTGAGAGCATTGTTCAGGTTGAAAGAGTACCCATGAGAAATTTACATGAACATGGATGGAGTGAATAACGTTTTTTTTTGCGTTCTATTTCTGTGACAGTGAATTGCACATACACAATACAAATATAAATGTATACAGTGGAATGTGGATATAACAATTTACAGGTTAAATTAGAGGCGTTAAAGACCATCATTACATTACGATGCAATTTTCCCATTAAAGCCTAGTACTCTGTTTTTAACGGTGACAATAAAACATTTATAAATAAACAGCTTTTGACAATTATAAAAAAGAAACGATCATAACAAAACTAAGATGTCACTTTTTCACGGCAATTTTTTTGCATAATAAAATTACCTGAAAACTTTTTTAACAATTTCCTTATAAATCCTCGCGTTGCTAATTTTTTTTTTACGGAGTTTGAGAGATTTGTTTCCGTGAAGCCAAACAGAGTACTATGCTTAAGGCTATTAAACAGGAGCGCAAAAATTTGCGATTTTTTTTAGTTTTTCTTTGAAGAAATCATAAACCATACTTTATTGCCCTGATTCAGTATATCGTACAAAGTGAGTGACTAGAAATTTTGTACGTAAAACAAAAACAAATTTGAGTTTTTTGTTTTTGTTTTATGTACAAATTTTGTAGTCACTCACTTCGACCGAGATAGCGAATCGCACAGTATATCAAATGAATTTTATCAAAGATTTTTTTTTTTTTTAAATCGGTTTTTTCATCATTTCAGAACAGTGAGACACTTCTCATTCAACTTTAATGTCTCATTGTCAGATCCTGTTGAGTTTAATAGATTGCGGTAAATAAAATTGAGTCTATTTTTGTTTAATAAATTATATCTAGGCTGCACTGTTACTCGCCTCCGCACCTATTAAAATTGTTTTCTATAACCGTTTTACGCTATTGTTGGTAGTGTAGTTCTCTAAATAACTAGCTATCGTTTTGTTACTGTATAATAATGTTTAGCAATTTATTATATAAATGAATAAATTCCTGTTATTTATTTAAAGTTTTCGTTATAAAAACTTACGAGGAAAGTATTTCAACCCTTATGAACCGATTTGCTGAACCTTAAAATATATAGAAAAGAGACGACTTTAAGGTTTGGGTATCTCAGTTTATCGGCCATATCAGTGTTTAAAAATTTCGTTGTCCCCTTATGAAAATTTCGATAACTCTAACAGGAATAGTGTCCAGAGCAAAAATACTTGTCGACATAATTTTAATAAAGATTATTTTGTATTCATGTGGATATCGTAGCTCTTTGTCTTCTCATAAATACCCCCCCCCCCCCAAATTTAAACATTTTAATTAACGAAGCCGAATTTTTAAAAGGTTATGCCAACCTTTCTTCTCATATGCAAACATCATTAAAAAGAAAAGGCTAAAAAATCAAACAAAAAAAAATATATATTTTTTCATCATTTTGTTTCCCATTTTTTGTACTCATAAATCCCCGAGACACCCCAACCTTAGAATTATCTCTTTTGTATATTTAAAGTTGCATGCAAATCGGTTCAAAAGGGATGAGATACTTCCTTCTAAGTGTCATTTTCCCTTCTAAGTATAATTTTACAAAAGGTTATCGTTCGCCTTTTCAGGAAAATATACGGGTAGCTAAAACGTACTGTACAAAAAACGCTGAAGATTTTATCTATCTATATATGAGGCATTCCACACCAAATGCCCAGCGAAAAAAAAACATGTGTACCGTAAACTTCAGAATAGGTTGTATGGATACCCCTTTACGGAACTTAGAAAATTGCGTTTTTGGTTTTTCAATTTTTCAAAAACTGGGCTTAGGAGGCGTGATCAAATATTAAAAAAATCGTCAAATTTGCGGCGAGTTGCCTTGATTAAATAGTTATCACATTAAAACGGAATGCACCACAATCTCAAAAATTTACATTCTTATGGGCTATCGTTTACATTTTTTTTTTTTTTTTGGAAAAGTTTCATAACCCGTTTTGAAATTTTCCATTTTTTTAAAAAAAATCAATTTATCAAAAATCCGGCCACTTATTTTAAATTTTTTTTTTTTTTTAATTTGTTTTAAAAGCGGGACATTTGGTGTGGAATCCCTCATATATAAATGAGTACTGTGACTGACTGACTGACTCATCAATTTATCAAAAATCCGGCCACTTATTTTTTAAAATGTTTTTTTTTTTTAATTTGTTTTAAAAGCGGGACATTTGGTGTGGAATGACTCATATATAAATGAGTAATGTGATTGACTGACTGACTCATCATCGCCCGGCCCTAACCGCTGAAGCTAGAGACTTAAAATTTGGACTGTAGGTTAACCTCCCGGAATATAGATCCACTAAGAGTCCCCGGCCAACAATGTCGGTGACGTTTTTTTCATACAAATTTGGCAAGAAAAAACGCTCGACCGAAAACCGCTTGAATAAAATCAATTTTATTTTTGTGTCGGTTTCTCTCTCTCTTTTAATTCTTGATATGAAAATGTTACCACATTTTTATAAATATTTCGATTATTTTCGATAAAGTAAACAAAAAAATGTGATCTCTAAAAAAAAAATATATAAAAATCTAAAAAAAACACAAAAAAACGAATCAATATGAAAAAATTATATTGATATTAAAAAAAAATAATAAAATTAAATAAAAATGTCCAGAAAAAGTGAAAAAATAATGTGAATATAAACGTTTGACCGAATTTTCCGCTGCCGCCTTTGTTTTGCGTCTATACTCTCCCATGACCGAAACCGTCAACCGCTCCGACATTGTTGTGCGGGGACTCTAAGGCTGGATTTTTGCCAATGTTGATTCTAAGCGGATAAAAAGGGTAAAAACTGTACTTTTGGTACTTTTTATATCTCCTGAAATAATGGTCATAGAGACTTGAAATTTTGAATGTTGTTCACCTCCCGGGATATAGATCCATTAAGGCTGGTCTTTTGCCAATGTTGATTCTAGGGGGGTAAAAAGTGTAAAAAACTGTAACATTGGTACCTTTTATATTCCCTTAAATAATGATCCTAGACATTTGAAATTTGGAATGTAGGTTCAGCTCCCGGAATAAAGATACACTAGGCTGGATTTTTGCCAATGTTGATTCTAAGGGAGTAAAAAGGGTAAAAAACTCTACCTTTGGCATATTTTTATATTTCCTTAAATAATGGTCCTAGAAACTAAAAATTTTCAATGTAGGTTCACCTCCCGGAAAAGACCAAGGCTGGGTTTGTGCCAATGTTGATTCTACGGGGGTAAAATGGGTAAAAATTTGTACTTTTGTTACTTTTTTTATTTACTGAAATAATGTTTATAAAAAGTTCCTTTTATAAAAAGTACATTTTATAAAAAGTATCTTTTATAAAAAGTACCCTTTATAAAAAGTACCTTTTATAAAAAGTGGCGACACGAAATAACTCCCACATGAAATAACTCCCACCTAAAAAATGAAATAAGTCCCAAAAAAAACTCCATACAAAGTTGGGAGTTATTTCATATGAAATAACTACTAATTTAGTGGGACTTTTATCATTTTTGTTGGGAGTTATTTCATAATTTTTTCGGTGGGAGTTCTTTCATATGAAAGAACTCCCACTACAATAGCGATGAAATAACTCCCACTATTGTTTCATTGTTGGTGGAAGTATCTGGAACATTTTGACTTATAGAATATTATTATTAATAAATTAAAATCGTTGTGATTTTAGTACCAAATTTTAGGACGAAGTGCTTTTTTAACAAATAAGTTAACGCACAAGTTTGGGAAACACCTAAAATTGTGTTTTAATTTCTTTTGTTGTTAACCCTTCGTATTGTTTTTTTTATATTTTTTATTATTAATTTCTATCATGAGAACATTGTGTTACTGAGCAATTGATTTTTTTTATAATCAATTGCAGCCGTTATTTTTTTGTGAAAGAAAAGAGATGAAATAACTACTTGCAATTATTTTTGGAGTTCATTGTTGTCATGAGCTTTAGTTGAGAATTAACATTTTTGTAAACCAGTTGTGAAAAAAAAAAAACAATTTAAAAAACATAAGAACTGAACGTTAGAAAATAATTTTGTAAGACCTAAAAATAAATTTTTAATAATTAACAGTTTCACATAGTGAATAAAAGTTGAAAAAAAAAAAAAAACATAATAAAAACTTTACAAAGAGAAAAATTAATATTTAAAATAAAATATTTAAAATAAATTTTCAAAACCAATATTTAAAAAAAATATAAATTTTCAAAATTTGAAAATTATTTAAATACGAAAATTTCAAAACTTAAAATTGAAAAAAGTAAATATTTGAATTAAATTTTCCACATAGTGGAAAATTGTTTGAATAAGAAAATTATAAAACTTTTTAAAAAACTTAATAAATCTTTAAAGTGAAAACTAAACTATAGTTTTAAAAATTAAAAATAAATGTTTGAAATAAAATTCCACATAGTGGAAAATACTAGAACAAATACTTTTCCAAAAAAAATTCCAATATTTGTAAAAATTTAAAGACATTAAAAGAAAATTAAATTTTGTAAATAAAATTCCATATAGTGGAAAATACTTTTCTATAACCTAAAAACAAAAATAAATTATAAACTTTGAACAATTATAATTATTGTAAAAAATAAATAAAACTATTAATAAATAAAATAAATTTAAAGTTGAACAACAGTGTTTAAAATTAATTAATATGTATGTTTTAGAAATTTTGCTTCCAAAACTGGCAAGGATTTTTGAGGTAAGAGCGCACTGCAGCCGAAAATATTTTCGTTAGAATACGAAATTGTTATAAAAAAAAGGAGAACGCGAAAGTTATCCAACGTGATGTGTTTTCGATAACATAGAAAGTTTTTCGATAACATACAAGATTGTTGAAAAAAGCACCGCAGGTGAAAATTTAAAAGATTTAATCAGAACTGTTGTAAAAAGCGCCGCAGACGAAAATTTGGTACCAAAAATCGCCGCGATTTTTGGTACCAAATTTTCGTCTGCGGCGCTTTTTACAACAGTTCTGATTAAATCTTTTAAATTTTCGGTAACATGCAAATTTGTCGCAATAAGCGCCGCATGCGAAAATTTGGTACCAAAAATCGCGGCGATTTTAGGTACCAAATTTTCGCCTGCGGCGCTTTTTACAACAAGTTCTGATTAAATATTTTAAATTTTCGGTAACATACAAATTTGTCGCAATTAGCGCCGCAGGCGAAAATTTGGTACCAAAAATCGCCGCGATTTTTGGTACCAAATTTTCGCCTGCGGTGCTTTTTACAACAGGTTGTAATTAAATCTTTTAAATTATCGGTAACATACAAATTTGTGGCAAAAAGGACCGCACGCGAAAAATTGGTACCAAAAATTGTTGCAAAACATCGCCGCGATGTTTGAATGTAACCGAAGCAAGTCAAATAGAACATTCAATGTATTTTTGCATGTTTTCGAAAAACACTGAAAAAAAAAACAAATCAGCCGTCAAGTTTCGCATTTGACAGTTATTTTAACTTGTTTGTATTGCCCCGAAAGTAACATCAGGATCCTCGTTCTCGACTTAACTGATATATTTTTCCATATTGTTTGTTTAATTTTTGTTGAGATTTCTAAATTTTTTTATTGGGACTTCTTTCATTATTAATGGGAGTTATTTCATTGGCACTTATTTCATTTTGTAGGTGGAAGTTATTTCATTGTGGTTGGGACTTATTTCATTTTTTTCTGCAGTGGGACATATTTTATTTTTGGTGGGATTTATTTCATTGGGAGTTATTTCGTGGGAGTTATTTCATGTGGGAGTTATTTCGTGTCGCCATAAAAAGTACCTTTTATAAAAATACCTTTTATAAAAAGTACCTTTTAAAAAAGTACCTTTTATAAAAAGTACCTTTTAAAAAAGTACCTTTTATAAAAATTACCTTTTATAAAAAGTACCTTTTATAAAAAGTACCTTTTAAAAAAAGTACCTTTTATAAAAAGTACCTTCCCGAGTAAAAAAGTTTTTGATATAATTATATATAATTTGATAAAATTATATCAAATTATATATAATTATATAAAATTATATAAAGAGGTTAAATTTTCCAAAAAGTTCGATAAAATTATGTAAAATTATATATAATTTTATAAAATTATATATAATTATATCCAGGATTTGGTGGATATAATTATATATTATATCAAATTATATCTAATTTGATAAAATTTTATCAAATTTTATAATTTGATAAAATTTATTTATTTATCTCGGAAAATAAAAGGTTAAAAGGGGTAAAAAAGTGTACTTATTTATTTCCTGATATAATGGTTACAGAAACTTGAAATTTAAAATGTAAATTCCTTCGGTGAAAATAAATATTAGGAAAAGTATTTTTGGAAACTCCGTTTCTTAACGGGGATAAAAAGTATAATTTTTGTACTTTTAATATTTGCTGAAACAATGATCCTATATAATTGAAATATGGATTATAGGATCCTTCGGTGAAAAAAAAAAACATTCTGGAAGAGACACGTTTTGTAAATTCCGTTTCTAATAGGGGTAGTAAAATGTACTTTTGGTACTTTTGTTGTTCCTACAATAATGACCATAGAAGAAGGAAATGGAGTAGAACGGGGAACAAATTAGGATAGAGCAGGGAACATTTTTTGCTTAAATTTTTCGTGTATATTTTTTTACTCAAACTTATATTCACTCAAAATCCAAAATACCGACATAAGGGCTCGAAATTTGTCAATATCTTTTTTTCCCGGAACGAACGTGATAACGTACCAGCGAAGTTATTCAAGTTTTATTGCTTAAATTATTCATTGTTTAAATTATTCCACAAGTAAATAAAACAAAGACTACGTTGTGAGTTTTTTTTTAAATCGGTAGACCAATCCTGATCCTTTTATTATCCGGAATTTAACATAACCGGTAACGAGGTTCCGGCGGGCGTGCTAGTTCATCATAAAAGGCCATGCATAATAATTTTAAACGTTTTTGGAGCGTTGAATCTGAATCCGGCCTTAAAATTGCTCTGTGGCGTCAGGTTTTCGAGATATTACACATTTCATGTTTCATAAAAAACTAAATGCGATATAGCAATTTCAAGGTCAACATCGGTTTAAGTGATCCAAAAACCATTAAAATTATGGTACATGACCTCTCATGATGTTCGTTTTATTTTTATATTATTTTTTGCCTGGACCAATTCATGCATGCACCATCTTAATTTTATTATTTTTTTAAATGATCACAACTCTCTCAATTATTATCCGATTTTTTCAGGATAAAGCTCAATGTATTCAAAATTATTTTTTCTTAAAGAAAACGTTTATAAATAAGAGCGGTTGTTGAACAAACTAAAAAAAAAATTATAAACTCGAAAGATTTTCGAAAAATAACAAAAAAATAGATATTATTGAAGAAATCAGTCACACATTTAAAAAGCCCTATCCTTCTTCTCATCCAAACGGTTCCAAAATAGAAAATCGGTTAAAAAGTTTCTTACACGTGGTTTAGTGAGAAAAGTCCCAAAAAAACTTTTTTTTTATCATAACTTTAAAATTTGTGGGTGGTGTCTGCCAGGTTTGTTTGGCATTTTTGAGACCTTTTCGATGAGACCTACAACCTTCACCAGATCATTTGATAAGTATATTCGATTTTGTTTTTTTTTTGTAGCACAGTGTTATTAATTGCATAATACAGAGTCTTAGCAAACTTATTCTGCTAAAATCAGCAGATTTATCATATGCCTTTAACTCAATGTAATTTCAGCAGATTTTTCTGCTGAAATCAGCAGATTAATCTGCTATAATCAGTAAATTTCTCTGCTGAAATCAACATGTTTTTCTGCTAAGGTCAGCAGATTTTTCTGCTAAAATCAGCAGATTTCTCTGCTGTTTTGACAGATTTCTTTGCTGATTTTACCTAGATAATCGTGACAGGTTTTCAGCAAGCCATATCTGCCAAAATCAGCATATTTCTCCTATGGCTCAAAATAGGTGTATTTTAAGCAGATTTTTCTGCTTATTGGACAGAGAATTTATTTTGACTTTAGCAAAATAAAATTAATTAATGTTTACCACAACATTTCTTAATTTTTAGACATGGTACTGTTTGCATACATGATTAAAAAAAAAATAATAATCATGTTTAACAAGTTGTTGTATTTTCTTGTATACTTTTTTTTTTAACAAAACTTGTGTAGTTTCTAAGTTTTTTATTTTGTTTGTTTGGATTAATGCATGCCGAATGTGTTCTATCAGGTGGTTCATGTTTCTTAAAATAAATCAGAATTTAGATAAATTTAGAATTTTATGTATTTATACTTTTGGCGAAGTTTTTTGTTTATAAATTCTCTTCATTTTATAAAAAAAAAAAGAAATACTAAACACATTGTGGGATAACATATTTCAAAGATGCACATGTATAGTTTAAATAATTTAGTTATTTTTATTAGTTTGGAGTGAGAAGAACTAGAAGTTGCCATATGTTGCATTTAACTCAAAGCAATATGATGAATTTATTACACGGAGGAACAAAATTTAAGAAATTTGAAATTAGAACGCCTTACATGATTTCTAGTAGATTTTGGTATGCTGATTCCGAATCAGTGCTCCAAATGTCAAAGTTAGCTTTAGTTTTTGAGATATTCGCAAATTTAGTTTTTTGATAAATACAGGTCATTTAATTTTTACAATTTTTGTTAAATTGTGTTTAATCTACAGACTATACTCCATCATTGAGGCTTAATTTCAAAATGGTAAGTTCCACGATACTCATTTGACATGCATTGGAATGTAATTTTTTTTTTTATTAGAAATCGCAAAAATTTGCACTTCTAATAAGAGATTGTTTAAATTTTGGACATGGACCTTTAGTTAACATCTTATATTAGTTATTTCAGGAGAAAAATTGGTTACTTGATGTTTCCTCTTTTTTTTAATGCAAACGGAAGTTGAAAAATGTGGACAAAAATTTAAAATTTTGTGAAATGGGTTTTCATCAAAATACACGTAGGAAAACAAAAATGTGTATGTCTTGCGACACAAGTTTTCTAAGAATTTTAAGGACGTAGATTTCGAATAAGAACACCAAATTTATAAATTAGCCTTCGTTTTTGAGATAATGGCATTTCTTTTTTAGTCTGTTTTTTTATATTTTGTTATGAATTCTTGTTAAGAACTGCTAATGTTCCTATTTAGGGAATTATAAGCCTTTTTAACATACATTGAAATTTTTTTTACTATTTTAAAAGCATGTTGACCTTAATTTAAGATAAGTCGGGTATGCAAGGTCTTCAAAGAAAATAAAAAAAAAATAAAAACATTTGTTAAAAATTTTTTCTGCAAAAATTACGCACTACCTATTCAGTATCACTTATTAATACAAAAGACCAATGACCAAAGGACCGTTAAGATTTTAAAAATCAGACGACTGGTTCCTAAGATATTAACAAATATAAAAAAAAATTAAATTTTCCAAAAAATTCGCAATATTTTTTTTTTTGTATTACACAAATTTCGTTACATGCTAATAATAATACCCAAGGTCCGTACTTAAAAATAATATAAAGTGAGGGTAACATTTAAAAAGAGTTCGCAATTATTATTTAAAAAAAATATTGAAAAAAGTGGATTTTTCCTTAAAAATAAATTTGCAAATATTTCACAAACTCAAGCTAACTTTAAAATTTGGTGTGCAGATTCGTAATCTACGTCCCAAAGACTATTAGAAAAGTTGGGTCGCAAGTCTGAGCATTTTTTGTGTTCCTCCGTGTTATTAGAGCTTCCCGTCAAATTAAATTTTTCGAATTTCATATCGTTATACCGGCCAAACGATGGCCACGAGCTGATTGCCGGAAAATTTATAAAAAAAAGTTTTGCAAGGTCATCTTCAATCAGCAACCAGCGGTCAAAGTTAAAAAAATTACGTATTTCGACAAAATTCATGTCTGAATTTTTTTGACCAAATCCGCCTCAAAAATTCTAGAATTTGGAGCATTTTATTGGAAAAATAAATTTATCGAAATATCGGTCTGTGACCCCATAAAGTATATATATTCATGATCCCCGATCGATTTTAAGACATTCTAGCGATGTCCGCCTGTCCGTCTGCCCGTCTGTCCGTCTGTCTGTCTGTGGAAATGGGGGATCACGGCCAAAATATTACACGAAGATGACTGAAACTTAACAAATTTATTGGAAGTTCTCCCGAGAAGTCTGGTATTGCATTTGAGCGATACCGGTTCAGCGGTTCAAAAGTTATGAACAAAATGGTAAGGACACCTCAAAAATTTTAGTACATTCAACATAACCTAAAAATACAAAATGCTTTAATTCGGTTGCTGGTTGACATATGTGAACATAATTGAACACCAAATGGTATTTAAACAAGTACGAACATATTTTTTGACAAAAAAAGAAAAAAGTCGCGGATTTTTTTTAACCAATTTTTTTTTTCGCGGAAATTTTTTTTTTTAATTTTTTTTTAAGTAATTTCCTTTTAAATGAAGATTTTTGCAATAAAGTGTTAGAAATTGTGGAGGGTATCACAACATTCGGCAAGGCCGAATTTAACATTTTTACTTGTTTTTTATATCTTTCAATATGTTGGAGGGCATCAAAGATTCGGCACAGCCAAATTTAACACGCCTACTTGTTTTTTTTTTGTATAAAAATATTTCTGATCGAAAAAATACGATGTAAAATATGTTGGTGACCTACCAATGTTTTTAAAACTTGTTTAACTTTTAATATCCTGACTTTTATTTTTAAGCCGAAAAAATATATGTTATAAAATTCGCAATTCTAAACAACTTTTGTTCTATGACTTTGTTTATAGGTTATATTTAATTGAAATATGTGAAGAAAACCTGGTAGGACCCTTGCGAATCAACCAGGCACCCGGAGATCAAAATTTTACCAAGGTCTTGTTGTAACACATTTTTTTTTGTTTTAAACATTCTGAAAAAATCAAAAAATTCATGGAAATATTTTTTTCAGCTTCGATTTCGATGTATTTAACACAAAAAACGATTTTTTGAAAATACGTAATTTCACCAAATTTTTTTTTATTTTTTTGAGGTTGGGACACTCTGATGAGCATACGGGTATCAAAAAAAGGTTCTTCTAAGTGGTGAAAGGCGAAAATCGTAGATATTGTATCAGTTAACATTTGTTAAACAACAAAATTTGTTTAACAAAGTTACCGATTTTTTTGGTTGGTCCCATGCGGAACCAGTAGGATATTAAGGGTTAAAGATTTTTCACGTGAATTAAAGGTAAAACTAATCTGAAATTGGAAAAACGAATAACATTTGATCTTTTCCGAATTACAATTGATCTTTTTCGAAACACAATTGATCTTTTAGGAATTACAATTGATATTTTACGAATTTCAATTGATATTTATCGAATTACAATTGATCTTGTAAGAAGTATAATTGATATTTTACGATTTTCAATTAATCTTTCTCGAATTTGAATTGATCTTGTACGAAGTATAATAGATCTTTTTCGAATTACAATTGATCTTTTACGAATTACAGTTGGAATCTTCGAATAGCAAATAGAATCTTCAAATTAAAATTGAAATATTCGAATTTTAAATAGAATCTTCGAATTACAATTGATCTTTTACGATTTACATCTGTAAATGAGTTTAATTTAACTTTTTTTTACGACATACATAAAATTTTTTATAGTCCAACACTTAACAATTTTATTTGTAAATTTATTTACTCACATATGTTTGTATATATTGAATAAGTGGCAATTGTGCGTAATTTTTAATTGAATGCATCATAAGTTTTAAAATATATTTTTGTAGTCATATTGCGTTGCGTTTAATTTTTTGTAAAATTGTTCTAAATTTTTATTTTGTTTTTCCTCTTTTACAGAAACTGTCCATCAATTTGTGCGTTAAAATCAACTGAAAATCGTTTGTGGTAAGATTTGAAATAACAATATTACGTCATGAATTTATATTAAGAAAATAAACACTAAAGATTTATACACACTTGTTTTCAGAAATGAAAACAACTGAAGATGTTTTCTTTTTTGTTGTTATTATTATTTTTTTTTTTGATTTGTTAAATATTAGAAAAATTAATAAAAATAAACATTTATTTTGGTTAACACACACTGTGAAAAGTATTGCAATTAGGGTTTGCAACACACAAAAAGCAAAACAGCGGAAATGAAATTTTGCAATAGCAAATTTGAATCTTAATTAAATGGGACTAAATATTTAGAAAATAAAAAAAATGTTTAAGGCCACATAAATAAATATATTCTTGATAATTTAACCATCTGTTTGTTGGTCTCAAATGACTGTGCAAATAAAGATTTATCGAAATACCGATCTACCCCATACAGTTTGCAAATTATTTATCAGCTATCGATTCTAAGACATTCAAGCGATGTCCGTACGCCCATCTGTCTGTCTGTAGAATACACGATACAGCCCAAAATAAACGAGATACCTTCCTGAAGTTTGGCAGAAACACGAACTCTTGCCCAAAACATAAAATCATGATAATGTTTTGCTGAGGATTTGGTTGTACTTGCCAAAGCAAGTTTTTTTTTTGAAAAAATAATATTATTTTCATATGCCATTCCCCGCAAAAGGAATAAAAATATCCGTCAAGGACCTCATTAAGTTTATATATTATTGATCCATTTCTAAGAAACTTTAGCTATATACATCCGTCCTTCTGTCTGTGGAAAGCCAGATGTAGTCCAAACCAAAAGAGCTGTAAATTTGGTAAATGAGTGTATAACTTAAGAGCAAAAAGATATTTTTATATTTTTGGGAATGTAAACGATTCGAAACGAATTTAGCACTCTGACTTGTCTTTTTTATACCCTCCACTCTAGTGATAGAGGGTATATATAAGTATGTCATTCCGTTTGTAACACCTCGAAATATTTGTCTAGGACCCCATAAAGTATATATATTCATGATCCTCGATCGATTTTGAAACGATCTAGCGATGTCCGTCCGTCCGTCCGTCCGTCCGTCTGTCCGTCTGTCCGTCTGTCCGTCTGTCCGTCTGTCCGTCTGTCCGTCTGTCTGTCTGTCTGTCTGTCTGTTGAAAACACGCTAACTTTTGAAAGACTTAACGGAGGCTCCTGAAGTTTGGCATATATGTTGGCATTTACCTGGTCAGGTTGGTATTGCAATCCAGCGAAATCGGTCCAGTTATTCAAAAGTTATGAGCAAAAGACTGAATTTCGGCAAGGGTTTTTCGTGAATTTTTGAGATAAAAAGCACTATAACTTTCGAGAAGCAATTCTGAGGATGGTGAAGCTTGGCATATATATTTTGCGTTCCTCCAGCCTCGTTCGTATTGAATTTCAGCCAAATCGGTCCAGCGGTTCAAAAGTTATTAGCAAAACCGTGAATTTCAGATTAGCTTCACTTAAAATTCACGTGTTGAAAACCCGTTAAACCTGTTTTAAAATCATTGGTAAGTCACAAAAAATATTTTACAACGTATTTTTGTCACTCAAAAATATTTTTATACCAAAACAAAAAAAAAAAATACACTTGAAAAAATTTTACACTCAAAAAAAAATTTTACACTCAAAAAAAAAAAAAAATAGTAAATTATTTTTTTTTCCAAAAATTACTAAAAAAAAAAAAAATTTAAACAAAATAAAATATTTCTAATCAAAACTGTTTTTTTTTTCACGTTAGAAAATTTATTATCACTTAAAATGGGCATTGTGGAGGGTATTCATAGATTCGGCCAAGTCGAATTTAACTTTTCTACTTGTTATACCCTCCAACTACAGTATGGGGGTATACTCACTTTGTCATTCCGTGTGTAGCGCATTGAAATATCGGTCTAGGACCCCATAAAGTATATATATTATTGATCAGTGATCGATTCTAAGACATTCTAGCGATGTCCGTCTGTCCGTCCGTCTGTGGAAGACACGATACAGTCCAAAATAAAAGTGCGAGACTCCTGAAATTTGGCACATACATGTCTTATGTTCATAGGCTGGTTAAGTTCGGAGATGGGCAAAATCGGACCGGGGGGGAAAAAGTTCCCCTTGACGAAGTAAACCAACCCATGAAAAAAAGGTTACTTTTTATAGTTTTTCTGTATTTTTGTTAAACAAATGAAACATTTTTATGCTTGAAAAAGTTCAAAGTCTTGGACTTGGATCCAGGGGATGTGAACATTTCTTTTTTTTTGGTCCGCCCCCTTTTGTGGGCGTGGATATTAGTAAATAATTTATATAATGATGAAATTGTATATCTTTTGTACAAAAAGCATAGAAATTAAATTTGTAAACATTTTTGACCAGAGAGATTTTGTTAACTGCAATTTTTATTTTATTTTTTTTAGCGTTGGAGGGTATACAAGATTCGGCACAGCCGAATTTAACACTCTCACTTGTTTTTTTGTACATTTGTTAAGAAAATGGAACGTTTTTATGTCAGAAGTTGTCACTTGGTGAAAGAGTTTAGACTTCAGTGAAAAAATTTAAAAAAAAAAAAAATTTATAAAAAAAAAATTTGAAGAAAACAAATAAAAGTTTTGTTAAAAAAAAAATTATAAAAAAAATATGACAAAAAAAATTATGAAAAAAAAAAATATGTTTATTGCAAAAAAAAAAAAAACATTTTTACATAAAAACTTTATGAAAAAAAATTTAAAACAATTAATGAAAAAAAAAAACTAATGAAAAAGTAATTTATGAAAAAAAAAAATTATGAAAAAAACATTTTTGTTAAAAAATAATTGTTTTTTTATAAAAAAAAATTTTTGCCGTGGATTTTTTCGCTTAAAAGATTTTTTGTTCGCGAATAATGTTTATTTTCGTGAAAAAATTGGTTCAATATAAATATTTTTAGGTTTATTTGAGTTTACAACAGCCATCTGGTAAAACTAGTTCGTGTACACTAAATCCCTTTGTAATATCAGTTTGTTCAAAGTTAACGTATGAATTAGCGATATTCGCGACTATTTTTTTTTTATTTTTAATGAAAAAAAAAATGTTTTTTTCATATAATTTAGACAATCGCTGAATTTTTATCATCTAAACTAATATACAAGAAAAAAAATTATTCGCGGAAATTGTTTTCCGCGATTTATTTTTCGCGAAATTTTTTTTTTCCATTTTTTTTTTATTTTGCTATTATTTTCTTAAAATGAGTAGAATACAATACATTACAGACACAAAAATTGGATTTTCTAAATTTATATTTAAAAACTTTCCCAAAAGCATAACAATTTAATTTTTGTAGTACCTAGGCTTTACAATTTTAAATCGTGAGCGAAGCGCTAACTTCAAAAAACGGCTAGCACCATTGAATTCAGCGTACCAGAATTAGCTTTACCAGGGTGCCCAACTTGTTAATTTTTGCATCTAGCACAGTGTAATTAATGAAAAAACTAATTTATGAAAAAAATCGGTGAACATTTTTTTTGCTGCAAAATAAATAATTGCTTTTTTTATGAAAAAAAAAAAAAATTTGAGAAAAAGAAAAATATTAAAAAAAAATAAAATTGATGAAAAAATAAAATTGATGAAAAAATAAAATTGATGAAAAAAATATTATGAAAAAATTTTTTTTTGGTGAAAAATAATTATGTTACGTTTTATTCACCAGCTGGTGAAAAATGTTTTTATTCACCAGCAGGTGAAATATTATCCAAGTTACAAATCGAAGTTACAAAACTTTTTGGTTTTAAAAAAATAAAAAAATTCGAAAATTTTCAACTTTTTAAAAACAAGGTTTTACTTAAATAAAAATATCTCCGGACCAGATCGGTGGATTTCATTATTTTTGATTTTAAATTATTTGTAGCTTAATGCTTTATTAAGTCTTCATACAACATTTTTTAATCTGATTAGCGAATCTATTCATCAATATATCGACAACTTTACTTCAATTTAAACGAAATTAAGAAGAAAAAGTAAATTGTATTGTAAATTCAACTAACAAGGAAAGTGTTTTTAGTGTCACCGTTTTTAGTGTCACCCACGCATCTTTATTTAATTCCTTTTATTTTTTAGAGTAGACAAAATAAAAGGACACGTATTTTTTTTAGCGGCCAAATTCACAATTAGGGGGTTCAAATAAGGGGAGAAGAAACGGTAATTTTTTAAAGTGTACTTTTTCTTTCCGTTTCGCCATCGGTAGAACGATAGTTGAATCGCCTTTGTCCAGTCTAGTATTGAAAATATATCGTTATTCCAGGCGATTATTATATCATTGGCGATATCGTTGGTGATATCGTTGCTGATATAATTATCGATAGTATTAGCAATTATGTTTTCAATATGTCGATTTGGCCGCAGCATTTTATTGAAAATATTAGTAAAACATGAGTACTTACAGTACAACGATGATTGAGAAAAAAAAATATATCATAAAAGCACGATTTTGTTTTTAGAACAATTACATTTTATGTTCACAAAGTTTTTAAATAAATATAATAATTTTTGAAGTTTATTTCAAATTCAAATTTTCCAATTTTTGTTTGGAATTTATTTTTCATTAGTCTCTTCAAGTATTTATCATATAGGTACCCGTGTAAAAATCGGTTAGATCTTGTCAGATCTACTTTTATCTAATTATATATGATTGCATCTGATTGTATATAATTATATCTGGTCAGATATAATTAAATGTCAATTTTGTGGCAATGTTGGCCAAATCCGAGATATAATTAGATCCCGATTTTCGACATTTCAGATATAATTATTTGCAATCAGATACGATCATATATGAACATATATGAACAGTTAAGATAAGATCTAATGCATTTTTACACGGGCAATAATGTTTACGCTATCACATCGTTCTTGTGTTTATTGGGATATCAATTTTATTTAAATAGTCGTAAATCGTAAAGATCTGAAAAAGGTGAATTTCCCACCGTATAAATCGATCCCTCCTAAAAATGACTTTGGCCCGCTAAAAAATTACGTGTGGAATTAATTTTCGTTCTGAACAACATATTCAAATTTCGTGAAGATCGGAATGTGACTCCAGGGAGACTTCCCTTGTAAGTTACAAAATTTAAAAAATTTATTTCTGTATGCAAAGTTAAAGTTTGATTTATTACGAAGAAAATAAGAGGTTTTTTAATAAAATCTGTCAAAAATTGTAGAATTTGCATGCATTTGAACAAAAATGCATAAATTAAGTTTTATACAAAAACAGTTCGTTTTGTTTATTTCGGTAAAAATGTAATAACACACAAATATAACTGTATTTGTATAAAACTGAATGAATATCTGCATTTTTACTCAAATGCACGCAAAATTAATATTTTTAAAAGATCTCTAATTTTCTTCGTAATATATCAGACTTGATCTGTTAAGAGAAAAATGAATTTAAATTTTTCTTTCTTTAAATTTAAACAAAATTTAGTTTTATTCCCAAAATTCAGTAAAATTGAAGCCAAATTGTCGATATATCGATTAATGGTCATAATCAGATTGAACAAGTAGAAAAGTTAAATTCGACTTTGCCGAATCTATGAATACCCTCCACAATGCATTTTTTTAAAGGGTATTACATTTTTTAACGTGAAAAAAATTAACAATTTTAATTAGAAATATTTTATTTTGAGTAAAAAACTCTTTTTTGTCATTTTTTTTTTAAAAAAGAAAAATTACAATTTTTTTTTTTGAGTGTAAAATTTTTTTCGAGTGTAATGTTTTTTTTTACTGTAAAAATATTTCTGAGTGAATGCACGTACGTATGTACACAAAATATTGTAATTTTTGTAAAAAAAAAAAAATTTTTTTTGTGTAAATTTTTTTTTGAGTGTAAAATTTTTTTTGAGTGTAAAATTTTTTTGAGTGTACAATTTTTTTTGAGTGTAAAATTTTTTTCGAGTGTAATTTTTAAGTTACCAATGCTTTTAAAACTAAACAAGTTTAAAAAGCATTGCTTTAAAATTAAACAAGTTTGAAAAGCATTGTTTAGTTACCACCAATGCATTTAAAACTTGTTAAACACGTGGCATTTTAGATGAAACTAATCTGCAATTCAGGGTTTTGCTTATAACTTTTGAACCACTGGACCGATTGAGCTGGAATTTAATACCAAACAGACCCGGGGAACGGTAAAGACACATGCCAAGCTTCAGTAGTCTCATTGTGGTCTTTCGAAAGTTATCGTGTTTTTTATTTCGTAAATTATCGAAACACCCTGGCCGAAATTTACTCTTTTGCTCATAACTTTTGAACCACTGGACCAATTTGGCTGGATTGCAATACCAACCTGACCAGGTAAATGACAAACATGTATGCCAAACTTCAGTAGCCTCTGTAAAGTCTTTCAAAAGTTAGCGTGTTTTCTACGGACGAACAGACAGACAGACAGACGGACGGTCGGACGGACGGACGGACGGACGGACGGACGGACGGACGGACGGACGGACGGACATCGCTAGATCGACTTAAAATCGATCGAGGATCATAAATATATATACTTTATGGGGTCCTAGACCAATATTTCGATGTGTTACCAACGGAATGACAAACTTATATATACCCTCTATCACTAGAGTGGAGGGTATAAAAATGTTGTATGTAAAATTGATAAAGCATTTATTTACCATATATTAAAAAAAAAATTAACTCCATATTTTGAAAACCCTATCTTACTATTTCCACACAAAAAGAAAAAATTAAAAATATTTTGCTCATTTTCACCGACATGGTTGCGGTGGTCCACCACTACTATAGTGGCTGCAAAATTGCATATGAAATAACTATGACGTTATATATTTTTCGGCTCAATGATTTTTAATAATAATGCAGCGTGAATCTATATTATACGCATTACCAATACAAGGTTTTATTTTGTTTTTTTTTTCTGTTATTCAATTTGAAAACAAAATAACGATGTTGTCATAAAATGTTTCTATATAATTTTTAAGAAGAAGAAGGTCATTGTATTTAAAATTTTTACGAAATTGTTTAATTTCGGTGTTCAAAATAGCATATAAAAATGCATGCTTTGTTGCATGCATCATCTGAAATTTTTTTTTCATAAATGTGTGGGTAGTAAAATGATGCATAGGAAATGTTTATTCGTAACGGTGGCAACAAACAAATTTTTTTGTGAGTTTTTTGATGGTGTGATTTTTTTCTAAAGAAAAATTGAAACGATTTTGATATATATTTTTTGTTTTATTTTGGCAAGTTCCGGATTCATTGTACGGAACGAAAATATAAAATGATGGGAAAAGTAAAATGTTTATTTATTTTAATCGATTTTATCATAAAAAAAAAACTATTTATTTTGAATATTTTTATAGCATTATTTATTAAAGACAACCACTTACAAGGGAACTATAACAACCGTTATACACCGATTTGACTGAAACTTAAAAAATATATAAAAGATACGACTTTTAGGTTAAAGTGTCTTGGCTTATTAAGAAATATGGTCCTTCCAGAAAATTTCGGTAACTTTTGATATAACAGGAATAAACCTCACAAAAGTTAAATTTTTTTGTGAATACGAAGTAAACGAAGCCCTTAGATAGGTATTTCATTCATTTCTCATTTATTTTTATATAAAAACATCGTATAGTTTCCTAAGAAGATATTGCTTAACAATCCAAAAAAATCTTAATTTTTTTATAACCTCTGAATCCCCGATATGGCCGATAATCATCGAATTATAATCCGAGACATCCTCCTTTAAAAATCGTATATAAGAAAATCCATGGAAAATCCATATATGAGAAAATCGACGGGAAATTTAACTGGCGATTTTGGTTATTTTTGGTTTTTGATAAAGCTTCGTTAATGACTTACGGTTACCGAGTACAAAAATGGTAAAAAAACTGTCCTTAAAGTCAATATTGCCAAAAAAGCGTTTTTTAAACGTCCATATCTTCCAAAGTATGGATCCAAAGAAATGGTTTTTAATAATTTATCAAGCTCTATCAAATAAACGCAAATTAACAAAATCGGTGATTCGGCAGTTGAATTTTCCATAGATTTCCTTATGTATTTTAAATTTTATACAAATCGGTGTATAACTGTTGTGTTAGTTCTCTTGTTAGAAAAAAAGAAATTTAGGGCGGATTATTCAATGAAAAGTTAGCTGCTACACACAAAAAAATTTTTTTCCCATGAACGATTTTCATAGTATTTATGAACAAATTCATACAATTTATTAACTTTTTCATAATATTTATAAACTTTTTCATAGTATTTATGAAAAATGTTAAAAATTCTTAAAGTTTACATATTATGATTTATTCATAAATACTATGAAAAAGTTTATAAATATTATGAAAAAGTTTATAAATTGTATGAATTTGTTCATAAATACTATGAAAATCGTTCATGGAAAAAAAAATTTTTGTGTGTAACTGCCGATTTAACGGATCCTTATGTCAAAATTTTTATGAAAAAGTTAAATTTAACGGAGAGTTATTTTATAACGGAGAATTGAGTAATCCAGTCTTAGTCAACATTTTGAAAACGTGCATTACTGAATTTTTCGATTTAAACAATTTTCAGTTTAACCGTTTTGATTTTTTTTTTTTACAGAAATGCTTTAAAAGTAAAATCATAAGTTTATCCAAAAATTCCGTTAAGCAACTTCAGTACAATTCCATTTACATTGTTTTTTTTTTGTTAATTTTCTATATTTTCCCTCTTATTTTCATAAATTTTATTTGTCAAGTGTTGCAAAATTATTTATTTCAAATTGTGTGGGCTGCTTTTAATTTGATTGTACAAGTATTTTGAGTTAATTTGTTTATTTTAATATCATAAAATATTTTTAAATAATACATTTTGTGCGGTATTTTAATTTAATAAGTATTATGGTAATAATAAATCTCAAGTTTAAACAGATGGTAAAAATTAAATTTGCCGGGACTACAAAAAGTCAAAATAAGAAATTTTTAAAATTAACCGCGCTGTGTACCAGCCGAAAACAGCGAACAATATTTTTTAACAGTTCCAAATTTTTTTTGGATATTTTACTTCCAACAGAGTGTTCTTTGCAAAGTTCCGAACAAAGTTTGGATTTTTTTTGTTTTGGGGTCAAACAAGAATCTGTTAATAATTTTCACATATAGAGTTTTATTGACTATTAACTAAATAAATTTGACATTAAAAGTTTTTCTGAAGATTATTATAACTGGATAATATGAAACTAGTAAGAAACAAACCAGGATGTCTAAATTTTTAGAAAAATTAAAATTTTTCTTTCACACTTTTCTCAATTCAAAACCATATATAAGAAATTTTTAGATTTTTTTCAACGCCTCAAAGGCACTTAACAAATTTATGGATAATTATTTCAATGCGTTTTGGGACTGACAAAAAAATCCTAAAAATATCTTAAAATTAGATTTTTTATACCGATCAACAACGTTCCATGTGTTACGCATCTTAATGCATAGTAGCCTGTGTTGAAAATGGCGTCTTTTTGGAGTTGTGATAGATTTTTAGACATTCTAGCGATGTCCGTCTGTTTGTCTGTCTGTGGAAATGGTGATCACCGCCAAAATATTACACGGAGTTGACTGAAACTTAACATATTTATTTGAAGTCCTTCCGAGCAGTTTATTGTTGCATTTGAGCGATATCGGTTCAGCGTTTCAAAAGTTATGAAAGAAAATGTAAGGACACCTCGAAAATGTAGGTACATTCAACATAACCTAAAAATACAAAATGCTTTAATTCGACCGGTGCACTTTGGCTGAATTTTCAATTTTGGCGGCAAAAAGTCAATTTTTCAAGTATAGATTTTTAAAAATTTTTTGATTGTGTTCATTTCCCAATATATTGGCAAGAAAAAATTTAAAAAAGTTATGAAAGTTGGCAACACTGTCGATGTGTAAACAGCTGCTAATGTATACAGTTTTTATAACACGTGTTGCAAGTTTTAAAGCAACTAAATTTTAGATTTACTATACATATATTTTTTTTTTAAATATATTTTGGTTAAAAAAAATGTTGTGAATATGAATTTTAATACTCGAGGTGAGTATTTTTACGAGTTTTTAACATATTTGGAAAAATTTTATTTCGTAGATATTTTGGAGTTTTTTTAGGTGTAATTTTTTGTGAACTTAAAATGTTAACAACTGTTAAAACATTTTTATACATGTAAATCTTCGTAGAAAGCTCAGGTTTTATTGTATACACTCCGCATCATAACTATAGCCGCATTGCATTTTTCGGTTTATTTAATGTTCAAGAAGTATTTTTATGAAACCTATTATGGTATATTACAGTGTTATAACAGTTCTCTTGTTTTTGTAAATTTGAGCCATCAGCTGTTTGAATTGAGAAATCGGCGACCAATAACTGTATTTGTCAGTGTTTCATAACTATAGCCGCATTTCAATAAAATCAGTTGAAATGAGTTCAAGTCAAAGTTTCGTGGCCAAATTATTTTTTTTTTTTGGTAAAATTCGTTCCTCTATTAATTTTTAAACAAAATGCCACGTGGTAAATTTTTAAATAAAGTCGAACAAGTGAGAATGTTACATTCGGCTGTGCCGAATCTTTTATACCCTCCGAAATTAAAAAAAAACAACAGGGGCGTTTTTTTGGGGGGGGGGGTTGTCGGGAGACGTTAGGGGTCACCTTCCCTTTGCGATTTTGAACTTCTTCTGAGATAAGAATATTGCATTTGCTTACCAAAAGTACAAAAAACTCTGCAAAAAATGCGTTTTTTCTTGGGTTGGTTTAGTTCTTCAAGGGGGAACTTTTTTCCCCTTGGTCCGATTTTGCCCATTTCCGAACTTAACCTGCCTAGGAATATAAGACATATTCGTGCCAAACTTCGGAAGTCTAGCTCTGTTATTTTAGACTGTATCGTGTCCTCTACACACGGACAGACGGAAAGACGGACAGACGGACGGACGGACATCGCTATAATGTCTTAGAATCGATCACTGATCAATAAAATATATACTTTATGGGGTCCTAGACCGATATTTCGATGCGTTACACACGGAATGACAAAGTGAGTGTACCCCCATACTGTGGTTGGAGGGTATAAAAAGTCAAAATTTTAGCCTTTTTAAAAAGTGGATTAAGTTATCGCGAAATTGGACGAAAAATTAAGCGATCTGACAAAGTTATCCGAAATTTTGTAAAAAATAAAAGTGGATACGGGATGAACAAAACAGGGGGTCGAAAAAAAGCTATCTGAGAGAGATCAACGCTGTATTATTAACGCTGCTAGCAATTCTTTGAAAACTCTTTCGTAGATTAGTAATGCATGCGGCTTGAATGTGTCCAATTCTACAATAAGTAGAGTCTTAAAGGAGTCTGGAACCATAACAAGACTTTTATTTTTTACAAAATTTCGGATAACTTTGTCAGATCGCTTAATTTTTCGTCCAATTTCGCGATAACTTAAACCACCTTCTAAAAAGGCTAAAATTTTGCCTTTTTCGACTTCATTTAAAAATTTACCATGTGGCATTTTATTTAAAAATTAATAGAAGAACGAATTTTACCAAAAAAAAAATTAATTTGGCCACGAAACTTTGACTTGAACTCATTTCAACTGATTTTATTGAAATGCGGCTATAGTTATGAAACACTGAGAAATACAGTTGTAGGTCGCCGTTTTCTCAATTCAAACAGCTGATGGCTCAAATTTACAAAAACAAGAGAACTGTTATAACACTGTAATATACCATTATAGGTTTCATAAAAATACTTCTTGAACATTAAATAAACCAAAAAATGCAATGCGGCTATAGTTATGATGCGGAGTGTATTAATATGGTATGCGAACGAATGAGTTATTAGCAAAACCGTGAATTTTGGATGGTTTTCTTTCGCAAATTCACGTATTGAAAAACACACTAAAAACGCTTTAAAGCTTAGTGGAAAGCTACAAAAACATTTTGCAGCGTTTCTTTCATTCAAAAAAACTTTTTATTCTCAAACAAAAAAAATTACACTCAAAAAAATTATATACTCAAAAATTTTTTTTTTTTTATATATTATTAAAAAACGTAATTTTCTCAAAATAATAATATTTTTAATAAATTACTATCACTTAAAAACTGTTTTTCTTTTTTGCCTACCAAATTATCGGTCAGACACTTCAAATTATAAAGGAAGATTTTATTTAAATACAGTTTTATGAGCATTAATTTTTTTTTAGAAAATCCCCCTTATGCGCGGGCCACAAGAAAAAGAGGGCGTGGACCGCCCATATTTTCTCAAATCGAATGTTTCGACTTGAGAACCCTGCATACCAAATTTGATGAGGCTAGCTTGTCGGGAAATAGTTTTTGCCGCGATTTAGGGGTTTTCGGCCATAGTGCGGTGGTTGACATATGTGAACATAATTGGACACCGAATGGTATTTAAATAAGTACTAACAGATTTTTTGACAAAAAAAAAAAAATCGCGAACTACTTTTTTAACAACAATTTTTTTTTCTCGGAAATTTTTTTTAAAAAAATTTTTTTTTTCAAAAGTAATTTCCTTTTAAATAAAGCTTTTTGCAGTAATCTTTTTAAAATTGTGGAGGTTATCAATACATTCGGCGAGGCCGAATTTAGCTTTTTTACTTGTTTTTTATTACAAATCATTTTTTAATAATTACAACCTAACCGAGAACTGGCTTGTAGCGAAATCGACCGAGGGTTTTTGGTGAAGAATCGAACCCACGACCCCACGTTTCAGATGATAGAACGCTACCTAACTAACTCATAAGGCGCTTTCTAATCAAATACTTCGTATGATCCTACTCCTAACATGTTTATGCTTTCACTCCTTATATGTTGACATCTCAAAATTAAATTGGCAAATTTATTGAGTAGATATATTCTTTCTATATCAAAAAAATGTTGAAGAATTGTGAAAACACCTTATAATCGTTTAATCAAATTCAAGTGTTCACCATGTACTGGGTTTAAACGCCTAATGAAACTAGAGACATTTTCCAATATCAAAATACTTTATGTTAATCTGTGATTACAAGACATAACAACATAGGTCAGCAAATCAACTGCAACTAACACAAAAACCGTATTCACAGCCGCAATTATTCGCCTAATTTTTAATGTTGTCGAAACTAATCAATCTGCCGCTAGTTCGGTAGTGGTTATAACAACTGCAATACTCCTATGATAACAGGAATTTAGAAGGTATAAATAAATAGTTGAGGTAACCACAAACATGAAGTTGTAATGGCTGTAGGCAAAATCGGCCAACAAATTTTATAAAAAATTGCCCAAATGCAAAATCACCCAAATGTAAAATCGCCCAAATGCAAAATCGACCAAAAAATATGACAAATTACCAAAAAAAAAAAAATTACGTTATCGGCGACCAATAACTGTATTTGTCAGTGTTTCATAACTATAGCCGCATTTCAATAAAATCAGTTGAAATGAGTTCAAGTCAAAGTTTCGTGGCCAAATTATTTTTTTTTTTTGGTAAAATTCGTTCCTCTATTAATTTTTAAACAAAATGCCACGTGGTAAATTTTTAAATAAAGTCGAACAAGTGAGAATGTTACATTCGGCTGTGCCGAATCTTTTATACCCTCCGAAATTAAAAAAAAACAACAGGGGCGTTTTTTTGGGGGGGGGGGTTGTCGGGAGACGTTAGGGGTCACCTTCCCTTTGCGATTTTGAACTTCTTCTGAGATAAGAATATTGCATTTGCTTACCAAAAGTACAAAAAACTCTGCAAAAAATGCGTTTTTTCTTGGGTTGGTTTAGTTCTTCAAGGGGGAACTTTTTTCCCCTTGGTCCGATTTTGCCCATTTCCGAACTTAACCTGCCTAGGAATATAAGACATATTCGTGCCAAACTTCGGAAGTCTAGCTCTGTTATTTTAGACTGTATCGTGTCCTCTACACACGGACAGACGGAAAGACGGACAGACGGACGGACGGACATCGCTATAATGTCTTAGAATCGATCACTGATCAATAAAATATATACTTTATGGGGTCCTAGACCGATATTTCGATGCGTTACACACGGAATGACAAAGTGAGTGTACCCCCATACTGTGGTTGGAGGGTATAAAAAGTCAAAATTTTAGCCTTTTTAAAAAGTGGATTAAGTTATCGCGAAATTGGACGAAAAATTAAGCGATCTGACAAAGTTATCCGAAATTTTGTAAAAAATAAAAGTGGATACGGGATGAACAAAACAGGGGGTCGAAAAAAAGCTATCTGAGAGAGATCAACGCTGTATTATTAACGCTGCTAGCAATTCTTTGAAAACTCTTTCGTAGATTAGTAATGCATGCGGCTTGAATGTGTCCAATTCTACAATAAGTAGAGTCTTAAAGGAGTCTGGAACCATAACAAGACTTTTATTTTTTACAAAATTTCGGATAACTTTGTCAGATCGCTTAATTTTTCGTCCAATTTCGCGATAACTTAAACCACCTTCTAAAAAGGCTAAAATTTTGCCTTTTTCGACTTCATTTAAAAATTTACCATGTGGCATTTTATTTAAAAATTAATAGAAGAACGAATTTTACCAAAAAAAAAATTAATTTGGCCACGAAACTTTGACTTGAACTCATTTCAACTGATTTTATTGAAATGCGGCTATAGTTATGAAACACTGAGAAATACAGTTGTAGGTCGCCGTTTTCTCAATTCAAACAGCTGATGGCTCAAATTTACAAAAACAAGAGAACTGTTATAACACTGTAATATACCATTATAGGTTTCATAAAAATACTTCTTGAACATTAAATAAACCAAAAAATGCAATGCGGCTATAGTTATGATGCGGAGTGTATTAATATGGTATGCGAACGAATGAGTTATTAGCAAAACCGTGAATTTTGGATGGTTTTCTTTCGCAAATTCACGTATTGAAAAACACACTAAAAACGCTTTAAAGCTTAGTGGAAAGCTACAAAAACATTTTGCAGCGTTTCTTTCATTCAAAAAAACTTTTTATTCTCAAACAAAAAAAATTACACTCAAAAAAATTATATACTCAAAAATTTTTTTTTTTTTATATATTATTAAAAAACGTAATTTTCTCAAAATAATAATATTTTTAATAAATTACTATCACTTAAAAACTGTTTTTCTTTTTTGCCTACCAAATTATCGGTCAGACACTTCAAATTATAAAGGAAGATTTTATTTAAATACAGTTTTATGAGCATTAATTTTTTTTTAGAAAATCCCCCTTATGCGCGGGCCACAAGAAAAAGAGGGCGTGGACCGCCCATATTTTCTCAAATCGAATGTTTCGACTTGAGAACCCTGCATACCAAATTTGATGAGGCTAGCTTGTCGGGAAATAGTTTTTGCCGCGATTTAGGGGTTTTCGGCCATAGTGCGGTGGTTGACATATGTGAACATAATTGGACACCGAATGGTATTTAAATAAGTACTAACAGATTTTTTGACAAAAAAAAAAAAATCGCGAACTACTTTTTTAACAACAATTTTTTTTTCTCGGAAATTTTTTTTAAAAAAATTTTTTTTTTCAAAAGTAATTTCCTTTTAAATAAAGCTTTTTGCAGTAATCTTTTTAAAATTGTGGAGGTTATCAATACATTCGGCGAGGCCGAATTTAGCTTTTTTACTTGTTTTTTATTACAAATCATTTTTTAATAATTACAACCTAACCGAGAACTGGCTTGTAGCGAAATCGACCGAGGGTTTTTGGTGAAGAATCGAACCCACGACCCCACGTTTCAGATGATAGAACGCTACCTAACTAACTCATAAGGCGCTTTCTAATCAAATACTTCGTATGATCCTACTCCTAACATGTTTATGCTTTCACTCCTTATATGTTGACATCTCAAAATTAAATTGGCAAATTTATTGAGTAGATATATTCTTTCTATATCAAAAAAATGTTGAAGAATTGTGAAAACACCTTATAATCGTTTAATCAAATTCAAGTGTTCACCATGTACTGGGTTTAAACGCCTAATGAAACTAGAGACATTTTCCAATATCAAAATACTTTATGTTAATCTGTGATTACAAGACATAACAACATAGGTCAGCAAATCAACTGCAACTAACACAAAAACCGTATTCACAGCCGCAATTATTCGCCTAATTTTTAATGTTGTCGAAACTAATCAATCTGCCGCTAGTTCGGTAGTGGTTATAACAACTGCAATACTCCTATGATAACAGGAATTTAGAAGGTATAAATAAATAGTTGAGGTAACCACAAACATGAAGTTGTAATGGCTGTAGGCAAAATCGGCCAACAAATTTTATAAAAAATTGCCCAAATGCAAAATCACCCAAATGTAAAATCGCCCAAATGCAAAATCGACCAAAAAATATGACAAATTACCAAAAAAAAAAAAAATTACGAAATTTCGCCCAAAATTAACGAAAAAAAACCAAGAAAGGAATTAAAAATGAACCAAAAATAAAAAAAATTTTCCGAAAACACGTTTTTCCCAAAACACATATTACCATAAAAAAGTTTTATTTTGCGGAGAGGGTGGGTTTAAGGCATGGACTTTGTAATCCCTAAGCCTGACCGAAAGCCGGCCATGCAGAAAAACTTTTTAAAAAAAGAACAAATTTTAAGACTTTTTGTTACGTATCCTTATTAATATTTGTGACATATCGTTTTCTAGATCATATGGTCTGAAAAAGCTATAAGTAGGTAATAAATGTTAAAAATATTATGTGTGTAACATAAATTATGAATAATTTAAAGAAAATGCATGGATTTTTGTCTGCGGCGCTTTCATCGCACCTCCATGCTGGTTTTATACCCTCCACTTAGTGATAGAGAGTACACTCAAAAAATTATGTCATTAACTGTTTGTATGTCATTTAAAAAGTTTTCCGTTTAGTCGTTTTTAAAAGAAAAAACATTTGTTTGATGTTCAGTTTTTATTAATGACTACTTCAGTCCTTTGTTTCAAAAATAAGACACTAAAAAATAAAGACTTTCATTAACATTTAATTTTTAAAGTCATTTATTTTTGTTCTGTAAGTAAAAACTCCTGATTATTCTTTTGATTTTTAATGATTTGTGTCAGTAATTTTTTTTAAATTGTTGGTATTTTTTAATGAAATATCATTAGTTTTTACCTACACAATTCAGTTATTTTTTTGTAGAAAAAAAATCAAAAAATTATTTATAGAAATATAAAAACATGTTTGTATCAAGTGACTTTGGCACGATGGGTAGAGTGTCTGGCTAGAATGTAGTTGATTGCGGGATCGATTCCCCAAAAATTTTATTAAAAATTTAAAAAAAATACTGATTAATTTTTATTAAAAAATAAAAATTGTTTTATTCGACCTTTAAAATATTATATTTTGAGGATGTTTATTCTGGCTCGAGGTCATTATTTTCTTTACTAATTAAAACCATGATATTCTCATAGCATAATTTTCAAGAAAATTATTTTTTGTTTTAAATTTATTTATGTTGGTCATTTTTGCAAGACTTAATCGACACGTGTTTCGGAATTTGTCAAGATTCCATTGTCAAGATTATTTAGCAAAAATAGAAACGATTTACTACAAAGTAGCAAACGAGTCTAATGACAAATCGTTTGGTGCACAAACTAGCAAATTAATACATATTCGCCTCTATTCTCAATGAGAATTAGGAAGACGAAGAAATTGTACCATGCTAATAAGGCAACGATTATCAATAACCAACAAAAATATTTAAAACAATTTTACATACGATAGTCCATTGGACTACAACAATATGTTTTTTGTGTTTTTGTTGTAACAAATACTCCATATTAGGGTTATTCATCACATGGCGTGCCAACCATTATGTTCAAATTCTGATTAATTTTTATTAAAAAATAAAAATTGTTTTATTCGACCTTTAAAATATTATATTTTGAGCATAGCTGTATTATTGATTTTTTTTATTTGGATTTTTTGGAAATAAATAAAATACTTTGATATTTTAGTTGGCTATCAAAAAATAAAATGTTTCGTTATTTTATTTATTTTGGTTTGAATAAAATAAAATTTTATTTTATTCAAATTCATAAAAATGAAATAATATTTCTTTCCAAAAAAATCAAATAATTTTTTCTGATTGCTTATTCAAACAAACAAAATAGATTTTTTCAAAATAATCAACAAAAATTTGTGATTTTTTTTGGTTATTCACAAAAATTCAAATGAATAACGTATTATTTAAACAAAAAAAAGAAATATTCTTGAAAATTTTGTGTTTGAAAAATAATTTTGTTTTTATTTATTTTGCATTTTATTTTACAGTAAAACACACAATTATTCTTACAAACCACTATTGTTTTATTGTTAGCTTGTTATTAAAGGTTTTCTTTACTAAAACATTAGGCTTGTTTTTTTTTCAGACCGGATTAAGATTGGGATTTACTTTATTTATTGTAAAAATGTGTCAAATCAAGTCCAGAATTTTTTTTGTATTTTTTTTTCTAAATCTACATACAATTAGTAAATACATATAAACAGGTAAGAAACTAAGCGGTGTCCATAATGTAAAATGGTATAAATAAATCCAATTTAATCCTAGGATTTAACTAAATTTAGTTTTTATACTTCAAATTTTTACCTTAGCTTAATTATGTTTTTATTTTATTATTGATAATAGGATGTAGATTCAGAAAAAAATTAAAAAAAAATTGTTTGGCCAGATTTCAACCTTTTTAAAGTGAAATAAAGTTATTCCAATATTGATTTAATGCAAAAAACAAGGCTATTATTTAGAATATTTTTTTAATTTTTTCGCGAATTGATTTTTAATGTTTAAAAAATACTGTTAAAACGTTTTGCTATTGAAAATACACTACTTGAATAAACTTTTCGATATTTTTTTAAAACAATAGACAGTCCTGAAAGGATGTATATTTATTAGGGTGATTAGACCGGTTTTTCGAAACCGGTTTAAACCGGTTTTATGTGGCTTGCAACTTCCGAATTTTTAAAATCTTAACTATTTGAAAACCGGTTAGACCGGTTGGTTTACTGTCGAACCCCGGTTTTTATAAATCAACCTTTAAAAGCAGTTAAACTCGATTTTTTTAGTGTAAAGGTTTTAAAAAAAATCCCAAATGAATGAATACCAAGTAAAAAAAATAATTTCGCCTTGGCTGAATCCATAAATTTGAGTGCAAATCATTTCTGGATGTGGCAAATCTTTACATATAAAAAAAAATAAGCAAAAATTTTTAATGAACATTTTTGTCGACTATCAAAATTTTATTTTAAGTAATTTTTTAATGTTTGCTAGTTATTTTTTTTTTTAATAAAAAATGTTTGCAGTAAAAAATATTCCATTGAAGTTTGAACATTTTTTAAATGTTTTTATAAAATTTTAATTGTATTTAAAAAATTTCAGTTTGTATTTCAAAATTTCCATTGGTTTTTTAAAAATTTCTATGCTTTTCAAAAATTCCTTTTGTTTTCAAAATTTTTCATTGATATTCCAAATTCTCTAAACGCTTTTAGGAAATTTTCATTTTTATATCAGAAATTTTCATTTGCATTACAATTTGTAGAAATGAAAACCTCTAAAATACAATTGGTAATTTTTGAAACGTAAATGAATTTCCGAAACATAAATGAAAATTTTTGAAATACATATATGTAAATAAAATTGAACATTTCTAAAACGTATTTAAAAATTTCTGAAATATAATTGCAAATTTCTTAAATACAAATTGTATTTTCTGAAGTAATATTGGAAATGGTGATATAAAGTACCAATTTTTTCGAAACACCGACAAATCTCTGCTTTATATTGGCCGTAATAAATATTTTTTGCCTTATTTTGCAAAAAACCGAAAAAACGGGTTCATTCGGTTTTTTGTCAATTTAAAAAAACGCTGATTTTCGAACTATTCGAAAACCGGGGTTTAAAATTTCGTAAGGGTCTTTAGATTAAAGATATCGTCACCCAAAACTGTTTTTTTATATGTAAGTGAATTAAGAAAAAAATTTGTATATAATAATTATCAGATATCATTCCATTTCGCAAGAACTTCTTCTGACATAGAAATATTTTATTTAATTTTGCATTTGTTCAGATGTTGAAATATGATCCGATTTGGGCCATTTTCGTACATAACCAGCCTCAGACCATAAGACATATTTCTGACAAATTTCCGCAGTCTAGCTATTTTAGTTGGGACTGCATCATGTCTTCCACAAACAAACGGACGGACATATGTAGAATGTGTTACAATCTATCTCTAATCAATAACATATATTGTATAGTCTGTTAGATGGATATTTCGATTCATTACACACGGAATGACAAAGTGAGTATAGTCCTTTTAAACCAACCTCTAAAAATCGCCTTTTTTTCAGATTTTTATACTTTTGTTAAAAAAATAAAAGTTTTTATATCTGCATTTGGAATTTCCTAAATTACAACTTAACTTTTCTGAATTTCAATGGACTTTATTAAATTACAATTTATAAGAACCTGACATCAAAACAAAACTGTGTTGTAAGAATAATTTTGTGTTACTCTGTACAAAATAAATGAAATAGATTTTTTTTCAAACACAAAATTTTCAAGAATATTTATTTTTTGTTGTTTGAATAATACGTTATTTATTTGAATTTTTGTGAATAACCAAAAAAAATCACAAATTTTTGTTGATTATTTTGAAAAATTATATTTTGTTTGTTTGAATAAAAAAAATCAGAAAAAATTATTCGATTTTTCGTTATTCAAATAAAATCAAAATAAATATTATTCATTTTCAAATATTTAAATAATCTGTTATTTGATTATTTTTGAAAAAATATTGTTATTTATTCATTTCGTTATTTCAATCATAGCATACAGCTATGATTTTGAGGATGTTTATTCTGGCTCGAGGTCATTATTTTCTTTACTAATTAAAACCATGATATTCTCATAGCATAATTTTCAAGAAAATTATTTTTTGTTTTAAATTTATTTATGTTGGTCATTTTTGCAAGACTTAATCGACACGTGTTTCGGAATTTGTCAAGATTCCATTGTCAAGATTATTTAGCAAAAATAGAAACGATTTACTACAAAGTAGCAAACGAGTCTAATGACAAATCGTTTGGTGCACAAACTAGCAAATTAATACATATTCGCCTCTATTCTCAATGAGAATTAGGAAGACGAAGAAATTGTACCATGCTAATAAGGCAACGATTATCAATAACCAACAAAAATATTTAAAACAATTTTACATACGATAGTCCATTGGACTACAACAATATGTTTTTTGTGTTTTTGTTGTAACAAATACTCCATATTAGGGTTATTCATCACATGGCGTGCCAACCATTATGTTCAAATTCTGATTAATTTTTATTAAAAAATAAAAATTGTTTTATTCGACCTTTAAAATATTATATTTTGAGGATGTTTATTCTGGCTCGAGGTCATTATTTTCTTTACTAATTAAAACCATGATATTCTCATAGCATAATTTTCAAGAAAATTATTTTTTGTTTTAAATTTATTTATGTTGGTCATTTTTGCAAGACTTAATCGACACGTGTTTCGGAATTTGTCAAGATTCCATTGTCAAGATTATTTAGCAAAAATAGAAACGATTTACTACAAAGTAGCAAACGAGTCTAATGACAAATCGTTTGGTGCACAAACTAGCAAATTAATACATATTCGCCTCTATTCTCAATGAGAATTAGGAAGACGAAGAAATTGTACCATGCTAATAAGGCAACGATTATCAATAACCAACAAAAATATTTAAAACAATTTTACATACGATAGTCCATTGGACTACAACAATATGTTTTTTGTGTTTTTGTTGTAACAAATACTCCATATTAGGGTTATTCATCACATGGCGTGCCAATGGACTATCGTATGTAAAATTGTTTTAAATATTTTTGTTGGTTATTGATAATCGTTGCCTTATTAGCATGGTACAATTTCTTCGTCTTCCTAATTCTCATTGAGAATAGAGGCGAATATGTATTAATTTGCTAGTTTGTGCACCAAACGATTTGTCATTAGACTCGTTTGCTACTTTGTAGTAAATCGTTTCTATTTTTGCTAAATAATCTTGACAATGGAATCTTGACAAATTCCGAAACACGTGTCGATTAAGTCTTGTAAAAATGACCAACATAAATAAATTTAAAACAAAAAATAATTTTCTTGAAAATTATGCTATGAGAATATCATGGTTTTACTTAGTAAAGAAAATAATGACCTCGAGCCAGAATAAACATCCTCAAAATATAATATTTTAAAGGTCGAATAAAACAATTTTTATTTTTTAATAAAAATTAATCAGAATTTGAACATAATGGTTGGCACGCCATGTGATGAATAACCCTAATATGGAGTATTTGTTACAACAAAAACACAAAAAACATATTGTTGTAGTCCAATGGACTATCGTATGTAAAATTGTTTTAAATATTTTTGTTGGTTATTGATAATCGTTGCCTTATTAGCATGGTACAATTTCTTCGTCTTCCTAATTCTCATTGAGAATAGAGGCGAATATGTATTAATTTGCTAGTTTGTGCACCAAACGATTTGTCATTAGACTCGTTTGCTACTTTGTAGTAAATCGTTTCTATTTTTGCTAAATAATCTTGACAATGGAATCTTGACAAATTCCGAAACACGTGTCGATTAAGTCTTGCAAAAATGACCAACATAAATAAATTTAAAACAAAAAATAATTTTCTTGAAAATTATGCTATGAGAATATCATGGTTTTAATTAGTAAAGAAAATAATGACCTCGAGCCAGAATAAACATCCTCAAAAAAAAAAAAAAAAAAAAAAAATTTAAAAAAAATATTTCAATAAAAAATTGTAAAAAACTACCTACGAAATCATTAATTTTTATTGTTTTCGTAGGTTATTTTTTTGAAATTTGTTGGTAAAAATAACAGAACTATCATTAATTTTTAATGTTTTCGTTGGTTATTTTTTTAGAATTTGTTGGTAAAAAAGAGTGAAAAAAACTTAATTTTTAAATGTTTAATGTTATTTATTTTAGAAAATTTTTTAAATAGTAAAAAATAAATGTTGATGTTTGTTAAAACAAATGAATAACACAGTGCAACACCCAAAATCGGAATGGGATGAAACCAAAAGCAAATGAAAGTTGACATATTCCATAACAAACCCCTCAAGGCTTTTTTCTAGTTCAGAGCTAGATTTTGTTTTACACGCATTTGAAGTTAGTGCACTTTTATTATAATTACAATAATAAATGCTTGAAAACTGTATTAGTGGCGAATGATTAATATTGTAATTGCCTTTAAATAACAATCATATGCAACGGTGTCCAGTGATTTATATTAATAATTGCCTTTAAATAACAATCATACGCAACGGTGTACATGGTTTATTTTAATAATTTGGCTATTCAGTAAATAGGTACTGGACCGATTGCAGCAAAATTCATACCAGTCATAGCTGAAGTAATTTTGAGCTTAAGTTTGGAAACTGGACCCTACATGTCCAATAAGGGCACCACCAGGGGTCTTTAAAGTTGGACACGTTTAGTACACAAAAACTTTAAATGCTTTAAAATCACCAACTTTAAATGCGTGTAAAATAAAATCTAGCTCTGACTTAAAAAAAAGGCCTTGAGGGTTTTGTTATGGAAAACGTCAGCTTTCATTTGCTTTTGGTTTCATCCCATTCCGATTCCGAAAGTTCGATTTTGTATCACTGTGTAATTGCCTTTAAATAACAATCATACGCAACGGTGTACATGGTTTATTTTAATAATTTGGCTATTCTGTAAATAGGTACTGGACCGACTGCAGCAAAATTCATACCAGTCATAGCTGAAGTAATTTTGAGCTTAAGTTTGGAAACTGGACCCTACATGTCCAATAAGGGCACCACTAGGGGTCTTTAAAGTTGGACACGTTTAGTACACAAAAACTTTAAATGCTTTAAAATCACCAACTTTAAATGCGTGTAAAATAAAATCTAGCTCTGACCTAAAAAAAAGGCCTTGAGGGTTTTGTTATGGAAAACGTCAGCTTTCATTTGCTTTTGGTTTCATCCCATTCCGATTCCGAAAGTTCGATTTTGTATCACTGTGTAATTACTGGGATGGTTTTCAATTGTTTATTCACTGGTTTTAAGTGTGTTTTTCATTTGTTTTTGCCTACAAAATATTTTGAGTGTGTATATAAGTCTGTCGTTCCGTTTGTAACTCATCGAAATATCGGTCTGGGACTCCATAAAGTATATATAGTCATGATCCCCGACCGATTTTAAGACATTCTAGCGATGTCCGTCTGTCTGTCTGTAGAAATGGTGATCAATGCCAAAATATTAGACGGAGATGACTGAAACTTAGCATATTTATTGGAAGTTCTCCCGAGAAGTATGGTAATGCATTTGAGCGATATCGATTCAACGGTTCGAAAGTTATGAACGAAAATGTAAGGACACCTCAAAAGTTTTATTACATTCAACATAACCTAAAAATACAAAATGCTTTAATTCAGCTGCTGGTTGTCATATGTGAACATAATTGAAAACCAAATGGTATTAAAGCAAGTACGAATAAATTTTTTGACAAAAAAGAAAAAAATTGCGGATTTTTTTTTTTAAAAATTTTTTTAAAAGTAATTTCTGTTAAATAAAGTTTTTTGCAATAATCCTTTTGAAATTGTAAAGGGTATCACTACATTTGGCAAGGCCGAATTTAACATTTTTACTTGTTTAATTCCTTACTTTTGATTTTCTACTGGCAATGGTAGATTAGTATGAAGAGTGATAATCGGGAAGTAAGTGCAGGGCTTGTCAGTTTGATTCCCACCAAAACCTTTGTCTGTTACTCCACAACGGGAAGGTTCTTCATCAGCTTTTTCTTGGTTATTTAAGTATATATTTTATAAGAAAACAAAACTATTTGTTTTAGGATGTTCCACTATGTAGGGTGTTTAATTTTTCTATTGGCTGTTTCATTGCAACTTATTCCGGTTTTGACATTTTAAGATTTTGACAAAAATTCAAACCAAACTAAAAATGGGCAATTTTTCATATTTTATTTTAAGGCAATTTTTCGTAATGAAAAATCACCCAATTTTTTATTTCGAAATTTTTCCCAAAAACTATGAAAATGGTTCAAAAATTTTGGGTAAATTTTGGGCGAAATTTCGTTTCCATTTTTGGTCGATTTTGCCTACAGCCAGTTACAATGATTTCTAGTGACTGGATTATATTCACATCATTTAAATTCTTTTAAATTTCTCATTGCTGGCAAATAGTTTGTAGTGCTCAAAAAATGTTTATATTCAATGGTTGTCAACTAATCAGAAAATTTTAAAATATTTTTTTGAAAAATGTCTATAAATAATTTCTTTTTCCAGATCGCCACTCGTAGAACATTTATTATTTACTCAATCAGGACACTATCAAGCTTAAATTTAAGCTTTATATACAATAGAAACGTTTCTAATTAGTTGACAACGACTGTATGTATATTTCTTTCTTTCCACTGTATGTATATTTAATATTTATTTCAACATAAGCAGTTTTATATTATTAACACAAAAATATCTGTTCATGTAATACACACATCATGTTAACAAGCCTCCCAATCTAATCAATTATAAATGTCCACAAAAACATGTATAACCTCCACCTTGAAGACTTAAAGAGAACATAATACAAGTACATGCACACTTATGTTGTAGAAACATACTTATGTATACATAAATATATAAAAAAAAAATCTTTAATGAATATTTACACAAAAACGAATGAAAAAAAAAATACACTTGAACTACTTAAATTTAATTTTGGATGTTTAAATATAAACAATTTGAAAGAGAAGACGAGCAGAAATATTTAACGACTACAACATAATGACCAAAAATAAAACAACAACTTTGATTTGTGCATTTTGGATGCCAAATTAATGAAAAAATAAATAAATGAAGGGTACCATTGATGTTTCGTGAAATAAAACAACAACAAAAAATAAAAATACTGAAAATCCACTAAATATAAACAAAACCAAACATTATTTTGAAATAAATAACAATAAAAATAGTTTTTATATTTACAGTAAAAAAAAAAAAATTCAAAGAACTAGAAAAAGACTCGTAATCCAATTTTAGCAATATTTTACAGTTTTTCTTGTGTTTAACAAAAATTTTTCGATTGAAATTTACTTTCTCTTTTTGTAATTTTACAATTTTTTTTCGTAAATTTCCATATTTCCATGGTAATTTTACAAAAAATCGAATAAAGTTACGAGAAAGATTTACGCATTAAAGAAGTTGTAATAATAACACTTATTTACAAATTAAACAAAATTTTGCGATCCACGACATTTTGCATTTATTTTTTATGTGAATCTTATCTCCGGAACAAATTGATCGATTTCATTGTTTTTGGTGTTAAATTAAAGGAAATAAAAAGATCTATCAACCCTACATACAACATTTTTCAATCAGATTATCAGATTGGAAGCTATTATTCGGTATATCGACAATTTTGCTATAATTTTACCTAAATTTGGCAAAGAAAAAGAAAATTTCATAAAGAAAAAAAAATTCAAAATTCGTTTTTCTTTTTGATGTTCAAGTCTGATCTTATACGAAGAAATTAAGATAGTTTTTAAAAAAATCCATTAAAAATTGTAAAAGTTATATGCATTTGAGTAAAAATGCAGAAATTCAGTTTTTATACAAATACAGTTAGATTTGTGTGTTTTTATATTTAGCACACACGAAATAAACAAATACAACTGTTTTTGTATAAAACTGAATATATGCAGTTTTGTTAAAATGCATGTAACTTTAACAATTTTTGACGGATTTTATTCAAAGACCTCTTATTTTCTTCGCAATAAATCAGTCCTAAAATTAACGTACAAAAATTAAATTTAGAATTTTTTTAACTAACAATAAGTTAAATTTACAATAGAATTTATTTTTTTTCTAAATTTCGTTTAAATTGAAATAAAATTGTCGATATATCGATGAATTGATTCTAAGGCGATTATCAGCTTGAAAAATATTGTATAGAGAATTGATAAAGTATTTATTAACCCTGCTTACGGGTTACGAATCTTAGGTTAGTGGACCATTTGGTCCATACTTCAATATTCAAACAAAATACAATTTAATATTATATTTGCATATATTTTGGATCATTTCTACCTAAATACTATTATTGTAAGCTTAACTCAACGTTTGAGATGGGTGCGTGAGTGAATTTTGGCTCATGCTCACGCAAGAAATATTATAATCGCTCATGAATCACTCACTCGAGTTTTTTCTTTATTTACGCACACTTACTACTCACGTCAGTAAAACTAAAAAAAGTGACGCTCATGCGTGACTCACGTGATTCATAATTACGATCACCCCAATTCACGCAATATTCACTTAAAAATACACAATTTTAAGGAAATTTAAAAAAAAAAATGCTTTTCATATATTAGCAGACCGTTAATTTGATTTTTAACTGATTGCAAAACGAAAAATAAAACTAAAACTATAAATAATACTGAAAGTAATACAAAAAAATTATATTGAATCACGGGGCTCGATTTCTAATCACTCACACATAAAAGTTTTGGAATCACACTCACTCAAGCATGATTATCGTAATTAACTAGACTTTCGCTCGAGCGTGAGTCACGCGTGATTCACGTGAACCACGCAAATCACGTGACCAGCACCCATCTCTACTCAACACAGCTAATGTAAAAATTTGTTGGGGGATTCCCTTTTTTCATTTTCTTTACTTTAGAGATTGTTTTGTATTACAATTCAACGATACCTTTAGTTTTGTTTTTTCCTATAATTTCTAATGATTCACCTCATTTAGCTGTCGTGGATATTGCTGATCAAATGGTTGGTTTCTACAGCACAAAACGCGCAACAAATCGATAGCCTAACATTGTATTTGCAAACATACTTGATATCTCAGCAAAACCTTAAACATGTTAACGGCTATGTAATGCATTACCATGTAATTCATAGCCAAAAAAAAAAATTAAAAAATGTGCATTAATTTTCGCTTACCGCTTACCATAGGCATTCACTTTATTTATTTTTCATGTAAAATTATGTAAAACTCATGCATTACTTTTAGCGACATCCCAAACAAAAAGCATCAATCCAGTATAGGGTATTGTAAGGTTGCTTATTCTATACTGGATTAATGATTTTTGTTTGGGATAAGACTCAAAGTAATGCATGAGGTTTACATAATGCGTGAAAAATATAAAAAAGTTATGCCTTTGGTAAACGATAGAGAAAAAATGCATATTTTTGATTTTTTTTGCTATGCATTACATGGTAATGCATTACATAACCGTGACCATTTAAAAGTTTTGCTGGAATACCCGCTTTGAATGCGTGCATCATATTTTCTGAAATCGACGTTTCATGGGCTCCAGCTATCGAAATCGCAGGAGAAAATATACTATGGACCAAATGGTCCCTTAACCTAAGATACGTAATTTTTTATTTTTCTCAGTCCTGGTTTAAGTCAGAACCTAGGTTTTTTGTAAATAACATTGTTTTATAAAAAGACCCAATGAGCAAAAAAACTAAGCCAGTATATATCACCGTTCAAAAGTTACAAAGGAAACAATCCAAAAATTGGACCAAATGGGCTTAACCTAACAGCAGGGTTAAGCTTTAATTAAAAAGAAAACAAAATTTAAATCTCCCGATTTTGTCTGGAGATATTTTTAGTTATTCAAAATCACTTTTATAAATGGGGAATTTGGCAATATCTTAAAAACTTTTCTACTTTTTAACTTTTTGGCTTCATTTTCGGTGTCAGCGCGCAATTTTTCATGGAAAATAAATGTAAAATATCGAGAATCGAACAATATTTCAAAATTTGTAAACTGGTTTCCACTCAATAAACTAAAAAATGTATAAAAACTGAATTTTGCATATTTACTCAAATGCATGTAACTTATATTCATTTACTTTATTTTATGCAAACTTTACCATTGCGTAGAATTTTTTGTTCTTCACACTACAGTAACAGTAAGTTAAAGTGAAATGCTCACAAGAGCGACATTTTGTGTCAGTATTCCTATTTATTAAATTTTTCCGGTGTAAGCCAATTTTTTTTTTGAATTATGCGAAAACGAGGGTATCGTTTGAATCTATATTTTTCTAGTTTGCATAACTATAGGAAAAAAAAAACTTTTGGTAATTTTTATATATCCTGAAATAATGGTTTCGGAAACTTAAAGTTTAGATTGTTGTTCCTTCATTTACAAAATATTCTGAAAAAATACTTTTTGGGAAAAAAGGGTAAAAAAGTGTAATTTTTGTACTTTTTTCCAGAAATAATGGTTTTACTTAAAAACTTGAAATTTTTGCATGTAGGTTAACCTCCCGAAAATAAGATCCCCTAAGTCTGGGGTTTGCCAATGTTTATTATAAGTAACGGGGTATACAACTGTACTTTTGCAACCCTTTTATTTCCTGAAATAATGGCTACAAAAACTTGATACTTAGAATATAGAATTTTTTAGTGAAAAAACATTCTGAAAAAAGTACTTTTTGCAAATTCCGTTGGTACTTTTTATGTTCTCTCAAACAACGGTCCAGAAACTTGAAATTTTGAATGTAGGACTCTGAAAACAGTACTTTTTGGCAATTCCGCTTCTAAGGGTGACAAAAGGGGAAAAAAACTTGGAAAAATAGATCCCCTAAGGCTTAGGTTTGTCAATGTTGATTTTAAGTAACGGGGTAAAAAATTATATTTTGCTGCCTTTTTGTTTCCTAAAATAATGGCCACAAAAATTTGAAATTTAGAATATTAAGTCCTTCGGTGAAAAGTACATTCTGGAATAAGTATTTCTTGAAAATTCAATTAGTACTTTTTATATATCCTAAAATAATGATTCTAGAAACTTGAAGCATGGAATGTAGGATCCTTTGGTGCAATTAACACTCTGGAAAAAGTACTTTTTAAAAAAGTGTGCTTTAAATACTTTAAATATTTTTTGGAAATTATGATCCTGAACACTTAAAACTTGAAATATAGGATCCTTCGGTGAAAAAAACATTCCGGAAAAATTATTTTTTGGAAATTCCGTTTCTGAAGGAGTACAAAATGTTTACTTTTGGTTCTTTTTATATGTCCTGAAATAATGGTCCTTAAAACTTGAAATTTTGATCCTTCGGTGAAAACAGGTTCACAAAAATTATTTTCACTCACTATTTTTAATCTATACATTCTTTCATTCAAACTAATTTTTATTAAAATTTCTTTTTTCACTCAAAATATTTTATCCTCTTAACTTTATCTCGTTAATAGAGTATCCAAAACCGAAACCGAAAACCGGTGGACCGGTTTTTTCATTTTCAAAAACCCGACCGGTTTCGGTTTTTATTCAAATTCGGTTATTCGAAAAACCGGTGTTTTTATGTCGGTTTAACCGGTTTATTTTTTTTTTATGAAAACCAAAAACATTGGTGTCACTTTGTAATTTATAGAAAAAATTGGAAGCAATTTTGGTCCAAAATTTTAAGCGATATTTTGCAAAACAAAAATCGAACGTGAATTTTAAACAAAAATCAAATTTTATTAAAAATAATCAAAAACTCTAACACAACCAGAACTCAAAAATTGCTTTTTATTTCTAAAACATTATTGGAATTAACGTTAGAAATTTTAGTCTTGCAAAATTGCACAATTTCAAAATTACAACTTTTTTGCTAGTTTCTTTGTGAATAGAAGCAATTGTATTACTATTAAAATAAATTATGAATATTTTCTTGCAACGACGCATCATATAAAAGGTAATAAAAAAATAAAAATTTTATTAAAATTGTTTAAAAAAAAGTTCCAATATTGCACTGTTGCAAGGGCCAAAAATTTCTGAAGTGAATACCCTGATTATTTTAGAATATAGAAACAAACGTTTTTTATGTTTTAAGTGAAGTTAATAAAATAATTTTGTATCTTATTTTCTGCTATTTAATTAACAAATTTCGTTTTTTTAAATAAAAATCTAAAATTATCAAAAAACCGAAAAAAACGGTTGACCGGTTTTTTATATAAATACCGAAACCGGTTTTTTAAATTTTAGATTTTTCGAATAAACCGAAAACCGGTTTTTGAAAATCGGCGGTTTTTTGGATACTCTACTCGTTAACCCTCAAGGGATAATTTAGGGTTAACGAGGATAATTTTTCACACGGAACGAACATGATAACGTTCAAGCAATGTTTTTATACCCTCCACTCTAGTGATAGAGGGTATATATAAGTTTGTCATTCCGTTTGTAACACCTCGAAATATTGGTTTAGGACCCCATTAGGTATATATATTCATGATCCTCGATAGATTTTAAGACGATCTAGCGATGTCCGTCCGTCCGTCCGTCTGTCCGTCTGTCTGTCTGTTGAAAACATGTTAACTTTTGAAAGACTTTACGGAGGCTCCTGAAGTTTGGCACATATGTTGGGCATTTACCTGGTCAGGTTGGTATTCCAATCCAGCGAAATCGGTCCAGTGGTTCAGAAGTTATGAGCAAAAGACTGAATTTCGGCAAGGGTTTTTCGTGAATTTACGAGATAAAAAGCACTATAACTTTCGAAAGGCAATTCTGAGGATACTGAAGCTTGGCATTTATATTTGTCGTTCTTCGAGCCTAGTTCGTATTAAATTTCAGCCAAATCGGTCCAGTGGCTCAAAAGTTATTAGGAAAACCGTGAATTTCAGATTAGCTTCACCTTAAATACAAGTGTTGAAAACCCGTTAAACCCGATTAGCTTCACCTTAAATACACGTGTTGAAAACCCGTTAAACCTGTTTTAAAAACATTGGTAAGTCACAAAAATATTTTGCAACGTATTTTTGTCACTCAAAAATATTTTTATACCAAAACAAAAAAAAAAGTAAACCCGAAAAAAATTTTATACTCAAAAAAAATTTTACACTCAAAAAAAAAAATTAGTAAATTATTTTTTTTTTTTTTTCAAAAATAGCTAAAAAAAATTTTTTTTTACACAAAATAAAATATTTCTAATCAAAAATTTTATTATTTCACGTTCGATAATTTACTATCACTTAAAAAGGGCATTGTGGAGGGTATTCATAGATTCGGCCAAGTCGAATTTAACTTTTCTACTTGTTTTTTTTTTTAATTTTATTGTTTAAATTCTTCTAAACAGTTTTTATAAAATCTTAAACGTCAACAATTGAACTTTATATAAACTTCAGAAATCTCGGATTGTTAGTTGTTGGATACCTTCCTCGTTAGTGTTTTTCAATACCTGTGCTCTATATTTAAGTGTTTAATTCTATTTGAAATTTTAAATTAATATATTACATTCTTTGAATATTTCCTTTAATTAGTGCAAGCATTTATTCAACGTAAAGTTATTGTTTATTTAAAGTGTTGTTTTTTTATTTAATTGTTGTGAAATAAATAAAATTAAATTTATTAAAAACAAGTAAAAGCGCTTTATTTGGCAATGCTGAATATATTGGCACACTTCTCAAACGTATTGTTAACTTATTTTTCTGTTTCAAGTAACCGGTTGCCAAACGAATATTCTAGAATTAATGTTTTTTTTTTTGGAAAATGTTACAAAAGCAATCGCTTGTAAGAATAACATCTTTTTTACATTATTTATATATATATTTTTTTTTTGATTACCATAAAATCAATTGCAGTAGATGACTTGCTAAAACAAAATCACAAAATGATTTTATAAACACTTAACATCAAATTCAGCTAAACGGCATTTGTCAAAATTGAAAACCACCTCCATCATAATTTTCGAATGTTACCGTGTTTTTAATAATAGATTTAAAATCAATTGTAGATTATGAAAATATCTTACATGGTCCTAGACTAATTTTGTTACAAACGGAATAGAAAAGTTAAATTGTAAGTGAAGGGTGTAAATATTTATGACCTTGAATTCGATTCTTTACACAAATTGTTTCAATTTGTAGGTACACACAGAAAACGGATTCGTTGTGCCAACCAAATTTAGAACCAACCAAATTTTTGTAGTCCAGCCAACTATCACTTTTATCAGTTGTGATTACTAATAATTTTATTCCGATCTACCGAATTTCGTTTTATTTAATTGGTAAGAAATGGTTGTTATGACCGATATTATAGCACCACAACTAAAATATTTTATTAATATGCTACTTCAACCGTAAAATAAAAATACAAAATTCATGTTTTTTTGTAATATATTTATTAAATAAGTTAATTTTACAAGAATATTTACAAAAGTTGATTTTACTTCTACAATTTTTAAGAATATTTTTTATAAAAAAAATTCTCAGAAAAGGTCTCAGCACCTGAGACTTTTATATAGAAAATGTGTATCAGAATCTGAATCTTTTTCTACAGAAAAAAATTCCCAGAATCTCAGACTTTTCGTATCGAATCTGTGACTTTTTCTATAACAAATATGTCTCAGAACCTCAGACTTCTTCTATAGGAAAAATGTGTAAGAATCTGAAACTTTTTCTATAGCAAAAAAGTCTCAGAGTCTAAAACTTTTTCTATGGAAAAAATGTTTTAGAAACTGAGAATTTTTCTATAAAAAAAAATTTCGTAGAGTCTGAGACTTTTTCTATAGAAAAAATATCTCAGAGTCTAGAAAAAATGTCTCAGAATCTGAGAATTTTTCTTTAGAAAAAATGTCTCAGAATCTGAAACTTTTTCTATAGAAAAAATGTCTCAGAATCAGAGATTTTTTTTATAGAAAAAATGTCTCAAAACCAGAGAATTTTTCTACAGAAAAAGTGTTTAAAAATCCGAGATTTTTTGTATAGAAAAGTCTGAGATTCTGAGAAACTTTTTCTTAAGAAAAAGCCTATAAAGTTTCTATTGAAAAAGTCTCAGATTCAAAGACAAGTTTTTAAAAAAAAAAATCTCATAATCTGAGACATTTTTTCTATAAAAAAATTCTCAGATTCGGAGACATTTTTCCTAGAGAAAAATTCTCAGATTCTGAGACATTTTTTCTATAGAAAAATTCTCAGATTCTGAGACATTTTTTCTATAGAAAAATTCTCAGATTCTAAGACATTTTTTCTATAGGATAATTCTCAGATTCTGAGACGTTTTTTTCTATAGAAAAATCTCAGATTCTGAAACAATTTTTCTAAAGAAAAAGTATCAGATTCTGAAACAATTTTTCTAAAGAAAAAGTATCAGATTCTGAAACAATTTTTCTATAGAAAAAGTCTCAGCTTCTGAGACAATTTTTCTATAGAAATAGTCTCAGCTTCTGAGACAATTTTTCTATAGAAAAAGTCTCAGATTCTGAGACAATTTTTCTATAGAAAAAGTCTCAGATTCTGAGACAATTTTTCTATAGAAATAGTCTCAGATTCTGAGACAATTTTTCTATAGAAATAGTCTCAGATTCTGAGACAATTTTTCTATAGAAATAGTCTCAGATTCTGAGACAATTTTTCTATAGAAACAGTCTCAGATTCTGAGACAATTTTTCTATAGAAAAATTCTCAGATTCTGAGACAATTTTTCTATAGAAAAAGTCTCAGATTCTGAGACAATTTTTCTATAGAAAAAGTCTCAGATTCTGAGACAATTTTTCTATAGAAAAAGTCTCAGATTCTGAGACAATTTTTCTATAGAAAAAGTCTCAGATTCTGAGACAATTTTTCTATAGAAAAAGTCTCAGATTCTGAGACAATTTTTCTATAGAAAAAGTCTCAGATTCTGAGACAATTTTTCTATAGAAAAAGTCTCAGATTCTGAGACAATTTTTCTATAGAAAAAGTCTCAGATTCTGAGACAATTTTTCTATAGAAAAAGTCTCAGATTCTGAGACAATTTTTCTATAGAAAAAGTCTCAGATTCTGAGACAATTTTTCTATAGAAAAAGTCTCAGATTCTGAGACAATTTTTCTATAGAAAAAGTCTCAGATTCTGAGACAATTTTTCTATAGAAAAAGTCTCAGATTCTGAGACAATTTTTCTATAGAAAAAGTCTCAGATTCTGAGACAATTTTTCTATAGAAAAAGTCTCAGATTCTGAGACAATTTTTCTATAGAAAAAGTCTCAGATTCTGAGACAATTTTTCTATAGAAAAAGTCTCAGATTCTGAGACAATTTTTCTATAGAAAAAGTCTCAGATTCTGAGACAATTTTTCTATAGAAAAAGTCTCAGATTCTGAGACAATTTTTCTATAGAAAAAGTCTCAGATTCTGAGACAATTTTTCTATAGAAAAAGTCTCAGATTCTGAGACAATTTTTCTATAGAAAAAGTCTCAGATTCTGAGACAATTTTTCTATAGAAAAAGTCTCAGATTCTGAGACAATTTTTCTATAGAAAAAGTCTCAGATTCTGAGACAATTTTTCTATAGAAAAAGTCTCAGATTCTGAGACAATTTTTCTATAGAAAAAGTCTCAGATTCTGAGACAATTTTTCTATAGAAAAAGTCTCAGATTTTGAGACAATTTTTCTATAGAAAAAGTCTCAGATTCTGAGACAATTTTTCTATAGAAAAAGTCTCAGATTCTGAGACAATTTTTCTATAGAAAAAGTCTCAGATTCTGAGACAATTTTTCTATAGAAAAAGTCTCAGATTCTGAGACAATTTTTCTATAGAAAAAGTCTCAGATTCTGAGACAATTTTTCTATAGAAAAAGTCTCAGATTCTGAGACAATTTTTCTATAGAAAAAGTCTCAGATTCTGAGACAATTTTTCTATAGAAAAAGTCTCAGATTCTGAGACAATTTTTCTATAGAAAAAGTCTCAGATTCTGAGACAATTTTTCTATAGAAAAAGTCTCAGATTCTGAGACAATTTTTCTATAGAAAAAGTCTCAGATTCTGAGACAATTTTTCTATAGAAAAAGTCTCAGATTCTGAGACAATTTTTCTATAGAAAAAGTCTCAGATTCTGAGACAATTTTTCTATAGAAAAAGTCTCAGATTCTGAGACAATTTTTCTATAGAAAAAGTCTCAGATTCTGAGACAATTTTTCTATAGAAAAAGTCTCAGATTCTGAGACAATTTTTCTATAGAAAAAGTCTCAGATTCTGAGACAATTTTTCTATAGAAAAAGTCTCAGATTCTGAGACAATTTTGCTATAGAAAAAGTCTCAGATTCTGAGACAATTTTTTTATAGAAAAAGTGTCAGATTCTGAGAGAATTTTTCTATAGAAAAATTGTCTCAGAAAAGGTCTCAGATTCTGAGACATTTTTTTCTAAAGAGGAAGTCTCAGACTCTGACATTTTTTCTATTGAATATTCTGAGACATTTTGCTATTTAAAATTCTGAGTATTTGAGAAATTTGCGTTAGATTAAATCTCATTTTTTTATCTCTTTGTAAAATCTCAGATTCTACTTACGATATTTTCTTAAAGTAAATTTTTTGTTCCGGAAGTTTTTCGGAAAACATGGACTCATCATTCCTAACTCCTTAGCAATATACTATATAATATAATTTTCTAACCCATTGATGTGTCATCTTTATCCGTCTTTGTTATCTTCCCCCTTTGCAACGTTATTTGAAAATATTCATCTTGTGAATCTCTGAAAAATAAATAGGTCATTCAATTTAAGAGCGATATTTTTGTTATAAATAAACTTACCGATTTTGAACGAATTCTTCATTTGTCCATATTTGATCCTTTTTTTTTAAATTATTTAAGTATTTTGTAATGTATTTTTTTTGACAATTTTTTTGTAATTATTGTTAATGATTAAAAATAAAATAATTTTGAATATTTTTTTTTGACGTTAGTCGCAGAAAACAATTTTTGTTACAAGAGACAAATTAACGATAGTGATATCCAATTTTTGTTTTTTTAATGGTTACGTGTACTAATGGTTGCTGGAACAGTATTGGATTTTTAATATTTTGTTTATCTAACCAATATGTGGTCAATAAGGCTTTTTAACATTTATTAATATTGTTTTTCTTCCCTAGCTGTAAAAAAATAGTAAGATGAAATAAATTATGTATTTAGTAATAGAAATTTTATAATTCCAACTGAAGCCCAACTGCTCTTTTTTCTGTGTGTATATACATAAATGGACTAAATATAAAAATATATGTAGGAACTTTTTTTTGTTCTTCTTTGTGTTTTGTTTTTTGTAGTACACCTATAACTAGAAAAACACACTAGATCTATCTGAAATTTAAAATGTTTCCAAAAGAATTCTGGTTTTTGGTGAAATGTTTTCCATTTGACCATTTTAATGCATTTTAACAATAGTTTTAATAATTTTAAAATCTTTAATTTGTATATTTTCGTAAAAAAGCTACAAGCGCGACCTGTATATCATTAAAAGGATCAAATGTCTTATCCTCTTAAAAAAATAAAAATTTTAATATATTTTAATACAATATTTTAAGAAAGTTTTTTTTCAACAGTTTTAGTAAATTTTTTAATAACTTGAGAAATTTTTTTTTACAAAAAATATAAAATGGCAATATCTCGAAAACTAATCTAGATACAGCCAAATGGGCGCCATTTTTGGCTCTTTAGATCCCCATAGTATCACCGGTGCGCTATTATGGTGATGAGTGACTCAATGAGTCCTATGTTTGGATATTAAAAAAGTTGTCATTCCCGAAAATTTAAAAATGATCATATAAATAATACCGATACAATAAAAAGTTCAAAGGCCTTTTTTGTTGCTTATAACACTTTAAATTCGACCGCCGAATACCTAAAAGCTACGCGATAGCTCTAACAGTTTTAATTAACAAATTTTTATGATCCTCAATTCACATGTCTAAAAAACATCGATATAATATTTCTTTCCAAATGAACAAAAGAAAATTCTCAACGCTTCCTCCCAGGCCCAAACAGTTAAGAATACAAATGTAATAAAGGGCGAAAACCTTTTGAGTGATTGTAATTTTTTGGACTTAAAAATATAAAAAAAATTAAAAAAAATTTTGACTACAACATTTACAGGTGTAACTCGAAAAAAATCAGTTGTTATTTGAAGATTATACTTAAAATTTGAAAATTTAATTTGTTATTCGTAGATTCCTATATGTATTTCGAAGATTCTACTTGTAATTCGAAAATTTCATTTATAATTCGAAAATTCCATCTGTAATTCGAAAATTAAATCTTTGAATTACAAATAAAATCTTCGAATAGCAAATGAAATCTTTGAATTTAAAATATAATCTTCGAATTACAGTTGATTTTATGAATTACATCTTTAAATTGTGTAGAAAAATTATGATTTTTAGAAAAAACTTTTTTTTTGTAAAAAAAAAACTATTTTATACTTTAAGTGCATATTTTATGCGCATATATTATTTTTTTTTTGTGCATGAAGATCACATACCTACTAATAACAAATTTGTAATATAATTTTAATCAATTTGTTAAAGTTTTGTTAACATAGTGTTCCCCGTTATTTATATACATTACATTAGGGTGTCCCGATTTTTTTTTTTAAAGTTCAGAATTTCTGGAATTTGCAATTGTAATTTTAGGTAACTACCAGCGCTTAATGTTAGCAAACCTTAATTTAAAAAAAAAAACTCATATTCAAATACTTTTATCAAATTCGGCTAAAAATTAGGAAATTTTAGGACATATCGTGAAAAAGATTTTTGAAATCCAAAAAATTCCGATTTGATAAAACCAAATGCTGTGTTTTGATCATGCTTAATAGAATTAAATTGACTTAATATGTACGAATGTATTAAGTAAATTTTGTGTATTCATTTTTTTAACAAAATTTAGAAAATCGATTTTGATCAGTAAAAAACATAAATTTTTGTAGCTTTTGTTCCTGGTGCCAACTAAAAGACATTTAAAAATGTTGTCATAATTGTACCCATAATAACCTCTTCAGTACGGACCATTTGATTTGTATTCCTTTAATGATTTTGAAATTAAAAAAAAAAAAGCCGTGACACCCTAATACACACACATATATTCAAAAACATGTTATGGTCACTTGTTAAATATTTACTTGCATGTCACTTTGTGGTTATTTGTTTATAAGTATTTTTATTACCTTTTGTTGCAAAAAAATACTAAATGGATGATTAAACATGAATTCGGGCGTGTTTGTTGTTTTAGAATTATTTTCTGTAACAAATGGAAAATAATATTTTACTTAAAACAAATTTTTATGTAGAATAAATATATTTATTTATTCTTTAAAAATATATTTAACCCATATTGGCCAGACAAGAGAAACAAACAAGATATATTAGACTAGCATTTTTTTAAGCTTTCGATTTTCCCAATTGAGGCCAATCAGATTGGCGCCCGTCGGTCAAAGTTTAGGATTTTTGAAAAATTTTTAGAAATAAAAAAAAATGTTTCTGTCGACATATCATGTTTGTTAAAAAAAAAATTAAAATCGGTCGATCGGTTTTCGAGATACCGTCATTTCCAATTCGTAAAAAATGTCGGTTTTTTCTATGTTCAAGAATTTTTTTAAAAAAAGTCTCAAAATTTCTATATCTTGACCCATTCATAGAGCTTGAGACCGTTTTTCATTAAAACTTAATTTGAGCTAAATCCGATCATTTTAATCCGCGTAGCCCATCGATAAAAGTTTTGGTTTTTCAGAAACTTTCACCAAAAATTCTAAACTTTGATCGAAGGGCGTCACTGTTAAGATGGTCGGATTTGGCTCAAATTAGGCTTAAATGAAAGATTGTATCAAGCTCTAGGAAAGGGTAAATATAAAGAAATTTTGAGATTTAAAAAAAAAAAATCTTGAACGTAGAACGTAGAATTTCTTGAACGTAGAATATCTCGAGAACAGCTCGACCGATTTTAGAAATTTTTCGAAATTCTTATTCAGGATGCCAAAATTAAAAAAAAAAACAAGTGAGAGTGTTACATTCGGCTGTGCCGAATCTTTTATACCCTCCAAAATGTAAAAAAAAACAATATAAAAAAAATCCAGGGGCGTCTTTTTTTTGGGGGGGGGGGGGGGTTGGTGGGAGACGTTAGGGAGCTCTTTCCCCTTGCAATTTCGAACTTCATCTGAGAAAAGAATAGTGCATTTTCTTAGCAAAAGTACAAAAAACCCTGCAAAAAATGCGGTTTTTCTTAGGTTGGTTTAGTTCTCCAGGGGGAACTTTTTTCCCCTTAGTCCGATTTTGCCCATTTCCAAACTTAACCTGCCTAGGAATATAAGAGATATTCGTGCCAAATTTCTAAAGTCTAGCTCTTTTATTTTGGACTGTATCGTGTCTTCTACAGACGGACAGAAAAACAGACGGACATCGCTAGAATGTCTTAGAATCGATTACTGATCAATAATATATGCCCTTTATGGGGTCCTAGACCGATATTTCGATGCGTTACACACGGAATGACAAAGTGAGTATACCCCCATACTGTGGTTGGGGGGTATACAAATATGTATCGCAAGATGTATATTTTTTTATTTTCAAAAATCCAAAATTTTGATGGAAATTTTTCAAAAGTCAAACATTTTTATCGAATTGAGCCGCGGGCTAAAATAATCGGATTTGCCTTGAATTTGTTTTAAATGAAAGACTGTTTCATGGTCTATGAAAGGGAAAATAGTATAACATTTTTAGACTTTTAAAAAATTTCTTAAGCGTAGGAAAAACCCGATTTTTTTTCAAATTTCAAATAGCGATATCTCGAAAACCGTTCTACCGATTTTAATTTTTTATACAAATTTTATGTGTCGAAAGATATATATTTTTTTTTAATTTTTCAAAAATCCAAAACTAAGCCCTAGTTGAATAAAAAAACTTTAAAAATCGGAGAAAAAACTTTCCATACAGAAAAATTCCAGTCTAAACACACATATTGCGTATTAATTCGTTCTAATATCATTTAAATTTACCGCTTGAGCAGAAAATATGTCATTAAATTTTTATAACCTACACCACTCTGTGGTACAGGGTTTATAATGAGTTTGCTTGTTAGTACAAGAAATATTAGTGACCCTGAAGTATACCGATCAGCTCAAATTCACTCTTTAAATCGACTCAGTACATTTCCATGTAAATTTTTGAGAACGATATAGGTAGCACTTTTTAGCCGATTTTCCTGACATTTTAAATTAATCTTTGAATTTGACTCAAATGACTCTAATTATAGTGTTGTCATATGTATCCTTTCCAAATTAGGTAGGCAGTATTTTTCATACACAATCGTTCCAAATTACAAAGGGATCGGACCAATTCTTTTTGTAGTACCCATAAAAACCACCCTGCCGAAATCGGTCTTTTTTCAACCAAAAAATCCAACACCAATTTTTAACGAAAGATAGTTTGGTACCTATTTTCCGCAAAACACTAATGTAGGGTATCATATGGTCGGTCTTGACCTACTATAATTTTCTTACTTGTTTTGATTGCCTTTTTTAATGGAAACCCTTTTTTAACTGATATTTTTTAAACGCGTTTTCTGCGAAGTCAGGTTTTTTGTGTTATGTCACTATTGTAGTAAATCAGCGATATCTATATGAGATTGTCTCAAATTTTTTGAAATTAAAAAATAATAACAATAGAGTAAAGGCATTAAGTTTATTTTATTTATATATTAGCTGTATGTTTATTTAAACAAATATAAATAAATAAAAAATAAATCTAATTGTATTTGAAACAAACTCATTAATATCCTACATCAATTTTATTGTTTTGTTTTTATTATTGTTTTGATTTTTACAGTCGTTTTATTGTTTTTTTAAATTATATTTTAATGATCATCATCATCATTAAGATTTTTTTCTAGTTGTTCTGTGGTGCAACAACTTGTTGCTAATATTTTTTTAAATTTTATGAAAAAAAAAACACAAACTTTTATGGTTAAATTATGTGTGGACTCAAATTTTTAAATGTTCAGATTACCTGCAAAATATTGTACCTTGGAGACATGTGAAACCTTTTATTAAAAAGTTTTTAATAAAAAACACTGAAATATATATTTTAGTTTCATGTTTAATCTAAATAATAATTCTCGAATAGCACTCTGCTACAGAAGTCAACAACAAAAAATACGCAGGGGTTCTTATATGAAAATTCGAGTTGGTTGGAGTCCATAGAGTACAGAAGTATCAGAGTTTTTCTCGATCACTTCCCTTGTACTTTTTTTTTATTAGCAAATATGTTGAAAAACAGATATTATTAAATTAAATGAGCGATATGTAATACAACTTATAAGGTTTTGAGCATAATTTTTTTTTAACTTACACAAAAGCGGTTGTAATTTATTTTCCAGCAGATTTTTCAAGTTTTATTTTTCCAAAATGTTTCAGCCTTACCATAGAAAAATAAAATATATTTAAAATCAGCTTTTAATTTTATTTTCATACAAATTGTTTTTGTTTTTAAAATCGACTTTCAAAAATGTATTGAAAATTTGAAATTTAAAACAAAACTTTTGTTAAAATAGACTTTTTGATTTCTTGTGGTAAGGCCTTTGTTTTTAGTCATGCTATATTTTAATATAACTTAAAGTTTTTTTATACCCTCCACTCTAGTGATAGAGGGTATATATAAGTTTGTCATTCCGTTTGTAACACCTCGAAATATTGGTCTAGGACCCCATAAAGTATATATATTCATGATCCTCGATCGATTTTAAGACGACCTAGCGATGTCCGTCCGTCCGTCCGTCTGTCCGTCTGTCTGTCTGTCTGTCTGTTGAAAACACGCTAACTTTTGAAAGACTTTACGGATGCTCCTGAAGTTTGGCATATATGTTGGGCATTTACCTGGTCAGGTTGTTATTGCAATCCAACGAAATTGGTCCAGTGGTTCAAAAGTTATAAGCAAATGAGTGAATTTCGGCAAGGGTTTTTCTGGAATTTACGAGATAAAACACACGGTAACTTTCGAACGGAAATTCTGAGGATGCTGAAGTGTGGCGAATATATTTGCCGTTCCTCTGGTCCGGTTGGTTTTCAATTTCAGCCAAATCGGTCCAGTAGTTCAAAAGTTATTAGCAAAACCGTAAATTTCAGATTCGCCTCACCTTAAATTCACGTGTTGAAACCCCGTTACAGGTTTTAAAAACATTGGTAAGTCACAAAATATTTTACAACGCATTTTTGTCACTCAAAAATATTTTTACACTAAAAGAAAAAAAAAAATACACTCGAAAAAATTTTACACTCAAAAAAATTATACAATTAAAAAAAAAATTTAGTAAATTATTTTTTTTTTTTTTAAAATTAGTTAAAAAAAAAAAAAATTTTTAAACAAAATAAAATATTTCTAATCAAAAATGTTATTTTGATTGCGTCAGCAAACATAGTCTCTAGTCTAAGGAATTTTTTTTACCAACCTTGGGATAAAATATTTAAGAATCAAAAAAATTGCATATGAAAAATTAAAATTAAATTAGAGTCGTAGACTGAATCTGATAACTTTTCTTATCATTTTCGAAGAGAAAGTAAATCTCATATATTTTTTACAGAAAAATGTTTCAGAACTCGAGAAATATTTAGATACTTATTTTACACAGAGTTTAATAATATTTTAAAAGAAAAATTATCTAAAATTTTAAGAATTCTTCTGTAGGAAAAATGTTTAAGAATCTTATAAATTTTCTATAGGAAAAATCCATTGGCAACTGTTAATTTCCTTAGAATAAAATATTTTAGAGTCTGACAAGAATTTTTCTGGAAAAAAAATCTAAAATCGGATAATTTTTTTACAGGAAAAACGTTTTAGAATCTGATAGTTTTTTTATGAGAAATATATTTCAGAATCTTAGAATTTTTTAAATGGAAAAAGAGATTTTTTCTGTTTAAATAATATTGTAGAATCAAAGAATTTTTCTATAGGAAAAGTTTTTCAAAATTTATGATTTTTCCAATAAGAAAAATGTTTTGGAATTTTTCTATAGAAAATTATATCATATCAAAATTATATATATAATCTCCCAGAATCTGAAAATATTTCTGTTGAGAAATTTTATAAAGAAAGTGTGTCTTTGAGTCTGTAAATTTTTCTTCTGAAGTTGTGTCTTAAATTTTTCTTTAAAAAATGCCTTAGAACCTAAAAATTTTTCTATATGAAATTATCTTAGAAAACATTGGAACTTTAGAAATTTCCCTTCTTTTTTTTCCCCTTCTCAAATATTTTCTATCGAAAAATGCCGCTTGAAAAAATCGGTTGGATCTGATTTAATCTGTTTGGATCTAAAAAATATAATTTTATCTGATCAGGTCTTTTTGATCCGACGTTTTTCCACAATTTCAGGATCTGATCAGTTTCAATTACGGATCAGAGTTCGAAATTGGAGACAAATTTCGTATCTGGTAGATCTTATCAGATACAAATGCCATCATTAGATTTTTACAAATCAGACCAGATCTAATCAATTTTTTTTCACGGAGCTATAAAATTTAGGAATTTATTTTTAGAAAAGGGTATCAGATTTTTTTCAAGGAAGAATTTTTTAAAAACCGAAAATTTTTTAGAATCTGAGATTTTTCTTTTATGAAAAATTTTTGTATACAAAAAAATTCTAAGAATCTGAGAATTAGGAAACATGTGAATGTATGTGTGGAACAAGGTGCTAAAATCCAATTTTTGGAAATCGCGTTTTTTTGCAAAATCGTGTCTTCCTACAATAGTTCGACCTATTTATAAACAAATTTGTTAAATACTTGATCGTTTTCTGTCATAAAAATGGCCTTAAAAGTTCAATTTTAATTATTTTTGGGAATATTTTTAATTTTTTGTCGGATACTAACATGTGTTTTGCAGTTAAACTAAAGGTCATTTATTTAAATTCTTACATGTGAGATGGTTTACGTGTAGAAAACATCCTAGGCTTTAACATATGTCCATTGGTTTGGCAAAAAACGCTTTATTATCTAAACTATCGATAGTTAAAATGTAAACTGGAAAAAGGTGCTATATCCATATAAAAACACAATATTGTTTTACGCAATACTAAGGTTGGGTTTTGATAATCTATCAAACTTTTAAGTTCAAACTTAAAAATTAAATGGTTAGTAACTTATATCATAACTTGTGCAAATTTTTTAACCCATTATGGGAAGATTTGTTTAAAATAAACCATATAACAGTTATTTTTTTTGTTAAATTAGCTGCTCTTTATTATTTTTATATAAAAATGATTACTGCTGGACCCGGTCTAAATTTTGCAGAATTCATCACGCTAAATTTAAATTTTTAAAAAATAACATAAAAAACTAAAAACTACTTGACAAATGTATTGAAATTCCTAGTAGAAATTGTAACATAGCACCTTATTCCACTAGAACAAAATTCCACATGCATTTTTTTGCTACTTCCGCTCAATTGTTTTTAATGAAATTTTGTACATAGATGCATATGGTCCATCTTTATCGAGCTACAAAAAGAAATTTCAAAAAAATATTTTTTTTCGCGACTTATTTAGTTTTTTGCTTCTCCTGAACAATTTGGTTTTTGGATTATAGCACCTTGTTCCACACCCACATTCATGTATTTAAGTTTAATACTTTTTTATTGAAAGCTTTTTTCGGAATATTCGAAGTATCAAAATGAAAAAATTTTATGAAAAAATTTAATTTTAATTTATTTTTGATTTAAATCAGTCCAGTAGGGTTCTCTTGTGAACAGTTTTTTTGAGTAAACAAAATTTTTCTGAAAATTTTCTTTATACGGTAAGAAATAGTTTATATGCTCAATAATATATTTCTCCAAATATTATTAAAATAACCTAAAAATTGTACATACATTGCTATTCCAAAAGTCAAAAAGCGGGATAAAGCGGGATGAAGCGGGACTTTTGTTTAAAAAGCGGTATCGGAATTCAAGGCGGGATGAGACATCAAAAAGCGGAATAATCCCGCCAAAAGCGGGATGGTTGGTCAGGTTACGTATGAGTAATAATTAATTACATTATGAAAATTATAATACTCATACGCATTGTGGTACACTAAAATGCAATTGTTATATTTTTAATGTTAAAATTTAAATTTGATTTAAATTTAAATTTTTAATGTTAACATTTAAATTTGATTTAAATTTTTATCCAACTATTTCTGTGTTAACACGCAATAGTAGCTTAAGTCAACTTAAGCAATTAACGATTAAACGTGGGAACACCATTACAAAAATTGTAAAATTTGTTAGATGTCATTATTTTATCTCGCATTTACCAAAAAAATAAATATTTCATAACTAAGTTTTTGCTCTTTGCTGTTATTGTATTGCCATAGATTTATTGCCATAGATTTATACCCTAATATAATGTATTATACAATTATTTTAAATTTTAAATACTTTGTTTAGTCACTAATATAATATAACAACACAAAATATCATATGGAGTATTCTCTAGTAACTGTTAAACTGCAAAAAAATATGTTGTACCGATTTCAATCAACGCACAGAAACAAAAAACAAATTTGCTATTTTCTAGTCCAAATAAATTTATATAAAAAAAAAAAAAAATAACAAATACGGATGATACTGTTCCGAAAAAAAAAATTATATATTTCAGCCAATTTGAAAAAAAAACTTAAATATTTTCCAAATCATTTACCATTTCACAGATAGTGTGGAATGACTCCTATTTAAAATAATAATTAAATTTCTTAAAATCTTAAAAATTTAAATCTTAAAAAAAATCAATAAATGAAACCATATGTGCATTTTCATTTCCCATGAATACATACCATATCGCATGTATCATTTGTAGGTACAATAAATCATAATTTAAAATTCAAAAAAAAAAAAATATATTTTCCCAAAAGCAAAAAAAAAAAATTGCTAAAAATAAATACAAAAAAGTATCACTCAAAATGATTGATTTTTGACAGATTTTAATATTGTTTGCCTTAAAAAGAATTAACAAGTAGCAGATTTAATTGAAAAACTAAATTAAATAAAAACTGAAAATAAAACATGAAAAACATGTCAGAAATATCCACATATGCTCATATTATTCATAATAAAAACAACTAAAAATACTAGTGAAATAGGTAAAAAAAAAGAGTTTTGCAAATGCTTAGGTCGAATTTTAAAATGCCCCTACATTTAAGTAACATTACACCGTTTAACAAAAATAAAAAAGTCGTTAAACACGAACTGGATGAAATACGTTTGAAACTAGAGACTAAATGTAGTTAAACTGCATTTACAGTTTTTCATTTCGTGATCCTGTTTGCTTTTAAAAGGACTTCAAAGTTTAAGAGGATTAAATTTTATAAAATATTTTTTAATATTTGTACTTGTCCTAGGATGCCACTTCTGATAGCAAATGAAAGAGAAGGATCTCCCCTAATTTTCCTATATTACGCCCATTCAAAAATTTATCCTTCAATATCACTAAAAATGTTCAACAAAATATTTTGATAAAGTTTTCAAATGACTTTATTCACACCCTTTTATCCTGATATGGCAAAATAGAAAAATGGAAAAAATTTTCTATTTTGCTATAGCCTGCTTCATTTTTTGTATGGATTTAATTAAAACACATCAAAAAAATCGTGTCAAAAAGTTTGTACTCTTGCCCAAACCATTGAATCATGATAATGTTTTGCGGTATAAATAGCAAAATTGTTCCAGAAAAAATAACTCGATATTAATTTGTCATTCCATGCAAAACACGTCGAAATATCGTTCGAGGGCCCCATTATGTTTATATATTATTGATCTGTAAAGGTTTCTAAGACATTTTAGTGATATCCATCAATCTGTTTGTCTGAATTTGTCGATAAAAAAACTTTTTTATGAAAAAATGTTTTTAATGAAAAAAGTTTATTGATAAAAAAATATTTGATTAAAAAAAAAATTTTGGAAAAGAAAAATATGCCACGATTAAAAATTAAGAGGACTGTGCCCCGGAAGACCCCCTGGAGCAAAACAATAGTCCCACCCACCAACATGAATGTATGGGTATTCAAATGAAAGATAATTTGCTAACAATTACAAAAATGTATTTTTTGTATGCATTTCAACAACATTGTACCCACTAGATCCATTTAAGTATCTTTCTGTTAACAGTTTAGCCACTTAGTAATTAACCGGGTAAAAGGCTTGATACACAAGACCAACTTTAGTTTGCGATGCCAATAAATTAATCTATGGGTTTTTAGTCCCTGAGCCCGGCCGAAAGACCGGCTGGACGTTCTTTTTAATAATTTAGAAAAATTTTATATTTTTTTGAAAAATCCCATCAGGACGGTTTTATGGACCAAGAAGGCCCCTGAGACCTAGCCCTCTTTATATTTATTTTTCTTTTTTAATTACCTTTAATTTAAGTATCCGCACAAACCTGAAGGCTTGATGAAAAAATATTGAAGAAAAAAAATATTGATGAAAAAAAAAAATTATGAAGAAAAAAAAAATATTGATGAAAAAAAAAAATATTGATGAAAAAAAAATAGTGATGAAAAAGAAATAGTGATGAAAAAAATATTGCTGAAAAAAAATATTGATTAAAAAAAAAATATTGATGAAAAAAAAAAATTATGAAGAAAAAAAATATTAATGAAAAAAAAAAAGATAAAAAAAAATTTGATGAAAAAAAATTTGATACAAAAAAAAACTATTGATAAAAAAAAAAATGTTTTTGAAAAAAATATTGATGAAAAGAAAAATATTAATGAAAAAAAAAAAAAATATGAAAAAAAAATATTGAAGAAAAAAAATCTTGATGAAAAAAAAAAAAATATTGATGAAAAAACAAAATATTGAGGAAAAAAAAAATATTGATGAAAAAAAAAATATTGATGGAAAAAAAATATTTAGGGAAAAAAAAAATATTGATAAAAAAAAAATATTGATGAAAAAAAAATATTGATGCTAAATAGTAATTATGTTAAGTTTTATTCAACAGCTGGTGAATATTTGTTTTATTCTCCACGAGGTGAATTATTATCCAAGTTACAAACCCAAGTTACAAAAATTTTTAGTTTTAAGAAAATGAAAACAGCCCAGCAAAAACTTCGCTTACCAAGTAATTAACTTAGGGGTTAGCAAAAATATGAGTAACTAGTTACCTCCCAATTTCAATGTTAATTACTTTAACACGGTGATGTCATTGGAGGTAACCACATTTTGCCTTTTTTGGCGCAATGTAATGCTAATGGTAATTAGCAGTATTCAAAGCCATTACCACGTAAGCGAGACAGGAAGGGGTACCCATTACCAAGTTTTGCTGGGATAGTCAAACTGAGGTGGCGTCCTGCAACTTTTTTAAAATTAGACGGCTGTAGGCAAAATCGCCCAAAGAAAAATGGCCCAAAAAAGAAAACGAAAATTCGCCCAAAAATTTTTCATACAAATTTGGGTCATATTTCATATGAAAAGTTACCCAACATTTTTGGGCAAATTTTCATAGTTTTTGGGCAAAATTTCGCAATTAAAAATTGGGTGATTTTTCATTACGAAAAATTACCCAAAAATTATATATGAAAAATTACCCAATTTTATTTTGGTTTAATTTTTTGTCAAAATCTTAAAATGTCAAAACTAAAATACATATGTCACAATAAATCTGTATATTATTATTTTTAGAAACAGTAAACGCATATCGTGTTTTTTTTTTTTTTATAAATAATATATTTAACTAACCAAGAATAAGCTGAAGCAAAACCGTTCCGTTGTTGCTAACATAGAAAGGTTCTGGTGGGAATCGAACCCAAAACCCCTGCTCTTACATGCAGATTACCACACTATATATTAATCTATCGCAGCGCAGTAGAAAATCAAAAGTAATGAATTTAAAACAGCATGCAACTCCGATGAAAGCTCCGCAGGCGAAAAATTTTACCAACAAATTTTAACAAAAAATCGCGCGATTCATACATTCATGTTGGTGGGTGGGACTATTGTTTTGCTCCAGGGGGTCTTCCGGGGCACAGTCCTCTTAATTTTTAATCGTGGCATATTTTTCTTTTCCAAAATTTTTTTTTTAATCAAATATTTTTTTATCAATAAACTTTTTTCATTAAAAACATTTTTTCATAAAAAAGTTTTTTTATCGACAAATTCAGACAAACAGATTGATGGATATCACTAAAATGTCTTAGAAACCTTTACAGATCAATAATATATAAACATAATGGGGCCCTCGAACGATATTTCGACGTGTTTTGCATGGAATGACAAATTAATATCGAGTTATTTTTTCTGGAACAATTTTGCTATTTATACCGCAAAACATTATCATGATTCAATGGTTTGGGCAAGAGTACAAACTTTTTGACACGATTTTTTTGATGTGTTTTAATTAAATCCATACAAAAAATGAAGCAGGCTATAGCAAAATAGAAAATTTTTTCCATTTTTCTATTTTGCCATATCAGGATAAAAGGGTGTGAATAAAGTCATTTGAAAACTTTATCAAAATATTTTGTTGAACATTTTTAGTGATATTGAAGGATAAATTTTTGAATGGGCGTAATATAGGAAAATTAGGGGAGATCCTTCTCTTTCATTTGCTATCAGAAGTGGCATCCTAGGACAAGTACAAATATTAAAAAATATTTTATAAAATTTAATCCTCTTAAACTTTGAAGTCCTTTTAAAAGCAAACAGGATCACGAAATGAAAAACTGTAAATGCAGTTTAACTACATTTAGTCTCTAGTTTCAAACGTATTTCATCCAGTTCGTGTTTAACGACTTTTTTATTTTTGTTAAACGGTGTAATGTTACTTAAATGTAGGGGCATTTTAAAATTCGACCTAAGCATTTGCAAAACTCTTTTTTTTTACCTATTTCACTAGTATTTTTAGTTGTTTTTATTATGAATAATATGAGCATATGTGGATATTTCTGACATGTTTTTCATGTTTTATTTTCAGTTTTTATTTAATTTAGTTTTTCAATTAAATCTGCTACTTGTTAATTCTTTTTAAGGCAAACAATATTAAAATCTGTCAAAAATCAATCATTTTGAGTGATACTTTTTTGTATTTATTTTTAGCAATTTTTTTTTTTTGCTTTTGGGAAAATATATTTTTTTTTTTTTGAATTTTAAATTATGATTTATTGTACCTACAAATGATACATGCGATATGGTATGTATTCATGGGAAATGAAAATGCACATATGGTTTCATTTATTGATTTTTTTTAAGATTTAAATTTTTAAGATTTTAAGAAATTTAATTATTATTTTAAATAGGAGTCATTCCACACTATCTGTGAAATGGTAAATGATTTGGAAAATATTTAAGTTTTTTTTTCAAATTGGCTGAAATATATAATTTTTTTTTTCGGAACAGTATCATCCGTATTTGTTATTTTTTTTTTTTTTTATATAAATTTATTTGGACTAGAAAATAGCAAATTTGTTTTTTGTTTCTGTGCGTTGATTGAAATCGGTACAACATATTTTTTTGCAGTTTAACAGTTACTAGAGAATACTCCATATGATATTTTGTGTTGTTATATTATATTAGTGACTAAACAAAGTATTTAAAATTTAAAATAATTGTATAATACATTATATTAGGGTATAAATCTATGGCAATACTCTATAACAGCAAAGAGCAAAAACTTAGTTATGAAATATTTATTTTTTCTGGTAAATGCGAGATAAAATAATGACATCTAACAAATTTTACAATTTTTGTAATGGTGTTCCCACGTTTAATCGTTAATTGCTTAAGTTGACTTAAGCTACTATTGCGTGTTAACACAGAAATAGTTGGATAAAAATTTAAATCAAATTTAAATGTTAACATTAAAAATTTAAATTTAAATCAAATTTAAATTTTAACATTAAAAATATAACAATTGCATTTTAGTGTACCACAATGCGTATGAGTATTATAATTTTCATAATGTAATTAATTATTACTCATACGTAACCTGACCAACCATCCCGCTTTTGGCGGGATTATTCCGCTTTTTGATGTCTCATCCCGCCTTGAATTCCGATACCGCTTTTTAAACAAAAGTCCCGCTTCATCCCGCTTTATCCCGCTTTTTGACTTTTGGAATAGCAATGTATGTACAATTTTTAGGTTATTTTAATAATATTTGGAGAAATATATTATTGAGCATATAAACTATTTCTTACCGTATAAAGAAAATTTTCAGAAAAATTTTGTTTACTCAAAAAAACTGTTCACAAGAGAACCCTACTGGACTGATTTAAATCAAAAATAAATTAAAATTAAATTTTTTCATAAAATTTTTTCATTTTGATACTTCGAATATTCCGAAAAAAGCTTTCAATAAAAAAGTATTAAACTTAAATACATGAATGTGGGTGTGGAACAAGGTGCTATAATCCAAAAACCAAATTGTTCAGGAGAAGCAAAAAACTAAATAAGTCGCGAAAAAAAATATTTTTTTGAAATTTCTTTTTGTAGCTCGATAAAGATGGACCATATGCATCTATGTACAAAATTTCATTAAAAACAATTGAGCGGAAGTAGCAAAAAAATGCATGTGGAATTTTGTTCTAGTGGAATAAGGTGCTATGTTACAATTTCTACTAGGAATTTCAATACATTTGTCAAGTAGTTTTTAGTTTTTTATGTTATTTTTTAAAAATTTAAATTTAGCGTGATGAATTCTGCAAAATTTAGACCGGGTCCAGCAGTAATCATTTTTATATAAAAATAATAAAGAGCAGCTAATTTAACAAAAAAAATAACTGTTATATGGTTTATTTTAAACAAATCTTCCCATAATGGGTTAAAAAATTTGCACAAGTTATGATATAAGTTACTAACCATTTAATTTTTAAGTTTGAACTTAAAAGTTTGATAGATTATCAAAACCCAACCTTAGTATTGCGTAAAACAATATTGTGTTTTTATATGGATATAGCACCTTTTTCCAGTTTACATTTTAACTATCGATAGTTTAGATAATAAAGCGTTTTTTGCCAAACCAATGGACATATGTTAAAGCCTAGGATGTTTTCTACACGTAAACCATCTCACATGTAAGAATTTAAATAAATGACCTTTAGTTTAACTGCAAAACACATGTTAGTATCCGACAAAAAATTAAAAATATTCCCAAAAATAATTAAAATTGAACTTTTAAGGCCATTTTTATGACAGAAAACGATCAAGTATTTAACAAATTTGTTTATAAATAGGTCGAACTATTGTAGGAAGACACGATTTTGCAAAAAAACGCGATTTCCAAAAATTGGATTTTAGCACCTTGTTCCACACATACATTCACATGTTTCCTAATTCTCAGATTCTTAGAATTTTTTTGTATACAAAAATTTTTCATAAAAGAAAAATCTCAGATTCTAAAAAATTTTCGGTTTTTAAAAAATTCTTCCTTGAAAAAAATCTGATACCCTTTTCTAAAAATAAATTCCTAAATTTTATAGCTCCGTGAAAAAAAATTGATTAGATCTGGTCTGATTTGTAAAAATCTAATGATGGCATTTGTATCTGATAAGATCTACCAGATACGAAATTTGTCTCCAATTTCGAACTCTGATCCGTAATTGAAACTGATCAGATCCTGAAATTGTGGAAAAACGTCGGATCAAAAAGACCTGATCAGATAAAATTATATTTTTTAGATCCAAACAGATTAAATCAGATCCAACCGATTTTTTCAAGCGGCATTTTTCGATAGAAAATATTTGAGAAGGGGAAAAAAAAGAAGGGAAATTTCTAAAGTTCCAATGTTTTCTAAGATAATTTCATATAGAAAAATTTTTAGGTTCTAAGGCATTTTTTAAAGAAAAATTTAAGACACAACTTCAGAAGAAAAATTTACAGACTCAAAGACACACTTTCTTTATAAAATTTCTCAACAGAAATATTTTCAGATTCTGGGAGATTATATATATAATTTTGATATGATATAATTTTCTATAGAAAAATTCCAAAACATTTTTCTTATTGGAAAAATCATAAATTTTGAAAAACTTTTCCTATAGAAAAATTCTTTGATTCTACAATATTATTTAAACAGAAAAAATCTCTTTTTCCATTTAAAAAATTCTAAGATTCTGAAATATATTTCTCATAAAAAAACTATCAGATTCTAAAACGTTTTTCCTGTAAAAAAATTATCCGATTTTAGATTTTTTTTCCAGAAAAATTCTTGTCAGACTCTAAAATATTTTATTCTAAGGAAATTAACAGTTGCCAATGGATTTTTCCTATAGAAAATTTATAAGATTCTTAAACATTTTTCCTACAGAAGAATTCTTAAAATTTTAGATAATTTTTCTTTTAAAATATTATTAAACTCTGTGTAAAATAAGTATCTAAATATTTCTCGAGTTCTGAAACATTTTTCTGTAAAAAATATATGAGATTTACTTTCTCTTCGAAAATGATAAGAAAAGTTATCAGATTCAGTCTACGACTCTAATTTAATTTTAATTTTTCATATGCAATTTTTTTGATTCTTAAATATTTTATCCCAAGGTTGGTAAAAAAAATTCCTTAGACTAGAGACTATGTTTGCTGACGCAATCAAAATAACATTTTTGATTAGAAATATTTTATTTTGTTTAAAAATTTTTTTTTTTTTTAACTAATTTTAAAAAAAAAAAAAATAATTTACTAAATTTTTTTTTTAATTGTATAATTTTTTTGAGTGTAAAATTTTTTCGAGTGTATTTTTTTTTTTCTTTTAGTGTAAAAATATTTTTGAGTGACAAAAATGCGTTGTAAAATATTTTGTGACTTACCAATGTTTTTAAAACCTGTAACGGGGTTTCAACACGTGAATTTAAGGTGAGGCGAATCTGAAATTTACGGTTTTGCTAATAACTTTTGAACTACTGGACCGATTTGGCTGAAATTGAAAACCAACCGGACCAGAGGAACGGCAAATATATTCGCCACACTTCAGCATCCTCAGAATTTCCGTTCGAAAGTTACCGTGTGTTTTATCTCGTAAATTCCAGAAAAACCCTTGCCGAAATTCACTCATTTGCTTATAACTTTTGAACCACTGGACCAATTTCGTTGGATTGCAATAACAACCTGACCAGGTAAATGCCCAACATATATGCCAAACTTCAGGAGCATCCGTAAAGTCTTTCAAAAGTTAGCGTGTTTTCAACAGACAGACAGACAGACAGACGGACAGACGGACGGACGGACGGACATCGCTAGGTCGTCTTAAAATCGATCGAGGATCATGAATATATATACTTTATGGGGTCCTAGACCAATATTTCGAGGTGTTACAAACGGAATGACAAACTTATATATACCCTCTATCACTAGAGTGGAGGGTATAAAAAAACTTTAAGTTATATTAAAATATAGCATGACTAAAAACAAAGGCCTTACCACAAGAAATCAAAAAGTCTATTTTAACAAAAGTTTTGTTTTAAATTTCAAATTTTCAATACATTTTTGAAAGTCGATTTTAAAAACAAAAACAATTTGTATGAAAATAAAATTAAAAGCTGATTTTAAATATATTTTATTTTTCTATGGTAAGGCTGAAACATTTTGGAAAAATAAAACTTGAAAAATCTGCTGGAAAATAAATTACAACCGCTTTTGTGTAAGTTAAAAAAAAATTATGCTCAAAACCTTATAAGTTGTATTACATATCGCTCATTTAATTTAATAATATCTGTTTTTCAACATATTTGCTAATAAAAAAAAAGTACAAGGGAAGTGATCGAGAAAAACTCTGATACTTCTGTACTCTATGGACTCCAACCAACTCGAATTTTCATATAAGAACCCCTGCGTATTTTTTGTTGTTGACTTCTGTAGCAGAGTGCTATTCGAGAATTATTATTTAGATTAAACATGAAACTAAAATATATATTTCAGTGTTTTTTATTAAAAACTTTTTAATAAAAGGTTTCACATGTCTCCAAGGTACAATATTTTGCAGGTAATCTGAACATTTAAAAATTTGAGTCCACACATAATTTAACCATAAAAGTTTGTGTTTTTTTTTTCATAAAATTTAAAAAAATATTAGCAACAAGTTGTTGCACCACAGAACAACTAGAAAAAAATCTTAATGATGATGATGATCATTAAAATATAATTTAAAAAAACAATAAAACGACTGTAAAAATCAAAACAATAATAAAAACAAAACAATAAAATTGATGTAGGATATTAATGAGTTTGTTTCAAATACAATTAGATTTATTTTTTATTTATTTATATTTGTTTAAATAAACATACAGCTAATATATAAATAAAATAAACTTAATGCCTTTACTCTATTGTTATTATTTTTTAATTTCAAAAAATTTGAGACAATCTCATATAGATATCGCTGATTTACTACAATAGTGACATAACACAAAAAACCTGACTTCGCAGAAAACGCGTTTAAAAAATATCAGTTAAAAAAGGGTTTCCATTAAAAAAGGCAATCAAAACAAGTAAGAAAATTATAGTAGGTCAAGACCGACCATATGATACCCTACATTAGTGTTTTGCGGAAAATAGGTACCAAACTATCTTTCGTTAAAAATTGGTGTTGGATTTTTTGGTTGAAAAAAGACCGATTTCGGCAGGGTGGTTTTTATGGGTACTACAAAAAGAATTGGTCCGATCCCTTTGTAATTTGGAACGATTGTGTATGAAAAATACTGCCTACCTAATTTGGAAAGGATACATATGACAACACTATAATTAGAGTCATTTGAGTCAAATTCAAAGATTAATTTAAAATGTCAGGAAAATCGGCTAAAAAGTGCTACCTATATCGTTCTCAAAAATTTACATGGAAATGTACTGAGTCGATTTAAAGAGTGAATTTGAGCTGATCGGTATACTTCAGGGTCACTAATATTTCTTGTACTAACAAGCAAACTCATTATAAACCCTGTACCACAGAGTGGTGTAGGTTATAAAAATTTAATGACATATTTTCTGCTCAAGCGGTAAATTTAAATGATATTAGAACGAATTAATACGCAATATGTGTGTTTAGACTGGAATTTTTCTGTATGGAAAGTTTTTTCTCCGATTTTTAAAGTTTTTTTATTCAACTAGGGCTTAGTTTTGGATTTTTGAAAAATTAAAAAAAAATATATATCTTTCGACACATAAAATTTGTATAAAAAATTAAAATCGGTAGAACGGTTTTCGAGATATCGCTATTTGAAATTTGAAAAAAAATCGGGTTTTTCCTACGCTTAAGAAATTTTTTAAAAGTCTAAAAATGTTATACTATTTTCCCTTTCATAGACCATGAAACAGTCTTTCATTTAAAACAAATTCAAGGCAAATCCGATTATTTTAGCCCGCGGCTCAATTCGATAAAAATGTTTGACTTTTGAAAAATTTCCATCAAAATTTTGGATTTTTGAAAATAAAAAAATATACATCTTGCGATACATATTTGTATACCCCCCAACCACAGTATGGGGGTATACTCACTTTGTCATTCCGTGTGTAACGCATCGAAATATCGGTCTAGGACCCCATAAAGGGCATATATTATTGATCAGTAATCGATTCTAAGACATTCTAGCGATGTCCGTCTGTTTTTCTGTCCGTCTGTAGAAGACACGATACAGTCCAAAATAAAAGAGCTAGACTTTAGAAATTTGGCACGAATATCTCTTATATTCCTAGGCAGGTTAAGTTTGGAAATGGGCAAAATCGGACTAAGGGGAAAAAAGTTCCCCCTGGAGAACTAAACCAACCTAAGAAAAACCGCATTTTTTGCAGGGTTTTTTGTACTTTTGCTAAGAAAATGCACTATTCTTTTCTCAGATGAAGTTCGAAATTGCAAGGGGAAAGAGCTCCCTAACGTCTCCCACCAACCCCCCCCCCCCCCAAAAAAAAGACGCCCCTGGATTTTTTTTATATTGTTTTTTTTTACATTTTGGAGGGTATAAAAGATTCGGCACAGCCGAATGTAACACTCTCACTTGTTTTTTTTTTTAATTTTGGCATCCTGAATAAGAATTTCGAAAAATTTCTAAAATCGGTCGACTCGGTCAACTCCGATGAAAGCTCCGCAGGCGAAAAATTTTACCAACAAATTTTAACAAAAAATCGCGCGATTTTTTGTTAAAATTTGTTGGTAAAATTTTTCGCCTGCGGCGCTTTGATCGGTGCTAATTCCAATTTTTTTTTATTTCGTTAAAATTTAAGTTTCACACTTAAAACTTTTACATCAATTACTTATGCATTTTACGGGCTGTATTCTTAAAACAACGATCTATAAAAATAAATAATAACCACGTAACATATGGTCTTATCTTAAAAGTTTTTGTTTTCGTTTTAATTTTCTTCTGCGTAGCCGGCCTTCGGCCGGGCTTAGAGATTACAAACTCCATGCCTTAGACCCACCCTCTCCGCCAAATAAAGCTTTTCTGTGAAGTATGTGTTTTGGAAAAAATGTGTTAGAATTTTTTTTTTTTATTTTGTTTTGGGCCATTTTTCATTTCTTTTTTGGGCTTTTTTTCGTTAATTTTGGGCGAAGTTTCGTATTTTTCTTTTTGGGTCATTTTTCATATTTTTTGGGCGATTTTGCATTTGGGCGATTTTTCATAAAATTTTTTGGGCGATTTTTCTTTGGGCGATTTTGCCTACAGCCAATTAGACACCAGCTTAAAACATTAGCATGTTAAAAAAAACTCGTAATTTATAAATTAGAGGTGGCAAAAAATCTAGAAAATCCCTTGTAAGTTTTATCGCGTGAAAAGATTCGAAATTTGAAATATTGTTTGTAATAACTCGCAAAACTTTCAGAAAATATTTATGTAAATTAAAAAAAAAAAGTGTAAAATATTATATAATTTTTGCGAAATTACAACTTTTCTTTGTAAATCCATATTTTTGTTTAAAGAATTTACACATTTTTGTTTGTAAATTTACAGTCTTTTTATAAAATTATTGAGGCTTTTAACAAACAATTTTTTTTGACTCAATTCTCGTGATTTTACTAGACTTTTTGCATCACTCAAAGAAAAATGCTTCTTCTTATAGACAAAATGGTTTCATCACTTGCTGTCATCAATTTTGAAAACAAATTTCATTATTTAAAAAAGCTTTTCTTCAATATGATAAAACATGGCATTAAACTACATGTAACAAGTGATTACACTTTTAATCATCTCATCAAAATGTGTCTTCGATTATTTTTTTTGTGTTCAGGTGTTGTAGGGTTTTTACTGTATCATAGGGATCATTACTATTTAATATCTCTTAATATGAGTAAAGCTTTATAAAAAGCTTTTGTCAGTAAATGAACACTTGCAATCGAATACTGTTATTAATAACCACAACAGCAAAAGGAGTACTAAAATCCTTTTGCTGTTTTATTTCTTGTTACATTTTATCTTTAAGCTCATTCCTTTTTTGTACAGCAAAGAAAGTGCAATAATTTAAAATAAAATCGAATTGTTTTATTTAATAGTCTTAGTTTATTACAGGTGTAAAGAATTTTATTGATTTAAGTGGTAAAAAAATATTTTAAAATTTTTTTTTAAATTTTCAAAAACATATGTTGAGTAGGTTTATATTAGCTCGTGGTCATTATTTCCTTTACTAATCAAAACTATGATTTTCTCATAGAATAATTTTTTGGAAAACTATTTTTGTGTTTTAAATTTTTTTTGTGCTGTTCATTTTTGCTAGACTTAGTCGACACATGCTTCGCAATTCGTCAAATTCCATTGTCAAGAATATTTAACAAAGACTATTTAAGCAAAATTACAGTTTTTTTTTTTTTTTTGTAAAACAACATAAGTTCTTATGGTTGTAAAATTATAGTTATTTATTTTTAATTTTAATTGATAAACAATTGATGACAAATTTAATATAATAACCTAATATTGTAGGGCACAAAATTATAAATACAAAACATTTGTACTAAATCTTTGTTCAATTTTCAAATTGATTGATACTGTTTATTTATTTAACAACATATGCATTTAAGTTTTTTTAATTAAAATTTGATTACAGTATTTTAGCAAATTAAAAAAATAAAACGGAAAGAAAATAAAACAAAAATTCTAAAACTTATTATATGTAGCATACTGTTTGTTAAAAAACTTATAATGAAAATAAACAACTCATAACTTGAAAAAGAATGAAGTCAATGAAATGTTTAAATATTTAAGTGGTGTTTGTTGTTGTATATGAAAGTGTATGAGAATTTTTTTTTAGAGTGGATTAATAAAATTGAAAAATTTTGCAAATCGCATAGATCGAAAAAATATTTTTAAAAATTATAACTGCAAAATTTTTTTTCCCCTTCTATAAAGTCCTGATTTCCCTTGTTTTTAAAATTTTTCTGACACATTTTTTTCTGAATTTTTCCAATTTTTTAATTTTGTTTACAATTTTTCCAAATTTTTCCGAATTTTACACTTTTTTTTATTAATTTCTGAAGTTTTAAAAAATGTATATGAATTTTATCAAAACTTGTCTGATATTTTTGTTATTTTCCTATATAAGAAATTTTTAATAGAAAGCAAAACTAATTCCTGCTTTATTTTCTGCTCCACAGCAATTTCATACCCAACAAAATAATATTTTCACCCCCATCTAACGAATATATATCTACAACGTATCATGTAGTATATGCCAATTTGAAAATTTATTTTTAAGCATATTTCTCTATGGAACAATTAGTTAATTATGAAAACACCTTTTCAAGAATTTTTAGTTTGAAAGCTTTTTAAGTGCCAAAAAATCTTTCCTGTTTCGTTTCGTTTTTTTTTTTTTTTCATTTTTCCTGTAAATATTTAATGTTGTAAAAGCTGAAAATAATTAGATAATTGCTAACATTTTTTGTTTGTGTTCTTTGTTGTCAAAATTGAACAATATGTATGAGTTTTTAGCTTTGAAGTTATGTGGCAAAATAAGTAGTTTGTTGGAAATTAAATAGTGTGAAATTTAAAAAGAAAAGTTTAGTTGGGAAAACAAAAGAAAATTATATAATGTGTCAAAATAATTTTACGCACCCAGGTGTTTGCACAAAAATTATTATCGTATTTATTATTACAAACATAATTTTAATTGTAATTAAGTTCAATTTCAATTAAATATTTAATTGGACCACTTAAAAATTTTAATTAAACTTTTAACTTCACTTTTTTTGCAGTGCACTCTAATTAATTTGATCTGAAATCTTGGCCAAATATCATTTTTCGAACAAACACAATTTTTTTTTGTAACTGACATTCGATTAAGAAAATATTAAATTAAATAACTCTATATTTGGTTTTTCCAAAAAACAAATATCAGCTGATTTAGGGGCAGTCGAATTTGGCATTTTCAAGCATCGTGCTCAGTGCAGCATAAAATGTGTAATTTTGATATAAGTTAAAACTTTTTTTCAGTTATTAAAAGAGAGGCAAAAGAGAGGAAGTATAAAGTAATAAAAAACAAGTAGAAAAGTTAAATTCAAATCTGCCGAATCTATGAATACCCTCCACAATGCCTTATTAAAGGATAGAACATTTTTTAACGTGAACAATTTTGATTAGAAATATTTTATTTTGAGTAAAAAACACAAACGAAAACGGGGCATGCTAGAATAATTTGGATTGCAGTTTTGGAATAAGAAAGTCCATTTTATAAGAAATCAAGTCTTATTTTTGGAAGGATATGTAACAGTAGACCACAAAAAGAGCGAAATTATTGTTATTTTGACTTTTTAACGGTATGTGCTAAAAAAAAATTGGATGGCAGATTTGGATTCAGGAGGGCAAGATCTACAAGAATCTGTTGAATATTTCACTGGGAGGTTTTTTCTGTCAAACAGTGTAGTTATTTGACAATAACTCGAAAACAGTATCAGCTAGAATTTTCGTCTTAACGAGTTTAAAAGTTCAAAACAATGAGGAGCGAAGTTCCATTTTGTCAATATTTGAACACAACCTAAACTTGAGTCAAAAGGTGTGTGCTAAAAAGGGGTGGTCAAAAGATGGAAGGAAAATTGGTGCTTTTTAATAATTTAAATATTGTACCAAAATGTCAAAATTTGACATGTATAATTCTCTAGCAATTATTCACGTAAAATTTTTCACGCAAAATTTTTTTTAATTAAGTTTGTGAATTAAATTCAAAAACGTACTCCTGATGAAAACTCTTTTAAATGTCATATATAAATTTTGCTTAAATTTATAAAAAATTCTGACTAACAGCAAAAATGTAAAATTTTCTTTTTATAACGTTTTTTCATTAAATACTGAAATGACATCTTCAACGTCCTTGTATTCTTTTAATAGTGTTAACAATTTTCATTTTCCTCACATTTTAATCATACATCTAAATCTTAAAATGTGCATGGTCATGGTAAAAAAAATTTATATAAAAAACTACATTACAAAACAAAAAGAAAGAAAACACTAACGGCATGGTTAATAGCAGAAAAATTGTAAAGGTATGTGACATTAAGTTAAACAAAAGATGGCTGTTGGGCCAACATATACAACAAACCCTGTAACTACGGCTATTTGAAAATTTTTAGGTGACAAATTCTTTATATACCATTTACATATACCTCGAAATCCAGAAAAAAATGGGATTTCAATGAAAATTCAAGTAAATCCTATTACTTTTTTGGATTTCAAATGTCAAATCCCATATAAAAAAAAAACTTGGATTTTGGGAAAATCGTAAAATCGCAATTCAAAATCCCAAAAAATGTCTACTACTTAATTGTACAACTATGGTTTTTCACAAAATAATCATCCCTTATGCCTTTTTGCAACGCTGCCCACGATTTTTTTTTATCAGCTGTTGTTGTTTTTTATAAAGTAAAAAAACAATTAAAATTTATTTTTTAAAAACTATTAAAAGATTAATAAAAACAATGTTTAACAATGTTTCATTTAAAATTTACCAATTTACCAATTTGGTCTTCATAACAAAGAAAAACACTCAATGGTGGCGGCCCCAAACTTGGCACAAATGTTAATTTTCTTGCATTTAAAGAAGCAGCTCTACATAAAAACACATTTTTTGATATTGTGGTCGAAACATATACTAATGGGATTGAAAATATTGGCTCCGGCAAAGAAAAATCATTGTTTTTAGAAATACCCAGCAAAACTTAGATTACCAAATAAGGTATAAAATAAGGTATATGATCTCTTATTTTATACATTGCAGCATTGATGATTTTAACAGGCGATGAGACTCAAAGTAATGCATCCACATTATCACAAAGAATACCAGTAAGGTATAAAATAAGTCATAAATTTATAACGAAGAATACGAGTAAGGTGTAAAATATATAATATTTTATAGGTTACGAGTAAGGTATATAATATAGCATACCAGAACGTAATATATAAGGTGTTACGAGTAGTGAAAAAGTAATTTTGTATTAAATTTACTCACGTGATTGTAAGTGAGTGTAAGTAGATATAATATGCTAGTGAGTGTGAGTCGTTAGAAATTTCTTGTCGTGAGCCCATCTCTAGTTTAAACTTATGCATTTTTTTATAAAATAATTATTTTTTATGTTATTGTAATGCATTATGCATTTAATTATAAATAATGCATTATTTCAAACTTTTAAATAATACATAATGTAACCAAATATAAGTCATCCATGATTTAATGTTTAGAAATAACAAATATGAAATACATTTTTTCCAATAATCACGCATTACGTAGCAAATTATTAGTAATGCATTATTTTTCACTTGAAAATAATACGTTGTGGAACAAATGTTTGGTAAGACATCATAAAATAATGCTACAAATAAGTTATATGCATTACCTGGTAATGTGTTATATAATCACTACCC